>JAPFRF010000008.1:14473090-15198090 GCA_029282475.1 Phrynocephalus forsythii | reverse complement strand
CAAATCAAAACTGAATTCTCCCCGGAGACGTAAAAACAGTGATTCGGGGGCTGTCTTACTTTGGATGCCTCCTGAGAAGGCAGGATTCTCTGGAAAAGGCCACCAGGCAGGGAGAAGGTGGAAGGCAGCAGGAAAGGAGGAAGACCCAGTACGACATGGACTGACTTTCTAAAGGAAGCCACAGGCTTGAGTTTGCAAGAACTGAGCAAAGCACTTGAAGACCGGACAACATGGAGGTCACTCATTCACGGTGTCACCATATGGCACCTTTTGGTGACAACACTTTCTGCAAAGACCTCTACGCTCAGGCCGAGTGTCCACCTGCTCCTCCAGCTGCAGAGGTCAGGATGGCCCGTGAGAGACTTTCCGACCTGATAACGTGATTTCAGTCTCTCGTTCTTTCCTCTCTGGGGGTTGAGGGCATCCATAGGAGCCAGAAGAGGCACCCAGACCCTCAAAGCCAAGGAGGAAAGACT
Source organism: Phrynocephalus forsythii (assembly GCA_029282475.1). Lineage (NCBI taxonomy): Eukaryota > Metazoa > Chordata > Lepidosauria > Squamata > Agamidae > Phrynocephalus > Phrynocephalus forsythii. The sequence continues at coordinate 15,197,614 of JAPFRF010000008.1, read as the reverse complement.
GTGGTGTCTAGAAAAAGGTTCCATTTGAAGCAGAGAAGGGAGGGGAACATGCAGCAATTGGAGCCCTTGAGCCAAGCCTGGTGCTCTTCCGTTCAGCCGACTCTGAGGCCCGATCGAGAACGTTCCCCTTTTGGGTCAGTTGGCAGACAAGAGAAACCACGGAGCCCCAACCAGCGCCTTTGGTGGTCCACGCCCTCCGTTCCATGCCCTGCACATGCTGCACTTTAAAACAGCTGCTTGCCCAGCAGAAGGGAAGCACACTCTGCACATGTTCCAAGGTCCTGCATCCACAGGTCAATTTCAAAAAAGAAAAGGGAGGAGGAGGGAGGTGGCAGTCTGGGGAATATTCTGACGCTGCCCTCTCCTCGGCAGGAGACTTCAGAGGTGAACTGGAACAATCCTAGAAAGAAGAGGAGTGCTCCTTAATAGAGATGGGCATGAAATGCCAAAATGGTGTTTCGTGCTTGTTATTTGGGCTCTCGGGCCCACTTTGGGTCGTTTTGTAAGGGAGGACATTTGACTAATTATATATTTATAAATATATATGGCTGCTTTACTAACCACAGGTATGGACAAGCCCTCATGTATTCAACAACAATGTATTCTAAGCAATACATATATATATATAGCCACACTAGTGACACGAATAATGTAGTTATATTCACTTAAGCACTCCACGTATATATATACATATATACATATATGTATCACATTCACATGTATCTACATTTGTATTCTTGTAAACTTAGAATCTTTGGTCAAGCCTTTCCGGCTAGAATAGAGAAAGGAACTTCCGCTAAGTCAGCTAAAGCAATTATGAATTCAAGGATCCAATTAAGTTCCTAAGCTTTGAGGATCACACACTAGCAATTAACGTGTGTCCAAGGCGTACCAGGGAGGCCTTATCTCAGCGTCTGGGGTTTGTAACTGTCAAATGTCCAAGGACATAAGGATGATCCTACCCTCCCTGCCTGTGAGGGGAGGAGATCAAACGTACCAGTTAGAACTTTTAGGCAAGTGTCAGGAATACAAAATAAATGACCAAAGATGTCAATTAGTGTTTGATGCATGTAACAAATGTATATGACGTAAATTCGGATGGGCGGAGGGGGAAAGAGTGCTGGAAAAACCTTATAAAAATATCTCCTTTCGTTTTCTGGGTGGACTTCTCACCACCAAAAAGTGTGGAAGTGCCCTGATTGATCAATCAATAAATTCTTTTCTCGTCTCCTGAGACTCAGACTTGGTCTTTTGCAGCCCATGAAGCGCAGGCACGCTGGCACGGGACCCTCATAAATTTAAATTCCTTACAGTTTCCGTTTTTCAGGGCCCAGGGACCCGCTCTGTTTTTCAGGTGTCGTTTTTCGGCACCCGCCGGGAAAATGTTCCCGTGGCTGCAGGGAGCCCTCCTGGGCCAGGCGCTGCCGGAGCCGGCGGCAAGCCTCCTGGGAGAGCCGTCCCGCAGCCAGGATGGTTACTGACTCAGAGCCTTTTTTAAAAAGCCCTGACCAGCTCTAGCAAGTCTCCGGGTGCTTGGTGCTTTTTTTTTAAATTATTTTTCTTTTTTCCCCCTACAAGCCCAGCAGGGGGCCCGCACTACAGCTGATCAGGACTTTTTTAAAAAAAAGGCCCAACCAGTTCTAACGCGCCCCTTGCTCGGCGCAACAGCAGCGGTGGTGGTGGTGGGAACGGGCGCTCCTCGGGGATGGGAGGAGGAAGAGAAGAGAAGCACGGGGAGCCAGTCACCTGAGGCTGCAGCGGGCAGTGACAAAGTTCCCTTCCCTGTTGCCCCCCTGCCACCCGCCTTGCCTCACTCAGTGCCGGTCCGGAGCCAGACTTGGGGCGAGGCAGCCACGGGCGGCTTTGACTCTTGGGCGCGCCTGAGCAGGTTTCTTTTCCTCGCCCCGCAGTCCACCTCACAGTCACAGAGCCCCACCCGCGACCAGCTCCAGCGCACCCCATGCTCAGTGCAACAGCGGCCGTGGCAGTGGCGGGAACGGGCGCTCCCTGGAATGGGAGGACTGGGAGGAGGAAGAGGAGAGAAATGCGGGGAGCCGCAGGAGGCGGCAATGGCAGGAGGACCCAATGGCAGCGGGCAGCGGTGACATCCCTTCCCTGCTGCCCCCTTTGGCACGAGGTAGGGCACTTTGAACTCTCAGGCGCGCTGGGTTTCTTCTCCTTCCCCAGGCACAGTTACCATCTCGCACCAGCAATTAGCCCAGCAGGCATCCTGCACTACAGCTGATCGGGGCTTTTTTAAAAACAGCTGCATTTCAGCATGCACCATCATAAACGAAAAACGAACAGTAACCAAGTTAATTTTCTTGTTTCTGTTCAGCTCGAGCCTGACCCGTCGCAATGGTTGTTATTCATGCCATTACGTAACGGAACGAATAACGGAGAACGGTAACGAAAAAATGGTCATTTCATGCCCATTTCTACTCCTTAAATTGCCCCCACCTGCCTTTTGCTGCCCCCGCAGCCTCCTCCTTCTCCAGGAAGAGGAGGCAGGAGGCAGGAGAAATGTTCCCTCCTTCCCTCCCCCTTCCCAGTCCATTGGGAATGGGGCTGCCCCCCCCATTTCCAAGGTCCCAACCCCCAGCTGGACTCTTCCACCAGCCTGGCCACTGATTTATGCTCGCACCTTGGAGTGACTGCCCAGTGGCGCAGCTTCATCTATCATTCATGGGCCATTTCTGCCGGGTTTGGTGACCCGAACAAATTGTCCCCGAGCCAGCAGGGCTTTTCTCTCTTCACTGGCTGGTCATCTGGGCTGGGAAAATGTCCCAGTTTTGTTAAGGCTGAGGGTAGGGCAGGGGTGGGTGGGAGGGTGGGGGACCCTCTTGGGAAATCTCAACAACGAATGGTCTCCTAAAACCAAGAAGCTGGATTGTCGTGCTGTTAGACTTTATTATGGTGATAGTCTTGATTCCTCTCTCTCTCTCTCTCTCTCTCTCTCTCTCTCTCTCTCTCTCTCTCTCTCTCTCTCTCTCTCTCTCTCTCTGCACACATGATCTGCAGCCACAGCAAAAAATTAGGATCTTATAAAGAAGCTTTTAAGGCCATCTTAAATCAGACCAAGTGTTGGGTTGTTTCCCATATAGGCGGCACACCGCCGCTCTCTATGCAAACCTCTGTCACTCTTCATTTGGGCACAGCTTTTTTTGGGATGCAGACTTGCCCCATCTTTGCTGCCCTTCTGCAAGCAGCCAAAAATACCTCCCTCTTCCGGCAAAAGTGCTCTCTATACCTGTTATATGATTTTTTAAGAGGTGGGTGCCTCAGGCATAGTCTATCTGCTACTCATCAGAGTGTACTTTCAAGAATACCCAGACAAATCAAAAAGCTTTCGCCACCAAGGCCATAGCCAAAGACCCATACTTTATAGGTTTCAGCACCTTAGGCCATTGTTCACCTTAAGGTCCGTCACAGGTTACAAACAATGATGGAGATGTGTAATCTCCAGGCTTAAAACTAGGATACTTCAAGGGCCAGAAGATGCAGGGGAGTGGTATATCAGGAGACAGAGATCTAGTCTTGTGCGCTCCCAGACACATCTGGTGGGGCCACTGTGAGATACAGGAAGCTGGATTAGATGGGCCTTTGGCCTGATCCAGCATAGCTCTTCTTATGTTCTTAAGTAAGGCTATGGATACTTTTGTCTAACTAACGAGCCTATTCAGGCCATTGTCCCTCTTATGAGCCTATTTCAGACCAGGGTGAGAAAAGGTCAATGTTGACTAGAAGATGGCAGACTGGCATTAGCTGTATCCAGACTGATGAAGCTGTTTGGATAAGCAGCAAAACGTTTCTATCTCTCAAGGAAAAGAAATCCAGTAGCCATGACTCATCTTCCAGATAAACTCACCTGGATGACTGAGAATCTTCACAGACATATGCATTATTGGTTAACCCAGCTTGTGCTTTCCATCTTTTGGTGTGTGTTTTCCATTTTTCAGAGTGCCAAGTCTTCATGAAACAGTTGGCAGCCCTTCCTGCCCCTGCCCCAAATCTCACCTGGCAAGAAAGCTCCTCAGGGCAGCTCCTCTGAGGGCCTCTGAGGGCCACCAACAGGAGACATTTTTAATTTTTATTTTCCCCTGGTGGATGGTGCCCTCAGGAACAGGACCCCAAGGATGCAGGCAGGAAGGACACATTTGCAGATCACCAGCAGCTAAGCTTAGGATTCAGCCCCACTTCTGTCAGGAGCGGGAGAGGGGGAAGCCCCACCACAGGTGGATTTAGGATCCAAGGAGGCATATATGGAAGGAGTCAACTCTTCTGGCAGCCAGGCCCGACACAGTTCATTGTGCCCCATTCAAGAAAGATGCTGACAAACTGTAAAAAGTTCAGAGGAGGGCAATGAGGGCAATCAGGGGCTGGAAACCAATCCCTCAGAGGAAAGACAGGAAGAACTGGGTAGGCTCAGCCTAGAGAAAAGAAGACTTGGAGGAACACAATAGCACTTTTCAAACATTTGTAGGGCTGTGATAAGGAGGGACAGGATGTGTTCCCAACCATCCCAGAGTGCAGGACACACAACAATGGGCTCAAGTTAAGAGAACCGCCGATTTTGTCTGAATAGCAGAAAAAACTTGCTTTGTGTTAGAGCAGTACAACAACGGAGGCCATGACCTCAAAGGGAGGCGGTGCGCGCTCCAACGTGGAAGGCATCCAAGAGAAGTTTGGACCACCACCTGGCAGATCTGCCTGCCTTGAACAAGGGGTTGGACGTGATGGCCTTAGAGGGCCCTTCCAGCTTCGCTCGTCATCTATGATGCAGCCATTTAAGGCCAGTCGCCTTGTGAGCAGTTACATCAAAAGGCAGCCTCCAGGCAGGTGATCTGGAAAGGCAGCTGGGAACCATTTGGTTCCAGGAGCAACCAGCAAAGAAAGCAGCCGCTTTCAAAAGGGGATTTGACAGATTCCTGGAGGAAAAGTCCATCCCAGGTTACAAACCATGATGGAGATGTGTTTTCTCCAGGCTTAAAACCAGGGTACTTCAAGGGCCAGATGCAGGGGAGTGGTAACAGGAGACAGATATCTAGTCTCATGCGCTCCCAAACGCACAGTGGGGCCACTGTGAGATACAGGAAGCTGGACTAGATGGGCCTTTGGCCTGATCCAGCATGGCTCTTCTTATGTTCTTATGTTCTCCTCCTCCTCCTTTTCCTCACCTGTTCTCATAATCTACCAAACCACCACCCCCACACACATACACACACCCCGCCGGCTAAGCTTTTCTTGGCTTTCACAATGCAAGCCTTTCTGCTTCTAGACGTCTTCAGAAACAGGCACACGGGGTGTGGGGGGTGTCCCAGCAGCTCCGTTGTCACCACGTGTGGAACAGGCCAGATCTCTGCTGGCCTTCCCTCCCTTCCCCCTCTCTCTCTGCAGAATCTGCTTGTCCAGTGGGCAGTGGGAGGGCACAGGCTAGGGGTGGTGTTCCTGGCAGCAAGAAGGGTCTCCCTGCCCAGCCACCACCACCCACCAACACAGCTTTCCCACTCACTGGCCAACACCCTCCATCCATTGGACCCACAAGCCCTGTGGAGAAGGAACAGCTCGAACAGAAGGAGCCTGGACTGCTGGACGTTGTTCTGAAGCTCAGAGGGGCTTGGGCCGTGAAGGGCAACCCCCACGTGGCTTTGCATTTAAGCCAGAGTATTTTGGGTCTGCCTTTTGGATTTTCCTTTTCTGCCAGGCATGTTGCTGTGGCCTGCTGCCCTTTTCCTCAGTCCCAAATCTTAGAGGGCTGCATCATTCCAACACCCCACATCCTCTGACTATCTCAAGGACAGTGTCTCTCTTTAGGAGTTCAAAAGTTGGCTAGGGAATACCTTTTATTGGTCACTACCAAAACAAACAAAAAAATAAGCTAAGCTTTCGATAGCAACTTGCTACCTTTATCAAAGCATTGTATCCAAAATGCAACCTTGATAGAGGACGTAGTCTATCAGGCGCTGAGAATCTTTTTTGGTGAGATGGAATACACCAGATGATGGTACCAGGAGGCAGGGCTGGTTTTAAGACTGCTTCAAAGTCCAGGATAAGGTTTCACACCCAGCATCCCAATACCTGGGGCAGATTCTGAGGTGCCCTGGCTTGCCTAGAATCAGGCGGCCCTTTTCCTGGGGTCTGCCTCTGCAGCCAAGGCGGGCCCGATCGATATATTCACGGGTGGGAACTGGGCAGCTGTTTTGTCAGTGGCCAGGAGAGGGCAGCTCCGGATCTCCTCTCCTGCTCCACGGCGGAGCCTGCCAGTCTTGGGGCGCCTTGAGATGTGTGTGTGTGTGTTTTTGGGAGGAGGGGCGGAGGCGAGAGGGACCCCCTTCTCCTCCCCGCCCCCCCATTAACACGAGGCACCTTTCTGGTTGGGGGTTGTGGAGAAGTCTCTCTCTCTCTCTCTCTCTCCCCCCTCCCCCCCCCCTCTCTCTGCACAGCATCACTTTCAGAGTGGGAGAGAAGAAAAAGAAGATTCATGGCACCTGTTCGAAAACCACCGCCGCCAGGCGAAACTGGGACTGTCCATCAGACCGACATAAAATAAAAGTCAAAACAGCCCAAGTTAGGGGAGAGACGTAAGAAACATATACTGCACGCCTGCTAGGTGCCTTTAAAAAGTCAGGACACAGTGGCATCCACCTCTTCCTTGTGGGGTGGATTATAGTTACACAGGCGGTGTTTGGCTGTGTGATCCTCTCAAGAGATGCTGAAAGAAGCGAGTGGGGAAAGAACAAGGTCCCCAAACCTGTTTAAAAACCCAAGGAAAGAAATTTGCTGCTTTTACACGACCCCTAAAATCCGCTGCAAAATGCTCACAGATAGGGAGCATAAAATTGTTTTCCCACCAGCAGCAGACTTAAAAAAAAAAAATGACCACCGCACCCCAGCACATTTTACAAGTACTTGGTCTGGAGGAGGTAAAATCCTTGTTGCTATTTTAAAGCATTGCATGCCTGGCCCTCCTCCACTTTTTATTTGTTTTTCTTGGTCCCCCAGACAGGGACTGGGGTGGAGAAGTGGAAATGAGAGGGAGACAACAACGGGCCATCAGTAGATGGGTGGGGAACAGGAGGTGACCCCCCTCCCTCCACCCCATGTTCATATGCATGCCTGTGCATGCACAGGTATCTACCAGGAGCCAAGGGGGAAGGGGTTCCTCCATGGATCCTGTAGGTGCACTTGGACGCGTGCACTGGGTTGCTGTCATGCATCTTGCGTACAAGAGCCTCCCAGCACTGGGGTTAAAGTGCAGTCCTGCAGCCACAACTCTGCACATGGCCCCGGGGTTACAAACTCAGGGTGCACCCTACATAGCTGGGCTCCTCCCAGCCTCCAGCAGGGCACAAGGGCGTAAGAACAGTCGGTTAGTTGGGTCAGGTGGAAGGACTGTCTGTGTAGGTCCGTGTTCTTTCCACATGGTGGCTGGGCAGGGGTTGGTGGGAAGGGCACCTCAAGGGCGCGAAGGTACCCCTTCACCTTTCTTCACCCGGGCTGCGAGGTTGATGGTCAACAGCTGGGGTGTGTGTGGAGGAAAGAAAGAATAAGCTGAGATGTCTTCTCTCTCTCTCTCTCTCTCTCTCTCTCTCTCTCTCTCTCTCTGTGCATGTGTGCGTATGTGTGTACTGGTCATCCATCACCTTTGAACTAGTACTTCCCAGTGACCAAAGCACATAGTGTCACTTCACAGGGGACCTAGCCCTTTGCTTTTCCCAAAAATCCCAGCCTAATCTGGTTAGTCCCTATAGAAGGAGGGAGGTGTGTCATGTTTAGGGGGAAGGTGTGTGGGGGGGTCTGCCTTTCCACAACCCTTTGCAGCCAGGGTGACATGTGCTTCTAAGCGTCGGAAAACAAGCACCCATATTCTGGAGGAGGTTATAATGAGAGCAACCTGTCAATGCAAAGTGCCATAGGCTGTGAGGACGAACACAGGAGAATGGAGGACGAATGGAGAATTCTGATCATACAAGTTCTTAATCATGCAGAATGTCATTCGATCTGAATTGCACTGTATGCCAATAGATCTTATTCACAGAAATAGCCACAATGGGTGTCCAGGTAATGGACCCTTTTGTTCTTCCTTCAGGTGACCTCGCTGCAGAATTCTCTATTCTAACAACCGCACATACTTCCATCGTGCGTGTCAATCATGTATTCTCAGCATCTGTCAGCAAATTCATCACAGTTCAACTGTTTAATATCTCCATGCCTTTTAAAAATGAAGATCTGGCTGACATTGTAATACAGCTTCTCTCCGTGCAGATTTTTTTCATTACAGTCTTACTTGTTGATAAATTTCTCGCTTGACGTGAGTGGGAGCAAGGCAAGCCACTGTTGGGTGGGTGATTTCTTTGCCTCTGAAACAGCATTCCATTCAAGGTCAATCAAACGGCCCAGCTATCTAAATTGTCCTTAATTATTTCTTGTCATAAAAGATTGGTTGCAAAAGATTGGTTGTAAATGGACACCCCTTGAAATAAAGCCATGTGACTTTATCAATTCTTGTGTGTCAGCCTTCTTAACGCTTGTACACACACACACACACCTTACCACTAATGACTGCAGCCTTCAGTCAACTGTGCTATCTCGGACAGCCCCTTTTAAAAAATAGATTGTTTCTTTACTTAACACCCTCCCTGTAGATCATTGCTAGAAGTAAATTGCCCTATTAGAAACAGCTGCTGGTCTCTTGCCTCTTTGCAGTCCTTGAAAGCCTCCCCCCCTCTTAGTTCAGACTTTCCACTAATGATGGCCAAAAGTGAGATTCAAAAATAGTTATGCTCCTTGGGAAAGAAAACAACAGAGGTCTAGATCCGTATTTAACCCCCTCTGAGGATGTCTGAACTCCATTTCAACAGGCACTTCTTGTGATCCTTGGAATAAATGATGGAAAGCAACCTGAGATGTAAGAAAGAACCTGAAGACCTTGTTTGTAACTATGGTGTTGTTCTCAGAAATGAGCCACCAAGGACCTTCCGGGTTTAAATTCTTTCTCTCGGGTGAATGCTTCCACATTTATTCCTGCACACTTGGTTATGTTTTTTTTCCCTCCCCAAACGCGGAAGGCCCCAGGGACAAACTTCCTGGAGGCAAAATTGGAGAAAAGCTTCCCTTACAATATTGTGTTGCTAAAATCATCAAACCACAGATTGCTGGCGCAGGGAAGGCCCTTGAGTCCCAGGCCGGGATCCAAAGCAGAGCAGATCGGACCTGGCTGTTGTAAATGGAACCGTTGCCAACACCTCAACGCCTTCAAAGTGCCCTCAACTGGTCTTCCAGATTTCTGTATGGTGGGATATCCGAACATACCAGAATGCCTCAGGTGTTGCCAGTTCGCCAGGAGGTTCCTGGGGTATAGGAATCAGGCAGGAAGCCAGTGACGGCAGATAATTCTTTTATTTTTTTTATACCCTGGGCAGGTGGCAGATGTTCCGAGGCAGAGACTACGTGATTAGACTTGGGTGTGTGATGGTTTCAGGTGGAACTTGACATCTTGATACTGCCCTTGGTTTTCTTTTCCTTCCACGTCCTTTGCAAGGGCATGAAGGTAAACCCTCCAAGACAACTTTAGAGATATTTATTTTTCTGCTCCCAATCATCTGATATGAGCTACATCGAAGGAAATACCAGTAACACATGATCTTTTGGCAAAGCCATTTCAGATGGGAAGGGGTATAACCAAGCCAAAAAGTATGCTCTGTAGGTTTTGTGAACACACATACAAAAAAAAATTCTCCTCGCTGAAAACATGTGGACTGCCTGGATAATAGATAAATTGAAAGGCATTGTGATTCGTGAACAGAATTGATCCCAGAGGGAAAGCCATTCACCCAATCCTGATGGGTGTGGTCCCCAAAAATGGCATCAATGTACTGTTCCTATCGTTTATTCGTTTAAAATATTTCTGTGCTGCCTTTCTCACCAGAAGGATCCAAGGCACAAGAACCTCCAGGATGGGCGGGGAAACCCCAACCAAACAGATTTATGCTACCAGCTGCAAATAAATTTATTCTCTGTGAACAATTTGGTATGTGAAGCTGTGAAGGGACATTTCATTGTCACTCCTTGAATATGAACATAAGATTGATGGGAAAATCTGAAAAACATTTTTTTCCCAAGGATGATATCTGTCAATCCCCAAAGAAAAGATGTAGGAGGTGTTAAAATATCCTGGGAATCTAAACAGAGACCATTACCGTACGTGTTTCATCAAGTGGAAAGTTAGCAGAGAAGAACCGCCTGTCCGTGGTAGGTAATAACACCGCCTTCAGAACCTGCCTGGCTCCCAATTCTGTGTCCATCATTGTCAGAAAGTCTACATATTGTGGCAAGGACTCAAGAACTGAATTAGAACCTGAAATAATGGGTGTACTTGCAGGTGGAAACATGTCTTGGGATTTTTTTGGTAGAACATAAAAAAAAGTACCAGAAGAAAGCAGTTTTTCAGAATGTTGTAGTGGCTTTATCTACATGCCCTAATGTGACCACTTAGCTATAATGTCAATTAAAGACATAACAAGTCCGTTGGGACCTGGTCCAAAGGGCAACCATTGCCAAGCCAGTCAAATGGTCCATCTCAAAATTGATGTGCATTGTGACAGTCCCACCACCTGTGTACTGTACACGTGTTCTGTGCTCCAGCAGCTGCTTCAAGTGGCAATCTGGATATCTCTCGCTCTTAAGGGGACAAGTAGGCTGAGGAATGTTCTCACTTCAAGCCTTCCTCCCATAAGGAGGGCAAAAATAGATTCCAGGGGAAAAGATTTCCAAAAGCTGGAAAGTGCATATTTAAATCACTCTTTCCAATTTGAGACAGCCCTTTGATTCTCCGGTGGAAAGGTTGGCTAAGGAGCTTATGTGTCTTTGAGCAGAGGCCCTTGCAGGCGACATTTGCAAGAGTCAGCCTGAGAAGACATTCAAAATGGTTACAGAATTTCAGGCAAAAATCAAAGAAAAACAAAACAAAACAAAAGACACAAAACATGTGGCACCTTGAAGACTAACTTTCATACAGTGGACTCTTGTATAACAAAGGGTTTGTATAACATAAAATCTGTGCAACATAAAAAATTCTGGAGATAGGGGAAATTTGCTTAACAGAATCATCTATGTGGAGAATCCGTACAACATAAAAATGGTTGTGATTAGGGATTACTCTGTTTTCAATGCATTCAAAGTACAGGAACTCCTCAGGGTTGTGTGCTAAGCCCCTTCCTCTACTCCTTATACACTCATGATTGCACCCCACTGTATAACACCAACACAATCATCAAATTTGCAGATGATACAATGGTGGTGGGGCTCATTGGTAAGAACGATGAATCTGCTTATAGGAAAGAAGTACAAGGGTTGACACAGTGGTGTAAAGAAAATAATCTTATACTTAACACCAAAAAAACTAAAGAACTTATAATTGATTTTAGGAGGAAGAAAGATGTACATTTACCATTGTACATAAATGGTGAGGATGTGGAGAGGGTTGGTAGTAGCTTTAAATATCTGGGCACTTACATCTCAGAGGACCTCTCATGGACTGCAAACACCAATATGGTTGTGAAGAAGGCACAGAAGAGGCTGTATTTCCTGAGAATGCTCAGGAAGATGAATTTATCTCAGCATCTACTTCTGTCTTACTATCACAGCACCATTGAGAGTGTTCTAACTAACTTATGGCATGCTATCATGGTATGGGAGCAGCTCTGTAGCGGACAAAAAAGCTCTACAGAGAATAATTAAAATTGCCCAGAATGTTACCGGGCTCCATCTACCAACCCTAGATGACATCTTCACATCTTGCTGTTTGGGGAAGTCACAGAACATTCTGAGAGACTCTACTCATCCTGCTCACAATTTCTTTGAACTGTTGCCTTCTGGCAGAAGATACAGAACAATTAAAACTCGGACCACACGTCTTCTGAACAGTTTTTATCCCAAAGCTATAATTGCACTTAATAATGAACTCAAGGACCACCAGCAGTGAGCACTTGGACAGGATTACCTAGCCTGTTGTGTAGATGCTTGTGTTTTTTTTTGGGGGTTGGGGGGGAGTGTTCAGGGATTTTTTATGTGTGTGTGTTGAAGGGATTTTTAATGTGTGTGAGAGTGTTTGGGGATTTGTGTGTGTGTGTGTGTGTGTGTGTTGAATCTGGTCTCTGGGTGTCTGAATTTCGTTGTATGTGTATACTGTGTATATACCAACAATGACAATAAGTTGTTGTTGTTGTTGTTTATAGTAGAAATGGTGGGAAGGTTGGGCCAGGGTCTATAGAGCTGTAAAGTACAGTTTTATGGCTCTGAGGCCAGGATCTGTTTATATGTTTACGTGTGGTATTATGGCTCAGAGATTTTCCAGTCTTTCCTTGTCTGCTTCAGATGTTAAACTCTTAAATATGCAAGGAAGCAGTTTGGATAAGATTCTGTCCCCCCCAGGGTATAGCAGGGGGATTGAGATAGATAAATACTATACATGCCTATGTTGACATTGCTTAATTAAAGTCCACCTTTGTTTTGGTTGGGTTTTATATATATATATAAATTTATACAGCTTATACAGCTTTAGTGTCTTGAACAGCTACAGATAGCAATCCAACAGGTAAAGCATTCTTTATCACTACATCTGCACATTGCAGGGCATACACATGTTGGATTTCTGTCTCTGGTTATTGAAAGCTGGAAAAGGATAAGAAAAATACAAGCAAATGTCTGAGGCCTTGCATAAAAAAACTAACATTTTAAAGAGATCCGGTGTTTATTTCCACTGCATCTTTGTGCATTTGTTTGCAGCTGCTCCGCAAACACAAAAGGAATGAGAGCAAGATTAATTTTTCTCTTCCTTTCTTTTTTCAGATGATGTTTACACAGGATTCCAGAAAACACCGAGAGAAGAAAAAGATAGTAAATAAATAGGTATTAATGAAAAAGATGCAGGTCGTGTAGGTAAGGCATAATGCTATTTTCTTTAAGATGGTTTTTTTTTTTTTTAGCTTTTCCCCTTCAGAAACTCAACCAAGGCATGCAGAGAGGTGATGGTGAATTCCCCCCTCCCCGCCAAGTAAAACATATGGCTGACGTTTCGGTCCCCACCCACCCCCTCCTTCCTCCCTGTTCTTCCCTCTGAGATGTGTTGTATTTACGCCATGCACTTCAAACTCGGCCTACTTTCTTTTGTTCTCTGCGGAACAGCCGGCCAGCCCAGCAGGACCTGGGGACCCATCACCTCCTCTCTGACAGAGGTGTGCACGGCCTTGGCTGAGAGGCATACGGATTTCTCCCCCCAGTGTCCTGGGTGGCGGGGAAGGCATTGGCGAAGAGCCTTCGTTCTCTGCTTGCACCCAGCCCTGTCCCACAATCTGATGCTCTCCTGTTGGTGGCTAGGTTTCTGGACCACGACCCCCCCATGCTGTCCCGAAAGCATCCTTAGGAAGCCAGCTTAAGCCAAGCCAAGAGGTTTGGTTCCATGCCCTGCGATGAACAACTCGGGCACCGGGGACCCCGGCTACCACTGCCAAAGGAGGTTGTTAAAATAACCCTGCACGAGGGATACGTCTGGAGTGCAACCAAGGCGTCAAAACATTAGGATGTTCAGGTGTCAAAGTGGTGTTAAGATAGCTTTAATACTGCCTTTTAATGATGACATATGTAAGATGCCTCTTCACACTCATTTTTCATTGCTTTAAATATTGTGTTCAATTTTGGGTTGGTTCCAAGAGAAAGGAACAAATGAATGGAGAATAATCAAGCAAGCAAGCAAGGAAACAAACAAACAATAAACCCTGAATGTCAGTACTGGTATTAACCTCAAGGGCCCGAGGCTTGCTGGAAGAACGTAAAGGTTTGCCGTGGAGTTTAGGGGTCGTGTGAAAAGGCCCCAAATGTCACTAGGGAGGGTGCCCGGCAGGACCCCCCCCCGGGAGGGATGCCCAGGGACAGCACTGACTGGGGGTCACTAGCAAAAAGGCTCTTTCCCTCACCGTTATGGGCATGGTATTCAAAGAAAATATTCTGAGGACTCACTCCCCACTGCCCGGAGATGACGGCTTTTCTAGGGGTTTCTTTAAAATTTTGTATTTTAGCCATTGTAATGTAACTCAGCAGAATGTATAGGTGTAGAATGTCCCATTGTATTCAGACCAGTTTAGGTTTCCTCCGTGGCTCTGCCTTTTTCTGCTTTTTCTCCTTCCTGTCTGTGGAAAGAGCAGATTGAGTCAGGATGTCTCCCAGCCTTGAAAGGGGGGGGCGTGGGGGGGCTGTGGCAATTTGTGGACTAGACACCTTCTAAGAAGCAATTCCTTATCGGCAGAGGCTAGTCTTTGTGTTAAGGAACCCATTTCAGTCCAACCAAGACACCCTTCCTGGTTGAGTTATGCTAACACACTGATACGCTAAAGTACACAGGTCTGTCCTTCCTTTTCTTCAGGGTCTTTGCTCACCTGTAGAGCAAGGCGCTATCATGTATAGGCTGGTATTCCACAAAATGGCATTGCACCACGTTAGTCCCTTTCTTGGTCTTCCACCAGGGATCGAAACCCTGAGAATTGGTTATTATGGAGAAGCCTGGGATGTGGAAATGAAGCAGGTGACAAATTCCTTCCATCGCTGTCTCTCTGGACGAGGAAAAGCTTCATCCCTCTTGCCTTACCAGGCTCCTGGGGAAGGTACTCAGACCAACCAGGCCAACGCCGGCATCTCTCCCCCACGGCTGCTGAGCAACTTGGAATGAAGATGTGTCAGCTTTGTAACTTGTTTGTGGCAGATCCATTCTGGGGAAGCCTTTGAGGTTTCTCTTGGAGCTGAAGGGTTGATGCAAGAGGCCAGAGAGAGAGGGGGGGGGGCAGGCTGAAAAATTTCAAGGTGTAGATTCTGCAGAGGGGCTTTTGCAGCTCTTTTATTTTACTGGGAAACATTGTTTTCTTCATGTGATTTTCCTAGCACACTTTGGTGCCTTGGTTTGGCCATTAGAAAGGCAGCCTGCAAGGAAATGCAGTATGTTGCTGCTGCTGCTGCTGCTGATGATGATGATGATGATGATGATGATGATGATGATGATGATGATGATGATGATGATGATGATGATGATGATGATGATGATGATGATGATGATACTGCCAGGCTCAACAATTCCAAGAAAGGTGATGCAACTGTCATTTGAAGAGGTGTTGCATGGAAGGTGGAGCAAAGGTTGCTTTCTGCTGCTTCTGAGGGGGTGGGAACCCAAAGCTGTGGGTTCCAAGAAAGCAGATTCCAACTAAATATTCAAGGAAGAACTTACCTTTGGGAGGCGGTGGGGCTCACTTCCATTGGCTGTTTGGGAATGGGTTGGAAGGCCACCCATCAGGGAAGTTTGAGATCCAGATTTTCCGCTTGAGTAAGGGTTGGACCCAGTAACCCCATTCTGCAAGCCATCAGAACTCGTGCATTGCCTCTCCACAGCGCCGCCACCCCACCCCCAGGTCACTCTGTCCACTAATCTCTCTCTATATATATTCTGACTGCTTTTTAAGGCCTATAAAGCCTACAGTGATATGTTTCTGAAGCGGTGCCAGGCCTACAAGGTCAGGTTTCAACCAGTGTGGGCAGATTTTGTTTATCTCTTGTAGGAAAGGGTGTCTCGGCAACATGAGACCCATTTTTTAAAAAATCTGGCAGATTTTTCACTGCTGAAGAGTGAATGAACCAGTGTTCATCAGCAGCCTTGTTTGCTAACCAGTGACATCAAAATTGAACTATTTTGGGCACAAAACCTTGCATTTTTCACGGAGTGCCTGGTTTCCTCTGCATAACACAGAAGGCAGTGTGTGCAAAATGAGAGGTTGGGCACAAAGCCCTCTGGAAAGGTGGGCCCACGAGAGCCTTCCCTAAAATACAAAGAACGCCCCAAAGAGCCTTGTGTAATCTCACCCAGCCGTGGTGGTACTGGTGGTGGTGGTGGGGTGACGTAGGAAATAATTTATTCTTTTTTTTCCAGGAAGGTAATGCTACCCTGCATCCCTTCAGCAAGCAAGTAAAAAAGGGACCGTGGCTGAGAGGAAATCTGGCATCTATCCTGGATGCCTCCAAAAGAGGATTGGACAGATTCCTGGAGGAAAAAGTCCATCGCGGGTTACAAACCATGATGGAGATGTGTAACCTACAGGGTTTAAACCAGGGTACTTCAAGGGCCAGTTGCAGGGGAGTGGGATCAGGAGACAGATATCTAGTCTCATGCGCTCCCAAACGCATCTGGTGGGGCCCCTGTGAGATCCAGGAAGCTGGACTAGATGGGCCCTTCTTGGCCTGATCCAGCAGGATGGCTCTCCTTAGGTTCTTATGTTCAGGCTGGAAAGGGAATGCGTCCTGCCACCAGCCTTTGCGTCACCCTGCCGAACAGACAGACAAATGCCATCTTCAGAAGGCAAGGAGCTCAGGGAACTAGGAGTTTCTCTCTGTGCTCTGAGTTATCAAGTTGAGGACAAGTTTTCCCCACAGTCTCATTCACTCTATACCCCAGAGCATCTGAAGATGCCGGCTACAGAGTCTGGCAAAACGTAAGGAAGAAAAACTTCCACAACACGGCCAAAAAGCCCGAAAAAACTCACAACAATGAAAGGAAAGAGCATTGAATAGTGTTTTCAGACGAGGCTTTCCTAGATCCAGTTCTCAGGCCTCTACTTTCGTCAGGCCTCTACTTTTTTTTGCCATCGGGACAACATGGGGTGCATCCTTCCTTCAGAGAGCCCCGTGTGGGTACCCGGTAGGGATAAAAGGGAATGAATGGTCCCCATCCCACCCCCACCCCCCCACCCCAGGAGAAAGATGCCATTAGGAGAGCCTGGGAAGAAGAAGGCACAAGTCCCCACCCCACCCCACCCCTTGTCCTTTTAAGATCGCTGTCATGTCCTTCTTACATTCAAGCAGAGGCAGCTTAAGTGAGGGAACATAAATTAGCAGGAAATGAGAGAGAGGAAGCCCCGAGTGGATTTGATTGCAATGAGGAAATTTGGCAGATGCAAACATTTACCTTTGCTGACTTAGGGCTCGATAGCCTTGAGAGAAAATGTCCCCTCACGCGTCCCGCTTCCTGCGCCACCCAGCGGGTCCAGACGTGGGCTCCCCAGGCAGGGCTTGGCTAGAATCTCTGGGATCTGCTTGGCTTCTTCAGGTCTCCAGGAGGGAAGGCAGACCCCTAGGAAAGGGGTGGGGGTGGGGGGAGGAGCAGAGTTTTGGGTTCCAAGGCTGGATCCTCCATCCCTGCCCACAACCGATGGTGCCAGGGACCGTGGCTCACAAACCAAGCCTTTTGATGGAAGTTGTCCTCGTATGACCTCTGTGCCCTCCAAAGAGCCAAGAGTGAGTGAAGGGGCCAGAGGGGAGCCACTGGGTGCATGCATGCGTGGTTGGAGCAAGCCGGGGGTAGCATACCAGCCTTTGCGACACAGCCAAAGTCTGGAACCTGCAGCGCCGGGCTTGGGGAAAACACTGGACAGGCCAGTGGTGGGGTTCTTAACAGAATCAGGAGCCTCTATGGATGGTGGAGAACTGCACAGAATCTCTCTCTCTCTCTCTCTCTCTCTCTCTCTCTCTCTCTCTCTCTCTTTATTTATTTATTTATTTATTTATTTATTTATTTATTTATTTATTTATTTATTTTTCTGTCTCTCTCTGTGTGTGTGTGTGTGTGTGTGTGTGTGTGTGTGTGTGTGTGTGTGTGTGTGTGTGTGTGTGTGTGTGTGTAGAGCACATGCCTCTTGCCAGGATGAAGTAAGCTTTTCAGGGGGAGGCCCTTTGCCTCCTAAAAAATGCCTCCTCCCCATACCCATGATCAAAGCCGGTTCCCACTTCACTGCTGCAGCTTTTGATGCCTCTGTAGCCGCACTGGTGGCTGAAGGAAGCTGATTGTCTTTCTGGAGTGGGAAGGAGCAAGTGAACACAGCCACGGCCAACTTCTTCTGTGGCCTCTCCGCCAGGCACCTCGTAAAGCTGAGCCTAAATGCTTTTGATGGTGGAGGCGGTGGGGAGACGGGATCCTGCAAACGGTGTGGGGAAAACCTGCAAAAGGGCAGCTGAATCATCCCTGCAGAGGCCCAAACACAAACGCACAAATGACCCGACACAGAGACAAACTGAGCTGAACTCTTGAAATTCTGCAGGTGACTCTCATGGAGACACCTTACCTTGCCTTCCTGCTCTTTCTTTTTAATTATTTTTCTTGAGAACTTTAACGAAAAACCATCTTCCACAAAAGCTGCTGCTGGCTTTCTATCATTGTACAATTGAGAGTGTGCTTACTTACGGGTTATGTGTGTGGTGTGGAAGTTGTACCCACCGGGATAAGACAGTGTTGCACAGAATCATAAGAATTGCAGAGAGTATTGTGGGCTGTTCACTCCCCACCCTAGAACAAATTTATACTACCATGTGTCACTGTAAAGCATTAGGTATATTAAGAGATCCATCACATCCTGTTCATCGCCTCTTCGAGTTGCTGCCATCGGGACGGAGATATAGAGTACTGAGGGCAAGAACAAACCGTCTCAAAAATAGCTTCTTTTTTAGAGCAATATTGGCCTTAAATGGAAAATCTGGACTTTGAAGTCATCTTATTTTATATGTCATATTTTAGTCATTTTATATGCCATATGTTATGTGTTGTAGCTGTTTTTAAATCTATGTGGAATGTTTTAAATGAGTTGAATATAGCAACCATGAAATTTCGTTGTTCCTGCAAGGGGGCAATGACAATAAAGATTCCAGTTCATCCAATTCTCAATTCCCCCACCCCCACCCCGTCTCTGTGAGAGAGACAACTTGCCCATGAAAGTGTGTACTAAAATATAGCCGTTAGTCTCGAAGGTGCCACAATCCTTTGGTCTTCTTTGTTTATTTTTTTATGTTATGTTATTTTCCTTTTGCTTTTGTCTAATGTGCATTTTAGGAGATTCAGGAATACATGAGAACTGGCACAGATGTGAGTCAGGAAGGAGGTCCCAGAAAGGGAACAGGGCAAAGCAAGACTCAGTCTTTGTGCTGTCGGTTCCATCGTGGAGCAAACTATGGGCCAGAGCTGATGGCTCAATCTGCTGTCTGCGGAGAACTTTCTACTCCTGCTTCAAAGACACGTTTCCTGGCTGAAAGGGAACGCGGGCGAACGTTGCTTAGAGACTGCGTGTTCTGCTCCCCCTGATCAAAACGGTGGTATTTCTTCCACCCCTCTGCTCACCTGCTCCCATTTCAGAGAGACTGGTCCTAAGCATCCATAGTCTGAGGCTACCCAGTGTGGTGCAGCGGGTAGCATAATGGGCTCAGGGAAGCTGCGTTCCAATCCCGGCTCCACCCATGGAGACTTGTGGTGGGTTTGGTAACACCACTGGCAAAACCACTCCTTAAAATAACATCTCGCTGGAAAGCCCCGTTCAGGTCGCTGCAGATCCCACAACGGCATCCCCTCGCCATTAGAGATGAAAACGAAATGAAGTTTTAGTTTGTTTTGTTATTCATTATTCGTTTCATTACCTAATGAAACGAATAACGAAGCCCAGAGTGAATTTAGAACGAACCGAACTGAACCGAAAACAATTGATTCGGTTTGATTCGGTTCCTTAATGGCGGCACTGGAGAGGTCTCCTACCTGGTGCTGGTCTTCCTGGTCCGGTCTTCCTGGCTGCAGGGAGGGGCAATCAGAAAAAAAAAGCCAACCGGCCACGCTACAGCTGTGGTCGGAAGTAAATAAAAAATAAAAATAAAAATAAATAAAAATAAATAAAGTAGCGCTGACCCAGCCCTAAGAGATGGGCACGACTCAAAAAATGGTGTTTCGTTTGTCGTTTGGTCGTTTAGGGCTCCATTTCGGTTCGTTTTCGTTTTCGTGACGTTTTTTGCAAAAAAAATCATTTTCGTTTCGTTAGGTTACAAAACGAAAAAACAAAAACGAAAACGAAAAATTTCTGTTTCGTTAGCATTCTTTTTAGTTCAATGCATCTGCTGCAACGAAAACGAAAAACACGGCAAATTTGGTCGTTTCATTTTCGTTTTCGTTTTGTTTAAAAAAATTCATTCCATTTTCGTTGCATAACGAAATGAAAAAATGAAAACAAAAACGAAAAATTGCTCATTTCGTGCCCATCTCTAAATATATTAAAAATAAAAGAAGCACCCACCTGGGACCCAGAGGCCGCACGGTGGGTGCTTGAATACAAATAATAATAAAAAAGAGGTGCTGGCCCCATACCAACGCCTCAAAAAGCCCCTGCCGCAAGGGCCACGATCCACCGCTGACACTGCCACCGGTAAGAACCCGAACTGGTTGGGGTTCGTACAATTTTTTTTTAATTTGTACGAACCTGAACCCGAACTGAACCAAGGGTGGGCCCGAACCAGACGAACCCGAACCATGGGTTTTCTGATTCGTGCCCACCTCTACTCACCATGTCTACTTCTGAATACGATGCAGAGTCAGAGGAAAATGCAGAACCATAGTTAGAGAGAGAGGGCCAGTAATACATCCGGAGGGAAGCAGAGCACGTAGTCCAAGGGTTTGCAGATCACGAGCTTGATCCATGGATTTCCCACGGTAACAGCTTCTGGTTCGGAAACCTGCAAGTGCAGGAGCAAAAGCAGCCATCCTGGCCGGACCCTGTGCAGGAGGAGGAGGAGGAGGAGGAGGAGGAGGAGGAGGAGGAGGATTTAAAGGAACAAAGGAAAGAAAACTCAGCCAAGCTCCTGCAGCAACAAATACATCAGGGCCTCCCTCTCGTGGCAGAGACGGCTTGTCAGGCTGCCCACGGGGTGCCACTTCTCAGGCAGCTCCACCACTGTGGTGGCATGAAAGGTCCAGCTTGCAGAAGGGCGCTGCGGGAGGGCCAATCCTGTGTCTTTCCCCCCTTCCCACCGGCTGTGCCGAGGGAGGGTTAGCTTGTGTCTCCCAACGAGATGCCCCCCCCCAGGTGGAGGCTGGAGTCCTGTGGGTCTCCCTCCCATCTCAAGGGGCCTGACACCCTCTTCCCTTGTCAAGATCAAGGGAAGTGATAGTGCCACTCTATTCTGCTCTGGTCAGACCCCCACCCGGAGTACTGTGTCCAGTTCTGTGCACCACAATTTAAAAAGGATGTTGACAACCTCGAGCGGGTGCAGAGGAGGGCGACCAGGATGGTTGAGGGTCTGGAGGAAATGTCTTATGAGGAATGGCTTAGGGAACTGGGAATGTTTAGCCTCTCTAAAAGAAGACTGAGAGGGGATATGATAGCTATGTTTAAATATTTGAAAGGATGTCATATTGAAGAGGGAACCGGTTTGTTTTCCATGGCTTCAGAGACTAGGACTCGGGGCAATGGTTTCAAACTACAGGAAAAGAGATTCCATTTGAACATTAGGAAGAACTTCATGACAGTTAGAGCTGTTCAGCATAAGTGGAAGATGTTGCCCCAAAGGAGGGTGGCTGAGTCTCCTTCTGTGGAGGTTTTTATGCAGAGGCTGGATGGCCGTCTGTCGGGAGTCCTGTGATGGGGGTTCCTGCATGGCAGGGGGTTGGACTAGATGGCCCTTGAGGTCTCTTCCAACTCTATGATTCTATGATTCTATGATTCCCCTCCTAGTGTCACCATTTGCTGGCCATCCAGCTGTCAGAAGCCCTCCCGCCACCTCCATTCGAGGGGTGGGACTGAACAGCTGAAAGGGGAGGCAGGAGGAGACCCTGGCCTCACATCCTGCATTTCCATCAGAATGTGGCCGCTGGCCAGGAGGAGTGTGGCCCTCGGGGTAGAAAGAGGGCCCCCCCCCACCTGTCTCCTGCTGCCATTGGAGCAGACGGAGGCATCCCTGCCCTTCCTCACCTCTGTGCCTCCCCAAGGCCAGGCTAGCTCGGTCAACAGAGGGAAGGCCAACTGTGCCCCCCCCGGGGGGCGGGGGAGAAAGGCAGCAACTGGCCCGTGACTGGTGGTGCAGCAAGTGTGGGCCTCCGTCGAGGAGGTTTGGCTTATGGGTCCTGCTTCAGAGGGCAGGAGGCCCCTGGGTGGGATTGGCTGAAACAAAGTGCGCCTGGGCCCCTTAGAAGCACAAAATAATTGAGCCGGAGGGGCTCGCGAAGCCATTCGAGTCCAACCCCCACCCCCGCTGCTCAAGGGCAGAACTCCCAGTCAATGCAGACGGGATGGATGGTGGTCCCATGGCCTCTCAGCCTCCAGCACTGGAGCTCTCATCGCCTCCTGAGGTGGCTGGTTCCATTGTCGTACTTCTCTAACAGTTGAGCGGGAATTCTGGCTTCCTGTCGCTTGCACCTCTTCTGGCGTGTCCTGCACCTGGTACGCTCAGCAAACAAAGTCCCTCTCCAAAAATCCCAGGGTCCTTGGAACGGGTGGCCTGCCAGCTCCTTCTCAGGCCTTGCCTAGATAATCCTAGAGGCACAGGGCTTGGTCACGCTGCTGATGGGGAATATTGATTTCAGCTCCCGTGCACTTTGATTCGATTTACAGTCAGGTGGTTTTGGTGTCACTGCATATTGTCTATTGCTCCAATATAAAGGAGGGGGTTTGGACCATTTCAGGAAACAGATTTTGTAATCGTTTCATTAACCAGCATGTTTGCAGTCATGCTTTCAGTGTTGAATTCTTTTTTAGAATTGTTGCATGGGAGGCTGTGTCCGGAGCCCGCCTGCCCTCACCCTGGCTGCCTCCCACGGCCACCCACTGCTTCTGCAAGCTTGTTTTTAATTTTAAAGTTTTTTCCCTCTTCCTTGGCCACGTGAAGAAGATCTCTGTATTGTCTGGAAGCTGAGTCACGGCAACTGGACTTCTTTTCTTGAGAGATCGAAATGTTTCGCTGCTCCTCCAAACAGCTTTGTTAGTGAAACATTTCAGTGTCACAAGAAAAGGAGCCCCGTTGCCATGACTCAACTTCCAGATCAACTCACCTGGATCACTGAGAACCTTCACAGACATATCTCTTATTTTTATAGTAGCCTAAAAGTATCACCTGTTCCACTTTTGTATATCTCTATATTGTGAATTGCTCTGGTCAATTTCATCGTAGAAGAGAATAGGGGGAAGCTTCCCTGTAATCATGGCATCCTTAGGGGCCTTGGGGGCCATTTGGGGGGGGTGATGAATTGATGAATTAAAAATTGCAAATAAATAAATAAATAAATAAATAAATAAATAAATAAATAAATAAATAAATAAATAAACATGTTGAATTGTATATGTTGGGACGTTGATTTGTACAAATGCGAATCAACAAATTGGTGATTTTTTTAAAAAATGAATTTTACAATTTGTTCTTTAATTTATGCCCATCGCAAACACTGGTCCATTGCTAACCTTTTTTCCTTTGACTTCAAAGCCTTTCCTGTCCTTTCTCCCTCTTTACATTTGCCATCTTCTTCTCCATCTGTGAGTGATCCCAAAACTTCTGAGTCACCCCACTGTTGCTTGTGCTTTGCACACAAGACACAGCGTGCACACGCACAGAGAGGCACACGTGCAGAGAGAGTTGTCACTCGGGCGAGCTGCCCCAAAAGGCTGTCCCTGAAAAGCCTCCCCCCCCAGACCCTTGCTTCCCCCCCCAGTCCCCCCCCCTTCATCTTGCCACTACAAATCCAGAAAGATGTTTTGGACTGACATGAAATGACTGAGATGGGGGTAAGGGAGGGAGGGAGGGAAGGACCAACTAAGGAAGATAAGAACCTGGAGGATAACAAAAAAAGTAGATCTGAGGAGGCAGGGAGATGTGACAGCACCCAGATTAGAGGGAAGGGAACTTAAAAGAGGCAAATTAAACACTTCTTCAGAAAGAGAGAGATAAAAATTGAGGCAGAGGGAGAAATCCTGCCAAGGAAAGAGAAACAGTGTTCAAAAGGTACCTTTATCCACATTCATCATCTCTGCAGAAGATGCGCAGGACGGGAGGGAGGGACCAGAGAGGAGATTAGCAACCAGTTTGGTTTCTGGCTGCAAGTGCACTTGCCCATCGCTTGAGCTCTCCCTGTTGGAGCCACAGGACAGACAGTGTTCAGTGTCGAGCGGTCCTTTTCACGAGGAATCGCCCTAACGAGGCGCGCTCGGCTCTTGCTTGTAGGTCGTGGAAAGGTGGAATCAGGGCTTTCAGAACCCCAAAGGGTCCTTGATGTGGAGGGAGCATGAAGGACGAGTGAGCGTGAGCGTGAGCGTGCGCATGACAGACAGAGAGAGAGAGACAGAGAGAGAGAGAGAGAGAGAGAGAGAGAGAGAGAGAGAGAGAGTATATGCCCAGATGTTTATGTTCTTTAGAACCAACTGACAATTGAGTTAATTACAGTACACATGATGTGTCTTTGATGGCTTCGCAGAGCACTCGCACACATGGGGAGGAAAGTTTGGAAATAAGATCTGAGAAAGGATGCCAGAAATGGGTTCGGAGGCAGGACGTAGATGCAAAGCCTTAGGATCGCAGAATGACGGAGTGGGATGGGGCCCTCTGAGGCCATCCAGCCTAACCCATTGTCCTACTGCTCTAACGGTTGAGAAGTTTTTTCCCTGATATTCAGCCTTCATCTGGGCTTCCTGTCCCTTGAGCCCATTCTTGTCGAAAAGCTCCTTCCCTGGTCGCTCCTGGATGGGCCAGAAAGCCACTTCTTAGCTTCAGCCCTGATGAGTGCTCAGGCAGGAACTCCGCTCTGTGCATGGTCAGAGGCACGGCTTCTGGGTGTGTGTTTCTCTGCACTTGGCTGGGAAGCAGGTGGTGGCAGATATTTTGGGTGCCTAGGGCAGCACATCTTCCTTCCTGCTGGTGAGCGAAGGAGGCTGCCGTTTGTAACGAATGCACAGGCATGCATCCCTTCTCTCCCCCCCCCCCGCACCACCATCACATCCGATCCAGCCAGCTCATTATTCCTTATTTACAAATGCAACAAAACCGTTTGAAGGTCGTGGCGGCCTTCCCACATGCTGAGGAGAGAGAGAGAGAGAGAGAGAGAGAGAGAGAGAGAGAGAGAGAGAGAGCAGGAGCTGCAGCTGCTAAGCAGATCTCCCTCCACCCGTTCCCCATATTGGCATGACACCCACTACTTGTCTGAGTTAATATTTGATTTCTCTTTGCACTGGGGTTTTCAACAATCCAGAGAACAATTAACCTGACACAAATGCTTGTTTCCCCACTCTTATTCCAAGGGGCTGACAAGTGAAGTAATTTTCATTTTGCTGGCTTACGCGTTAGAGAAAAAGGGGGAAATTAGAATTATGAGGCTGGAGGGGGTGGGAACGCCCCCCCCCAGGTCCCTCTGAAAAGCTTATCCACAAATTCCGGATTCGGGGTCCTCATTCATGGAGGTCAGGGCATTAAGCAAAAATCCCAAGGCACCCAGGGCACAGGCTCAGCCACGTCCCACGTCCGATCATGTCAGGGCCAAATCCTCAGCTCAATGGCTGCAGGAGGGTCTCTCCAATGTCACGGGTGAGGATTCCTCTGGTTTCCTGAGGCGAGGTGGGGGAAACTAGAAGGACAAAAACCGGCCTTAGGAGAACTGAGCGTGGAGGCAGGCGGGGCAGTGATCAGGGCAAACAGGACCGGAATTGTACGAAGGAGCAGCTCGCTGGGAAAGGTGGCAGCCAAGAGGCAGAGAAGCAAGCAAATGCCCCTCGCTCCATCCAGGCAGGTGGCCAGATCTGCCCAGCGACTGGAGCCCTGCCACCCTTCCTGCAAGATTTTGCAGTGCATTGCAACACCCACCACCACCACCCACAAGTGGGGGGGGGGCTTTCATGGGGCCGCACAGTTGCAGGGGCTCCTGGAAGGCTTGCCCTCACCTCACCCTGGGCTCCTCTCCTCGCCTTGTCCTGCCTCTGCCAGGATTTGTGTGACAAGAAGAATTGGGAGTTTCAATACCAGGTCTCCTCCCCACGGTGTGGCCCCAAATGGAGCATTCAGGGGTTTCGCACACCCTGGAAGCCACGAGGTTGGAGTCCCAAGATTTTTGGAGCAGCAGAACGTGACACTGTGCCCGTTCCCTCTGAACTTCTGAACAGTAGAATTTGTTGGAAGAAAAACGGATTTCCTAGGCACAGACATTGTTGCGTGCTTTCCTTTCTGTAATGGAAAACATGTGAAGGTGTGAGCAGCTAAGAGCCATTAGCTTCACAAAAGACCCGTTCCTCCTTTGTTGATAGAAGCCAGTTTTTTGGGGGGAGGGAGGGGATGACTGTGTGGATGGCCACTTTCACCCTGGCCAGTTTGCCACTGGGTGCCAAAAGGAGCAAACATCGTGCGTCCATGAGAACCGTCTCCAGACCTTCTTCTCCCTCTGGACCTTCTTCTGGTGTCCCGATATCATGTGGTTGTGTCCCACAAGAGAAAGCCATCCTCTGTAAGGAGGGGAGGCTGCTCTGTGGCTTCAGCTTTCTCCCACATTCAATTTTTTTAAACCTCACATTCTTTCCAACCCAACTGCGTGATTTGTCAATTTGGAGAAATTGCCCAATAACCCCTAGAAGGGAAAAAATATTCACTCCCCGGCCCAGGCCAGAGGCAGCTAATGAAGCAACTCCTAGCATATTGTGCCTGCTTGGCCATCCAGGCCCTCAAGAGCCTTCTGGGGAGACAGAAGGAATGCCAAACTAAAATCATTGGTAGCACCCCACTGGCGTCCAGCATTTTTATTTATCAGTTGCTTTTAACTCCTCCATGGTGCGTTAGGAGTTTGAACTATGGATGTTTCATTTATTATTGTTGTCAAATGCTGAGAATAGTGCATTGCACTTACAGAGTGGGAAAAAATAAATAAATAAATAAATAAATAAATAAATAAATAAATAAATAAATAAATAAATAGGGATCCAAAAGCAGAATTCAAGAGTGAACTGCACAAAAGACACGTCTGGGCTGAGATATTTCTCAGTTTTTTATGCCAGTTTTGATTTATCTTGTTGATTCTCAAGTTCTGAGAATATGAAGAAATATGTGAATGTTGACTGTGAAGATTCCCCGTCGGAATGCATTGAAAACGGATTAATCCCTAATCGCAACCGTTTTTCGGTTGTACGGATATGCCCCATAGGCGATTCCAATTCCGTTAAGCGATTTTCCCTTATCTCCGGAATTCCCCCCCCCCCCTTTATGCAGGTCCGCTGTATTTTGCACTGTATTGTACTCACTAATTGTTGTTAACCTCCCAGAGTGGCCTTGCTGCCAGATGGGTGGTGTAACGATCCAATAAACAATAAACAAAAGATTCTCAGTCATCCAGCTTCGGTCCGATGAAGCTGTTTGGATAAACAGTGAAACGTTTCTATCTCTCAAAAAAGAAGTCCAGTAGCCATGACTCAACTTCCAGATGTGAATGTTGAATATGTTCATGTTTGAAAACCAAACTGGAAGGAATGTCTTCTCCATCCCTTGACAGGATCCTGGGGGAATCCCTCGTGGTGGTCTCCTCGGGAGTATGCCGTGCCCAGGTGTAGGTCTGGTGTTCTCCCAAGGCCTCCTGGAGGCTACAGAACTTTCCTGATGCCCAAACTCCTTGGTCAGGGTTTAGGGATGGGCACGAAAAGGAAAAATAGAGTTTTGTTTCATTTTGTTTCTATTAGCGGTTCATTTCATTTCATGTTTAAATGAATTTTTGTTAAAAATGAAACAATAGCAAAACAATTCATTATCATTACTCTATAAAATGGCTCCCCTGGGTCCTAGAGGCACCAAATTTGATGGGTAGCATTTTACGAAAGAGCTATTTTATAGAGTAATGAAACGTTTCATGTTCAAAGGGAAAAAGAAGCATTTTGTTTCATTTTGGTTCATAATGCAACACTGTTTCCCATTTTGTTTGGTTTCATAACGTTTCAAAAGCTTATGAAACAGGGAAGCGGCATTGTTTATATACAAACAGGTGACTGTCTGGGAAACAACCTCTTTGTCAGTCCATTTAATGATTAGATTCTTCTTTATCTGTCTAGATGAGGAAAGCCACAATTATCATCATTATCATTCAAGGGAGGCAACTGGGTTAATGGCGATGGCTGCCTCTCCCTTCTTTTCACGGGCTCTGTGCCCATTTTTTCCAAGGGTCTCTGCCTGGAGGAGGCAGGGAGGAGGGCTGCCCCTTCCTAGATGGAGAGTGAAAAAAGAGTTGTGTGTGTACACACAGCACATGTGCACACACACACACACACACACACACACACACACACACACACACAGAGAGAGAGAGAGAGAGAGAGAGAGAGAGAGAGAGAGAGAGAGAGAGAGAGAGAGAGAGAGAGAGAGACCCAGAAAGAGCAACAGAGCAGCAGAAGGGCAAAGGTGGCTGTTGTTTATATGCAGTCAAATTGCCTCCGACTTAGGACAACCCCACCAATGAACGCTCTCCAAAAGGTCCTCCTCCACTGGCCTGCTCAGCTCTTGCAGACACAAAAGCCAGTGGCTTCCTTTGGAGAGTCAGTCCACGTCGTATTGGGTCTTCCTCTCCTCCTCCTGCTCTCTCCAACCAGCCCATCTTTTTCCGGCCTTCATTATGATCTGCCCAAAGTTGGATTGCCTCTGTCCTTTTTGCCACCACCCCCCAAAAAACAGCTCAGGCTTGATTTGACCTAGGGCGTTTATACACGACCCCTAAACTCCGGGGCAAATGGCTCCCAGCTCCGAAGCTTAAAAATGTTTCCCCACCAGCTCCGGAGTTTACAGGAAATTAGGTGCGACCCCGCCCACTTTAGCACGACCCAGTGCACTTTTCTTGTACCTTCTCTTTGGAGGTGAAAAATCTTTGATGCGGTGTAACGACAGTGAGTGCGGGGCTCTCCTCACTTCTGTTTGTTGTTGTTTTGGCTCCCGCCCCTTTAAGAGCTACTTTACAGAGACTGGAATGTTGCCAGCAAGAGCGAGAGGCAGAACGGAGGTGAGCGGCATGCTTTTCTTTCTCTTTTTCTCCCTCCCCTCACTCAGCCAGCAGCCAGGAAGTGCGGAGGGGGTGGGGACACAGGAAGAGCGACGAACCCCTAAGATCTCTGATCCGAATTTAAGTGGCCAGCGGATCTTAGGGGTCGTGTGAAAAGGCCCCTAGAAGCCACTTGTTTATTATTTTTGGATGTCATGGGCATCCACAAGGCTTCCTGGCTGTCCGAGTTATCCGTAGGGCTCTCTCCCCTCCTGCAACACGTTTCAAAGGAATCTCTTTTCCTCCCTTGTCGGCTTTCTTCACTGTCCAGCCTTCTCACGTGATACTTTGTGATCAGAAGTAAGGATGGGCACAAAATGAAAAATGAAATACTGTTTCATCGCTTCGTTACATACCGAAATGTAACGAAATGAAACAAAACGAGGAAGCAGCATTTCGTTGCAGATGAAACAAAATGGTGGGGGGTTTTGTTCCCCCGTGTCAATGAACCGTCTTGTCTCGTCTGTAAAACGGCTACGGCTCCCTTACCTGCTGGGCTCGGAGGCCCTGTCGCCTCCGCCGCTGCCGCTGAAGAGCTCCCGCACCGCGGCCAGAGATGTCGATCAGGCTCGGTGGGAGGCCTTGCCGCTGCGCCGTGGCCAAAGAGAAAAGGGCGAGCGGGCCCAGAGGGAGGCCTTGGTGCTGCGCTGCCACTTCCGGAGACAACAAGACCACCGCTAGAAACCCCAGCCCCCAAAGGTAACAATGCATTTCGTTTAATGTTTCATTTCATACAATTTTTAAAAAATAAAAATCCGTATGAAATGAAATGAAATGAAATGAAATGCAGGGGGGGGAGTTAAAACGGAATGAAACAAAACACCATTTTCCCATTTCATGCCCATCCCTAATCAGAAGTAGAAACAGATGATTCAATCTTGCAAAAGCAAAAAGCAAAGAATTTGTTCTGTCTCCCTGCTCTTTCCCCCTTGGGTTCTCCCCTGAAAAAGTGGCCACCAAGGCTGCCTTCACTCAGCACTTCCCAAACTGGATGAGTCAGGAGTTGCCTCTCTCTCTCTCTCTCTCTCTCTCTGGGCCTTTTTTAATTACAGGGTGCAGAGATCTTAGTGGTTCGTCATTTTCCTGTTTCACCCCCATCCTAATCAGAAGGGAGGGAGAAAGAAAGAAAAAAAGATGATACTCCGATCTTGGTGGGAACATTCCAGTCTCTGTAAAAGTAGCTCTTAAAGGGGTGGGAGCCAAAAAGAACAAACAGAAGCCAGGAGAGCCCTCCACTCTTTCCCCAAATAATTTTCACCTCCAAAGAGCAGGTACTTGAAAGGTGTGCTGGGATGCGCTAAAGGGGCTGCACTTAATTTCCTGTTAACTGGTGGGGAAACATTTTTAACTGGGAGCCATTTGCCCCGGAGTTTAGGGGTCGTGTATAAACGCCCCCCTCTCCCATTTCCCTTCCTGGATTTAAAAGTTGTCATCAGCTTGTTTCCTAACTAAGGGTGACTGAGTGGGTGGCTGGAGGACATACTGCCCACTGGGCAGTGGCACCTGGGCTCCGGAGTGCCTTCCCCCATGTGGCTTTGTGAGGCAGAAAATGGCAGTGAGCCGTCTGAGAGGTCACATCAGAAACAGAAGATTGAGGAAGAAGTGAAAGAAGGAGAGTTGGCAATGGCTTTTGAAGAAGCTAACATAAAAGATGAAAAGATTGAGATTGAACGTGACAAAGAAGTATTGTGGGTTGTAGAGGAGATGCGAGAGAGACACAGGAAAGGGGCGCGAGGAGGAAATTGACGAGTGGGTGGAGAGAGAGTGAGAGCGCAAGGGTTCCAGTTGGAGGAGACCGTTAATGGACAGAGGGAGTCAGACCAACTTTAGCTTCATGCAGCAGGAGGAGAGGAGATGGGGGAGAAAAGAGCCTGAAGAGTTCAGGTGGTCTGTGCAGGTTATAACCCTGAGGTGGCCCGAAATTAGCGAACGATTCCAGACAGAACGGAGGAGAGGCAGTCAGGAAAATCCATGTGTGTGTGTGTGTTTGTAATGGAATGAAACAAAACACAGAAGTAGAAGGATGTAAATCAGGCATATCCAAAGTCAGGCCCAGGGGCCAAATGCAACCCGTCTTCAAATTTTGAGTGGCCGGCAGCCTCGTCTCCCTACTGGCTCAGTCACGCATCCCCCATACCGGATGGAGGCGTTAGCTTGCAGTTTTATGGTTTGCCTGCCTTCCCTGCCTCCGTCTGTCCCCCCCAGCCACCCGCCCAGCCTACCCAGCCCCAGCTCCACTGCTGCAGCATCCTCCCTGCCTCCTTGCATGTCCTAGAGCAGGGCTGTTCAACTTTGAAAAGGCCAAGGTCTACTTTTTCTGGCCCAAAGTGCCTGAGGGCTACTACACTAAAACCTCTACTTACGAATTTTATCCGTTCCAAGCACATGCTCATAGTAAAATCTTTTGTAAGTGGAGCAGTGGTTTCCCATAGGAATGCATTGAAAACCAATTAATCTGTTCTGGAGGGAACAGATTTCATTGCACCATGGCCCTTGAACTGTCCCAGTTCAAGGTTGAGACAGTGAGCTGGAAGACCCAGAACTTTGCTGGGGCACTGGTGGTCCTTGGCATGGGGGAGGGAGGGGTGGAGAACTTATCCCATCACTTTTTTTATTGATGGCTGGCGGGCTACTTTTGAACCCTTCGTGGGCTACCGGTAGCCCGCAGTCTACCTGTTGGGCAGGCCTGTCCTAGAGGCTTGCCCAAAGTCTGGCCTGGGGGCCAAATGTGGCTGGATGGTTGGCCCCCACACATTTTCACCTCAAACAATTTGGCCCTCCTTGCAAAAAGTTTGGACCCCCCTGATGTAGATGATTCTGATCTTGGTGGGAGGCGCCGGAAGCTTCCACAAGAATCTGCTTGATTCTCCCTGCTCTTCCCCCCTTGGCTTCTCCCCTGGAAAAGTGGCCTTCACTCAGAGCTTCCCAAACTGGATTAGTCAGGAGGAGTTGCCTCCCCCTCCCTCCCCCCTCCCCCTCTCTCTGCCATTTCCCTTCCTGGATTTGAAAGTTATCACCAGCAACTTTCCTAACTAAGGGCGACTGAGTGGGTGGCTAGAGGACATATTGCCCACTGGACAGTGGCACCTGGTCTCCGGAGTGCCTTCCCCCATGTGGCTCCCATGGTGTTTTCTCTCTGACTTGAGGAGATGAGCTGGTTGTTTGTTGCTAGCTCAGGGGCAAGAGGTCTTGTTCTCTTCTTTCTCTGCAGATTCCCCTCTTTTTTTCTGCCTTGAAATCTGGGGCAGCCACGACACTGAGGTGAACTTCCCCTCAGAATTCTACAATCTGAGCTAGCAGGGCCTGCAGGAAAAGAGCCAGGAAAGGCTAGCAGGATGCCAGAGCGCAACACAGCCTGCCAACATTGCAAAGCAATGCTAGATTTAAATCAGGAATGGTGGGAGGGGAGGGAGGGGGCTTGGGGAGGGGAGCCAAAGAAAGCATGACTGGAAATCTGGGGCCTCGAGATGCCGGGAGATCTCTTTGTACCATTTTAAAGGGAAGATGAATTGATTGATTGATTGATTGATTGATTGATTGATTGATTGATTGATTGATTGATTGATTGATTGATTGATTAATTGATTGATTGGCTGGCTGGCTGGCTGGCTGGCTGGTTGGCTGGCTGGCTGGCTGACTGATTGATTGATTGATTGATTCGGCTTCGGAAGTTTGGCAATTCGTTTATTTGTTGATTCGTCCATTCATCAACCCATTGAATCATGATGAATCATGACAAATCACTCTTTAAAAATTCATCCCCATCTCTAGTGTTGACTGTACCATCTGGTCTGGTCCACCCAGAGAGCTGAGCCTGGGCAGCCTGTTGCTGCTTGGGAAGTTGTGTCTCCCCAGCTGTAACAAAAAAAAAAAGGTAAATAAAAACAAACATCCCAGAACAGCAGCCGGACTCTGAAGACGTGCCTCCAAGGAAACCAGCAGGAAGCTTTTTGCTGCCGGGCTGTGTCTTATTGATTTAAAACTCCTCCAGTTCACCTCTTCACAGGCGCAATCCAGTTCATGAGAATCATTTAAATTAATACAAATGAAAACACTCGGGTTGGTGCAGCAAAGAGGAGCTCACAAACCAGCCGTGGCGTCACCTAAACACCGGGCTGCATCCCCTCCTCAGAAGACCAGCAGGATTAGAGCAGTGATGGCAAACCTTTTAGAGACTGAGTGCCCAAACTGCGATTCAAAGCCCACTAATTTTTTGCAAAGTGCCGATACAGCCATTTAACCTGAATCCAGGTGGCTGTGAAGGGGCAATGTTGGGTGCCCACAGAAAGGGCTCCAAGGGCCACCTCTGGCACCCCTCCCATAGGTATGCCAACACTGGATTAGAGCATTTTCTGTACAAGGACTTAAACTAAGAAAATGACATTAAATTCTAAGATCCCGAGGGGTTATTTTTGGGGTGGGGTGGGGGAGCTGGAATTTTTCAGGGTTATGTTTCTCACAGAAACTGAGGGCATGTGGATACGCCCCTTCCAATTCATGTAACAGTCCAACCTCCCTTTCCTAAGGAAACATCCAAGGTTTGTGTGAATGGTGCTTCTCTAAAGAATCTGTCAGAGTTCTGAGGATGTCTGGGGTTATAAAACTAGGATCTAGAAAGATGGGCTTGTGTCGTTCAGCCCCTCCCTCAGCCTTTTCTGTAGGACTGGTGCCCTCGTAATGTCACATGGGTGAGACTGTGTGTCCTGCCTGCCAAATACAGGTAGCTCTACAGCCGGCTGAAACTGGCTGGCGAGCTCAGTGGTTAGAGTCTTTGGCTGTGGAGCCGGGAGGGGACCCAGCTTAGGTGGCCTTGGGCAAAATCTGGACTTTCCCAGGGATGCCCCCCCCCCGAAGAAGGGAAGGGTACCGACCACCTCCATTCAGCACCGGGGGGGGGGGGTAATCAAGAGGAATGTTAGAGGCCACCACAAAAACCACCTAGAGGGATACCAAGATGCAGGATGCCCCAAAAGGGGAACCTGCATGGAGACACCCCGGAAGGGTGGTGCCCCCTGCCACGGCTGGCATCTCCTCCCCTGCCCTACCCACCCACCCACCTAGTGCCACTTAGGCAGCGTGCTGTTGCAAACCATGGGCCAGAAGCGAGCGCTGACCTGCACGGCTCTGGGCCGGAGCTTTTATGGGGCTGAGTCGCTGCCAAGCCTGGGAACATGAGGCAATTTAAAAGCTGTCATTTCTTGCAGGGATTATGGCTTTGTTATCAAGGGAGGCAGCACCGCCGCCCCCACCCCCGGGGCACCATGCCCTTGAGGGGAGACCAATCACCGTAGCAGGAAGGGAAGGGAACCCAGGCAAGCCGAGGCTATTCTGAAGGTGGGAACTGGGGCAAAGTGTTTGGTGCAAGCAGGCTCAAAGGGTGCCGCTGGGCCTACCCTGCTCATTGGCCAGGCTGGCGGGCGTTTGCCTGAGTCTTGTTGGCTTCCGAGCTATGTCACAGGTTGAAATGAATGTGGAAGAGTTGTGGACAGAAATTGGAGATTCTGTAACTCAGGCCTGCCCAACAAGTAGACCGCGGGCTACCAGTAGCCCACTGGCCATCAATTAAAAAAAAGTGAGGGGATAAGTTCTCCACCCCTCCCTCCCCCACCCCAAGGACCACCACTGCTCTAGCAAAGTTCTGGGTCTGCCAGCCCACTGTCTCAGCCGAGCGGGGCAGCTCAAGGGCCGTGGCACAGTCCCCTGCTCCCCCCCCCCCGGCCAGATGATCAGAATGCCACTTTTTCATGACCAGTGGAGTTGCTACTGTGGAACAGAGGGAGGGGAGGAGACAGCGAGAGGCAGGTCACAGGTGTGTCCACCTCCTTTGCGTGGTGGTGTTTCCCCTCTACTTCTCCCTTGGAGAATTCCTTCCTCCCACCTCCTCCCATAGGAAAGCAATGAACTATGCTCACTCCAGAAGGGATTAATTGATTTTCAATGCATTTTTATGAGAAACTGCTGCTCTTACACATTTTTTACTTATGAGCATGTACTCAGAACAGATAAAATTCATAAGTAGAGGTTTTAGTGTAGTAGCCCTCACGTACTTTGGGCCGGAAAAAATAGACCCCGGGCTGTTCAAAGTTGGACAGCCCTGCTGTAACTGTTTCCACACCAGTTGTGTGTGTGAGAGAGGGACAAACTGGAGATCACAGAGGTCACTGCAGCTGAAAGTAGGTGGGCATTCAGGAGAGGGTGACTGTGGAAGTCTTTCCCCTTCAAGAAATTGTTCACAGCCACAAAGACCAATCGCAAAGCAAGCTCGTTTGCAAAGTACCAACTCTGGTGAGAAAAGCGCCTACTGTGACAGTTACACAGCTTATCCATAATTTTTTAAAAAAAATGCAGAAAGAGAATGCCCTGGCTTTACAAATTCTTCTCTCTCACTTTCTGGATCAAGAGCCAGCACCACACGAGGGGCTGAGGCTCAGACGTGATCCCTGACGCCTCGGATGTGAAAGCAGGGGACTGCTTGCACTAATGCACATTCTCACAAGCAAGAGGTATCCGTGTGATCCCACAGGCCAGCTGCCAGTGTGATTTCCAGTAATCATTTCTGCAAAAGAGTGTAACAAAGTTCTTGTGCTGAAGCGGAGCAAATCAACATTATACAATGTGTCGCCTGCGTAATTAAATTGTAAACCACCCATAGAGTGTTTTAAGCACTATGGTGCGGTATAAGGCAGAATGCTTTGCTTTGCTTTTATTTGGAAGGAATCAAGGTTGCAGGGGCTGAAATAATATTCTTCAAAAAAGGTCTTTCAGAAAAGTAAAATGGTGTAGTTTGTAAATAGGCTTACCAGCAAGATTGTTAAAAAGAGATACATTGGTGCAGCTTTAGGGGATGGGAAGGGAGGTATTTGGATGGGAATGAAAGGTCACTGAAACAGTTAAAAGATAAGCTTTTATATATTTATATTTATATTTATATTTATATTTATATTTATAAGGAAACTCTGGGTGGTTCACAACATAGGCCATCAACAAATAATAATCCAAATAATAAATCCATAATATGGATTATGAATATATATGACATAAAAACCTAATCATTAAAACCCATTAAGAAACAATAATAATGTAAGATTATGGTGAGTAAAACAGATGGGTAGGCAAAAAGACAACACAAACAGACATTCAACCTCCATTAATCACCAAAAGCAGCCTAGAAAAGCCAAGTTGTTAACCATTTCCTGAAGGCTGAGAGGGGCTCAACGGTCCTAGTATCACCAGGGAGCTGATTCCACCATATTTGACCGGCAACTGAGAAAGCATGGTTCAGAGTGGAGGTCATATCCTAAGCGTAGCAGTTCTCAATGAGAGGGCCTGGGATGTTCTGGTGGGCCGGGCCGAAATTGATCTTAGGGTGATACGCTCTTTCTTTGAAAAGTCAAAATAAAAATAAAAAATGAACACACAAAAACCCAACAAGCCTTGCTGTAAAGAAAATAATGGAGTGAAAGTCCTGCGAAAAAGGATAGTTTGCTTTGTATCTCCAGGGATATAGCATACAATCTTGTAAGGTGTAATCAAGGTATTTCTGCATTTTAAAAGCACAGAGCAGTAGTGCAGGTCCAACGTTAGGGACTTTTAGTAAACATCCCCTCAGGATTTCTGAGACCATGCTCCTGAAAACTGCAAAGGAGAATTCAACCAGGACAAGGGCGGTCTGAACATTTGAACCTGTCAATCAAAATCTGTTTGAATGTTTAACTCCTTTCTGGCCAAAGAAGGATTCATGCTTGCGAAAGGAGTCTGTTTGTAAACACACACACACAAGAATACAGAACAAATATTTGGAAGCTCACTTATTTAAGCTATGACATGACTGCTTTTTTGCTTTGTGGCTGAGGATTGTTGTACTTGATATTAGCAGAGCTTTGGAGTCTATATCCTTTCATAGTCTCAGCCATTCCACTCATCTTATTAGTTTACAATTATTTGATAATGAACTCTAAAAATGTTATGTACCATCACACCACAGCATGTGGTGTCTATGAGGTAATGACCTCCAACATGTCATCTTTAACAACTCTGCTCAAAATTTGCAAACCAACAGCATCTCCTGTGAGGTTGTTCTTTCTTCCTCCTGCCCCCCCCCCCCAGAAATATTGCCTTTCCCAATATGTTCTTCTCAGGTCTTGCTAAGTAATAGCTGTGACTTCTTTTCTTGGTACCATCTGTCTCATGTTAGATCTTCCTCTCTTCCTACTGTCTCACCCACTTTCCGCAACCACATTGGGTTTTTTGTTTTGTTTTTCTGGCCAGTTGTATGTTTATTCTATTATATGTGCATGTTTACATAGCTTCAGTTTACTTATTTTTGGTGTAGTGAGAGGTCATGTTCCAGAAGTTTTTTAATTGATATAGCATAGATTGTGGGCACTGATGGCAATTTCAGTGTATTGTATTTAAATATTTGTAATTGTTTCTAATCATTCCTTGGTATTTTAATGTTTTTAATTGTTTTCATTGTTCATTTTAATTGTAAGTTGTATGAATGAATGAATGAATGAATGAATGAATGAATGAATGAATGAACTTGTTTGAGGACCCACTTTTATGCATTTTGGGTTGTCTGTATTATCTCCTCCAACATCACATTTTGAGATAGCTGTCTTTTACATGGATTTCTTTAAAAATATCTTGATATCCATTAATTCATTTTTCGTATACGTATTACTTCACTTTTGCCACCTTCACCTTCGAGGCTAGGTTCTGCTTTTAATATTCAAACAAGATTTCTTGATTTCCAGTTACATTTTTTTGCAAACTCCTGGCTTGCCTTTTAAATATTATTTCAAAAGGTAAAGGGACATGTTTTGGAAAACACACACACAGCATGTTTGTAGACCTTTGCTCTGATCTAGCTTTCCTTATTTCCCCCAAGGAAACCTTTGATAATTGGAACACAACTTTCTAGTCTCCCATTTGGTGGAGTGGGCAGGGCAACAGTAGTTCACCCAAGAGGATAACCACAGGGGTGTCCGTGTTGCTCTGTGTTAGGTGTTGCACTTGCTCACTCCTTTGCCTCACCATTTCATAAAGTCCAAAACAGTCCTTGCAAATACTTTTGGAATAGATCAACCACAGGCTCATCCAAGCTGTCCTTGTTCCTGCCTTCTCCCAATATCTGTAGCACAGATCATGTGCCATCTTCTGGAATCCTCTAGCCCTGGGTAAGTCTACAGGAGGAAAGCATCTGCTGGCATGTGTGTGTGTGTGGTGCATGTATGCTTAAATTTCTGTTTTAAAAAGCCAGGGGATTCAGTTCTTGCAAAGAAACAAGCAGGCAAGCAAGCAAAGAAACAGCTAGGCAGACAGACAGAAAGACAGACAGACAGACAAA
Source organism: Phrynocephalus forsythii (assembly GCA_029282475.1). Lineage (NCBI taxonomy): Eukaryota > Metazoa > Chordata > Lepidosauria > Squamata > Agamidae > Phrynocephalus > Phrynocephalus forsythii. The sequence goes on along the minus strand of JAPFRF010000008.1, from coordinate 15,159,395 downwards.
TCAACTACCTCTGGTTTATGAATGTGGGTTATTGTGCTTCTGCAACCACAATTCAAAACAAACCAGGAAATGCCCCAAATAGCATGCCCACATTGCCAACAGGAAAAAGGATGCCAAGCTTTAGCTAGCAAAGCTTGATAAATTGAGGATTAACAAGTCACCGGGCCCAGATGGCATCTACCCAAGGGTTATTAGGGAACTGAGAAATGAAATTGCAGATCTCTTAACGGTTATATGCAACTTGTCTCTTAAAACGGCCACAGTGCCGGAGGACTGGAGGATAGCAGATATCACACCAATTATTAAAAAAGGAAGGAGGGGGGACCCAGGAAACTACAGGCCGGTTAGCCTTACATCTGTCCCAGGGAAGATGGTGGAAGGCCTCATCCAAGAGAAAATCTTAAAACACATAGAAGAACAAACCTTGCTGAGAGAAAATCAGCATGGCTTCTGTAAGGGTAAATCTTGTCTTACAAACCTTTTAGAATTTTTTGAAAAGGTCAACAGGCACGTGGATTTGGGTGAACCGGTGGATATAGTCTATCTGGATTTTCAAAAGGCTTTTGATACAGTCCCTCACCAAAGGCTGCTGAGAAAATTGCATAGTCAGGGGATAAGAGGGCAGGTCCTCTTATGGATTGAGAACTGGTTGAGATCCCGGAAACAAAGAGTAGGTGTCAATGGGAAATTTTCACAATGGAGAGAAGTGAAAAGCGGTGTGCCCCAGGGCTCGGTCCTGGGACCGGTGCTTTTCAATCTGTTCATAAATGACCTGGAGACAGGGATAAACAGTGAGGTGGCCAAGTTTGCAGATGACACAAGACTTTTCCGTGTGGTAAAAACCAGAGAAGATTGTGAAGAGCTCCAGAAGGATCTCTCCAAACTGGGGGAGTGGGCTGAGAAATGGCAAATGCGTTTTAATGTAACCAAATGTAAAGTAATGCATATTGGGGCAAAAATCCAAACTTCATCTATCAACTCATGGGCTCTGAGTTATCCGTGACGGATCAGGAAAGAGATCTTGGTGTGTTGGTGGACAGCTCCATGAAGGTATCTCCCCAATGTGTGGCAGCAGTGAAGAAGGCCAATTCCATGCTAGGGATTATCAAAAAGGGGATTGAAAATAAAACAGCCAACATTATAATGCCGTTATACAAAACAATAGTAAGGCCCCACCTGGAGTATTGTGTACAATTCTGGTCACCGCATCTCAAGAAAGACATAGTGGAACTGGAAAAGGTGCAGAAGAGAGCACCAAAATGATTACTGGGCTGGGGCACCTCCCTTATGAAGAAAGGCTAAAACAATTGGGCCTCTTTAGTCTGGAAAAAGGCGCTTGAGGGGGATATGATTGAGACATACAAAATAATGCAGGGTATGAGTAAAGTGGATAGAGGGAAGCTCTTCTCCCTCTCTCAAAATACCAGAACTAGGGGACATACACTCAAATTGAGTGCTGGGAGAGTAAGAACTGACAAAAGAAAATATTTTTTCACCCAGCGCGTTGTAAGTCTATGGAACTCCCTGCCACAGGATGTGGTGATGGCATCTGGCCTGGATGCCTTCAAAAGGGGATTGGACAGATTCCTAGAGGAAAAGTCCATCACGGGTTACAAACCATGATGGAGATGTGTAATCTCTAGGCTTTAAACCAGGGTACTTCAAGGGCCAGATGCAGGGGAGTGGTATCAGGAGACAGATATCTAGTCTCATGCGCTCCCAAACGCATCTGGTGGGGCCACTGTGAGATACAGGAAGCTGGACTAGATGGGCCTTTGGCCTGATCCAGCATGGCACTTCTTATGTTCTTATGTTCTTATGTTCTAAAGGGCAGCTTGAATGTTGACACCACCCATGTCAGCAGTCGAGATGGTCTGCAGGATCCCCTCTTCTGCTCACTAACATTCCCACTTGGTGGGAAAAAAATCAGCCCTGACAGTTGCTTCTGTGCGAAGAAGTGACAAAACTGGTGGGAAAAGGAGCCGGCTTCTGGGATTTTCCCTTGCATAGTGACACTCGTTGGCAGGCCATTTCCTGCTGGCACCACGGGCACTTTATTGGCAGTATTAAGCCATTTCGTGGCATTTGGAACCACGGATGCAGAAGTGCAATATCCCACAGTTATAAACCAAGGTTGTTGTTGTTTTGAAGAAGTAACTAATCTCTGAGTAATATTTGCTGTCATGAGCAGGAACTGGGGTCGTTTGATTGTCTTTGTATGGCCTCAAGCCAATGCGATGAATGGTGGTGAATGCTAAATATTAAATCCTTGTCAGGAGAAAAAAATCCACTGTGTTGCTGATGTGCAAAGCAGATTCTGCTTGGCTGGAGAAAGTGGGTTCTCTTTAAGCTGGGAACCAATTGTGCAAAAGCCCCTCGGATGCACCGAGTCCAAGTTCCCTGGGCTTCAACTTAGATCAGAATCAGGAGGACTCATTCTCTGCATCACCATCATAATCCTCCTCCATCTGTCCCAGCCCACCCTGTTCCCTTGAAGCTGAGCTGTGACCTTCACAAGAGACAGGGAGAAGTCAAAAGTAGGCTAGGGGATACCTTTTATTGTTGTTGTGTTGTGTTGTGTCATTACAGTTGTGACTGACCCTTCGTGAGTCCATGTCCATGGAGTTTTCTTGGCAAGAATACTGGAGTGGTTTGCCAGTTCCTCCTCCAGGCGCCTACAGCACCTGGTATTCCCTGGTGGTCTCCCATCCGAGTACTAATCAGGGCCGACCCGGCTTAGCTTCCAAAATCGGGTGAGATCGGATGTGCTTAGGGCATCTAGGCAGCTTACCTTTTATTGGTCACTACTAAAACAAACAAAAAAAAATGTAAACTCAGCTTTCGATAGTAACTTGCTATCTTTATCAAAGCATTGTACCAAAAATACAATATTGATAGAGGATGTCGTAGTCTATCAAGCGATGAGAATCTTTTTTGGTGAGATGGAATACACCAGATGATAGTATCAGGAGGGAGGCAGGGCTGGTGTTAAGACTGCTTCAAAGTCCCGGATACGGCTTAACACCCAGCATATCAAACAAAGCAGCACGGTCCTTGACCACCCCCCATTCCCGCCCTCAATCCGGCTCTATCGAGGGTACAAGTCCCTACTGGCCTGAGGGAGGTGTGTTTGTGGGGAGGTGATACAAAAAGCATGTGTTCCATTTGAAAGTAGGGAAAAGTTTAGCAAAACTCACTAGGAATAATTAGGGCCAGATTAAAAAGAAGCAATCTTACCTAGTGGCTGCAGTCCACGCCTCTGGTATCAAGAATGTGCCTCCTTCTTCATGGTACATAGAGAGGGCGGCTCTTTTCTTGGTATCTTCATCAATCCATAGAAGTAAAGAAAAGTGGGCTGAGCTGTGTGAGCAGAAAAACAAATCCAAAAGTAGGCTAGGTGATACCTTTATTGGTCACTACTAAAACAAAAAATATGTAAGCTAAGCTTTCAATGAAATAAAAAGACGCCTGCTTCTTGGGAGGAAAGCAATGGCAAACCTAGATAGCATCCTAAAGAGCAGAGACATCAGTTTGCCAACTAAGGTCAGGATGGTTAAAGCTATGGTTTTTCCAGTAGTGATGTATGGAAGTGAGAGCTGGACTATAAAGAAGGCTGATCGCCGCAGAATTGATGCTTTTGAGCTGTGGTGCTGGAGGAGAGTCTTGAGAGTCCCCTGGGATGCAAGGAGATCAAACCTATCCATTCTGAAAGAAATCAACCCCGAATGTTCACTGGAAGGACAGATTTTGAAGCTGAGGCTCCAGTACTTTGGCCACCTCATGAGAAGAGAGGACTCCCTGGAAAAGTCCCTGATGCTGGGAAAAATCGAAGGCAAAATGAAAAGAGGATGACAGAGAATGAGATGGTTGGACGGTGTCATCAATGCAACCAAAATGAATTTGACAAAACTCCGGGAGACAGTGGAGGATAGGAAGGCCTGGCGAGCTCTGGTCCATGGGGTCACGAAGAGTCGGACACGACTGAACGACTGAACAACAACAAGCTTTCAAAAGCAAAGTGTTCTGCTTATATACCGGCCTGTACCACTACAAGTAGTCTCTGGGCGGTTTACAATTTTAATTACAGTGTGCAGGCTACACATTGCCACCACCCCCCAGCAAGCTGGGTACTCATTTTACCGACCTCGGAAGGATGGAAGGCTGAGTGAACCTTGAGCCTGCTACCAGGGATTGAACCCAGGTCGTGAGCACAGTTTTACCTGCAGTACAGGCATTTAACCACTGCGCCACGAGGCTCTTCTATAGCTTACTGAGGCACAATACGTTGTGGCGGGATATCCCTGCTGTCTCCAAAGGCATTCCTGGATGAGCTGGTCTTGGGTGAGCAATTAAGAGCTATTTCTTGTCTAAAAGACCTGCTCCTGCCAGAGGCAAGAACAGACAGGGCCAGGCTGGGGAGCTCTACTAACACCTGCGTCTTTCAGGTGTCCTTGAGGTTCTGGCTGCTGGGACACACAGGATGGGCCATGCTGTCGGTAACGAAGAATGCCCTGCTTAATTGGTTTCCGTTTTATAGACAACGAGGAGTCACTCTGGAAACCAACGTTGTCGGTACAGCAAAAATATTTGCCTTTGTCTTTGGTTTGTTTGTTCCCGATTCTCTGCCAGCCTCCCGTTGTTGTTGAATTCTTTACTTTGTTAACAGGCTAGGAAGGAAGGTATTCAAGAGCATTGTGTGGTGGGCTGTACAACCATCTCTGGAGGGATTTCTCTGGCCTTTCATCCAGAACTTATTTAATTCTGTTCTTTAACACAATAGATACCCTTCTCGTATCTAGGTGCCATTCTAAGCTCATAAAGAGTGACATCCTTTCCAAAAATAAAAAAAGGTAACCGCAAGAGAGCCGGAGAAGTCACTCGGAATGATCAGCAGCAGCAAGTTCAGACATGGAATGACCGTCTCAACCACTTTGGATGCTGCCTGAGCTTCAAAAATCTGAGTACAGTGGTACCTTGGATAACGAATCTAATTTGTTGTCTGACGCAATTCGTTATCCAAAAAATTTGTTATCCGAAACACGGTTTCCCATAAGAATGAATGGGAAACCAATTAATCCATTCCAGAGCCTAGGAAAATGACACAGACACCTGGTTTTTTTGCTCTAAACTCTTTATAAAGTGCACTTTAAAGGTACAAATGTGATGCAGCCCGGGATAACTCTTTTTTACTGATGCATGCTGGAAATTCGTTATCCGAGGCAGCCCATAGGAAAATTTGTTATCCGAGGCAGCCCATAGAGAAGATTCATTATCTGAGACAGACCTATACCTAGAATTGCGATTTGTTATCCGAGGCAGTCCATAGGGAAAATTCGTTATCCGAGGCAGCCCTATACCCAGAAATTGCAATTAGTTATCCGAAAAATTCGTTATCAGGGGCGTTCGGTATCCAAGGTATTACTGTACTTAGAGAGACAGTTGCCTCCCATGGAAGGCTCCAAATACATGGACAGAACCTAAAGAAGGCGGATCTCTTCCAGTATCTTGGCTGGAGTCCCCAGCTTGCTGGGGGTGGGGGGGGCAATGTGTAGCCTGCACAATTAAACTGTCAACCACCCAGAGAGTGCTTGAAGCACTGTAGGGGGATATATCAGGAGAACACTTTGCTTTACTTTCTGCAGCAACAGAATCCAATAATCTTTGCAAATCTGTCAGACTTATTGCAATCCGGACAGTAATCATCAGCGTATAGAATCATGGAATCATAGTATATAAGATGAAAACTTTGCTTTGCTTTTTAGTCAGATGCATATTGTATTTGAAGCATTTCCTTCTCTTGCTGGAGCCCAGCCCAGCCCCAACGTTGCTATACTTCCGCAAGCAGGCAAAGACCTTTCTCTTCCAGAAATCCTTCCTTCAGTTACTAGCTACCCATTACAGTGGTACCCCTACTTAAGAGCAGCATGACTTAAGAGCAATTCAACTTAAGAACGGAAAACTGTTGGCGTTTTAACTGCCACCTTACAAATTTCAGATACGGTCTGCTTGACTTACAATTTTTTTCAGTTTTTTTAATTTCTTAAATTTATTGTTTCAATTTTTAGTTAGGTACCCCAACTTAAGAGTAGTTCGACTTAAGAGCATGCATCTGGAATGCATTAAATTTGTAAGTCGAGGTACCACTGTATGTGAATTTTTTTAGATAGACTGCTATGCATTAGTGCTTGGACTGGATCTGTAGTATTTCCTATGTTTTCCATTTTTCTGTTTCCCATCTCTCTGAGTGGCATTTTCCCCCTGTATTAGTTTGCTTGTGGTTCTTAGCTTTAATATTGCCTTTTCAACGATGTAAGGTGACTCATTAGTCTTAACTTTAATTATTGCCATTAATGTGTTAACGACAGTTGCATACTTGTGGTCTCCCAACTTTATATATTGCCCTTCATTGTTGTAAGCTACCTTGGGTCCTTTCCGAGGAGAAAGACAGGGTAAAAAAATATTCTAAATACCTTAAGAAGAACTTTTGTGGCCAGTGGGGGCTAGAACATAAAAACTCTTGATATCCTGTCCCTGGGTGGGCGCCTCTCTGACACCTGTTAGTGCAATAATGCTAATAAATATTGCTGCTTCACTGAGTAACTTCTCTGATCTGTTTTGTTTAATGATGACTACATATACCATTTTCCATATGTCTCCAGAGCACCACCTTCCGCCATTGCCCAAACTGTGCACCACCTAAACATTGGTGGCTGGTGGCCACGTGGGCAACCCAAGGCAACCCAACTGAGGACATACAAATTGTCAGCCTACACCCTGAAGATGCAGCTGACTGGGCAAAGTGGTTTTTCAGGATCTGAAAAGCAGACCCTGCACCTGTTGTAAAATGTGAGGAAGAAGCAGAACAATTGGCAGGATAGGCACCAGTAGTCCCCCTGCTCCCCAGCCCCCCAGGCAGAAACTGAAACTGAATTTCAAACCAGTTTGGTTTTGCAGTTGGTTCACGCACAATGGTTCATGGCTAACCACAAACCATCAGGAACCAACATTTTTCAAGCTTCTGCTCTTCTCTAGCTGTAAGGTTCTACTCCCCCTCTCTTTGGCACTGTTTAGGACTCATATTGTAGTCCATGTAGTAGCGTGGGTTTTAGTGATTTCAGCAGTGATTTCAGCTCTGTGACATAGTAGGCTGGAGACAGCTAGTGTAACAGCTCTTTACTCAGGGAGAGAACAAGGGCGTTTATACACGACCCCTAAACTCCAGGGCAAATGGCTCCCAGCTCCGGAGCTTAAAAATGTTTACCCACCAGCTCCAGAGTTAACAGGAAATTAAGTGCGACCCCGCCCACTTTAGCGTGTCCCAGCGCAGCTTTCAGGTACCTGCTCTTTGGAGGTGAAAATTATTTGATCCAGTGTAACGATAGTGAGTACGGGGCTCTCCTCGCTTCTGTTTGTTATTTTTTGGCTCCCGCCCCTTTAAGAGCTACTTTTACAGAGACGAGAGGCAGAACAAGGTGAGCGGCATGCTTTTCTTTCTCTTTTTCTCCCTCCCCTCACGCAGCCAGCAACCAGAAAGTGCGGAGGAGGTGGGAACGCCCAAAGAGTGACGAACCCCTAAGATCTCTGGTCCGAATTTAAGTGGCCAGCAGATCTTAGGGGTCGTGTAAAAAGGTCCCAAGACTGGGGACTGGGGAGAGGGAGCTACTTTTATAGGAGCCAGGACTGGCTAGGAAAAGATACATTTTGGAGGGAACAATTACAACCAATCACAAAGTTGCCTTTTGGCAGAGACCAATAGGATTGAGGATCCAAATGCAGCAACTTGAATAAACCAATAGGCCTGTTCCCTTTGGAACAGGGACAGAAACCAATAGGAATACAGATCAATACACAACAGTCCAGTGTCCACTTCTGGACACCAGGCATCAAGGAGGATGCCAGCAAACTGGAGAAAGTTCAGAGGAGCACAACAAGGATGATTAAGGGGCTGGAAACCAAGCCTTAGAAGGAAATGTCCAGAATGGTCCTGTTGTCAGGTGGGCAGTATAAATATGTACCTACCAACCAACCAACCAACCAACCAACTAACTAACTAACTAACTAACTAAGCAAGCAAGAGAAGCACCTTCTCATGCCTCCTCCTCCTCCTCCTCCTCCTCCTCCTCAGTCTGCCCGGGCTCTGGATGGTGTCCCCGCAGAGGTGAACGCAATGGCTGGATCGGCTGCATCGTTCTCTGAAGAAAGAAAGAGAGCCTCTGCAGAGACAGAGGAGATGAGAGACATGACAAGGGCGATCAATCTTCTGCCTTCGGGCAGACGCGGCACGGCGACAGCTGGCACCAGAGCGCCTCTCCTGCTCTCCCTCATCAGGGCGAGGCCCCTGCATGCAAAGCAGGCGCCATGTGGAGGCTGAAGGCTCGCCCACGCAGACACCTCCAGCGCCGGCGGCAAGCACTCAGGAGCCTTCCCCAACTCATTGTCACCGCCTGTGCATGTGCCTGCATGTTTGTGTGTGTGTGCATGCGTGCACCTAAAGCGGTTTTGTGGAGAGCACTCCACCAGCTAGAACCTCCATGGCACACTGCACCTCTTGACATGTCCTTTGCAAGCTACTCCTAAAGGCGCAGGAAGCTCTGATGGCTTTTTTGGTCTGGACACCCTGGCTGTAGATGGAGCAATCTGGCCAGTTTCCACACAAACAGTCTGTTGAGCGCAGGCATATTCTACAATTTGAGAGAGCCAGGCCAACCCTCACCCTCACGCTAAACTTGAACCCTGATGCCAACCCCCTCATCAACCGTTGAGATGTCTGGGTAATTTTACTCCTCTTATAACAACAACAACAACAACAACAACAACAACAACAACAACAACAACAACAACAACAACAACAACAACAACAACGGCATGCTGTCAGCTCAGTTCTGACTTATTTATTTATCGATCGAGCCTTTCCAGAGCTTTCCACGTAGAGACCACTGAGTAGTGGCTCCCCACTCCCTGCTTCTGGGGTACCCTGGGAGGTCCATGCAGCTTGACCAAGACCACCCAGGCTAGCTCCACTTTGCACAAGGCACAGTGGGGCTGTGAACTCCCAACCCCTGGCTCCCCAGCTGAGCTCTCCTCCCAACCCTCTCCTCCATGGCTATCTCTAAGCACTTTGGGACTCTGACTAACTACGGAGCAGGCATCATAATGTCTTCTCCTGGCCAGGAATGGTAGTTGTTCCTTCCATCTGTCTTCATAGAATCATAGAATCATAGAGTTGGAAGAGGCCTGAAGGGCCATCTAGTCCAACCCCCTGCCATGCAGGAACCCCCAGCACAATATTTCCGACAGATGGCCAACCAGCCTCTGCTTAAAAACCTCAAAGAAGAAGGAGACTCCACCACCCTCCTTTGGGGCAGCATATTATTCCACTGCCAAACAGCTCTAACTGTCACGAAGTTCTTCCTAATGTTCAAATGGAATCTCTTTTCAATCTCCCACCCTCTAGTCTCTGCACACTTGTTGGAAGAGAGACTCGCCTCTTTCGCTTATGAGATTCCATAATGTCCCAACTCAAGATTAGTTATGTTGCTTGCTGATTGGTTGGCCTCCATATCAGCATCTCCCACATTGCATCTTGCAATATGATTAAAAACAGATACCCGCAGAATGCTGTTATAATGTTAAGGCACAGACGAAAAGATTATCACAGTCAGCAAGCACTGAGTTAAAACCATTGAAAAGCCTTTTCAAATCCCATTTAGAAAGGGGTGGGATGATGGCACACCCTCCCCCCACATTCAAAGCACCTTCGGCAAGAGCCCGTCTGTTGTCCAATAATACCAGATGGAACAAAATGGTTTGTGCTTCCCCGTGGAAGGACAAGAGGAAGCAGCCACCAAAAAGACCCTCTTCTGGGTCCTCCTTTAGACAGCCTGGACCCAAACCGTGTGGGGATTTTGTAGGTCAAAACCTACACTTTGAACTTGGCCCAGAAATGGACCAGAAAGAGAGGAACGGTCCGAATGATGAACCTCCGTGTAACAACTACAACACAGCACCCAAGAAGCCTCTTCCAGTGGGAATGCCTGCCCCCCCCTTAATGAGATCTCTGCCTCCCCCCATCTTCTCATGAGCATATCTTAATTTTAACTGTGCCCAGGAACTGGCCAACTAGAAGGGAAGGACCTCTTGAATGAGGGAAGGTCCCCCTTGTCTCTGGTGCAGCCACTTTGGAGACCGCACGGAGTGGCTCCGGACCAGAGAAGGCAGCTGCCCAAGAAGAATTTGGAGCTGCAGTTCTATTTTAGTTTTGGTTTTCTACAGAAAGGGGAACCGATTAGTCATTAATACGTTGAAAGGTGAAACGGAGTACATCATAGGAGGACGACCTGAAAACGGAATTTGCCTCTTTTAGCTTTGGAACTCTGAAGGCTTTAAGAAAAGCCTGAAAACAGGTTAGGTTCAAAACGGCGGTGCCAGGGATAAACACGGCATCTCCTCCTGCAGCTGCAGCTAGGTTTTTCTCCTGCCAAACCTGTCCCGAGATCTAATCATCTGGATCAAACGTCCCCAGTAAGACATGGTTCCTGGCGCTTCTTCTGAGGTATCCCGTTTTACTGCAAATTACTCCCCCCCCCCATTTTACTGCAAATAAAGGCAAGAGCACCGTGAGAAGGAGTCTTTCCCCTCAAGCTGAATTCAGCGTTCTTCGGAGACTGAAGGAGAGCCAGAACTCAGCAAGCAGAGGATATACTGTAACCTACACGGATGGCCAGGCAAGATGGCCCTTTTGCCTGGGGTGCTGTGGCGTTCCTGCGAGGCAGAGGCCGGAGCCCTGTCTGTCTGCAAAGGGGAAGGAGGTCACTCCCAGGACCCGCGCCTGCCTGGCATTTAGGATATTCTAAAAGGGGAACAAGGGGGACGATTCATACCATTTTTGTTTTCTCCTTCTGATTAGTCATTAAAATTGTTCCAGTTTCTCTGACTTCCCTCTTGTCAGGTCGGGGGAGGCTAGAATAAAACCACCAGCAGCTATTCTGGTGTAATATGTTCTGCATTCAGCACCAGGTGCTGCCCCCCCCCAAATGCACACACACACACACACACACACACACACACACACACACACACACACACACACACACACACACACACACACACACACACACACACACACACACACACACACTCCTTTGTATTCTATTTGTCTGAAAGCTGTATTGGTAGCTCTTTCAAAATATTTCCTGGGTGGGGTTGACAGGGAATAAGATGAAACCTTGGGTAAAGTTTGCTCTGTCGAAAGCAAAGGGGCAGCCACCTTGCTGGGATCTGCTCGCACAATTCGCCGATACATCACGTAGTCATTCTAGATTAGAAGACCTCCAAGGTCCCTTCCAACCCTATGATTATGTCACCACTTTGATGGTTTCGAGGCTTCAACATGCCTCAGGGAATCTTCAGGAAGGATCCACAAGGCAGACAGCCCACAGCTGTCTAGTCGGGCGTGAGCAAATCCAACGCTGTGCCCGCGGCACCTTGATAGCCCCTCCTTTTCCTCTCCAGCTTGGAGGACCCCCAGAAACAGTGAAGAGCTGTTTCTGTGATTCTATGAATATATTTTGAAAATGCATTATAAACCCTGTGAAAATAGACACATCTTTGCCTGCAGCCAAGAAGGGGCAACGCTGGTGCCCGAGAGATCTCTCTGGGCAGAGATTTACTACTGGAAGCTCTCTCTCTCTCTCTCTCTCTCTCATCTCCAACCTGGATAAGAGCTTCCTCGTTGCAGGGGTTCTCAAGGAAAGTAAACCTTCCTTCAGGGGGACAGGCCCAAGGTCATTTGAGAGAAGTGATACCTTCGAGGTCACCACACAACTGCCAGCCTCCATGTGGGGAGGTAACAACAGCCCAAGGCAAGAGGACTTTCAAGAACCACCTGCGCCTTGCAGGAATGAGGCCAACAGTTCCTAGCCTTGGGTCCCCAGATGCTCTTGGACTACAATTCCCACAGCTCCCAGCCAGCACAGCCAGTGGCGAAGGCTTCTGGACATTTTAGTCCAAGAACCAGGGAGCAGGAGGGTTTTTTTTTTTTTTTGAAGGAAGCAGAGAAAAACTTTGTGTAAACCGATGACACCGATGACAATCAGGAAGAGGGCATTTCACAAATACAGGAGACATATACTTGGAAGAACGTCACAGCCAGAAAGGGAAGATCTAGGAAACAGACAGAGAAATTGCAACTGCACAATAGATTCCAAGCTCTTTCCCTTATCAATCAGGAAGAGGAACTGCAACAAGAGCAGTGAGGTCTTATATTGAGTTGTTGCAAGAAAATTGCTCAGACTGATTACAAACAGCGTCATAATGTAGTTGCTCAAATGGTCCACTGGAATTTGTGGCACAACAACTCTCATCTGCCCGTAGCAAAGAACTGGTGGGATCATAAGCCTGAAAAAGTGTTTGAAAATGAGCATGCAAAATTACTTTGAGACTTCCGAATTGGCACGCTGGGTGTGGTGCCTAAACAGCTAAGCAAGTATTTAGAAGAAATTGGAGTTCACAAAGTCACCATCAGTCAGCTGCAGGAAGCCACCTTACTGGGATCTGCTCGCATAATTCACTGATATTCACATCATGTAGTCCTAAACGCTTGGGAAGCGTTCAACTAGTGATTGGTAATACAAAATCCAGCGTAGTAATCTTGTCTGCTGGATGATGATGATGATGATGATGATGATGATGATGATGATGATGATGATGATGATGATGATGATGATGATGATGATGATGATAAACTACTACTACTAGTTTATCAACCTTAACCTTTTAAGGTTACTACTACTACTACTACTACTACTACTACTACTACTACTACTACTACTACTACTATGGTTCCCAGAATCCTCACCACCATATCATTGAGGGATTCAAGAGCCTGAAGTCTGAAAAAAGGGAACCATTCCAAGATTTGGAGCACATCCTGCAGTTAAGGCTGCTCTACCCAAGAGAGCAAAACTTATATTGTGTTTATAGATTGATATACTGTATTTACAGGCTCATAAGACCACACACAGTATCCAGGTCCCTGTAGGTGGACCCATTAAACCCAACCCAGAACTTGGCAGGAAGACAGACATTAATGTGGGCCACTGAGAATTAATGCATTATCTTAATAAATTGCTGAGTTTTCCCAGATGCTTGACAAGGAAGGTTTTTTTTTTTTTTTTTTTTTTGTGCACGAGTCATGGAGAAGATTGCTATCCTTCTCCTTGTAAAGTAGAAAGTGATGCATACTTTGATCAGGTCAGGTGCTCTGATGAACAGCCTCCCCACCCCCCGAATAAATCCTTTCCAAAGAGACCAGAAATGTGAGGACAAAGGGATCCTTGTGTTCCCTGATTCATTTCATTTCATTCATTTCATTATTGATGGCCACATCATCCTTGGTGCAGTTATCTGATGTCACTATTATTATTAATTTGAGAAAAGTGCAGATACCATAATGTGATTGCAGCGTCTTCATATTTTGCTGATTAACAACTGAATATTTTAAGAGTGAAGACATAGCTGTGTTGTTCATTTTACATTCCCAAGAACTTTGTGGCTTTGAATATAATCTCCAGCAATGAACATCTAAACGAGAGGCCATTTGAACAAAGGACACTGAAGGTCCTTGGCTGGACGAGGACATCCGCCAGATCTTAAGGTCTGCTCTTGTTCTGAATCTCAGCAGCTTCAGAGTTGTGAGAGACTCTCCCGTAAAACTTAAATGGCATTTCCTTTTCATACCAGGCGGTTTCACAACTTCCCCCAGTGCAGCCCAGCCTGCTTTTGTTTAGTGATTAGGAGACGCCTTTGGGATCCATTGGCAGGTTGGTTGTGCAAACCAAGAGGCTTGGGAAGAAGACATGGATCTCTAGAGAGACAAGGCTTCAACACCTTCTAACTACTCTCTTTAGCTCTCTATAAAAAGAATCACATAAGCACTAATTCCAGGCAAAATCCAAAGAAATGAAGCAAAACGAAGTGAAAGACAAAAGCGTGTGGCTCCTCAAAGACTAACTACCCTATTTTAATACTGTAGTAGGTTTTGCCTGGAGTTCTTGCACAGACTAGCTTGGCTCCCGCTTCCTAAACATAGGCCCTAAGCTATCCATCTAACAGGTACTCGCTGGCGTGAAGAGCCGAGTGGCCCACAAGCTGTGGGCACATCTGTCCCACTGTGTTTTTTCCATTCCCCAGTCCACTTGCCCTGGTCAAAAATGACAGCAGGCAGGATCCCGGCGGATTGCAACCTGCCTCTGGGATCCTCTCTTTTACAGGCAGCTCCTCTTTCAAGGTTCCTCACGCAAGGGGCGATCTCCGATCCACCCTGTATGTCAGAATCGACTGGAATTTGTACACGGCGTCCACCACACACGAGGGGGCATCTGCCAATGCCTTGTGCGAATGTAATGCTCTTTTGGGCTGGACGGAGAGAAGAAGAAGGCAGTTTTTTTGTGCAATGTTGTAAGGGAGGACATTTGACTAATTATATATTTATAAATATATATGGCTGCTTTACTAACCACAGGTATGGACAAGCCCTCATGTATTCAACAACAATGTATTCTAAGCAATACATATATATATATAGCCACACTAGTGACACGAATAATGTAGTTATATTCACTTAAGCACTCCACGTATATATATACATATATACATATATGTATCACATTCACATGTATCTACATTTGTATTCTTGTAAACTTAGAATCTTTGGTCAAGCCTTTCCGGCTAGAATAGAGAAAGGAACTTCCGCTAAGTCAGCTAAAGCAATTATGAATTCAAGGATCCAATTAAGTTCCTAAGCTTTGAGGATCACACACTAGCAATTAACGTGTGTCCAAGGCGTACCAGGGAGGCCTTATCTCAGCGTCTGGGGTTTGTAACTGTCAAATGTCCAAGGACATAAGGATGATCCTACCCTCCCTGCCTGTGAGGGGAGGAGATCAAACGTACCAGTTAGAACTTTTAGGCAAGTGTCAGGAATACAAAATAAATGACCAAAGATGTCAATTAGTGTTAGATGCATGTAACAAATGTATATGACGTAAATTCGGATGGGCGGAGGGGGAAAGAGTGCTGGAAAACCTTATAAAAATATCTCCTTTCGTTTTCTGGGTGGACTTCTCACCACCAAAAGTGTGGAAGTGCCCTGATTGATCAATCAATAAATTCTTTTCTCGTCTCCTGAGACTCAGACTTGGTCTTTTGCAGCCCATGAAGCGCAGGCACGCTGGCACGGGACCCTCATAAATTTAAATTCCTTACATTTCTGGTGCGTTGGCCGGGAAAAAGATGCCACTGCCCTAGCGCTCTTGGGAGTCTGACTTAAATCACAGTAAGAATTCATGCTGACCCTGGAACAAATCTAGTCCGGACCCTCTGATTTTGAGAGGAGACTTGTTCTATCAGCATTGGACACAATACTGTTATTTAAGGAGAAACAAAGCCGGCAGAACAACGGAGGAACTGAAAGAGGACTGCGCAAAAGAAATCTGGTAAGAAGAGAAAACTAGTTGTGGGGTGGCGTGAGTTCGAATCTAACAGCTCTGTGGAGTGGAGAAGATTGCGGATTCTTGTTGTCGGCCCCGGGGGGGGTACAGGGAGGAGAAGGGTCGGATACGACCTTAACATCCCAAGGACTAGGGGACACTGAGGGACACTACGACCCTGAAATCCCCAAGGGAGGAGGGGGTTTTTCAGACTGAAACAGGAGGAGAAGAGCGCTGCTCTAACATCCTGGGAAAGTTTGCAAAGCCCAACATCCCTAGAGTCCGCCCCTAAGTATTTGAAACAGGAGGAGAAGAGCGCTGCTCTAACATCCTGGGGAAAATTTAGAGATATATTAATGCATGGGCATGTGGGATGGTGATTCCACTTTTGAATTTTGCATGTGTGTTTTTCAAGGTAAGGGGCTGTGCCTCTATACCCTGCGTAACCATAGGGAAGTGGCCATTCCCTGTGTCTTAAGCAGGGGCAAAGACTGGCAATCTTTGCCCTACAATACCAACGGAGTTCCACCATCTTCGTTTGATTTTAGAGAAGTTAGAAAGATCTATTCTTAGGCAAGGGATCGCAGTTAACTGGGGAAACAGAAATGTGGGAGAGTTGTGTATGGTTGCTGAATCACATGTTGGCGTGTATGATGGGCATTTGATTGTTGAGGTGCGAGTCCGTTTGATGCTTGTGTGGGAGAAATCATAGGAACACAGTTAGACCTTTAAAGTAAACCTATGGGGATAAATTAGTGCAGTTTATGCACCCCCTTTTGATGTGCGATGTGGTAACATTGGAATTCTGCCACCAGAAGTAATGATTTTGGTATTAAATGGAACATGAGTAAGCTTTAAGAAGAACCCCTCTAACTAGGATGAGGCAGGACTTTACCATCTCAAATTAAGATTCTAGCCCTCAGGGAGGACAGACCAATTATGACCTGCTAGCAAGAGGTGTGTGAATGTACAAGGACGTGCTTAGTTAATTAATATAAGAGACTAAAAACTCTGCCAACTAGGAGACCCCTCCAGCAATTTTGATAATACCAGGGGGAATATGGGCAGTGAGAAAAATACTTTTGTAGGAAACCTGAAAGATGATGGAAGGAAAGGCAGGATGGTGAACTGAAAAGGTATAGAGAAAGACAGATGAATAGAGGAAGTGGAGTAGAAGGAAGGCAGCAAGACAGAAGTGGGATGGATAGGTATGATGTTGAGGGAACGGGAGGAGAGCACGGAGCATTGAGGGGACAGGAAGTGCTAGATGGGGGATGCGTACCCCTGAATTGCCTTATTCAAGCATTCAGGAGGTACTTCCATCCCGCTACGCCAATGCCCAACTCCTTGGATATGGAAGCTTTAAACAGAACTAAGGGTTGCTATGCACCACATGAGGAGATAGGTAGGGACGTTATTTCTGAACTATTAATAATCAAAAGCAGGGAAATCAAATCAGGGGCTGAGCCCCTTCTGGCAGCTGGCCACGACAGAAAGTAGAATCAATGCCTTTTTTTTTTCCCCTTCTCCAAAAGTAGTTAAGAACATTTGATAAAAGACCAGGCATTTTAATTTCAAACACAGGGAGATTCTCAGGACCAAACTGCCAACAACTATCCTACTGCACAAGTCTACCTTTTTTTTTTAGACGAAGGAAAAGGGGGGAGAAGATCTTAGTCTCTCTCTCTCTATCCTATCTAGGCATTATTTGCCTCCCCAGAGATATAAGAGTGAAGGAAGAGAGAGAACTTCTACATGTTCACCTAAGATTTTTTTCTCTCCCTCCTGATTTAAGTAGCTCTGTGTATTCATTACAAAAGCCACGCTTCTCAAATTAGGCTTAAGCCAACAACAAGATCAATAGCTACTGAAAGGGTGAATTGCCCCTTTGTTCCAGGGCATTTCACACCTAATACATTACAGAAGTAATTACAGGAGATTATCTGCTTGCCTCAGGCTGTAAAAGGCAGCCGCGGGGGAATTTAAAAGTCGACAGCCCCTCCTTTCTCTTTCTGCTCTCGGGCCCCCTTGCAGGGCAAGGCAGGATAACAACTCCCAACCCCTCCTTTCTCTCCCAAGCCACTTGATAGAGCTTGGACGCAAAACTTATATTGAACACATCAACCTAATGCATGCATAGCGAAGGGAATAAACTGACCCCTAAAAGCCATAAGCCAGTAAATTTTACAGGCAATGGCCAGAAGGTCACTCCTCTCCACTTACGGGAACGACCACAATTTTCCGTGCTGCCTTAAAAGCATAAAGAGGTGGCTTCTAGCCGACTTGCAGCATTTTTTTTTTCTCTCCTGGATAGGGGGAGAGGGAAAGGGGAGTCTATTGTTTAGAAGAGAATCCAGGAATTCGGCCCCAAAACGTCACGTTTTACTTTAATTAAACCCTTGGAATCAAACACACCTATCAGGTATTTTTGCCAAAGAATAAGAGGTGAAAATCTTGTTATCAGAAACTTTAGAATAAAAGAATTCTTCGGAAAAAGGACACAAGAGAAACCTGATTATTTTTTTTTAGGATGTGACAGCACACGAAAGCCCCCTCCCCTCTTTGTAAGCTGTCCTGCAAGCATATTTTTTATTTTTGCCTTTGAAGTAACTTACAAGTCAATCCCAAAGCGTTATAGTTAAGGCAGGCTTAAACACTAGAACTTAAGAGGAGCCTTGCTTGCCTAACAGAGTGCACAAATTTCTTAATTTGATTTTTAGAAGATATGTTCAAACGCTACTGGGATAGTGATTTTACTTGCGATTTTAATGACTCTTCAGAATATAAGAATTATCTTTTTGCCATAGGCGGTAAAAGGCTCGCCTGGCCACTAAAATGTGCAAAGTGTATTGGTGCAGCTTTTAAATCACACCTGGTCTCAGGAGCTCCCCTGAGGAAAATGAGGCTTATTTTCTTTTTAGAAAACAATATGGACTTAACGATTTTCTTTTTCCTTTTTTTTGTGTGCACATGAAACCTGTATGTAAAGGGCAAGATTCCCTATTTTAAAGGATGGCTCTGCAGTGCACATTATTAATTTGTTCCAAATTTCACAGGGAGCCTAGTAGCGTGGCTATGGAATATTGTTCCAGCTGAACTTGTGCAAAACTGCTGAAGTGCAGCTGTGTACTATGGCCCTTTTTTTTTTCATAGCCTGCACTACACTGTGCCATAGAAATCTGCACACAGTGTACTGCATGTAGCACTATCACACCTGGAGATCTGCAGATTGCTTGGCCATTCTTGTGTGTGGTTGTTTGTCTGTCTGTCTGTCTGTCTCTTTCCACACGGGAAGACGCTGGAGGAAACACCCTGTTTTGCATCTCATGGATATTCTGCCAGCTACACCTTTTTGTTGTCCCCGTGTAGGAGAGCAATTTGACTTGGGGATGGGATCTGTGGTTGATTAGGGACACCTGAGCACCTACACCTTGCAAGCGCTCATTGGAGCCAGCTGAACTTGTGCATATCTCCTGATGTGCAGAGGTGTCCTCATCATAGACCCCCCCCCTTACTTCACGTACTGGTTTTACGAAGAGGAAAGCTTCAATCTGCCTTTTACGACATTTTTTTTTCCCGAGACTGTCAGATAGACTATACCACCCTGCCTGGCAGCACAAGGACAGCTGAGGGGCCGTTTTGTGTGTTTGTGTTCTGTGTTTGTCTGTTTGTGGTCGTGTGTCTGTTCTTCTCTTACCCAGGTACATCCTGGAGGACGGGCTTTTGCTCTGGGAAAACGCCCACCCGTTCTTTATTTTTGGATCACGGAGTCGGTCGGGTTTGGAAAGCTGACGCCGCCGGTCGTAGATGCTCAGATGGGGACCCTCCTGCCCTCCATTCTGCCATCCCTCCTGGACCTCCCCTCCTCGCCTTTGATGCCTTTGATGATGCCATCTTCGTGATAACTTCGCTCCGCGAGTTCGATCGATGTGGGCTCCAGGATCCAGTGATGTCAGCCTTTTTCACCCAGCGTGACCCGTACCCCGCGACCGAGAGGGAGTGAGGCCTGACCGTGACGCCTTCTGCCCTCTGCTGTAGATTGCCCCTATGCCTTAGATGACTTCACCCTGGACGGCGGGCGACAACATGAACCTGACCTGTGGTCACCGCATCCTTGCCCATCCTTCCCCAGATGACAGCGTGCGTTTGATACTTGGAGGGTCCCAACGCAGCCTGCGGATTCACTTTCAACTCAGGTTGACAGATTAAAATCCTGTCTTCCTGTCTCTCATTTTCTCTTTTTTTTTTTTCTTTTTCTGTTTGTTTATGGGGGGAGAGAGTGGGTCTGAAACAGCCACTGACTCTTGTTTTGGATTGCGGCCAACAGACTTCACGTCTGCAATTTAACCCCCTTTTCACCGGGACAGAGACTTGGGGTTTAACTACTGCTTTCAGACCTTCATTGATGCCTGTGCGCGTGCCCTGGATCACCATGAACTTGTGTTGCCACACACGCACACACCAGCCTCCCAGCATCCGACAAGTGAGCGCTTATTTCTTTTTTTTTTTTTCCTGCGCACGGTAGGCTCCAGAGCAACTTTACATATTTACATTACCCTGTGCTCTATTATGATATTGTTTATTGTCTATTATTGATAGTCACTGTGAAAACTCTTACTGAAGTGCTTCTCTGGATGTGCCTTTTTATGTAATGATCATGCTTGGCCACTGAAAATGCTTTTTACTCACAAAGCATTGAGTGCCAGAGATTATGACTTGCCTTTCTATGCAATTTGTATTGAATGAGAGACATTTTGGTGCCCATGGGTGTTCACGAGCCTTTATACCAAAGAAAAAGGGCTTTATGAAGTAGCTATATCTACATTATTTTCTTCACCAAAGACACTGATGAACTAATCTTGGCCCCATGTTTACGGGGCAGATTTTTGTGTGTAAACTATCAGCCACAGAGACATTTCTGACCGGATTTCAACGGCTCATTCATGACTTTACCATGAGAATGTATGGCGCAAGGTGGGTTTTCTAAGCACCATCTAGATGTGTCTTATGCCTTTTTCAGCCTTCATGATATGTATATTACCTTTATTTAGTATCATTGCAAATGTCTATCAATTGAGAATGCACACACAACTGGGTGATTCTGCACAGCCTGCTATTATCTGAGTTTGAATGCACACCACACACACCTAAATAACGTTGGAAAAAACCTGGCAAAGTAGCCTGGCCCACATATTTCCTTGGTGGGCTAAGAAGGGCATATTTTCCTTATAAGTATTTGGTTTGCAAAATGAACCTACAGTGTGGTGCTTTGTTAGAATTCAGGGTTCTCAGCCTGACTACCAAACACACAAACACGATATCTCACATGTGCACTGCTGTGGCAGGCAAATTAATTTGGGTTTCATGATTGTCCTAAAATAAGGTAATGAACAAATCTGCTGTTTAAAGCATGTTTAATTATCGCTTTGGGACGGGGATCGTGATATCCAAGTCTATCACAATATTATCAAAAATTCTTATGCCAGCCCCCTTCAACAGTTGAGAATTTGGGATCCTTGAGAAGTGTACAACATGGCCTGGGAGGTTACCTGATACTGCTGTGACCACGATGCATTTCTCCAACAGGGGAAACTTAAATGCTGTGGTCCATGGAACATATCCATCCGTTGCAGTCTGTGGGTCCGACCAGGGGGGGGGTCTTCTTACATCCCAAGCATGGCAACACTTCATCTGTTAACTTAACATTTTACTCTAGAAAGTGCCCTAGTGAATTAAGGGGTGTTTCCTTGGCCTTCACCTATTTGATGCGTCCCCCTGACTTGAGACGCCACAAATCATTTTATGATAATTCATTTTCTTGAACTGTGCCTATAAGCCCTTTGGGGAAAAAGGACTGAGAATGTTTTTCTGACTGCGCTGCCTGAATTTTTGTCAGGAAAATAGAAAGTCCTTCCATGAGCCATGAAGACCATCTCACCCCAGGAATGACATAGGGGGGGCTCACGCAATGTTCACACTTTTGTACATATACCTTTGATATGTTTTGTTCGTCCCTTACAAGTCCATGACGTTTTCTGGGAAATTTACTGGCATAAATTTCCAGAAATCCGTTCAGGGCCGAGTGTAAGGGAGGACATTTGACTAATTATATATTTATAAATATATATGGCTGCTTTACTAACCACAGGTATGGACAAGCCCTCATGTATTCAACAACAATGTATTCTAAGCAATACATATATATATATAGCCACACTAGTGACACGAATAATGTAGTTATATTCACTTAAGCACTCCATGTATATATATACATATATACATATATGTATCACATTCACATGTATCTACATTTGTATTCTTGTAAACTTAGAATCTTTGGTCAAGCCTTTCCGGCTAGAATAGAGAAAGGAACTTCCGCTAAGTCAGCTAAAGCAATTATGAATTCAAGGATCCAATTAAGTTCCTAAGCTTTGAGGATCACACACTAGCAATTAACGTGTGTCCAAGGCGTACCAGGGAGGCCTTATCTCAGCGTCTGGGGTTTGTAACTGTCAAATGTCCAAGGACATAAGGATGATCCTACCCTCCCTGCCTGTGAGGGGAGGAGATCAAACGTACCAGTTAGAACTTTTAGGCAAGTGTCAGGAATACAAAATAAATGACCAAAGATGTCAATTAGTGTTTGATGCATGTAACAAATGTATATGACGTAAATTCGGATGGGCGGAGGGGGAAAGAGTGCTGGAAAAACCTTATAAAAATATCTCCTTTCGTTTTCTGGGTGGACTTCTCACCACCAAAAAGTGTGGAAGTGCCCTGATTGATCAATCAATAAATTCTTTTCTCGTCTCCTGAGACTCAGACTTGGTCTTTTGCAGCCCATGAAGCGCAGGCACGCTGGCACGGGACCCTCATAAATTTAAATTCCTTACAATGTGACCAGGAGTCAGGAGCTGAGGGAGGCGCTGAGCCATATAGGTGCAAACTTTCTTTCATTCAAAAACATCCCCCATAGGAAAGGTCAGCAAGACGTTCTCTTAGGAGACCCTGCCAGAGCCTGGAACCTCCCAGGTGCATTCTGTGGCTCAACCCTGAATCTACCACCACCACCACCACCACCACTACCACTGGTGGTGGGCTCCTAGGAGCTGTCTTCCAGTATATGGGGGAAGATCTACAAACAAAGCTAAACACCGCAGGGCCCCTAATCCTGGAGGGGCACAATTTTAGTCCACATAAAAAATGAATGAATAAATGGTGGTGATCTCTCATGGAACACTGCCACTGGAGAAGACAACTGTGGTTACACAGATCTTGCTGCTGGTTGCAAAGGGGCCCTGTACCAGTTCAGCCCAGCTGTACCACTGCCTGTGTGCTTGTAGGCCTCCAGCTGGGGGAAGGCGCTTTGAAGAGAACCCTTGGTTCAAAATTGGCCAAAGGCCTGATTCAGCAGAAGGCAGCCTTTCCTTGCAAGTGTCCTTTTATTGCACCGTGACAACCGTTTGATCCCACTTGAACTGCCATTGGGTCTGTTCACCAAAACCCCAAGGAGAGGCTTCAGAGTTCATAAGAACATAAGAAGAGCCATGCTGGATCAGTCCAAACGCCCATCGAGTCCAGCTTCCTATATCTCACAGTGGCCCCACCAAATGCGTCTGGGAGCACAAGAGACTAGATATCTGTCTCCTGCAACCACTCCCCTGCATCCGGCCCTTGAAGTACCCTGGTTGTTCCCTACTAGGGAGGCTCTGGTGAACTCTTCTGAGGTGCATCACAAAAACCCCTTGTAATCACCTCCCCACATCTCCCCCAAAAAAAAACAATTGCCAGGATTCTTCAGGATGCAGGGACGTTCCCCATGCAGGGCACATGGGGTGTTCTCCCTCTTCACTCGTCCATGGACACATACTCCAAGCCATGCTTGGGTCACTTATTTTATCCTGTTCTGTCCTCAAAATCCTCACGATTTTATGGGGGTAATGCTTCCCCCACCCCCTGAGCAAACTCTTGTCCTTAACGTGAAGGTGCGGAGGAGGTGAATCATTTTCTTTCTTTCTTTCTTTCTTTCTTTCTTTCTTTCTTTCTTTCTTTTTCTTTCTTTCTTTCTTCCTTCCTTCCTTCCTTCCTTTCTTTCTTCCTTCCTTCCTTCCTTCCTTCCTTCCTTCCTTCCTTCCTTCCTTCCACCATCTCCTTCCTTCCTTCCTTCCTTCCTTCCTTCCTTCCTTCCTTCCTTCCTTCTATCCACCATTTCCTTCCTTCCTTCCTTCCTTCCTTCCTTCCTTCCTTCCTTCCTTCCTTCCTTCCTTCCTTCCTTCCTTCCTTCCTTCCTTCCTTCCTTCCTTCCTTCCTCCTCCTCCTCCTTTTTGGACCGAATCACTCCAGACGGTGCAAGCCAGGCAGGTGCTCCTTTCTTGAGGGTGCCTCTTGTGCTCATTCATCCTAATGTATGCTGGCTTTATGTTCTCCGTTCTTCCTCTTGCACTATTTCTTAGCGTGGCAGCTTCTTTCTTAATAAAAACCTGTGGTCCCGCTAAATCTGCCGTTTCATTTTTCTCCCTCCATGGCTAACCTGGAAGGCAGAATTAACTGAAGTCGCTTCCTGGAATGGATTCTGCATGCCAAGCCAGTGACCAAGCGTGTTTGACTGTTAGCATTGATTGGAAAGAAGAGGAGATAGTAGTCCCACATCAGAGCTGGAGGGGGAGACCACCTGGTGGAGTAAGGGTTGTGGTGGTGGTGGCCGCAGAAGTCCTGTTCCCTTGTGTGTGTGTGTGTGTGTGTGTGTGTGTGGTGGTGGTTCCCATGCATTCCATGTAGGACTTCCGAAACATACGCCTCCTCTTCAGTATTCATTCAGATGCATCTGCTGTGTTCATCATAGGTATTTCCTGTCTCTGCAAGTATGAAGCTCCCTGCCTGATTAGTCTTTCTTTATTCATATCAAAGCGCTGCACGATGTAAAATTATGGACATATGTGAAGTATAGGTAAAATTAGAACAACTGAAATGTTTAGATGCTGACAGTTGTCAGCCTTAAATGTTAAGTGGTGACTGCTGTCAGCCTTGACAGCTTTAAGAAAGGACTGGACAAGTTCATGGAGAACAAGGGTATCCATGGCTATTATGATGGATGCCTAAGGACAACCTCCAGGTTAGAGAGAGAGGCAGGAGATCTCTCAATGCCATTTGCAGGGAATCTTATAAGCAGGTGAAGACATCTGCTTGGGAATACCCTGAAGCAAATGGTGAGCCACCACTGTGTGAGACAGAATGCTGGACTGGATGGGCTGTGGCCTGTTCCAGCAAGGCTGTTCTTATGTTCTTATGATTTTAGATGATTTTCCAACCAGATGTGGGCTATTTGAATTGGGCCATCTCAGCCATTTGCTCAATTTCTTTGGCACACTGGCGAGGCATCCATTGCCTGCGCGCAGGTGCCACTTGGATTGCATTTCTCCAGAGTCACAGGAAATTTGTTCTGGACCCAAGCAGCTTCATCTCCCTGGAATCTTCTTGGATCTTCCTTTTATTAAGTGACCAGATGGCATCTAGGCATCCAGGCCTCTGACCTTCTACTGACCAGATCCTGGGTCATAAAAGCTTGGCTACCGATCTGCTGCAAAGGGCTGAACGAGAGGTTGGCCCTGGCACCCTGGGCATCGGGACAGATCCGGTCCGGGAAGAGAAGAATGAATAACCAGGGGCAGCAGCCCAGGTTGACTCAGAAGGCACAGGACCCTCCTTTGTGAGAAGGCATCAGCTATAGGATGGGGTAGAGATGGGCACAAAATGAGCAATTTTTCATTTTCATTTTCGTTTTTTCATTTCGTTACATAACAAAACGAAAAACGAATTTTGTCTCCAAAATGAAACGAAACGAAACAACAAAAATTTTGTGTGTTTTGTTTTCGTTGCGGCAAATACATTGAACTGTAATGAATGCTAACGAAATAGCAATTTTTGTTTTCGTTTTCGTTTTTCGTTTTGTTACGTAATGAAACAAAAATGAAATTTTTTGCAAAAAAATTCACGAAAAATGAAAACGAACCGAAACGGACCCCCTAAACGACAAACGACAAACGAAACACCATTTTTGGAGTTGTGCCCATCTCTAGGATGGGGGATAATTGGCTGGAAAACAGTACCTGTGAAAGGGATCTGGGATTCTTGGTGGACCACAAATTGAACATGAATCAGCAGTGTGATGCGGCGGCCAGGAAAGCCAATGCGATTCTTGGTTACATCAACCGAACCATCGTGTCTAGATCCAGGGAAGTGATACTACCACTCTATTCTGCTCTGGTCAGGCCCCACCTGGAGTCCTGTGTCCAGTTCTGTGCATCTCAATTTAAAAGCATCGCCCCAAGAGGCTTCCGCTGACCATTTCCTGCCTCAACCCTGGACTGGCCAACATGACCTTTGGCACCTCTTCCCAAAACTGAAGGCCATTGATTCTAGGGCTTTGCTATGTGGCCAAGTTGCACAAGACCCTGACCTCCCTGCCACTTTTGATTAGATATCCCAGAGACTTTTTATGGCATGACCTTTCTGACGGCAAGGATTCCTGGAATTACCCCCCCCCCCCCAAAAGAGCAACACAGTGGCATATCCAAAGCGGGATTTACGATTGAAGATGAAAAAGACAAAAATCTTGACTGCAGAAGAATGACATAACTTTTAATGGCAACAATGAAAAAACTGAAATTGTCGAAGATTTCCCGTTATCTCTGAAAACTGCAGCCATGAAATCCGAAGGAGACGGAGCCTCAGCAGGGCAGCAAGGAAGGGAGTTGCAAAGTGTCCGGATGTGTCACTGGAGAGGGAGATCATCCACATTCTTATCTCCTTTATTACCATGTGCGGCCATGAAAGTTGGAAGGGGAAGAAAATGGATTTGTCTGGAAGATGGTGTTTGAGGAGAGCATTATTATGGACACCACATTTGTTGCTATTATGGGCTATCAAATGTTGACCTAGAATCATAGAATCATAGAGTTGGAAGAGACCTCACAGGCCATCTAGTCCAACTGCTGCCATGCAGGAACCCCTTCACAATATTTCCGACAGATGGCCATCCAGCCTCTGCTTAAAAACCACCAAAGAAGGAAACTCCACCACCCTCCTTTGGGGCAGCATATTCCACTGCCGAACAGCTCTAACTGTCATGAAGTTCTTCCGAATGTTCAAATGGAATCTCTTTTCCTGTAGTTTGAAACCATTGCCCCGAGTCCTAGTCTCTGAAGTCATGGAAAACAAACCTGTTCCCTCTTCAATATGACATCCTTTCAAATATTTAAACATAGCTATCATATCCCCTCTCAGTCTTCTTTTTGAAAGGCTAAACATTCCCAGTTCCCTAAACCGTTCCTCATAAGACATTTCCTCCAGACCCTCAACCATCCTGGTGGCCCTCCTCTGCACCCGCTCGAGGTTGTCAACATCCTTTTTAAACTGAGGCGCACAGAACTGGACACAGTACTCCAGGTGGGGTCTGACCAGAGCAGAATAGAGTGGCACTATCACTTCCCCTGATCTAGACACTATGATTCACCAGAAGGTCCTGTCGTGGAGCTGCTCACGGACCAATCAGGCCCCTAAGTGGATGCTGTTCTTGGTGTTTCGTGCCATCCATTTCCCCTGACTTTGTGCTGACCCTGTGAATGAGTGACCTCCAAGCGGTCCTGCCCACAACAGCCCTGCTCAGCTCTTCTGAACTCAAACCTGTGGCTCCTTTTAGGGACTCCGTTCTCTCCCATTGGTTCTTCCTCTTTTCCTGCTGCCCAAGGGCAGGCTAGATTAAACCAAGGCTGAGCTGGAGGCCTCTAGAAGATGGAAGGACCCAACGGAGCCTGTCATCCTTGGGCGTGCCATTGGAAAAGACAAGAAGGCTAGGAAAAGTTGAGGATAGCATAAACGATCATGCAGCAGGAGGACCTTTAGGAGGGAAGCAACTCAACCGCCCAGGTCAACAACCAGCCGCCGCAGTGGCCTCCCTCCTTCTCCCCATCTCCGTCCGATGAATGTGGCCTCAAAAGCCTTGTCCCTTGGTTGCCCGGCCCTGCTTCCCAGGGGCCCTTCTGCTCAGAAGGTGCTTGCTTACGGACTTCCTGAAGATTGTGTGCAGGCTTTCTGTTGCCTCCATACGTGATGGTGCAAAACCATGAGAAGAAGAATCGGAGGAGGCTCACCTTAGGAGGCTCTCCTAATGAGGAGAGAGGCAGAGAGTGCCTGAGAGAGGAGGAGGGAGGAAACAGCAAGGGAAGGAGGGCCATTTCTTTGGGGGAATTGAAAAACAACTAGCCATCATTTTGGGAAGGAACACCTGCAGACAACAGTGTGTCTCTGTAGCTCCACAGGGAAGGCTCGGCCATTGCAACTGGCAAGACTGCCTAGACCCACAGTTCCCAGTCCCCAGAGGTTCTTGGCCTACAATTCCCAGAAATCCCGTCCAGCACAGCCAACAGTGAAGGTGTGTGGGAATTGTAGTTCAAGAACATCTGCTGGGATCCAAGGTTGGGAATCACTGGTCGAGTCAGACAGGCGCGTTTTAGGAAGCTTCTCTCCTGTCCATCAATCCTTGTCCCTTGCTTTCTGCACCAGGTGGCTTCACAAAGAGCTTTGGGGGAAATGGATTTTAGTTGGTCCTAAGAAAGATAGGTTGGCCCAGCTGTTCCTTTGGTCTTTCCTTAAAAGACCACCCTTGGCCCGTCTAAGGGATGCAACTCTCAAACACTGCCTTGCTACTACAACTCCCATCCTTCCGGTTTGGCACCACCCCCATCTGGTTGGGGAAGGCCGTTGTGTAGTTGTCCCCTCTGAGCATTTTACAGCTTATACCTGAAATTGCACATAAATTAAACTCTCTGTTTTCATTAATTAGCAGTTGCTACAGCAAGCAAATTATTTATTCAGAAATGGTGGCTTGTTCGTTCTTGACATTCAAAGGCAGCAAATTGACACAAGAATCAATCCGCCTATTGATTCCCGTGCTGCCTTTATCTTTTATTGCTCACGGTTGGGAGGGGATCTTAGTCAACAAAATCGGAACTAATGAGAAATAAAACCACCAAGCCCCTTAGATTTTAGTGCCAAGCCTTGCTGAGTAGCTGCTTGTGCAAAAAAAAAAGGGGGGGGGGGGGGGAGGAAGCGTGAGAAGGCCTTGTTCTGCTGTCTTTAAATTAATCAATCAATAAAATAGAAGCACCAATTGATATTTATTATTTAAATGGCCATGCAGCCTCACCTCCTTTTTGTACGCCTGTGTTTCTGAATCTGCCGCCTGCAAGAGGCTTCTAGTGAGGAATGCCAACATCTCGATAGCAAGAGAGTTTTACCCCGGGCATGAATAATGGATGCGAGGAAAACTGCTAAAACAGACAGTTACGGGGTGACTTAGAGCAGTGTTTTTCAACCACTGTTCCGTGGCACACTAGTGTGCCGCGAGATGTTGCCTGGTGTGCCGTTGGAAAAGCTGAAGAATATCAGCTTTGTGTTCAGCCAAACAGGCCCAGGTTGCGCACTGAATAAAGTATTTTATAATTTTTCATATTTCTGTTTACTTACTATTTCATAATAAAGTAATTATAAAATACTTTCTTTGTGTTTATTTGATTCCTATTCAAGAGAATTACTTTATATATAGTCAATACAGGCACAGAGTTAAATTTTTTAACATTTTCTAATGGTGGTGTGCCTCGTGATTTTTTTCATGAAACAAGTGTGCCTTTGCCCAAAAAAGGTTGAAAAACACTGACTTAGAGCACAGTCCTCAGTGTCTCTTTGAACCTGGGCTCAGCCGCCTCCTTTGGCAAGCTGCAACACGAAAGCCCCCGTGGCTGCCCCTGGACCAGCCGCTGCTTTATGTCTGGAGACTGAAAGACAAGGGGACAAACGGGGACGCTGGAGGCTGGCCCACGTTGGCAGAGATATGGTGGGGGGGAGGCAGGAAAAGAGAACAACTCTAGGTCCAAGTCTGTCACGCCTGGTACAGGCTTCGTCTGCTTTTGTGTCATAGAATCATAGAGTTGGAAGAGACCTCCAAGGCCGTGTGTCATGTGGTTTCGCCCCAAAACTGGTGCAGGAGTTGTAAATCTTTCCAGCCTTTCCACAAGGGTTCAGGTTGGCACTGCCAGTTCTGGAGGCTGGGCTTGCTGAAAGGCAGGGTTTTCTGCTCCTACAGTGCATGGAAGGGAGGTGTCTAGAATCACAGAATCCTAGAGTTGGAAGAGACCTCAGGGGCAGGGCTGGCGCTAGGTTTTTTTGAGCCCTAGGCGAGGGGCAGGGGCGGGCAGGGGGCTGGCGGGGGGGCAGGGCGGCAGGCGGACAGCGACGGGCGGTGGGGACAGACGGCGGTGGCCAGCGGCAGCGGGGGGTGGGGCGGCGAGCGGACGGTGGCAGGCACGGGGGTGGGTGGCGATGGACGCAGGGGGCGGCGGGCGGACGGCGATGGGCTGACGGATGGTGGTGGCCAGCGGTGGGGGCGGCGGGGGGCAGCAGGCTGGCCAGTGCCCTCTCTCCATTTTGGCGCCCTAGGCAAATGCCTAGTTCGCCTTAATGGACGCGCCGGCCCTGCTCGGGGGCCATCTAGTCCAACTCCCTGCCATGCAGGAACCCCCATCACAATATTTCTGACAGGTGGCCATCCAGCCTCTGCTTACAAACCTCCCAAGAAGGAAACTCCACTGCCCTCCTTTGGGTCAGCATATTCCACTGCCGAACAGCTCTAACTGTCATGAAGTTCTTCCTAATGTTCAAATAGAATCTCTTTTCCTGTAGTTTGAGACCATTGCCGCGAGTCCTAGTCTCTGAAGCCAAGGTAAACAAACCAGTCCCTTCTTCAATGTGACATCCTTTCAAATATTTAAACATAGCTATCCTATCCCCTCTCAGCCTTTTTTTTTTTTTTTTTTTTTTTTTTTTTTTTGTAAGGCTAAACATTCCCAGTTCCTTAAGCCGTTCCTCATAAGACATTTCCTCCAGACCCTCAACCATCCTGGTCGCCCTCCTCTGTACCCGCTCAAGGTTGTCAACTTCCTTTTTAAATTGAGGCGCACAGAACTGGTGGGGTCTGACCAGAGCAGAATAGAGTGGTACTATCACTTCCCTTGATCTCACTATGGTTTTGTTGATGCAACCAGGAATCGCATTGGCTTTCCTGGCCGCCACATCACACTGCTGACTCATGTTCCAGGTGCGGATCAGCAGCCTCCATGCTATCTCTCTGTGTGTCTCTCTCCCCTCTCTCCCCCTCTCTCTCCCTCTGTGTGTGTGTGTGTGTGTGTGTGTGTGTGTGTGTGTGTGTGTGTGTGTGTGTGTGTGTGTGTGTGTGTGTGTGTGTGTGTGTGTGTGTGGTGCCACCTTCAGAACAAATAGACAGCATGGAATGCAGTCAAAAGCCCTTTTGCCAACACACTAGGACTGGGACAACGTAATCCTGGTTAGGAAGATGGCACTCGGGGCTTGGCTGCTCCCTCATTGAAGCTGGGGTCATTGGACATTGGGTCAGACAGAGGGCAGGGAGGAGGAACAGGATGGAATGCCCGGGCTGGGGTCTGGGTGATGAAGTAGATTGGAGAGTACCACAAAATATGCAATCAAGAAGGGAAGAACTGCGGACGGAAAGAAGGTTCGGGAGTGGACTCATTTTTCACATGCCTCTTTTATTTATGTATTTATTTATTTATTTATTTGACTTATATACCGCACCATCTGGCATAAAAGCCACTCTGAGCGTTTTAAGTTGATGAGGTGAGGCCCCATCTGAAATGCTTGAAAGAGCAGGCACAGTGCCAAAGCCTGGCTTACCCTGGCTTACCCTGGAGAACTGGGTAATTCAGAGATGGAACAATTCTTTTTTATTATTATTTTATTTTTTGATCTCCAACAACCAGCATGGGCAGTTAATGGCATTTCTTGATTCTGGGGAAGCCCTTCATGTGAGGGTTTCTGAGCAGCCATTTATTCAATTGAATTCATGTCCATACCCTGCTTTTCCTCAATCTGTTCAAAGTAGCCAAGCATGAGTGCAAAGCATGGCGGATTTCATTTCAGTTCCAGGAATACACAAGAACAGCTATAAGACACCTCAGCACGAAAAGCAGACGTGACTGTCACCAACTACTATTGTTCTGTGGTCGTGAGTTTTGCAGGTTAACGAGACCTCCTAGAAGGGCTCCTGTTATTTCCCATAATGCTTTACGTGAAACAAGGATTTCCCTGGGATCATTTTTCTTTGTTCCCCTGCTTCATCCACAGACCCTGCACATGGCTTGAAGGGGAGGTCACAGCAGCCCCCTCCCACCAACATATTTTGGGAGCGGAGTGTGCTTGTTGATGGCCAGGTAGACTTTGCCTTGTCCCCTATTTCTTCTGGCTACCCAATAATTTCTCTCCCACACCTTGACTTTTAGGGGGAAAGCAGCTATCCAATAGATATTTGGAAGGAAGGAAGGAAGGAAGGAAGGAAGGAAGGAAGGAAGGAAGGAAGGAAGGAAGGAAGGAAGGAAGGAAGGAAGGAAGGAATTCAAGAGCAAGACATGAGAAATAATAAGCTCTCTCCTTTTGTCACAATTTGTGGTCCCTCAGTAAAGCTCAGGTTCCCCACCAGCAAATGACAGCAAGCAGACAGAGAAGAGAAATTAACCAGGCTGTGAGTTTGAGTCTAGAACCAAGCTCCTCATTCGGTCACCTGTACACAGACCTGCATGGACATCTCACCTATCGGACGTGGCCTTCTCTTCCGACATGCAGACAAACCTGCCTTTTCCTCCAGGAGGCCCTTCACACGTACACAGGGTCCCCTCTTAGGAGGTGTGACTGAAGGCTAGACGGAGGAGGTCCGGAAGAGCGACCTGGTGGGTGGCTCTTTTTCTGAGGTGCCTCCTGGGGCCCAATCCCCATCCTCCTCCTCCTCCTCCTCCTCCTCCTCCTCCTCCGTGGCTCCTTGTCCAGAAATCTCATCTGAACATTGACCACGTCTCCCCACAGAGACCCCAGGTGGGCAAGCGGAGATTGCAAAGAGCTCAGGAGAGTTGAGTTCAAATTCCTGCTTGGTTGCAGACACTCGCTGGGGAAAGTGGTGGGAGTGAGTAAACCACTCTTGAAATATCTCACTTACTTTGAACGCTGTGCGGGGGTTGCCATAAGTTGGGAGACCACTCCATGTGGCTCATAAGAGGGAGAAACCAGACTCCTCCTGCTTCACCTGAGTCCCGAATCCCTCCCTTGCTCCCAGGGGTTGAACCAACCTCAGGTTTGGCCGCAAGCCCCCCAGCCCCACCCCCCACTGGCCTTTGGGAAACACAACTTAAAAGATTCTGGAATCTGGAAGGAAACTGGCCACACTCACCCAGATCAGATTCTCACCTGCTTCCCCGCTTCCTTTCCCATCACAAAGTCCATTCAGTTCTCCAAAAGCAAATGTGTTTTATTTTCAAAGATAACACCTTTATTATTATTATGTATTTTTATTATTACTGTTAGAGAATAATTTATTATAATTATAATTATATTTTTCTTATGTCTAGATGAACAATTCCTTCCCCCCTTGGATCACAGAGCAAACAGTTTTGCTGTTTGTAAAATGTTAATGGAGTCCAGATTGAAAATATATATACGTTTTCTCCCCCTTCGCTTTGTGTGTGTGTGTGTCTGTGTCTGTGTGTTTGAACTGGAATCTAAAACTTTGCAACCGCAAGGTCTTCTCCAATGAGGACACCAAAGGGAAGAGGTTGAGTTCAGAATCTCGTCCGTGGCTGGAATCTCCTGCCTTGCTCAGTTTCTTCTTGCTGTCTCAGTGAGGGCACGCTGGGCGGGATGGTCAGGCGGGCGGGCGGGCGGGCAGGCGGGCGGGGAGACCTCGGATGCAGGGGGCGGGTGGTGCTTCTCTCAGCTATGTTGAGTCCTGGTTGACCACCTTGCCTCCGTTCATGGTGGGCGTCCCTGAACTTTTCCTGGAGCGTCCCTGTTTCTCTCCAATTTCATGCAAGGAAGGCTCTCTGTACATGCACACTGGAAAAAGAAGTGGCAGAGAAAGAGAGAGAGAGAGAGAGAGAGAGAGAGAGAGAGAGAGAGAGAGAGAGAGCAGCAGTCATTCCACTCCAAATGCTGTGTGTGCATCCTCCCAGAGCCACCGGAACCGGAGAGCATTTGTGTTCCCTTGGACACTGAATAATACACGGCATGGAAGGCAGGGCAGGCCAGGGGATCTGGCTCTTGCATCCCATGGGCATTTGGATCCAAAGCAATCCAGTTTGGTTGACTCCATCCTGCTGCCAGAAGCAAATAGAGTTGGGGTGGGTGGGTGGCTGCCAACAAAGAAGTGGTGGAGAAAAGCAATATATAAGTACCCGACCCGTCTCATGTCTCTCCCCGCCGCCCCTGCTCCCCCCCGGTGGCCTTGAGAAATCAAACCCTCTCCACTTGAGTTGGCCCATTTCACCCAGTGCCTCTGTGTTTAAGCCCCTTCAGGAGACTGGCAGATCAAAACCAGAAGTCCTGCTCCCCAAGGAGAGCGATGCTCCCTGCACCAAATGCAGAGGGGGATCCCTTTGACCGAGGTCTCAGAGCCAGCAAATTTCATCAAGCCTGCCCAGACTCTGTCTCTTGCCCTTCCTCTCCCAGCTTATCCTCCCCAGGGGAGGGGGGGGGACTCCAGGCAGGAGTTGTTTAACCCCCCCCCCCCGCACATTCCTCCCAATAATCAGCTGTACCTACCTCCACCTCCATCCTTCCTCTCTCCTCAACCCTGTGGTGTCTCTTCAGCTGCCCAGACACAGGGATCAGGTGGTGTCAGGGCCACACGGGCAAAGTCCCCCACTCTGGGGACCACTGAGTGGCACAGAACATCATCCACTCCAGCCCCCCCCCCCCCCAGCCTTCCCTGATCTTTTGGAGTTTGCCTGCAACCCTCCCAGGGGCTGGGACAGATTGGCCTTTGCCAATAACTTGGACATCAGGGCAAGGAACCTTTGTTGTAATGCCAAGGGTTTTTGAGTACGGTCAAGTTTGTAATAGGTAATTAAGAGCTGTTACTTATACAAAAGAACTGTCCCTTGCTTGTTTGCAGGTACTGCTCTAACTGCCTGCATTTTTGGAACCTCATTTTGGTGTGTGTGTGTGTGTGTGTGTACTCAGTCAGGATCAGTTCCTTTGCTTCCAGATTTACCAATAGATTGTTGACTGAGCGTCAGGGTCCCCATCCCCTGTGTTTCTGCCCCTGTCTGCTTTATTCCAAGGGTGCTGATAGAGATGGGCATGAAACGAACTTTTAGTTCGTTGTTTGTTATTTTGGGGGTGGGGGTGGGGTGGGGGTGAGAGGACACTCCTTGAGGTGCTCCTAGCCTTAGCCTCAGGCTAGCATAATAACTCTCCCTCCTCAAGCATGTGGGCCTGATCCTGCCTATTCCCTAGATTTGGGACTTTGGAGGGGGGGGGTCTACCAGAGAGGCCAGACGTAACCCCCACCCCCACCCCTGGCAGCTGGGGCCCAGGTGTGGCTTGGAGGTTGCCACACCCAGAAGGGGGCTGAGGTGGGCTGCCAAGGATCTGTCATTTCTCTCCCACCTTTCCTTCTCTCTCGATACCATCGGTGGGGAACGGCGGCAGCATCATGCAGAGAGGCTCCCTCCTGGACCAAGAGCGGCCCATAATATAAAAATATAAAAATCCCATAATAAATAAATGCTCTAAATAAATAAGATGGAGCTGTGGAAAGAAAGGGGGGGCTGACATCCCCCCTGCAGAAGGACTAAAGGAGCCCGCTCTTTCATGCACCCTTTTCGTCCACGGAGCCTGCCCAGCACACTACAAATGCCATGCCATCACTTTCCTCTCCTTTAAAACCGGGGGTCCTTCAAGGGCCAGAGGCAGGGGAGGGTATCATCAGGAGACAGAGATCTAGTCTCATGCGCTCCCAAACACATTTGGTGGGGCCACTGTGAGATCCAGGAAGCTGGACTCGATGGGCCCTTCTTGGCCTGATCCACCACGGTTCTCTTCTTATGTTTTCAGAGCTCATTGGTGGTTGTTTTTTTTTTTTTGTTTAAGCATGTGGCTCTTCCAGTTGGTTGAATCGATCCCACCTTGTTCTCCAGGAGGATCTCATGAGCCACAGGTTGGCAGGCTGGGATCTGTCAGGTCAGTCTCTGCAGCCTCCCCCACCTCCCCACCACCCTGGGCTCTGGAGCAGACCGGTCAGGATTTTCAGGGGCAGAAAGAAATAAGCCCTGGATCCCACCTAAATCCACTCAACAATGGGAAACCATGTGCTCAATTTGATCGGGATTCCTGCTTTGGGTTGTTCTTATGGGGGGGGGCTTTGCAAACCCCTCTGTTCTTTGCTTTGCTCCTTCTAAGTTGCTGAAATCAAGAAATCTGGCGGGGGCGGCCAGAGCGGGGTTTGTGAACAACCACACTCATTGCCATGGTTTCCCCATCTTTCCTGCATTTCACTTCTCCCTGGCCTCCGTCTCATACAGCCCACGCCACCTCAAACCTATGTGTGCACAGCGCTCACTCGAGAGAACGCTTCCCACGGGGGATGAAGCTGAGCCCCCTCCACCTGGTGTGTGTGTGTGTGTGTGTGTGTGTGTGTGTGTGTGTGTGTGTGTGTGTGTGTGTGTGTGTGTGTGTGTGTGTGCGCGCGCGCGTGCATGCGCGCACCTTGCAATACGCTTGTGTCTCCTTGTACAGTGCCACGTGGCTCTGCTGTTGGTTTTTTTTCTTTCCAAAGGGCTGTCCCCTTAAGAAGTCTTCTACGGGGTGCCAAACTGGCTGAATGCATGGGGCCGCTCCTTGGAGCCGATTCAGGGCTCTTTCCTGCGTAGATATCTTGGCACAGCCAGGCTGTGTGGGCTACGTGGTGCTCAGTCTCTCTCTGGGGAGAGTGGCCGGGGCAGGATTGTTCAAAGATTGGCTCAGAATTTCCCATGCTTGGAAATCCTTTTCATTAGTTGGGAGCAATGCCCTCTAAGGTGTTATACAGAAGAGAGGAATTCCCACGAAGGCATTCACATTTATCGGGACCTTCCCTCTGGGTTCTTGGAAAGTGTCCTTACAGGGCAGATCTGGAGAAAACAAGGCACGTTTTCTCAGGGGTTAATTGCTGATCTATCAGAGAAAGTGACCAATTTCTAGGAATTGATTATCCAATCGATTGCTCGACTAACAAAACTAAAACCTCCGGAACAAACTCTTCTGTGCCTGGAAAAGGTTCTGCCAGCATTGAGCTGTGCCAGGTCTGGTGCTAAGAATGAATGTAAGCTTTTGAGCCCTTCTGCGGTTCCGAAGCGTGGCCTTTCTGAGCCATGATTTGCACCTGCGTCTCCTTAGGAGGTGCCACGGGAACACCAGAGTGGGTGGCATGCACCAAAACCTCCCTAGCTTCATCTCTCTCAAAGGATCAAAAGGGAAAGCAGCCATTTAAATTAAGAAAATGTATGGAACACGGCACTTGTAACTGAGTGGTGAGTCAACCATGAAACGTTTAAGACCCTATTGACCACATTTCCAGCTGGGTTATGGGAACAACTTGTTTTCCCTGCCTGGGCCGCCCCCCGCAGAACAGCTCCATGTATTATATCCTCAAAAACAGTGACAGCAAAATGAAGGGGCAAAGCCAGGAAGGCATTATTATGGATTGAGCCTGTTCTCAGATTGCTACTCAGGGGACCTGCCTGAAAGCTTCCGGGGGTTAAAATGATTTCTCCAACAATCATTTTGCCTGCCGTAACACAAAGGAGGCCTTTGGGGGCATCCAGACACCCTCTGCAATCCTGAAATAAAGGTAGCACACCCATGCTCCCTCGTAGAACTGAAAGCCCCTTAGCGGTGGATCTGGTGCCACTGAAGGCCAGGAATCTTACATTTTGCATGGCCTGTTCCTGCAAATGAGACCATTAGAGCAGGACTACCGGGCCTTCATTGACACGAGTGCAACAGGGACCCATTGCCCTGAAATGAGGTTTGGATCAACCCTGAAAATCAACGTAGAATTCTTTGTAATTGGGACACGGTTTGGGTGGTTGCATCATTTTTTTTAGATCAACAGCAAAGCTGAAAAACCAAGGAACTCGTTACCAATATATCTGCCTCGTCTTCTCACACCGCCTGTGGTTCAACTGCATAAGTGTTTAGAGATGCACAACTGGTCAGGGTGGCTGGGGCAGGGGAAATGGCCAATGTGCGCGCGGGGGGGGGGGTGAAGTGCTCTGAATTGGCCCGTGACACCATCCAAGTTGTACGATCCGCAGGCCATTTCTGTGGACCTCTGGCAACAGGGCAGACACCTCTGCATCCCAGACACAGAAGCATCAGAGGGAAAGAACAACATCTTGAGATACCCTTCCCGGGATCTACCTCAAGCTCCTGCCCTCACTTGAGAACTTGGCTTCAGGCAATGAATCCTTCTTTCCCTATGAAAACACTACCTCTCTGACTCTGGAGCCATTTTTAAAAATAAAAAGGTAAAGGTAAAGGTTCCCCCCGCACATGCATGCTAGTCGTGTCTGACTCGAGAGGTGTGGTGCTCATCTCCCTATTCAAGCCGAAAGAGCCAGTGTTGTGCAAGTCCATGGCCATGTGGCCGGCATGGCTGCAAGGAAACACTGTTTTACCTTCCCACTTTTTACAGCGGTACCTATTTATCTACTTGCATTTACATGGTTTTGAACTGCTAGGTTGGCAGGAGCTGGGGTGAACAGCAGGAGCTCACTCCACTGTGTGGCACCCGGGATTCAAACAGCCGAGCTGCTGACTTTGGAGTCTACAGTTTCGGTGCCTTAGTCCACTGAGCCACCACGCCCCTTTTTAAAAACAGTCAGACAAAAAAAGAACTCCCCTTTGGTGAAAGATGGGTGGCATGATCCATAGGATACACCTGGGGCCCCCAAAGATGGGAACCCTCCCCGCTTTTCTCAACACAAAGCCTGGCTTTTCTCCAGTAAAAGCTGTGTTACGACACAGACAGGAGGCACTGACAAGTCCAGGGCCCCGAGTGGAAATCCAATCTGGGTTGGTCAAATTTTAACTCAACCCTTCGGCTCCTGCTAATTCTGCAGTTAAGGCCGGATTTGAACTCGCCTCTTTCACCTACGACTCAGCCACTAGTCTTCAGGCACTGCCCTCTGAGGACACAAGGTGGTTTTTGACCGTCTCTCTTCATTTGCTTGGCCTGAAATCTATACGCAAGTGGGCAGCATTTGGGGAGGACTGGACTGGTTTTAAAAGTCTGAACTCCCTTGCATTCAAAACTCTTTGAAAGGGACTCCCACAGCAGCGTGCATCGCAAGACGAGGGTTGTGTTTATGCTACAAAGCGATGGGTGTTTGGTTCTGCTGTTAAGTGCCCTGCCTTCATCCCCATTGGGCAGTTCACTTTGGCGAGGGCACTTGGCAGTTCGGTTGCCCTTCCGGCTCAGGCACGAGGGCTCTCCTGCAGAGAACTGCCTTCACTCCCCTCTCCACCCCAGAGGCCGACACGTCCAAAGAGAGACATGGAGCCCTGTTCAGCTGGAGGAGGGGGTTCTCCCCCTGTGGGTCCCCAGATGTTCCTGGACTGCAACTCCCAGAAGTCTTCATCACTAGCGGAGCTGGCCAGGATTTCTGGGAGTTGCAGTCCAGGAACATCTGGGGACCCACAGGTGGAGAACCACTGCACTGGAGCTTCCATGATCAGGAGCCTTGCCTTGCCCTCCGATCCCCCCAATACAGTACATGGTAAATGCCTACAGCCAGACATGCACCACTCCTGTGTTCTCCATGTGCAGGCCTGCTGGCCAGGGACAGGCACCTGCCCGCCTGTCCTCATAAAGGGTTAGAGGTCTACCCACTCCCTGGCAATAATGGGCTGAACAGGGCCGAGCATTCATAAGAACATAAGAGGAGCCATGCTGGATCAGGCCAAAAGCCCATCTAGTCCAGCTTCCTGTATCTCACAGTGGCCCCACCAGATGCGTTTGGGAGCGCATGAGACTAGATCTCTGTCTCCTGATATATCACTGCCCTGCATCTGGCCCTTGAAGTACCCTGGTTTCTCCATCATGGTTTGTAACCTGTGATGGACTTTTCCTCCAGGAATCTGTCCAATCCCCTTTTGAAGACATCCAGGCCAGATGCCATCACTACCTCCTGTGGCAGGGAGTTCCATAGACTAACAACGCGCTGGGTGAAAAAATATTTTCTTTTGTCTGTTCTTACTCTCCCAGCCTTCAATTTGAGTGTATGTCCCCTAGTTCTGGTATTTTGGACCTTGCTGATCCATGTCTGCTGAATCCTCCATGCGACTCTTTCCTTTGCAGGCATATATAATCCAAGAATCACAGAATCCTAGAGATGGAAGAGACCTCCAAGGGCCATCCATCCCAACCCCCTGCCATGCAGGAACCCCCATCATAGGACTCCCGACAGATGGCCATCCAGCCTCTGCTTAAAAACCTCCCAAGAAGGAGACTCCATCACCCTCCTTTGGGGCAGCATATTATTCCACTGCCGGACAGCTCTCACCGTCATGCAGCGCACAGCAAGGTGGGAGCTGGATCCGGCCATTGGATCAAGGACGCCTCAGCTGCACATCAGTTCCAGCTCTCTCTCTCTCTCGAGCGAGCGAGTGAGTGAGCCCAGTGACATGCTACCCAGTGAAGGCAAGGCACAGGAGCCCCAGAGCTATCGGGCGGGGCTCTTTTGTCCATCCTTCCCCGGAGCAATAGCCAGCCTTGGGGCGGGGGTGCTGCCTCTCCATGCCCAACCCTGTCCACCCCCCCCCCCCATGTGCAAGGACAGTGACGCCGGCTTCCCCATACCTTCTATGGGTTTCGGTACAAAATGTGACGATGGCTTGGTCTTTTTCACCCGGTTGCCCTTCATAATCTGCCCTTCTTTATTGAGTCCCAAGAACCAGGCTCTCCCCGATTCCTGCTGCCGATACAGTGTCGAGGAATAAATAACGTAGTAGTTCTCAAAGACCGACTCCTTAAATTTGCACTCGGGCGTGAAGATGTCCTGCAGCGAAGGGAAAAAAGAGAGAGAGAGAGAGAAGCCCAGATGGGAACAGGTGAGTTTCACGTACGTTGTTGGATAGAAGATGCTCACCAAGAAAGTACCTCTTGGTAAAATATCTTTATTTATTTATTTATTTATTTATTTATTTATTTATTTATTTATTTATTTATTTTTCTATTTGTTATTCGCCTGATTTTCCCACAGGAACTCTGGGTGGTGTACAACAGATAACCAATCTAAACAATTTGTCCAAAAACTCAACCCAGTAAAGTCAAGTACAAACAAGAATAGGAATAAGAATAAAAACACAGCATATGACATAGAACACAAGATCTGGCAGAGAGATCTGGAGAAAAAGGGGAAAAATCTAACAAATAGACCAACCAACGAGCGCTCAATGATTGCCGAAGGTTTCCCTGAAGGGCCAGGTCTTTAGCGCTCCCCTAAATGCCACCAGCAACTCAGCCAACCTGAGCTCCAAAGGCAGACGGTTCCAAAGTGCCGGGGCGGCCACTGAGAAGGCCCAGCTCCTAGTAGAGACCCTTCAGGCATCCCTCGGAGTGGCCACCCGGAGCAGCAAGGAGAACGAGGCTCTGGATGGTCGGGACGAAGGTGGCCTCTGAGAGAGCCCCTCCGCCAGAGAGTCAGGTCCCAGGCCATGGAGGGTTTTGTAAAGCCAGTACAGTGGTACCTTGTATAAAGGAATTAATTCATTCCCAAAGAAATTATGTTAAGAAAATTTTGCTTTATACACATTTTCCACAGGAATGCATTGAAAACAGAGTAATCCCTAACTGCAATTATTTTTAAGTTGTATGGATTCACCCCATGGGCGATTCTGTTAAGCAAATTTCCCCAATCTCCAGAATTTTTTTTATGTTGTACAGATTTTATGTTATATAAACCATTTGTTATATGAGGGTCCACTGTACCTTGAACCTTATTTGGGAGGCAACGGGTAGCCAATGCAGGTGAGCCAGGATGGAGGGTGATGTGGTCAAATCTGCCCACGCCAACCACCAGCTTGGCTGCCGTATTCTGCACCCGCTGCAGTCGCCGAACGAGGGACAAGGGGAGCCCCATGTAGAGAGTGTTGCAGTAGTCTTTACAGAAGATGAAAAAGAAAAGATGCAGCCCAGGCTCAAGAGAAGCTCTCGAGTGACCGCTGTTTGGCTGCCTTCATCCTCAAATGGGCCACCCGGGCCAGGAGCAGCAGGCCAGGCAGGGCAAAGACCATTTTGAAGCCCTGAGGAGTCAAGGAAGAGGCTTTCAGAAGGTGCTACTCCAGGTGTCCTCTGTCAACATCCCCCCCACACACACCCCCAGCCAATGCCCAAGGAGGTGGAGATTCCCTCCACCTGCACAGAAAACATGTGGCAAAATGGAGGGGAATGCAAGTGCCACTTTCCCCGACTGGATGCCAATGGCCACGTTAGCTGGGGTGGTGGCAGGTGTAGCTCAGTCCACCTGGAGGGCCTCAGCCAGTTGGGGAAAGAGATGCTGGAAAGGGGATTCCTTCTTGGTAGGTCAGTGACCAAAAACCCACAAGAAGGGTTGGGATGGGATGGTCAGGATCCCGATCGGCTACAGACCACCCTTTGAGCTTGCATTAAATTCTTTAAGAGCGCCAGATCTCCTAGCATCCACCCCATAATTGCAGCCAGAGAGCATACCTTCCCTTCACTAGTTTTATATTTCTTGATTTAAACATAAATTTTAAAGGGAAGCAATTTGCAGTGAAATTTAACCAGGAGGGACTGCGGGGGGAACAGACACTCTTTAGAACTCCTTTTCCAAGGTGCTGCAAGTCCCTCAGTCCCGCCTCTCCCATCCAGGAGGACCACACGCGTGTGCATGTTTCTGCCCATCCCCGGCTGTTGATGGAGTGGAAAGAGAGAGCACATTCCCCTTTCACAGTGATGGCGAACCTATGGGCACGGGTGCCCAAGGTGGCCCTCAAAGGAGCCCTTTCTGTGGGCACCTGACATTGCCCCTTCATAGCCACCTTCATTCAGGTTTGAATTGCTGTATTGGCACTTTGCAAAAAAAATAATAATAATAATAGTGGGTTTTGAATCGCATTTTGGGCACTCGGTCTCTGAAAGGTTCGCCATCGCTGCCCTTTCACATCCACGAGTAACTGGGCAGAGCTTGCAAGGCTGTTCACTGCAGTTCCAAAACTGGTGTCCAAAGGAAGAGAAGAGGAGCCCAGGGGGAGATCTTGGGGCCGTGGGGGGAGGGCACTGTAAATTTTCTCCCGGGGGTTGTTCTGATGCCACCGAGTGCCATGCAAAAGACAGGAAAGAATCTGGGCCCCTTGGATGAACTACTACAGGCAACAAGGAGTGCAGAACTCCACTCGCCGTTGTCTTATTTGGGGGTTTCGGCAGAGGATGCTGGCTTCACATCCCAGCTGATACCAAGATCGTGATGTCCAGAGCAGGATGGGAGGCTGTTCTTGGAGCCCAGCCTTGCTCGGCACACAGCAGGTGCTGCGCTCACTCCCTGGCCCAACCCTTGGAGGGAATCTAATTGGAAGGCCTAAAAAGAGAGCCATGGCCACAGGCTGAACTGGGCTGACTCTCCTTTTACGGCCACCGCCGCCGGTGTCCCTATTCAAGTCCGCAAAAGTGGTGTTTTTAGATTCCAGCTCTCGGAATTTCCTGGACAGCCTTGGGCGGCCCTGGACAGACCTGCGGCATCGGCCTTGCTGTGGTCAAGTCCAAGTCATGCACATCCGGTAGCTCCCAGGCGTATCTGGTGGGGCCACTTGTGAGATACAGGAAGGTGGACTAGATGGGCCTTTGGCCTGATCCAGCATGATGGCTCTTCTTAGGTTCTCTGCACCGCGAGGTGAGAGACGAGGAAGGCGCCTGCAATGGAAGGGCTGGCAGATCATGGGAGGCAAGTTACCAAGGAGACCGACCCACCCACACCACTTGGAGTTGCCTGTTTCCATTGTGCCCATCACCTTCTAATCCACCAGAGAGAGAGAGAGACACACACAAATTCCCCCGATGGCTTAAACTCTTGGTCCAGGGGTTGAGAGGAGAGCCGATGTTTTCTCTGCTGTCGCCCGCTTTGAAGTCCAATTTCAGAGCTGTCAGCAGCGAGGTTGGGAGTTTGACTTTCCCTGGCACTAAAACGCTCACCCTCTCTGCTCCTCCCCCCCCCCCCAAAAAAAATATATCCTGCCATGTGTTCCGATTATTAAATATCTGGCAACTTGCTGACAGGCTGGCCATCAGGTGGAAAGCTCAGGATCAGGGGCCAACGGATGCTTCTTCCAGGCTGGCTCCGGGATTCTCTGAAAGTGGGAGAAAAGGCTGCAGGATCCGACACAACAGCCACCAGTGCGCGTCTGCGTGTGTGAGAGAGACGGAGTGAGTG
Source organism: Phrynocephalus forsythii (assembly GCA_029282475.1). Classification (NCBI taxonomy): domain Eukaryota; kingdom Metazoa; phylum Chordata; class Lepidosauria; order Squamata; family Agamidae; genus Phrynocephalus; species Phrynocephalus forsythii. The sequence continues at coordinate 15,115,561 of JAPFRF010000008.1, read as the reverse complement.
TGTACCATTTGAACCCATGGCACCTTCATTTCCCTCCAGGACTGGCTCAGTGGAACTCCTGCTTGAGCGACGTGGACAGCACAAAAGAGGCATGAAAGGTTTTGATTCCACAGTAGAGATTTTCCAAAGACTGCAAGGATCATTGGTTTGTTTGTTTGTTTGGGGGAGATGTGAAGAAGGATCACCCTTCATCACAAGCAGGAGGGCCAGTGGGGATTCAGAGCCCTTTACTCCATTACTCAATTACTCCAGCCATATCTCCATTACTCCAGCCGTGGGATATGCCTCTGGCTGGATCGGGGCCAAAGATGCTCCGGGATGCACGTACCTGGGCACAATTCAGATGGCGGCTTGTGCCCAATACTGCTGCGATACAGGCCAAATGGAGCCTGGGTGCCGTATGTACCCCTACACCTGATCTTGGGGCTCAACTTAAGACCACCACCCCAAAAGCACACCAATGGAATTATTTATTATTTATTTATTTGTTACACTTTTATACTGCACCATCTTCCCATAAGGAATGGGGTGGTCACCCAGGAAAAGACACCCTACCTAAACCAATCACTCTGAAGAGTTTTGCACTTCCAGCAGCATCCTCTGCCAGATTTTGGCAGCGGGGAGAAGGCAGGACTCTCTCTCTCTCTCTCTCTCTCTCTCTCTCTCTCTCTCTCTCTCTCTCTCTCTCTCTCTCTCTCTCTCTCTCTGTGTGTGTGTGTGTGTGTGTGTGTGTGTGTGTGTGTGTGTGTGTGTGTGTGTGTGTGAGGCTTGCTGAAAATGGGTGAAGGGATCGACCCAGGGTGTCCCCTCCTGCTCTGAACCCTGTGGGACCAGGTGCCTGCCTGCCATCCGCCCTGCTTCACACTCCCTTGTTGCCACCTGGCTGAGCAGAAAAAAAGGCTCTGGCTTCCTCTCTCCCCCCCAAGACCGGGCCCATTTCTGCCCTTGGCAGCCTCCTTAGGCCTGTCTTTACAGTAACCCCCCGCCTATTGCGGGGGTTAGGGACCCACCCAACCCACGATGACTGAAAATCCGCGAGATGTGGATGCGGGTCGGGGGGGGCTGGAGGGGCGGTGGGTGATCAAATCCCCCGCCGCCGCTTGTCCACACAGCCCCGAGACTTTTTAGAGCAGCGCACACCGGTAGCGTTGGGGAATCTTCTCCGGAGGGGGCAGGGACGCGGTGTCCCGGGCTGTCTCCTTTGAAATGCATTGGCTCAATGCATTTCAATGGAGAAATGTTTCCCCATTGGAATACATTGGCTCAATGCATTCCAATGGGGAAACATTTCTCCATTGAAATGCATTGAGCTAATACATTTCAATGGAGATTGCGAGGCAGCGCTGGCCCCAAGCCAGCGCCAAGCAGCTGACTGGCGCTGGCTGGGGGAGGAATGGCGCCTGCAGCAAGGGCAGTGGTGCCTTTGCAGGGGCTGCTGGAAGGCCTTTCTAAAAGTCTTCCAGCAGCCGCAAAGCGGCGGTGACGTGCTCCAACTGATTGGTGCTGGGGTGGGGAAACACCCCAGCACTAATCAGCTGGAGCCCCAGCATGTACTCTGGTCCCACAATATAGCGGGACCGCAGTACATGAACCACGAAATGGTGGGGGGTTAATGTACAAGCATCCCAGTGCCCTTCCAACGCCTCTCTTTGTCACTGAGCCGCTGGTCCGATTCATTCTCCCCAGTCCTGTTTTGGGGGTCCTCCTAATACGCGGTAGCTGACATTAGTTCAACTACTTTTGTGGGTTCTGTATTGCTTTACTTCTGAGTTCCCCAAAGGTTGGTATATAAATGTTGTTCCAAAGCAATGGTATTTGGTCAAGAGGAATAAACTGGAAAAATTCTGCCCCATTCAACCTGCCAGAAGATGTGGGTGTTTTTCTGCTGAAACCCCAGTCAGAAATTTCTGAATGTCAGGAACGGGAGTTGGGAGGGGGGTTGTTTGACAGAGGTTACCACCAGCCAGCCATGCTGGCAGCGAGACTCTGAGAGATGCAGTCCAAAATGGAACTTTGTCAACCTCCCTAGCTGGTGGTGGTTGTTGTTTTTTTGGGGGGGGAGGATGGAGGAAAGAGAGGCCCAAGGTTATGCAGGAAGCTTTATATTTTTTGTTGTGGGTGTAGGTATGGGTGAATTTGAGGCCAAGGGTCCCCTATTAACCACTAGACCCTACTGCCTCTCTGCACGATGGGCTGCAGGAAGCTCTGGTCGGCTCCTTTTTATACCACCAGAGCTGGGGGAGGGGCTCAGAATGAACACCAGAGTCCCATCTCCTGGGCAGGATCACACATTCTCATTACTTGGGATATTTCATATATATATGGATTATATTCTAGCACTGCAGATCCAGACGATGGGATGATCAATCCTAGCTTGGGTCTGTCCTGTGTTGGGGGGAGTGGGGAGAAGGAAGCAGCCCCCCCCCGAGGTTCCAAAGGACACAGCAACGGGTTCGCCGGACCACTTCTTGCAAAAGGGCAGGAAATATTCCTGGAGCGTAAGGTTGGTCCCTCTGCCAATTCTATGCAGGGGCACCTCTCATCGCACTGGCGAACAGGAGTGGCAGCGACTCAGAATGATACAATAATTCTGGGATGTAAATGAACTTGCATGACAAACGAATGAAAAGCATCCAAAACTGCACCCCTCCCTCCCTCTCTCCTTGAGAGATGCTTCTTATTTCCTACGGCAGCTCTTGATCCTGAAATAGATTATAGAGATGGGCACGAAACGAGCAATTTTTCATTTTCGTTTTTTTGTTCCGTTACATAATGAAACAAAAAACGAATTTTGTCTCCAAAATGAAACGAAACGAACTGAAACAACAGAAATTTTGTTGTGCGTTTCGTTTTTGTTGAGGCAAATACATTGAACTGTAATGAATGCTAACGAAACAGCAATTTTTCATTTTTGTTTTTGTTTTTTCATTTCGTTATGTAAGGAAACGAAAACAAATTTTTTTGCAAAAAATTCACGGAAAACGAAAATGAACTGAAACGGACCCCCTAAACGACAAACGACAAACGAAACACCATTTTTTTGAGTCGTGCCCATCTCTGATTATTTTTGTTCACCCAAAAGCGGATGGCGCTTGCAGGTTCCTCCCACTCTCCGTAAGTAATTCTCCCGCTCCAAGCTTCCCCCCCCCACTCCCCCTGCACAGCTCCACTGCCGGGTTTTTATTGCATTGTATTTTTCAGACAACGGCACTCTCGGGGGGGGGGGGCGAGATGAAAGCGGCTCTTCCCAGAGCAAAGCAGCCTCGACAGCTGTTTCTGGAGGATCAAAGGAAACGCTGTGATGGGAAGGTTTCAACTTTTAAAAAGCAGTGGCTCCCTCCTTGCCTCGGGTCCCCCAGAGGTTCCTGGACTACAGCTCCCAGCAGCCTTCACCACTCACAGCACTGGCTAGGATTTCTGGGAGTCGTAGTCCATGAACACCTGGGGAGCCAAGGTGGGGAACCAGGGTTCTCAAGGACCATTTACTCGACAGATGGGCTGCTCCAAGATGGTGGGAAGGGAGAAGTCCAGCCAAGACACGTATGGACGAAGACCACCACCACCACCACCACCACCCTAGCTGGTCTGCACAATGCAACTTATTCCATCCAGCCAGTTCAAGGGATCTCTTCCTTGGGGCTCTTTGACCCCCCCCCACCGTGTCCAGGGCATAGAAGGGACTCCCACACTCCCCCCTCCCCAAATGCATATTCAGGTTTTTTTTCTGGGCAAAATCCTGGACTCAAGCAAAGTACCTGGGATATTCAGACACCGTTTCCTCTCCCACAGTGCGTTGCCCGCTTTCTTAAGGCAGTCGGTACCTGCTAAGAGAAGGTCTGACCAAACACAGTGTGAGAGGCGCTTGTCTGCTGGATCTGGTCTCAGCTAGTAACTTCACGCCAGGACTCCACGCTGAGTCCAGAACGATGGAGAGCCAAGGAATTGGAGAGGGAAGAGCCGCTGTGGGGAGTAGGGAAGAGCGAGAGGTGACCCCTTGGGTCAAGGCCGCAACACCCTCTCTGCAGGTCAACGTGATGGGACGCCTGCCTCGGAAGCTGCAGTTGATCCCCGATAAAGAGAAAGAAGTGCTGGCGGCTCCCCCAAAGGAGCAAACAGGCAGCTGGTTGTGTCGGTGCTAGATTCTCTCTGCCCTGAGATCACACGACTCATCAGCATTAATTACAGCCGCGAACCAGTATAAGCTAATGTATACACAACTCATATCTCCTGAGGCGGAGGAGGGGGCGGGCAATGACGCCCATCAGTAATCCTCCTGTATCTCCTCCTGTCAGTAATCCTGGGTGCCCCCTCTCCTCCTGAAGGTTCAAGGCAGCAACACGGAATGGGCTTTGCAAGCGCAACCTTGCTTCTCAGGGTGTGACCTCCGCTTCTCAGCCTCCAAAGGGGATAAAGTGGGGCCGAGAGGGGAAAGACCAGAGGCATGGCCTGGTCCACGGAGGTGGGGGGCGGCAGGCTCCCCGGAGACCTAGACTCCTGGCACTCACTGGGGTCCTTCTCCATCATGCCAGCCCACCACACTCACCTTGTGCTGCTGCTGCTGCTGTTGCTGCTGCTGCTGCTTTGCTCCCCTCACCAGTCAACCTGGCCCTTCCGATTAAGGAGTGGGGCACTTGTGAAGCAGCTGGAGCCATGGTGGCAGGGAAGGGTAGGCTCCCTGCACTCCCACACAACAGTTTAACAAGCGGCCACGGCACAGAGAGTGTTGGCCCGAGGAGGAGGAGGAGGAGGAGGAGGAGGAGGAGGAGGAGGAGGAGGAGGAGGAGGAGGAGGAGAAGAAGAAGGAAGAGAAAGAGAGCCAGCTGGGAGGATGGAAGGGTGCACGCATGCATGGACAATCTTTGAACTGCAGATCTGGATCATCCAGCCCAGCCCCTGTTAAGGAGGTACAGTGTGGGGGATCTGCACTCCCAGCCTTCGGCTCTGCAGGCAGATGGCTAAAGATCTGAGCTCTTCAGGAGAAGCAGCAGGGGAAGCCTGCCTGGCCTCAGTCCCCAAATGGGTCCACACAGGCAAGCTTCTGGCTCTGACTGGTGCAGCTTCTGCCGAAGGACCCACCGTCAGAGGAGGTGTCCCGCAACAACAGCCGGGCCGGGTTGCTTTCCCATCCTGCTGCGCTCCTCCTGGAAGACCACCGCTAACTGCACCCGTCCACCCACCCTTTGCCAAGAGACCTGTCCTCCTTCATTCCCTTCTTATCCCATGCTCAAGTGCCTCGGGGGGAGGGGCACATTCTGGGGAATGACAGGAGGGATCTCCTCCCCCCCACCTTTGGAGCACTCCCTTTTTGAAATGATGCCCCATTACTCCTGCTTTGGGAAGGGAGGCACCCTCTGCTTTCCCCACAAAAGGACTTCTTCTCCTCTGCCCACCTGCCCACCTGCCTTTCACCTCCGGGTCCTTTGATGGGGGCCAGCCCCGCTGCCTCCCCACCTCCTGCAAAAGGCCAGATGCGCTGTTTCCAAGTCAAGCCATCCCTCCCTTCCCCTTGACTCCAGATGTGGAGTCAGGGCTGCTGGTCTCATCTGGCCAAAAATACGACTGCCTCGCCCAACATCCCCCTTGCCCCTTCTTCTTCTTCTTCTTCTTCTTCTTCTTCTTCTTCTTCTTCTTCTTCTTCTTTATTTATTTATTTATTTATTTATTTGATTTATATACCGCAACCATCTAACAAAAAAGCTACTCTGGGCGGTTTACAAACATATAAAAATAAAAAAACAGATTAAACAACTTAAAATAGAAAATAAAAACTAATCAATCAAACCAAATAATCTTCTTCTTCTTCTTCTTCTTCTTCTTCTTCTTCTTCTTCTTCTTCTTCTTCTTCTTCTTCTTCTTCTTCTTCTTCTTCTTCCTTAAAAAAACAAGTTGTAGAAGGCAGAGGAGGGGTCAGGGAGCACTTGAGGGCAGAACTCCAGGTTTGACGGTCAAGGGCTTTTCGCAAGAGCAGCCCAGGTCACATCCACCTTCAAGGATGCCTCAGCTGAAGAGTCTCAGGTAGGCATGCAGGCCTGGAGAAGGGGGGGGGGTGCCCTAAGAAGAAGTCCTTTTGCAGAAGGCAAAAGGGAAGTACAAGGAGGTCCCAAGGTGAGACGCCGATTATTTTTTTTTTAAAAAAGAGAGAGGAGAGGGAGAGGGGGGATCAAAGCACCCCCCCTTTCCAATGGGGTGGGGATGGGGAGGAGAAACACAAATCTTCACTAATTTATTTATTTACCACCCCTGGAAAGAGGATGTTCTCACTCAGTCTAATGAGCACGAGAGGCCTTCAGTCGATCTGCGAGGCTGCTGATTTGAGGCAGCGCCTGCTAATCTGGGATTAACGCCACCGTCTGCTTTGTTCTCCGGAATATGGATCCGGCCACGAGTCCCAAGCTCAGAAACTTAGTAGGAAGACTTCACAACCTTCAGTAACCTTTAGGGGGCTCAAAAAAAAAAAAAACAAAGCCACCCCCCAAAAGCAGCCTTATTGTGTTAATGATGCTGGAAATTTGCAGCACAGTTGGTCTATCATTACATCTGTTACCAATAAAACCACAGGATTCAGGGAGAAATGTAACATATATTACTTTGGCGTATGCTATTCATTCACTCCTCAAACACTATATTGACTCTTTAAGTAGAGGCCTCAGACTAAAATATATTTATATAACAATGGTTTACAATAACCTTGACCATTAACAGATCAAGCACCAGTCTTTCCCTTCATTTTATCTGTATGCTGGTGATTTTAATGGATTAATGTGACTGATTACAAGCTAAATTGTTACTGCCCACCTTGGTTGGGTCAAGATGTGAAACTTTGTGTATAATTAAGGGGTGCTTTTAATTATATTATAATTATATAAGGTGCTGAAATAATTAAAGTGCTTTTAAAAATGAAGCTTGGACAACAGTTTACTACAGTTATTGCACAACAATTAGCTGGCTCTCCAGACAAGCAAGGTCACTGTGCTGTAATAATCCTGGCAGCTGTATGAATTTATGTTGCAGTGGGTAAAGATGGAGAGTGGCCTTTGCCTCTTTGCCTCTTTAACTTCTATGGAATCTTCTAATCTTCTGTGGAAGATGGAACGAGGATGGTTCAGTTCCTTATTTCTGTAGCTACAAAAAATGACCTGGTTTCATTTCCCAGAGTGGATTGGAAGATTACAGAATTATAAAGTGGTTCGTGTATCACCTCTCAATCTTCTCTTGTTCAGGCTGAACAACGGTTTCTGATAGGGCTCACCATCTAAACCCTTCCACACCATGGCTAACTTCCTCTTTTGCATTCCAGCTCCTGTTGATGTACCCTCCAGTTGATAAATCCTCTGCTTAGAACTGGACCTGGTAGTGTGTGCGATCTGAGGTCCCGAGCATGGCTGCTTCCTCTCTCAACAGCTGGGACTCTCTTGCACTGTTCTGGGTGTGGTACCTGGGCTTTTAACCATCTCCGATCTGTTTCCTCTTCCTACCCAAACGTGACCGCCATGGGGCCATCTTTGAGAAGCTACAGGGCATCCTCCTGGTGAAGGTGCCGGAAGCCCTCTGTGAACTGTGGTTATCAGTGGGTGATGGCAGGCCTGGATCTGGATCTACCTCGCAGGGACAGGATTAGGAGGAGGAGGATAAACATGGTGGGCTGAGGAACAGCCTAGGTAGGCTTGAGCTCACTGAGAAAGGAAGGTGGGAAATTAATTGAGCAAATAAATGAATAAAACTGATGAATGGAGGTAGAGACTGGGATGTGTATGGATGGCCCAGCCCTGCAGCTGACGGTGTGTGTGTGTGTGTGTGGTGGTGTGTGTGGGGGCTTTTCTCCCTTCCTACTGTTCTGTCACCCTGATTCTCAGCAGATAACAGTGCCGGAGGAAGGTGTGCGTCCCGCTCAGTGGAAGCAATTGTGCAGCCAGTATCATGTAAAAACTATTAATATTTATGCAGGAGCTGAGGAATCCCATTTCAGCCCCTTCAGCGCCAGAATTAGCATTGGTGTGTTTTGTTTTGTTTTTTGTCAGCAAGCCCCAATGTATTTTTTTAGGCTCAGTTTTTAACCTTTGAGGGAAAACCGAGATAATGAATTTGTGTTTAGTGGGGCTGTGCGGGAGCATGAAAACAAACAAACAAACAAACAAACAAACAACAAAAGTCCTGAACAAAAGATGTGACCGAGAAAGAGTTGTCGCAGGATGTCTAGCTGAGAGGGTGACCACCAAACACACACACACACACACACACACACACACACACACACACACACACACACACACACACACACACACACACAGAGGTGTAGAGCCCCACCTCCAAGAATCCAACAAACCACCCCCTCTCAGTGCTGAAGCTGCCTCTTTTTCCCCAAAATCTTTAAAACCTGGCAGTGGGAAGAGATGCTGATGATCCGGTGCTATATCCTTTCTGGTCTGGCCACCCTTGAGGCTTCTGCAGGTAACCGTGAATCAACGGCCTCCCTCTTCTTGAATGAGAATGATGGGACTTGTAATGGAACCCGTTAGCAGGATGCCAGGCAGAAGGAGGAGGCGCCCAGCCAGGCCTGAAGATGCGAGGTAGGTTCTGCTTCCCATTTTCAGCTTAGAAAAGTTACTCTTTTGGGACTTCAGGGTTCCCCCAGTCAACATGGCTCTGGGCTCTGCCCAGCGGTGGGTTCTAGGAGTGGCCATCCAGAAAAATAACTTTCCCCAAATCTGCTGGATAGCAGGGATGGGGGGGTTCTTGTATGTCCAGTTCTTGCAGGCAGGCAGAAGTATGTGGTCGCTCCCTACTCCTGGGTGCCATGCCGGATGACGGGAGGAGGCCTGAGGGTATAACTGTCTTCAAAGGGGTCAAACCAGGACAACCCTGAGAACGGCAGACCAGGGCAGCCTCCCATCAGCTGCCAGCCACAAGGAGGACCAGGAGACCAAAGCCTACGAGGAAAGGCTGGAAGAACTCGCTACTTCAGTCAAGGCGCAGCTCACAACCCAAGTTCACTCCTAATGGATATGGGGAGCTGGCTCGAGGTTGTCTCAGCCTTCCATCTTACTGACGGAAGTAAAACGAGACCCCAGCATGCGGTGGGGGGGGGGAGAGGACAAAGTGCATAATTATGTTCTAAACCGGGCAGAGAATACTTTAAGCACTTTGGTGAGGTCCACAAATCAAAACAATGAAATGCCAAAAAAAAAAAAAAAAAAAAAAAGGCAAGAGCTACTTTTCTGCTGGATAGACACAAGACAGAAGTGTGGCCTTCAAAGCCTGTGAGGTGTTCGTTCTCCTCCATTTGACGCTGGTCAGGCCTCATCTGGAATCCAGTGTCCGGTACTGGACACCACACTTCAAGAAAGATGCTGACAAGTTGCAACAAGTTCAGAGCAGGGAGACAAGGAGGACCAGGGGGCCGGAAGCCCTCCGAGGAAAGACGGGAAGAACTGGGGATGGTTAGCCTGGAGAAAAGGCGACTGAGGGGAGAGAGGAGAGCACTTTTCAAATATTTTAAGGGCTGCCCTGCAGGGGAGGGGCAGGATCTGTGCTCGATCATCCCAGAGTGCAGGACACGTAAGAGTGGACTCAAACGATAGGAAGTCAGAGCTGGGTTGAATATTGGGGAAAACTTAACTGTTAGAGAAGTACAACAGAACCAATGACCTCAGGAGATGGTGAGCTCCCAGATACTGCAGGCCTTCGAGAGAAAACCTGGAGAACCCCCTTTCAGATGTGCTTTGACTTAATTTCCTGCCTTGGGCTAGGGGTTTGACTCAATGGCCTGATAGGTTCGTTCAAACTCTATGATTCTGTGATTCTATGAAAAAAGGATTTGTTGAGTCCTTGATGACCACGTGAACATGAAATGGTTTCAGCATTATGAAATCTCTGATACTTATCCTTCCCATTACCAAATTTTATTTTAAACACTGACAATTGCTGTAATTACATAAGCTAATCCTTTGGGCAATATAATAGCACAACTTAACGGCTGATGTTACAGTGACAGCTCTACCCCATCTAGCCTTGTTACATTTGGGAAGATGTAGTCCAAACAAGGGGTTTAGGGTGTGACTACAGTGGCCCTTTTGGTGAGGGTAGGTGGGATCTAAGTAGGGTCACTTGAGGTCAGAGGAGGAAGGACTCAATAGGCCCTTTGCTATGGACCTAAAGGGACCCCCTCCCAGCAACTTCTACTAGCAACTGAACTCTTCCTCTGCTGCTCTACAGAAGGCAGGAGAAGTGAAATTAGTGATTTTGCCTGTGCTAGATCATTGCTGATGCACTGAATCACTTACATTACATTTGATTTTTTTCCTTTGCCTTGTGTGTAGTGCTGATCAACAATCTTCCTGCAACTGCAGTTTTCAATTGGCACTTTGAACAAAAGGGGGGAGGAATTACATTTAATCTAAGCGATTTAGTGCAACAACAATGCTCTAAAAGAATAAAAAAATAATCACTTCCCCTGACCGTTTGCAGAGGAGCAGGAGAAGGGTTCCGTTTGCAGATATCCTGAAGTGGCTCACTTACTGAGCCAGTTCATGATACCAGGATTTGAAAGAAGAAAGACCCTTGGCCTGTGATAGCTGCAAGGCTCAATTTTAGTCCATTCCCAGTGATTTTATTTTATTTTATTTTATTTAGTTTTATACCGCCCATCTTCCCGAAGGAACTTGGGGTGGTTAACAAAAGAGGTAGCACAAAGAAATGTAATCCCAATGCGACAGTCAGGACAAAGTAAAAAGGAATAAAAAGAACAAAACAAACCAAGAACAGAATCATCTGTAAGACGACGACTCAAAAGAAAAAAACACCTATATATTACAGAAGGATATTAAAGCATATCAAACCACACCTAAAAAGTAGAAGGCCCTAACAGAGCTCAAAAAGGTGCACATTGGGATGGGCCGAGGGAGAAATTGTTCCACTCTAGCAACTATGTTTGGTGCACCAATCCTCCTCCAGAATGCAGCACACAATTGGGCAAATGGATATCTGAACAATTCCCGACTGTGACCCCCAGGCCTCTGCCACTTCTGTCATGTCCCAAGCCGTCCCATGTTTCAGTGTTACAAAGACTGCCTTTGCAAGGTCTCAGACAATAGGAATTTCCAGGTTCTCCTTCTTGAAAACAATCCAGTAAACGTGTGCATGCGTGCATGCACGCACACACACACATTCCTCCAGCCTTCTGAACATGCTCGCCTACGTGGTGGCAGCTCTTCCTTTAGGACAGGCATGTCCAAACTTCGGCCCTCCTGATGTTTTGGACCACAACTCCCATAATTCCAGACCTATGTTTCCAGTAGCAAAGGACTGTGGGAGTTGTGGTCCAAAACATCTGGAGGGCCGAAGTTTGGACATGCCTGCTCTAGGAAATCTTTCATGCACCTGTCTTTTCTTGTCGTGCCCAATAACTTTCTGGAGAAGACCTCAAGGAGGTGTTTAGGTTGCCTCTTGGCTGCCTTTCCTCCTCTTGACAAGAGGAAACTTGCGGGTCCAACCCTAGGAGGCTGCACTTGATGACTGATTCATCTATGGGGCTCACACAAATGCGACACAATGGGGGGACTTAAGAACCACAAGTGGTGACAGTGTGACAGAACTGTTAAAACAAGAGCACCTCAAAATAAAAATAAAAACACTTGCCCCCCCACCCCCAAGTGAGAGAATCCAGCTCCTCTGGGAAGCAAACCTGCCTCTCAATTTGGAGAACGCTCAAGTGCCAGGGCAATGCCTTTCTCCCAAGTTATTTTTCCCCATTTGTTCTTCTTTTGAATTGTCAAATCATTTTGATTTATTGTATTTGTGCTTACTTGCTAATTTGTTCTTTTTATTATGATGATTTGATTATTTGGTCTGATTGATTAGTTTTTATTTACTATTTTTAAGTTGTTAATAATCTGTTTTTGTATTTTGTATATGTTTGTAAACTGCCCAGAGTAGCTTTTTTTGCTAGATAGTTGTGGTATATGTATCAAATAAATCAAATAAATAAATAAATAAATAAATACAATTTCCCCCACTTGTACATACTGGTAGGTAAGTTGGCTGATTGGATTTTGTTTCCATACAGTTGTTTTGTTCTGCATGAGTGACACCCGTCCACTTATTTATAATAATAATAATCACAACAACCATTTGCTTAACTTAGCTGTCCAAGTGGAGCCCAGAGGGGCTCCAGGACAGAAAACCGCCACCAGAATCCAATTCAGGGGCTCAAATTCACCTTAGGCAAGGTACACTTTTAACCATCTCAAGCAATACGAAGATGTTTGAAGCATTATTTCTCTCTCTCTCTCTCTCTCTCTCTCTCTCTCTCTCTCTCTCTCTCTCTCTCTCTCTCTCTCTGTATGCAATTTTCATCAATCAGAATATAATTCAAAGCCTTGTGCTTCCTTATTTGTTTTCTCTTTCTTTGGAGGAGACAATCAGAAACACCACAATGGAAGAAGAGAAAACTGAAATAGTTAGATCCCACTGTTAACTGAGTTATTAGAGAATTTCTTCTTGGAACCAAACAGATGGCCTCACCATCTCCATGCTGTTAAGTCTGAAGGCTGAGCAAACAGCAAATGGCACAGTATTCTAGAATTTGGGAGCAAAACGTAGGCAGGAACAAATTTCCTATTTATTTAAAATTCCAGCAGGTAAATAAGGCCCACAAATCTGGAATTTGGGGGCATTAGGGGACAGGCATTTTGGAAACTTCTCACAACACCGATAGTTGTCGTTCTTGGGGTGTCCCCACTACTGAGATGTTTGCTGATGGGTTATCTGAGAAGCAAGTGTGTGGGTGTGGGTGGGGTGTGGGTGCGTGTGTGCGTGCCGCACATGCGCGCACACACACGCATACACCACACACACAAAGTAGAGTGTGTGCTTTACAGGCAGAAGCTCCTGGTCCCTGGAACAGGACCAAGTAAAGCAGGCCGGGATGGGGTGTGGGGGGGGGACAGACCCTGTGCGGACATTGTGGGGAGCTCCTGTACGTCTGACAAGGCTACACTAGATAGGCCAGGGCTGTTCAACTTTGAACAGGCCAAGGTCTACTTTTTCTGGCCCAAAGTGCTTGAAGGCTACTAAACTAAAACCTCTACTTACAAATTTTATCCGTTCTGAGCACATGCTCCTAAGTAAAAACTTTTGTAAGTAGAGCAGCGGTTTCCCCTAGGAATGCATTGAAAACCAATTAATCTGTTCTGGAGGGAACAGATTTCATTGCGCCATGGCCCTTGAACTGCCCTGCTCGGCTGAGACAGTGGGCTGGCAGACCCAGAACTTTGCTGGGGCAGTGGTGGTCCTTGGGATGCGGGAAGGAGGGGTGGAGAACTTATCCCCTCCCTTATTTTATTGATGACTGGCGGGCTACTTTTGAACCTTTCGTGGGCTACCAGTAGCCCGCGGGCTACCTGTTGGGCAGGCCTGAGATAGGCCAAAGCTCTGATTCACCATGACCTCGTTACCTCCATCTCCATGCTCACACCCACACCCGCTAATTAGTGGGTTACAACAATGGCTTGATGGAAGGAGCATCAAGGGTGACACCTCTCTGTCAGCGGTCCCAAATGCGGCCTGCAGGACATAGGGGAAAATGTGAAGAGCCAAAGTATTTGTTACCTATCATGATGACCTGAGTCTGCAGCCTCAGGATAGGACTGTGTCAGATCCCAGGAATATCTCTCATAAGAACAGCCTTGCTGGAAGAGGCCATCACAGCCCATCCAGTCCAGCATTCTATCCCACGCAGAGGCTCACCATTGGCTTCAGGGTATTCCCAAGCAGATGTCTTCGCCTGCTTACGATTCCCCACAAATGGCATTGAGAGATCTCCTGCCTCTCTCTCTAACCCGGAGGTTGTCCTTAGGCATCCATCATGATAGCCATTGAGACCCTTGTTCTCCATGAACTTTTCCACTCCTTTCTTAAAGCTGCCAATGCTGACAGCTGTCACCACTTCTTCTGGCAGGGAGTTCCACAGACCAGTGATGCTCTGGGTGAAAAAGTCTACAATATACTCGTATATAACTCATTCACCAGTAGAGATGGGCACGGCTTAGCGGCATTCCCATTTTCGTTTCCGTTACTCGGTTCCGTTACTCTACGGAAACGGTAACAGGAATTACTCCGCGAGACTTCAAGCTCGAACCGACGAACGAACAATTTTGGTCTGATTTGTCATGCTCGTTCCTTTGCATCGCCTGATCATCCCATGCCACGCGGCACAGAAAAAAGTTTTTAAAAGTTAAAAAACCCGGTTCCCGGCCAAAAGCAGGCGGAAAAATGGCTGCCGTGCCTCAGGGCACCTACCAGAGGGGTTGTTTCTGGAGGTCCCCGGCCTCCCCCATCCCCGTCCTGGGCTGCTCTGGTGGGACTCCCGCAGGCTCGCAGCCAGCAAAAGCCCAGTCTCAATTAAAGCGCAAGCAAGCGGCACGGACGGCACAGGAAAAAACTTTTACACTCTCCCCCCACCCATTCCCGGGCCAAAAAAGCAGGCGGAAAAATGCCTGCTTGACTAAGGGCGCAGGGCACCTACCGGAGGGGTGGTTTCTGGAGGGGTGGTCCCGCCTCCCCCCCGTCCTGGGCAGCCGGACTCGAGTTGCCATGCCATGCGGTGCGGGCGGGGGGTCCAAAATGGGGCGACAAACGCAATATTGTTTTTGAAATCGTGGTCCAAAAACACACAAGCACAACAGAAAGAAACACGCGAAAATTTATAAACTGCCAGCAGATTTTTCACAGTAGCAGTGGGTTTTTTCTTGCAACAAAATGTCTCTCCTCTCCTCCTCTGTCCTCCATTGATTTTATTTTTTATTTTATTTTTTTTACACCTGCGCAATGATGGGCTGGCCGAGTGGCCAGCCATGTGGGAGTGGGACCCATGCAAATTTTGGAGCCATCCCACCAATCGCATGGCCACTTGGCCACAGAGACTTCTGGGATGTGCCAAAAGCCCCCTAAAACCTGCCCTAGCCCCCCGAACCCTAACCCTAACCCTTGACTCCTTCCTTACCCATAACAGACTGTCTTCTTAGTGGGTCAGAGAGGCACCCAGAGGTGCAACCCACTGGCCCACTGTAACCTTACCCGTCACTAGCCTAACCCTAGCCCTCGCACTAACCCACCTTAACCCTAAGCCAGATCTACTTGCTTGCATTGCACTACACGCAGCAAGTACAATTCCTTCTGTGTGAGACATGGCGGTGCGAGAGCCTTGTGCAGGGAAGGCATGACGCTATCACTCTCACTGGTCTCACTGTCTGCACAACTGGTATGCAATATCCATATGGCTATTGCATACCATTTTGCAGCAGCAGCAGGTGAAGAGGGGAGACCCACATGTAGAGGGGTCTCTTGGAGCCTGCTTCCCCTTCCTAGTGGGAGGATAGGAGGCACCCACGGGTGCCTCCAGGAGCCCGCTTCCCCTTTATAGCAGAGGAGGCACCCACCACAGATGCCTCCAGGAGCCCGATTAAAAAAACCAGTACTAACAATAACGAAAAAACGAAAAAAGCGAACCGACTAATTTTTGCGATAAAAACGGAAACGAGCTCGGAACCAACGATTCGTTTTTTTCAAGTCGTGCCCATCTCTATTCACCAGCATTGGTGGTGAATAACAATAACAATCATCCTCTCATCTTAGAACTGCGGAGTTGGAAGGGGCCCTCGGGTTCACAGAGCCCAGTCCCTGTCAAAGAGACCCAGTATTAGCGGGATTGAACTCCCAACTTCTGGATCCTCATCCAGAAACTTAAGCCTCTGAGCTATCCAGCCTGCTAATGATCTGGCTGTCCACGAAACATTACATTAAAAGATGAATGTTAGTCTTTAAGGTGCCACATGGCTTTTTTTGACTTTTGTTTTGCTTTGTTTCTTTGATTTTTGACTGGAATTCTAATAACGTTAAGAACTGCGTTGACACCCCCAATCAGGGAGGCACTAGCAGGGGAACCACACTCTCAACTTTCCGGCCCCGCAACCAGATGCCTAAACCGGCCGTTCAGCTGCCGACTAGTGCTGTGCCATGCTGCAGCACAGAAAGAAGGACGGTCTCAACCTCTGAAGTGGTGGTTTGGAAAGGCCCAGGGTTCAACCCTGCAGAGACGTTTGTCCACCGTGACAGGAGCGTTAACAGGGACCTTGGTCACCCGATGCTCTTGTGACTCAGAACGGGCCAAGGAGCCCGGCTTCATTTCTCTCTTGCTTGGCCCTGGCTTTTGTGCCTCTGGAGCCTTTCCTGTAGCTTCAGTGGCTGGAACAGAAGACGTCGGGAACCATGAATCTGCAGCCTCCTCGATGCGACCCGATTTACGGTGGCCAGAGCTTTTGGTGAGGTGCAGCCCAGTTCATCAGATCTATTAAATATTACCCTCAGCTACGAAATTATATGCTGGAGCCGAGGAAAAGGGGGGAACGCTGAAGGCAAAGGACCATGAAATGAGGAGAGGTATAGCCGGACATTTGCTTGTACAGATTGTTTTGGCTCTACACTCCTGGGAGAGCTTATGCAGCGATAAATCTCTTCCTCTTCAGGGAGTCAAAGGACTTCTTCTTCCTGTGTTTTCCTACAACAACCCTCTTTGGGATCTGCCACCAGCCGGGATGCCACAACCCACAGGGTTTTCTAGATTTCCGTCACTGTTCTCTGACTGTACTAAGGAAGCACCTAATCTGTAGGTGGAGACCCAGAATGCAGGGGCGGAATACCCTCTCCATTTGTTGCTTTAAAATAACAGATGGGGGGGGCATGTTGCATTCGGATTTGGAAACTTTAGGAATTCACCAAATAATGCCATATTTGGATAGTTTTGAATATATCTGAACCCGAATGCAACAGTTCTGAATATATGAAATAATGATCCCTAAGATTCAGAATTCCATTTGCTCCTACGGATTAGAAAGCAAAAGGGCTGGTAGTTTTTTGCTTGCAAGAGGAATAAATGAAAGTGAAACCTACAGTATATCTCGGCCCTTCAGCAACGCTTTCTTGAGAAAAGAGATTTCAATAACCTCTAGCTGCACCATGGGTACAGCAGGACTCATTATGTCTCTTGCTTGGGGTTGCCATGGGTTTCCCAAAGGAGGGGACAAAGAAGAGAAATGCCTGACCCAAAGAAACCTAGAAGCAGCAGAATATGGTGATGGTATCTGGCATGGAGGCCTTCAAAAGGGGATTGGACAGATTCCTGGACGAAAAGTCCATCACAGGTTACAAACCATGATGGGGATTAGACATGGGCACGGAGCGGCGAAATTCTCGTTTCCATTTTCGGTTCTTGTTATCGTTACATAACGGTAACGGTAACGAGAATTACTCGGCTCCAGCCCGAACCCAACCCGAAAAAAGAAAAATTGGCTCGGGTTTGTTGTTGTCGTTCATGGCATCACGGGCTCACGCGATGCCATTGCCAACAAGCAGCACAAAAAAAAGTTTTTAAAAGTAAAAAAAAAAAAAAAAAAAAACGATTCCCCGGCCAAAAAGGCAGGCGAAAATATGCCTGCCTGAGTGAGGGCACCTACCAGAGGGGTGTTTTCTGGGGGGGGCGGCCTCCCCCCTCCTTTCCTGGGCTGTCTCTATGCCATGCGGTGGGGGGGGATCCAAAATGGTGACCACAATATTTATTTTTAAATCGTGGTCCAAAAGCCCACTAAAGCACAACAGGAATATGTGAAAATAAGGTATTTTAACTGCCTGAATTTTTATAGTAGCAGCAGTGGGTTTTTCTTGCAATAAAACGTCTCCATTGATTTTATTTTATTTTATTTTTATTTTTATTTTTTTACACCTGCGCATGTGCAATGATGGGCTGGCCATGGGATGGGACCATGCAATTTTTTGGAGCCATTCCACCAATCGCATGGCCAGGTTTTGACTGAGACTTCTGGATGTGCCAGAGAGGGCATTAAAAGCCCACAAACCCTAACCCTAACCCTAACCCTAACCCAACCCTAACCCATACGCCAGTACACTGTCCTTCTTAGAGGGTCAGAGGCACCCAGAGGTGTAGCCCACTAACCCACCCTAACCCTAACCGTAACCCTAAGCCTAGCCCTTACCCTAACTGCAACCCTAAGCATAACCCGTACGCCAGTACACTTCCCTTCTTAGTGAGTCAGAGGCACCCAGAGAGGTGCCTCTGCCACTTATCCCAACCCTAATAATATATTGTACGGTACGCGCTAATCGCTAATCACGTCCCTTCTTAGTGGGTCAGACTAGAGGCACCCAGAAAGGTGCCTCCCAGAGCCCACTTACCCCAACCCCAACCCTAAACGACAAACGACAAACGGAAACGACAAATTTTTGAAAATTTCCACGACAAACGGAAACGACCCGAAACGGACCGGTTCCGACAAACGACAACTCGAAACGTCATTTTTTCTGGTCGTGCCCGTCTCAAATGGGGATACATATTCTCTCCAGGCTTAAAACAACAGGGTACTTCAAGGGCCAGATGCAGGGGAGTGGTATCAGGAGACAGATATCTAGTCTCATGCGCTCCCAAACGCATCTGGTGGGGCCACTGTGAGATCCAGGAAGCTGAACTAGATGGGCCTTTGGCCTGATCCAGCAGGATGGCTCTTCTTATGTTCTTAAGGTATTTTTTTCCACATTGGTTCTTTCCCATTCAAAAGGGTGGGGGGGCACTGCTGCTTTTTATTATTATTATTCCCCTGGACATTTGCTCTTAGGATACACTCTGGGGCAAGCCTGCACTGCAGCAGTTTTCTCTGTGTCCTTTTCTGAGCCCTCAACTCACATTTACATTCTCTACCTCTGACTGTATATGACTGACTAGATATAGTTAGGAATAAGAGTTGGGGTTAGAAGATTCACAACTTCATATGCTATTAATCAACAAGAAAATATTTTATTAGGTTTAGGCCCCTTTGGGATACATCAGACATCGGGGGTGGGGGGATTTTGTGATATATAGAGACAGATCTGTTAAGTTGATAGATTTGATGTTTGTGCATGAGTGCCTGTGTAGTTTTCCCTGGAAAGATATGTGTGTTGGCTTTAGCTGATTTAGTTACTGTTCTTCTTCAAGTAGAGGAAGGAAGCGCTTGAGAAGGGCTGCAGGAATGCTGCCTGCAACCACTGCAGCAGCATCTGCTAAAAGCAGTGGGCAAAGGGGAAAAGATAACTGCAATTATGACCCCCCCCAAAAAAAGAGAAAACCTGATGCCCAGATGCCATGTTCAGCACTGTGAATAGAGATGGGCACGAAACGCACATTTTTTTCGTTTCCATTACTGCTTGTCATTTCCGTTACATAACGAAATGACAAACGAAAATTGTGATGAAAATGAAACGAAATGAACAGAACCACGAAGATTTTGTTCGTACGTTTTGTTTCCGTTACTGGCGGTGTGCAATGAAATTGAGCTGTTTTAAATGTTAAAAAAACGCCCTGGACATCCATAAAAATGCAGCGGTAATTATTTATACTGCCTGATAATACCTACAAGGGGGGGGGTTGGGGGCCCTAAAACATGCATTTATGTCTTTTCTCAGATCACTGTATTTTTTCCTTTAAGGGGAGTTAGGGGACATCGACCCAAAATGGCTCCCAGATGCCTAATATTGATTTCTTGGGTATTAAAATGCCCTGGACATCCATAAAAATGCAGCGATAATGTGATAATTATTTGAAATTATTACCTACCAGGGGGTTGGGGTTCTTAAAATGTTTGTTTTTGTTTTATCCCATCGCGATGTATTTTTCTTTTCCCTTTAAGGATGACAAAATGGATGTCGCCACTCCAGCCACAACATGGAGGCAAGCCATGTGATGGGATCATGTACATTCTTGGACAACTTCAACCAATAGCATGTCCAGGTGGCAGACTGGGCAGGTCTGGCAGCCACAGAGGACATAAAAAGCTCTGGCAGCCCCCGGAAATGCTTTAAAAATCACGCAAAAAGCAGGTAGAAATGACAAACGAAAAACGAAAAACAGAAATGAAAAGTTTTCAAAAAATTTTTGAAAAACGGAAACGAACCGAAACAGACCTCTCAACGACAAACGAAACACCATTTTTTTTTATTCGTGCCCATCTCTAACTGTGAAAGAGCAGGAGTGCCTGTAGTGGTGGGTGTGTCTGTGCCAAGAAAGTGGCAGAGAAGCCTCTGGTTCAATGTGGGACAGCTATGAGGGAACCTCAGACATGTTCCCATGGGACCTTTGTGCAATCCAGCTGGGGCCAAGGGCCAAAAAGGATGGAGAAGAGGGAACTTTTCTCACATGGACCCAATATGCCAGAGAAGGAAGCCAGCATTCAAGACTCTGGCCGTGCTCTTGCGTCTGTGTTTGGGAAAGAAACGCTTGTTAAAGTTTTAAAACTCCAAATACCAAATCCGAAGGGCTGTAAATCAAAAGGAACACAACATCTGTAACTTGGAATTATGAATCTGCATCCCAAATTCTGAATTTTGGTGCAGATCCCTAGTACTCAATCCGTCCCTTGCAGGTGAGAGAAAAACGCAAAGCAACACTGAAAGGTACTCCGTGTGAGCTCTGTCCTGTACTAAGCAAGGTTCCCGGGGCTGAGATGGCACGGCATTTGTAGCCTATATAGCCTTAAGATCTGCAGATTCAGACATGCCAACTGCAAAGCTGTGTGCATAGGTCACTGAATTCTGCTTCTCTAGGCAGAGGAGTCCGCGGGTCATTTGCTGCCTGGCTTATTTAAAACGCTGCTCTGTCCAGAGAGGGCTTTGCGACATGAGGAGAGGTGGTGTGAGCTGGCAGGGCGTTATGTAAGGCACAGCTACAAGGATGTCTGCAGGGATTTTTCCAGGGAAGGAAAATCCACTAATCCACATGCAGAGAGTACACACTGCTATGTTACACTTGTTCGTCTCTCCTATGGGTAGGCACACCAAGTGTGGTCCTTAGTTCCACCTTCATGATTTAGAAGTTCTTCAATGTCCCAAAGAATACCCCCAAACCCTTGTGGAACGTAGCAGTAACTAACACAGAGGCATCCTGAATGCCAACTCCAGATTAGGTGGAGACAGAAATTCAAATGAAACCATAAAATGAAAGACCCAATGAAACGAAGGAAGAGAAGAGGTGGGACCCAGAGTGTCACTGGGTGCCTGGTTCTCCCAAAACGGACTCCAAGGGCACTGGAGAAGACCTGCCTGTCCTTTTCTCTTTCTCTTTGGTCTTCTTCTCGCTTCCCTTCCTTGCGTGTGACATTTCTAAATGGTTTCAGGGGCAGGGCCCCTGGCACTGTATTCGCCGAGAAGGGAGGAACACCCTGACTTTCCTTTCTCCTCTGATGCCACCACCACCGCTGCCTATTAAAGCAGAATGTGACCCCCCCCCCTGCCCTCGGTTCCCCAGGGCATCCTTAAGGAGACCTCAGGATTAAGGCAGCTGGAGGTGGATCCCTGAACACGATGGATGTCTGTTACCCATCCTGACACTCATTGTTCCATTAGCTCCCAAGAGGCAAAGGGGAAGGCGATACCTGTATTATTGAGACCATTAAGAAATCACAAGCAAATGCTGGCTCTCAGCATCCACAAGGTAGCCCTGGGGCCCGCACAAGAAAGTCCTGGACCAAATCAGGACAAATCAGAACAAAAATATACCACCACCAAAGGGCAACCAGCAGGCAATCAGTGGCTGAGGGGAAAAAGAAGGGTATTGCAGAGGACCAGTGTTGGAAAGCTTTGCAGAAGGGAAGAGCTGGTCCATGGTGAAGGAATGTGAGGTTCAAAGGTAAGAAGGATCTAGAAGGACCACCCTCTCATAGTCCACCTCTGGCCCAGGCTTGATAACTCAGAGACCTCAATCATGCCAATCTTCAAAAAAGGATCCAGAGGTGATCCAGGAAAATTACCGACTGGTCAGTTTGACATGTGTCCCAGGTAAAGTGATGGAAACCATCCTAAAAGATAACATGTATAGGCACATAGAAGTGAAGGCGCTGCTGAAGGAAAACCAACATGGCTTCTGCAAGGGCAAATCATGCCTCACAAATCGGTTGGAATTCTTCGAGAATGTCAACAAGCATGTGGATAAGGGAGATCCAGTTGACATTGTTTATCTGGACTTTCAGAAGGCTTTTGTCAAGGTCCCACACCAAAGGCTCTTGAATAAACTGGCCAGTCATAGAAACAAGGGATAGGTCTTGTCCTGGATCAGCAACTGGCTAAGGGACAGGACACAGAGGGTGGCACAAAATGGACACTTCTCCAAGTGGAGGGAGGTAAAGAGTGGGGACCCCCAAGGTTCAGTACTGGGACCCCTGCTTTTCAACCATAAATGATCTAGAAGTAGGGGTAAATAGCGAGGTAGTCAAATTTGCTGACAACACTAAATTATAAAGGGTAGTAAAAACTGAGAGATATTGTGAGGAGCTCCAGAGGGATCTCTTGACACTGGGGGAGTGGGCAAACCAGTGGCAAATGAGCTTCAACATTAGTAAGTGCAGAGTGGTGCATGTTGGGGCAAAAAAAAAATCACAATTATAAACTGGTCTGAGCTCTCTGCAACAAACCAGAAAAGGGACCTTGGTGTCCTTGTGGACAGTTCAATGAAAGTGTCAACCCAGTATGCCGCAGCAGTGCAAAAAGCAAACTCAATGCTAGGGATCATTAGGAAGGGTATAGATTAGAAAATAAGTCAGCAAGTGTCATTTTGCCTCCTTATACATCTATGGCAGTGTTGGCGAACCTATGGCACGGGTGCCAAAGGTGGCACTTGGAGCCCTTTCTGTGGGCACCCGACATCGCCCCTTCACAGCCATCTGTATTCAGGCTAAATTGCTGTATTGGCACTTAAGCGAAAAATTAGTGGGTTTTGAATCGCAGTTTGGGCACTCGGTCTCTAAAAGGTTCACCATCACTGATCTATGGTGAGGCCCCATCTGGAGTACTGTGTACGGTTGTGGTCACCATACCTCCAGAAGAATATTATGGAAATGGAAAAAGTGCAGAGGAGGACAACCAGAATGATTTGGGGACTGGCACACCTTCCTTCCTTACTATATGAGGCTGCAATGGCTGGGCCTCTTCACTTTTAAATGACGGCGCCTAAGAGGTGACCTAATTGAAGTTTATAAAATCATACACAATGTGGACAAAGTTGATAAGGAAAATCTGTTTTCCCTACCGCACAACACTAGAGCTAGGAGGCACTCCATGAATTTTTGGGTGCTAGATCTCAAACAAATAAGAGAAAGCACTTTTTCACCCAGAGGATCACTGGTCTGTGGAACTCCCTTCCAGAAGAGGTGACAGCTGTTAGGCTTGACAGCATTAAGAAAGGATTGGACAAGTTCATGGAGAACAAGGGTATCCATGGCTATCATGATGGATGCCTAAGGACAACCTCTGGGTTGGAGAGATAGGCAGGATCTCTCTCAATACCATTTGCGGGGAATTCTAAGCAGGGGAAGACATCTGCTTGGGAATCCCCTGAAGCAAATGGTGAGCTGCTGCGTGAGACAGAATGCTGGACTGGATGGGCTGTGGCCTGTTCCAGCAAGGCTGTTCTTATGCAAATTCAAACCACGGTGAAGCCACCAGGTGAGGAGAACATGTGTAAAACCAAGTCAAAAAAGGGTTGGCGGAGAAGAGTGGAAATTTGCAGAAGTACCCCAGGGATTCCCAGCTGGTAACAATGGCATGAGGCCATGTTCTTTAGTGAGGGGAGGGCACCCCACAGGTTGGATCACCAGCCTCCTTAGCTTGGGGCATTCAGAGGACACCATCTGGGGGTGACCTTGTGGTTCCTCGGTAGGTGAGTCTGACAGAAGACATGACTCCCAGAGGCTTATGACGCCGAGCCCTTCGGGAGGGGCGGCCAATTAATCTCAACCAATTCCATTTGCAATTAAGTCCCAACGATGGGCGTCTATCAACTGGCAATTTCAAAACGCTCTCCTGGTGCTGAATCAATAACGAAGATCTAGCTTATTAATGGGCCAGACCTATCAAAGATACAGGACAAAGTGCGCTTGAGTGGTAGCGTCCCTTTCTCTCTCTAGGTGAATGCAGAGTACGAGCAGGGGAAAATTTACACTGTTTCTTGAAAATGAAATTCTTCACATCAGGATTCAAATTTACTTCCTCCCAGACCAGATGGTTCCCTATATTTCCTTCTTCTTAAATTCCTTAACCCAACACCCCTTGAGATGTAGCTGTGATGTTGCAGAGGGCGATGGAAGTATCAGGCACAGAATGTTCTCTAACAGTGCAACAGTAAGGAAAGGAGCAAAGGACCTTTTAATTAAAGGGGGGGGGATGTCATGCAGATGGCTAAGGAAACAAGGAGTCCCTTATGCAGAACAAGGTCAGAAGCAACCACAGAACCCAGAAACACCGAGAAACTCAAGGGCTGAGCACGTGAACTGAAAGGGGCCCAAGACTAAGGGTGGACATTCAAATGTTGGTCTGAAATGGCTGGGAAGATCTTCACAAGTTGATCTGAATGAGGAGAGAACCTTCTCCTTCCTGATTGACTCCTCCAGAAAACCTGGGGTGGGTGGGGCTGGTCAGGTCTCATCTTGAGCCCTGTGTCCAATTCTGGATGCCACACCTGAAGAAGGATGCCAAGAAACTGGAACAAGTTCAGAGGAAGGCAACAGAAATGATCACAGCCCTATGAGGACAGGCAGGAAGGCGCTGTGGGCATGTTTACCCTGGAGAGAAGACGATGACTTGGAGGAGAGACATGCTATCACAGTTCAAATACTTGAAAGACAATCATACAGAGGAGAGGCAGGATCTGTCCTCAGTCATCCTCGTCTGCAGGACACGTAATAATGGGCTGAAGATAAGGTAACCCCAATTGAGGCTGAATATCAGAAAAAAACTTTTAACTGCTTGAGCAGTATGGCAATGGAAGCAACTACCTCGGGAGGTGGTGAATGCCCTGACGGTGGAAGCATTTAAGAGAAAATTAGACAACCATCTGTTGGATATGTTTTGATTTGGATTCCTGCCTTGAGCAGGGGTTTGGACTAGATGCCTTTAGGTCCCCCTTCCAGCTCTACGGTTCTACGATTCTAACCCACAAAATTCTGCTGCCCAGTCCCAAAAGTAATGGTGGCTCCCAGATGCCTGAACGGGTCCGTGGGAGCCGTAGCAGCTGCATCAAGATCTGTTGGGATAAAAACCTAAATCAGGTGCAAAGAAAAGGTGAGAGGAGCCCTCCCGCTTGCTCTGGGTATCTTTGCAAACAGAAAAGGTTTTGAGGCGGTCACCATGTCACCTACTTCCAAATGAAATTCCCTGGAAGCCAAGCCTGCCTGAATAGGTCAGGACTTGGGAAAGGGTGGTCACCATTGGTGGACTCTTTGAATCCCTCTCCTGTTCTCCTCTACGTGGAAGGTGTTGATCGGGTGCCACCTCCTCCGTCCGGCACTCTCGTGCGTATGGCACGAGGCAGGCGTGCCATCTTTCCTCCGGTCATCAAGCCAGTTCCCTACTGACAACTGGCCTTTCTCTGGCCAGGGGTCCATCCTCCCACTTTTCCTTGGTGGCCAATGGTTGCCTCTAGGTGGCAGGAAGGCTTTCCATGCAAGGAGAGGGCCCTGGGTCCTGGAGAGCAAGAAGGCGGGTGATCCATCACATTCCTCAGCTGCCACTGAACTCTGCCAGGGCAGAACGGGAGGCTTTTTCCAGATGGCTCCAAATTCCACCGCCAAGAAACACATCTAGCCCGTTGCCAGCCACTCTCATTTGGCTCTGGGTCTCCACTCAAAGGCTCAAAAAGGGGGGGGGGTGCCACTTGGCCATGGAGGAAGCATCTCTTTATCTCCCCCACCCCCACCCCCGCTCAGCTGTTTTCTCATCAAAACGAGCTCCTCAGCAGAATTTAATTGGGAAAGTCCTCATTACTCCTCCTTCCTTTCTGCAGACTTACTTCACAGGATCACGCCAACAAGCAAGGAGGGGCAAGGGTGCAGGATCAGAGAGCGGTAGATTTGGAAGCTGAGGGTCACCTAAAACAACCCCCAAGGGCCACCGCAGGAAATCTGCGGCTTAATCGGCCTGAGAAGTGGCCCTCCAGCTTCTGTTGAGGAAGCTCTGAATGCGTGACTGTCCACCCCCCCACCCCCTCATCATTGGCAGGCGAATCAGGGCTCAAGCCCCTCCGGCCTCCACTTGGAAGGACTGGAGAAATTGAGGAAGGCTAGGGCAACCCACAACCAGTAGTCAGGAAGGCTAGTAGCTCGCATCAGGGGCCACGTCCCCCAGCTGGCCAGTTTGTTGGGAATATGAGCTGGAGCACGCAGTGGCACGCTGGCCCTGCTGCTGGGCTTCCCATCAGGAACGCGTTTGTCGTGCGGTCTCCTTGATTCACCACTCCTCTTCTTACGCCTTTTACACCATCAACCTGTTCCAGCAGGTCTACATTACTCCTGAAAGATGAAACCTTAACAAGCAGAACAACCAAGTGGAACAATTGCTCCCCACTCTGTGCTTCTATTAATTCAGCCTAAAATTACGTTTGCCTTTTATGCAGCCCCATCATCCTGCCGCTGACTCAGGTCCATTTTATTGCCAACTAAATCCCAAATTCTTCTCCTGTGTGTCTGAATTACTTCTCTCTCTCTCTCTCTCTCTCTCTCTCTCTCTCTCTCTCTCTCTCTCTCTCTCACACACACACACACACACACACACACACACACACACACACACACACACACACACACACACACACACAAAATATGCACTAACACATATATGAAAGTAATTTTCTGATTTTAATTCCTTTGTTAGCAACCCCTTCTGGTTTTTATCACCCCAACCCTAACAAAGAATCCTCCCTCTGAATGAACAGTGGGCAAAGGATGCCCTACAGGACATCAGCCAGAGTTCCAAGGATGTGTTCACACTGCAAATGGCCGCCCAAGAGCTCCCTCAAAATTATTTTTTAAATCATTTAAATTTTTAAAAGATCTTATTTATTTTGAAAGCTTCTGGGGAGGCACACACACCCCACATTCACTGTGAACCAGAAAGGTTCATTCCCTCACTTTAAAAAGAGGGTGGTGGTGGTCTAGAAATCCTTGGATGTGCTTTTACTTATGGGGGGGAGACTGCTATTTGGGGGGCTGGTGCAATCCACTGATTGCACCAGCACACATGTGGGCTCCTCAGCCTGTCAACTGGACCCCTCCAGACTGATTTACGTCACTAGTGCAAAGGCTGAAGAGCAGAGAACCCAAAAGAGGCCTTTGTCTTGTTGGGGGCGTCAAGGGGATGGGCAGCCCCAGGGGGATCCTCTTCCACGCAGATCTCTCTGGCCAGCCCAGATCCCACCAGAGGGAATCCTCCTCCAGCCTGCCTTTTTAGCGGGTCTGCCAAACTATGTACCATAGAGGCCTGTGGGAGGAACCCTTTGCAGAAAGCAAGAGAGATTGTGTCCCCTGATCTCTTTCGTGACCAATTCCTCCTTCGTAATTCGCCCTGCTCTCTTCTCTGCTCCTGGAGTCTTTTGGGACAGCCCTTTGCGGGAACTGGCTCATTGAAACTCCTCTGGACTTAAGCAAGGCCTGCCCTCTGTCAAGATATGTAAAAGTTGACAAAACATATGTTATGTATATTTAACAGAATGTGTAAAGAGAATTGTAAAATGGAGGCAGTTAGATTCTGCAGTGTCATGATGTTAATCCACAAGTGTTAGAGACTAGTAATCACAGGCATGTTAAGTGATGAAGTGCAGGTGGAACTGATTGTAACATCATGATTTGTAATGGTTAGATCAGATTGCATCAGATTGTTAATTAGTGATTGCATCAGATCTTATGAGTGCTGAATAAGTATAAAAGGCACTAGCTTGTCATTTGTAACTTGGGGACTGTTATGGTAAAAACAGTTTACCCCACACTCTGTTTGTCTGTTTGCTATATTGTATATAATGCTTGGTGGTTATGCTGTGTATATTTTGATGTATATATGAATATATGAGTTTTTACTCTATTCATTGTCATTGTCTTTCTGATAGACTAACTCTGCAAACCCTTTATATCAATACTAACATTTTATCTACGTTACTGCTGCACTGTTTTGTGTCAGGCACAAGTATATATTATTATTATATATTTGCTGCCCCCTTAAATCTGCTGACACCCTCCGCTCCTTGGCTGCCTTTGAAGTCCCTTTCAGCTGCCAAGTATTCCAGGCGAGGTTTAAGCAGTCGCACGAAAGCTGCTCCATATGGTTTCCCAGCTCATCCTTCCACAACTTCCATCCATCGTCGACGGCCGCCCTCGCCTTTTTTCTGCAAGCAAGTTACTCTAAAAAGTTGCACACGGCTCCCTTGGGTGGTGGTGGGGGAAGAAGCAATGGCTCGCCTTCCCTTACCCCCCCCCCACACACCCTTCACCGACACACCCGCCAGGGGAATGGAATGCCACCTGCCCGGACTTGGAGCCATCAGCCCGGGATAATTGCTGGACAGCTCTCTTGGCCGGGCTTTGAGCTGAAAGGAAGAGCGGTGCTGGTGGCATGCATTCATGCATTTTATTTTGATTTTTTTTTTTTTTTTGCAAGCCCAGGTGACCTTTCGTTTGCTTCTCCTCCACTCCAGGCTCAGCTAAGGCAGGCTTATTGAGTTGCTCAGGGTTCTTTATTGAATAAGTCAATTAGACCATTTCAAAACCACAAGATAAAAAACACGCACATCCAAATACTGATAAATATACAAATACAATGCATTAAAACAATAATATTACATAAATAAGAATAAAGAATAAAGAACCTTGAGTTGCTCAGGGGAGGAAAACAACCAGGAATATCTTTGCCTTTTCATTTCTCCACCACAAGGTAAAGGCCAGGTTAAATCAATTCCGTTTATCCCCTTCCCCACCTGGACCATCTGCCTTGCTGAAGCCACTGTTTCCCTCCGAAAGAGCCCTTCCGTGGCTTGATCGGCCACCTGGCCACAGGTCCGAAGGCCGGTCAGGGCCGACCAAGAAGCCTCTCCCAACAAACAAGAACAAGAGTCCCGATTCCTCCCAATCGTCTCCATCACACGCTTGAAATCTGAACTGGCATCACCAGGGATGCAAAATTTCAGTCTCTAATAGGCAGTCATGGATCCTCTCCCTCTCTCTTGCATTGGTGTTGGTGTCGCTTTCAACAACAACAAAAAGTGCCATGCATTTACTTTTGTTATTTGGCTGCCGACACCACGGGGTGGTTTTGGGGGGCAGGGGGTGCAATTGCTTTTGAGGTGGTCTTGTTTCATGAGTGGAGGTCGGGGTGGTGGTGGTGGTGGTGTTTTGTAAACCGCCCAAAGGAGTGGCCGACCACTAAATGGGCAGTCTAGAAATGCAATTAGCCAGTCTGCAAGTCAATAAGCCAGTCAGTCAAGGCTACGGCTTCTCAGGAGGTCGATCAAGCCTGCAGAAGCAGATGCAAAGAACGCCGCAGCCTCCGATCAGGGCAGCTGTGCCAGGAGAGCCGTCCCTCCGCCCTGCTTCCCTGCCTGAGGAGCAGCCCTCGGCAGTCGCTTGGAGGACCAGCAAGGGCAGGAGGGAGGGAGGCCTGGAGGTCCCCTGTGTCGTCAAAGCCGTTAGGTCCCCAAATCCCCTGGCCCTCAAGCGAGACCGGCATGGACAGAGTGAGTGAGGAGTGCAAGGAAGAGGATCACGGCTGCCTCCCTCCTGGCAAGTTTTTGGCTGACCACTGAGAAGGACCACAGCTCCTCCCGGGAGCAGCGCCCCACCTTCCTTTCGGTGGATGGAATGAGGCGGGGCCTCCAAGGGATCCCTGATGGGTTGGGATCCTGCTGCAAAGACAAGGGGAGAAGAGGGCCAGCCCACACAGAGTCACAACAACGAATTAGAAAAGGGGGCTCCATCCCTTCGCATCCTCTGCACCTATACTATCACACACAGACACACACACACAAAGAAAGAGAGAGAGAGACAGACAGACACACAACCATGAGACTGGACTGCATCCCAACAGCCTCTCAGGCTCTTTTTGGTAGGGACATCTGGCCTGGATGCCTTCAAAAGGGGATTGGACAGATTCCTGGAGGAAAAGTCCATCACAGGTGACAAACCATGATGGAGATGTGTAACCTCCAGGGTTTAAACCAGGGTACTTCAAGGGCCAGATGCAGGAGAGTGGTATCAGGAGACAGAGATCTAGTCTCGTGCACTCCCAGAGGCATCTGGTGGGGCCACTGTGAGATACAGGAAGCTGGACTAGATGAGCCTTTGGTCTGATCCAGCAGGGCTCTTCTCAGGTTCTTATGTTCTTATGGGACATTTTCCCCTTCTTGCATTTCTTCTTACATTTAAGTTGCCTTGAATGATTTGCTATAACAATCCCCCCCCCACTTCTCATTACATGAAGGAAGCAGCCGATCTTTTCAGGTGTGTATGCCTTCCCAACACCTTAAACTTTCTTTCATTTTCTTCATTTATCACCAGAACATTTTTAAAGGTGTTTTGGGGAATTTCAACTTTATGGCTGCATTTTGGCTTTTTATTTTTATTGCTCTGTTCAGCTTTTATAAAACATGGATTTGGAAGACATATTCATTTTTAAGATATGCTGCCCTAATACTTTTAGCTGTTGAGCAACTAATACACTTTGTTTGTTTGTTCATTTGCTTGTTTGTTAATTTATAAATAAATATATAAATATATAAATAAATAAATAAATGAAAAGTCATGGCCTTGATTGACTCCTGTCCCTAATGGCTACCTAGTCCATGTTTAACCTGAGAGGTCACAAATGATGGTCTAAATGCAGATTTTCCTCTTTAAAAATATTCCTGAGAATAAGAAACATTCAAGATGCATCATTCTGCCGGCTTTCAAGCTTTCAGACTGAACAAGAGATTTAAGTGCAGGGTTATTACAGATTCCTTCAGGGGCTTTAAAAATTAATAGCTCTTTACCTCTCCGAGATAAAACAAAGCAGTAAGCAGCATAATAAAAAAATAAACTCGATCCTCAGAGGGTTTCCATGGGCGCGCACGCTCACATGCTCACACGCTCACACACACACACACACACACACACACACACACACACACACACACACACACACACACACACACACACACACACACACACACACACACACACAAGCTTCTGCACCTGCCAAATCGGAAGGCGCAAACAGCAAGAAAACTCAAAACTGTACATCAACAAACCAAAAATATGGTCCAGCCTTTGCAAAGGAGAACTGATGTTTGTCACAGCTAAAACCGAGGAGGCCTGGTTGGGGAACTCTTTTACCTACGGGTTTTGACAGCCGAGTTCCTCCACACACTGTTAGTCATCAGCCCCAGGAGACCTTGAAACAGGCAACATCAAAGTCCTACAAAATTCTCAACAGAAACCACTTGACAGCCAGTGATGTAAACTCAGCTAATCTTGTGACTGCTTTATCGCGTTTAGAAAAATTTCTTTCCATTTGCTAAGGGATTTGCAGCCAGGTCCCTCAAATGAATTACAGCGATGCCTGAACAAATACTGAAATAAAAACAAGGCAGCCTGCAATAAATTAGGCTAAAAATCGGATGCAATGCAACGAGAGGCCACCTTCTACCTTTAGCAAGAACCACCACAGAGGGAAGCCGATAATATCCCACACATGCAACTGTACTCCTGATGGCTACACATGGGTGCCAAAACTGGAGAGCTGAAGAAAGCTGACTGGGAAAAATAACAGTTGAAACACGGACTTGGAGGAGAGCTTTGCTGATACCTTGGACTGCTAGAGAGACAGACATATAATTCCTAGATTAGGCATGTCCAAACTTCAGCCCTCCAGATGTTTTGGACCACAACTCCCACAGTCCCTTGCCATTGGCAATCTAAGCTTAGAATTCTGGGAGTTGTGGTCCAAAACATCAGGAGAACCAAAGTTTGGACATGACTGTCCTAGATCAAGGGTATGGACAACCACCCTACGTGTCGCAATTCTGCTAAGAAGTGTGCTCCTTAATGGGGCTTGAGGAGGAGAAAGGTCTTAATGGAGGAGGGCTGCCCATGGGGCCTGTACTGCAGGTAAAAACTGTGCTCACAACCTGGGGTTCAATCCCAGGTAGCAGGCTCATGGTTGACTCAGCCTTCCATCCTTCCGAGGTCGGTAAAATGAGTACCCAGCTTGCTTTGGGGGTGGGGCGCAACATGTAACCTGCATACTGTAATTAAAACTGTAAACCACCCCGAGACTACTTAGAACATAAGAACATAAGGACATAAGAAGAGCCCTGCTGGATCAGGCCAAAGGCCCATCTAGTCTAGCTTCCTGTATCTCACAGTGGCCCCACCAGATGCGTTTGGGAGCGCATGAGACTAGATCTCTGTCTCCTGATAGCACTCCCCTGCATCTGGCCCTTGAAGTACCCTGGTTTTAAGTCTAGAGATTAAACATCTCCATTATGGTTTGTAACCTGTGATTGACTTTTCCTCCAGGAATCTGTCCAATCCCCTTTTGAAGGCATCCAGGCCAGATGCCATCACCACATCCTGTGGCAGGGAGTTCCATAGACTTACAACGTGCTGGGTGAAAAAATATTTTCTTTTGTCTGTTCTTACTCTCCCAGCCCTCAATTTGAGTGCATGTCCCCTAGTTCTGGTATTTTGTGAGAGAGAGAAGAGCTTCCCTCTATCCACTTTACTCATGCCCTGCATTATTTTGTACGTCTCAGTCATATCCCCCCTCAGGCGCCTTTTTTCCAGACTAACACTTGAAGTGGCATGGGGCAGTATAGAAGCAGAACACTTTGCTTTGCTTTGTTTTTGCTGCATCTGGCCCCAAAAAACCTTGCTCCTGCTCCAAGGTATCACTTGCCTCCAGGGTCTGCAGTCCCTGCTGCTCACGGAGGACCTGAGTTTCAAACATACTCTCCTGGAATTGGCCCCGTAAAATCTCTCTCTGGAGGTGCAGGAATAAGATTGATGGGGTGCCTACCAAAAGGCAAGCCATTACTAACATGGCATAATATATGTTACAATTAAAAAGTACGCTCACGGAAGGCTGATTAGAAGTCGTTGCTTCGAGGCCTGATGGATGCCAGCCACCGGGAAATGAAGCGGGTGACAATATAAAACCGAGAAGGGAAACCAGTGGCTGGACCGCAATGTGCAGACGTCCAATGAGACCCCAGGTGCCCCTGGTCCAAACCCAAACACTAAACCCTGCATCTTGGGCCTACAGATTATGTGGGGGCGTTAGCAACCTAGGATGGGTTGGGAAGCAAAACGCTATGTGGAGTGGTTGAGGGCACGAAGCGTGTTGGCCTGGAGAAGAGGAGATATAAGAGCCATGTTCACACCCATGAAGGTCGCCTTTTACTCCTCCAGAGGTATGGTCTGAACCCACAGAGTCAAATTGCAAGAGAGGATCAAACTTGAGAAGAGGACCTTCCTGTTGGCAGGGGACATTCAGCCACCGAACGCACAGTCTCAGCAGGAGACTCCTTTGTTGAAGTTTTTTTTTTTTTAACCAAAGACAGGTTGGCCATCTGCCAGGGATGTAGCAGGGTCCCACAACACTGGCAGGGGGTTGGACCATCATCTAGATGGGCCTTGAGGTCCCACCTAACTTGATCGTTCTGCACTGCTGTACTCTTGGGTCAAAAGGATCACCATCAGCGAGGCTGAGAGCAAGACCCCCAACAGTCCTGGCAGGGATGGTTCCATGTATGGAACCATGTAGGGTGCAGAAATTTTGGCAACTGCAGCTTCTCAAGCAATGACAGAGGGGAAATTTACAAATATGGAAAACAGTGTTAGTGGAAAAATGAATATTGAGGAAACACGTGAATATGGACTTAAGAGGTTATACGTGGCATTTTCCGTATTTGCCAATGATGGAGGAGAAAAGCAGATATCTGCTGGAATCTTCTCTTCTTGGTACAACTGTGGGTCTACTTTCCAGCAGGTCACATTCACCCAGCATGATGGGGCTTACCTTCATGTAAGCAGATAGAACTAGAGTGGCGTAGGGGACGGAGTGTTGGACAAGGGCTCAGAAAAGCTGGGTTCAAATTTCCAGCATGCACTAGTGGGTCCCCCGAAGGCCTGCTTGGGTTCCCTTGGCCTAGGTAGAGAAAGCAACTCACTGCACCCCTAGCACAGAGTTATTTTTCTGAGGTCACAGTCTCCTTGAGAAACATTCCTCACCGGCAGGAACTGTTCGGGCCCCAACTGTGGGACATCTGGCTGCTTATGCATATATCTGCTCCATGGCACTGCCATGTGGGGGCATAGATATCCCTCAGAAAAGACATTCTGGAGGTGGACATTCCTGCTTTGGGGTCTAATTCTAATCTAATCTAATTCTAATCCAATTTCCAGCCTCTGAAGGGCACAAAAAGAACCACAACGGACCTCAGAATAAGAGGAAATGGAAAATGCCAGAGGAAACAGGGCTGAGGGCTACGTTCTATCGTATCCTTAAGAGGTCCAGAGTGAAAAAAAGATAGTGTTAATTGCTTAGCCTCTTCCCCACTTGATAAGGCAACTGATAAGGCCGAGTGGCAGCAAGCGATGCAGCTGATGCACCTTCGCAAACCATTCCTGTGGCAGAGAAGGGCTACCTAAAACCAGGGGGCGAGCTTATTCCCGTCCATCTTTGGCAAAACCAGAAGCTCCAGTAAGAGGCCAAGTCCTCCTCAGAATCAGTTCCACAATTACTTTGGAAAATCTCTGGCTGAGAGACCGAATTGGGGGACTTTTCTTGGAAAACCTTTGGGCTTCCTCTTTTGACTGGCAACAGGGTTGAGAGACAAAGTAGAGTGATTTGGGTTCACGTCCACCACCTCAGCTGTGTCCTCGCTCCAATGGTCCACTGGCGGTTCAAGTGATCAGGAATCAATCAGGTGGTGTGGGCAACTTTGAGATAAGCCATCTTCGTAGCTCCATCCGATCCACCCAGAAGCAAAGAGGGCTGGAACTCAGGAAAATGGCGATCTGTGCATCCCTTACCATCTTCTCACACAAGAGGAAACACTAAACTGAGGGAGTGCCAAGTGGTGTCCAGTTTTGCTTATAGATACGTTTAGGCAGCAGTTGATCTATATTCATTGACTTTTCCCTCCATGCTGGATAAAATAATCACAATGATTCCCACCCAGCCACAAGCAGCAGTGATCAGTTCACAGAACAGAACAGCTAACGACACCCATCAACCACAGAGAAGGGTCGCTCCCCCCATCCCCGACTGCAGTGAAACTTCTTAATCCCTCCATCACAATACAATGACTAACACCTATTCTCCTCCATAGGACACATTTTTCCTTTCCCACAACTTTAAAATCCCACAGTCTCGCTCATTCTATACCCCAGAGCACAGAGAGAACTCCTGGTTCCCTGAGCTAGTTGCCCTCTGAAGATGCCTGCCACAGAGTCTGGCGAAACGTCAGGAAGAAAAACTTCCAGAACACAGCCAAACAACCCCAAAACACTCACAACAGCTATAAAATAATTGCACTTTTGTCATGAGCCTGGAAATGTTGATGTTGTGAACAGGCACGCTTCAAGTTCAGGTATTGTTCTTAACTGGGATGGCCCTTCTACGTAGAGGCTGCAACAGTGAAGGGACTACAAAATCCTCTTTGTCTCTCCGTCTCCCAACATGAATGGACTGCTTCCTGGATGTGTTTGCACTCTAGCATGGAAGGATGGGCTGGAAGCTCACCTCGCCAGATGACCTTCATGCATCTGCACCACACAGCTTGAGTGCAAAAGGTCCTCCCACACTTGGTGATTCTGGCCTTTGGCAACTTTCCCCATTCCACTCCACTTGTTAAGTCCCCTCTTTTTAATGCAGGCATTTGGGTCTCCCATTTCCCACTCACAGGGGGGGGGGTGCTGGCCACCCCATCTTGCACTGCCTGCATTTCCAGGGGCAGCACAGCAACTGCAACTTTCACTGCAGAAACAGAAAAGGTTTTAAAGCAAGGAGCTGCCACCTTCTGTGCCCAGCTGGCAGGGCTCGGAGCCTGTGGTTTTGTGCATATGCGCACACGGACACAACGCCCACGCACAGCTATCAATAATACATCCTGCGCAGAGCCCTCGGAAAGG
Organism: Phrynocephalus forsythii; assembly: GCA_029282475.1. NCBI lineage: Eukaryota > Metazoa > Chordata > Lepidosauria > Squamata > Agamidae > Phrynocephalus > Phrynocephalus forsythii. The sequence continues at coordinate 15,079,538 of JAPFRF010000008.1, read as the reverse complement.
GGGAAGCCTCGCTTCCTCGGGAGGGAAGCAGCCAAGACCCAGCGAGGCTCACTGTCCTCCTGTCATCTTGCATTTCCATCACGAGAGTGGTTTCGGCATTCAGGAAAGCTTTTAACGTGACGCAGGGGCATCTGGGACCGAGCCGGAAGATGTGCAGGATGGAGAAGGCAAGGAGCCCAGCAGCCTCTCTGGGTCCCAAGAGGCCCCTTGGCTGAAACTGGAGCAGGAGGCCTGAGTGGTAGAAGGGCCCAACGGTGGTCCACGGCCAAAGCAATGCCCACACACCTCAGGAGGCAGAGAGCTACCTGGGTCTTGGCCAGTATTTTCATTTTCTTCAGAGAGAGAGAGAGAGAGAGAGAGAGAGAGAGAGAGAGAGAGAGAGAGAGAGAGAGAGAGAGAGGCAGACAGACAGACAGACAGACAGACAGACAGACAGACAGACAGACAGACAGAGAAATTCTGAAAGGCTCCTCCCACCCTGGCAGCAGCACCCGCGCCCAGCACACAACTGGTTGTGCAGCTGCTTGCCCAACCAGCCTTGCAACCAGTGCGAGGTTGTGCATGGCAATGAGAGCCTGCTGGAGAAGGATGAGGCCATGTGCAGTTTCCCTTGTGCAGCCCCTGTAATGCAGCAGGGTGCTGGCCTGGGTCTTCCTCACCTTTCTTTGAAAAGGTGGTGGTTTCAAGTCTAACCCCCATCAAACCCTCTGGACGGTAGAGATTAAATGCAAGCCGCCATGCCAGAAAGCATAAACACAAGGAACACTGCCCGCCAAACCTTCTCCATCGTCTTCCCCGAGAGCAGAGCAACTTTCTAAAGAGAAGTGTTTGGGGCTGTCTGCATAATCCAGAACCTTCACTGTCCAGCAGTGCTGGAACCAGCCAGAGCGGCCTTCAGACAAATGGATGGATGGATGGATGGATGGATGGATGGATGGATGGATGGATGGATGGATGGATGGATGGATGGATGGATATCAATCAGATGTACAGACAGAAAGCCTCCACCCAGAAAAGAAGTTCTTCTTTAGTGAAAGTCATTCTCCATATAAGGAGGAGGAGGAGGAGGAGGAGGAGGAGGAGGAGGAGAGATGATGGGCAAGGAGGGGGCAAGGTTGCCACACTCCCCACTCGCTGGGTTGATCTATCTATTTATTATTTATTTATTAGAGTTATATCCCACCCATCTGACCAAAGGCCACTCTGATCTACCTGCCTTCCACAGCAACTCTTGGTCTGGCAAAGTGGTTTCTGCTCATTCTCCACTGACCACCTTCTCTTTTGGCCACAGGGAGAAGTCCCTGTTTACATGGCACCGTTTCCTGGTCGTCCTTCCAGCGGTCCCTCGTGTTTCTGGGGTGATGCGCTGCGCAGTGAGGGCACCAGCCCAGTCCCTTGCAGCCAAACCACCTGCTGCAAGAAACCTCCTAACCCAAAAAGCCTCTGTTCGGATTCTGTCATGCAATTTCACAGAAGAAAAAACCTACAGCAGTGAAAGGACGGTGGACCGGCCAGCTGCGTGTGGGTTGCTGCAATAGTAGTTGCCGTGAACCATGTTGCTCTCCATCCCAGAACCAAGTCGGTATTCGCACGTGTGCCACCATCACAGCCATTAATGCCACCTCTCAAGCAGCTACAAGGCAGATCTTATATGGGGCATGGGGTGGGGGAATCGACCCCAGCTGGCAGGCTGCCGCCCTGGATCTGCACACACCGACTGTGACTCCAGCAGTTAACATTTGGAGGAAGGCTTAGCCCCTGCCAGATCAGGAAAAGAAAGATGTAGCTGTCTCATCTGACATCCAGGCCTTTCACTTCCCCTCGCACTCCAAACTTCTTTAAAATGGTAACTGGAGACATTCTGGTTCCGTGCTAAGAGGAAACTCAGCCACAGAAACGAGGCAGAAGTATGGTTGTGAGGGGGTGGGGGGGACCCAGCGACGGGCTGCCCTGCGGCTCATTGAGAATTTACCCCCTTTAAGCCTGAGAACCAAACCCAGTTTGAAAAGAGTTATTCAAAGGGGGCACTTGTCAAGGAAGGGCACGGAATTGGGGGGGGGGGAGCAGGCCAGACGAAAACTGTCTCCAGGATGCAGGGCTTGAGGCTTGAATTGCCAACAACCAAGGAGCAGCAGCCTTTTAATCTTCTAGAACGAAAAGACTCCAAGAACAGCTCAGGGAACCGTCAAGTAGGCAGCCAGAAAGAGGAGTTACACTTGAGGTCTCTCTCAGAAAGAGGCAGGTAGTAAGTAAAGCAAAGTGTTCTGCTTATATACCGCCCCATACCACTTCACGTAGTCTCTGGACAGTTTGCAGTTTTTAATTACAATATCCAGGCTAGATGCAATGAGGTGCTACTCTCTCATCTGACCCACTCCCAATGAAAAATGCATAGACCGGTAGGTCTGTATCCGACAGGTAAAGTACCCTCTCAAATAGACTTAACATGCTATATACTATGTTCAGCATTTGCTGTTTCTGTAATAACTGAAGATGGTATGACGGGTAGAGATGGGCATGACTAGGGAAAATGACGTTTTTGAGTTGTCGTGTGTCGGAGGCAGTCCGTTTCGGCTCATTTCCATTTTTTGCAAAATTTTGCAAAAATTAGTCGGTTTGTTTTTTCATTTGTACTGGTTTGGGGGGGTAGCGGGCTCCTGGAGGGAGCTGCAGGAGTCAGCCAGAGCCACAAGTGACGGACTGGCAGACTCTTTGCACCCGCTGTGTCTCACGTTGCATGAGCTATGCAAGTAGATCTGGCTTAGGAAGATGGGTTAGCGCAAGGGCTAGGGTTAGGCTAGTTACGGGTGAGGTTAGGGTGAGTATTGGGGTGCACCTGGGGGCCTCTCTGACCCACGTAGAAGGACAGTGTACTGGCATATGGGTTAGGCTTAGGCTTAGGGTTCGGGTTTGGGCTACGATTAGTGGGCTGTTTATGCCCAATTGGCACATCCCAGAAGTCTCTGTGGTCAACCTGGCCAAGTGGCCATGTGATTGGTGGAAAATTTGCATGGTCCACTCCCATGGGCGAGCCCATCATTGCAAATGTGCAGGTGTAAAAAAAAAAATAAAATAAAATAAATCAACGGAGACTTTTTTTTGCAAGAAAACCCACTGCTGCTACTGTAAAAATTCAAGCATTTAAAATAGCTAATTTTCGCATGTTTCTGTGGTGCTTTGGTGGGGTTTGAGCAATGATTTCAAAACAAATATTGCGGTCGCCATTTTGGATCCCTCGCACTGCATGGCAAATGGATGCGCCCTCCCAGCCTGGTACAGTCAGCAAAACCTGGCCATGCGATTGGTGGAATGGCTCCAAAACTTTGCATGGTCCACTCCCATGGGCGAGCCCATCATTGCGAATGCGCAGGTGTAAAAAATAAAATAAAATAAAATAAAATCAACGGAGACTTTTTTTTGCAAGAAAACCCCACTGCTGCTACTGTAAAAATTCAAGCATTTAAAATAGCTAATTTTCGCATGTTTCTGTGGTGCTTTGGTGGGGTTTTGGGCAACGATTTCAAAAAAAATATTGTGGTCGCCATTTTGGATCCCCCGCACTGCATGGCAAATGGATGCGCCCTCCCAGCCTGGTACCAGCAACGCAGCAGTAGCAATAGCCAAGGAGAGGGGGGCAGGGAACCCCCCCCAAATAAAACACCTTCTGGCCTGGTAGGTGCCCTCAGACAGTTTTCGCCTACTTTTAGGGCCGGGAATAGGGTTTTTTTTTTTAACTTTTAAAAACTTTTTTTCTGTGCCGCTTGGCATTGCGCGATCGCCGCGATGCAAGTAACGAGCACGACAAATCAGACCAAATTGTTCGTTCGTCAGTTCAAGCTCGAATTCTGGCAGAGTAATTCCCGTTTCCGTTTCCGTAGAGTAACGGATACGAGTAACGGAAACGAAACAGGAATACCGCTAAGTCGTGCCCATCTCTAATGACGGGTATATATGCTGGAAGAAATGTTTAAAATTTTTGATGTGGAAGCTAAACACATGAAAATTTTTGTAGATCTTTTCAGTCTGTTGACTGATATTCACCTACCCCTGTATTAGAGTAGACCTACTGAATCAAGTGGTGAACGGCAATTAAACATTTCTGTTCATTCCCAGGGATTCAATGTCTCTCCTTGATCTGGGGCTGCCGGTTGGATGCAGGCTGTACATTTCAGGGACCTGCACCAAAAATGGGAGCATGTTGAGAAACTTCTTTATATGTTGGGGTGCAGAGCCCCCAACACACCTCTGTGAAGAAGGAGGAGGAGGAAGAAGAGGTGAGGATGAAAGAAGACAAAGCCGCAACTTGGGGCAGGAGCAGGACATAATTAACGAACTTTAGAGCAGGAAAAAAGCAGGCCCCCTATGTGCAAACCACACACACACACACACACACACACACACACACACACACACACACACACACACACACACACCAATCTCCAGCTCTATGTGGCGGCGATTCTGTTTTACAACCTGGTCAGCTTCACACACACACACACACACACACACACACACACACACACACACACACACACACACACACACACACACACACACACACCAATTTCCAGCTCTATGCGGTGGCGATTCTGTTTTACAACCTGGAGCTGAGACACTGATCTGCCTTCTCCGAAATGGGCATGTCCCCAATTTATCTTGTCAGTGCCCGTGCCAAGAAGCATCTTTCACCCCAAGAAAGCAGAGACGAAAGGTGCTGGAGACTTTTTTTTTGGGGGGGGAGGAAAACCACTGGCAGCTGTTGCTCCAGTCCGGTGCCAGCTGCCTTGACTCAGAAGCCACAAAGGGGACAAGGAGGGACCGGGGATGAGGTGCCAGCCACCCTGCGCAGCCACTCGGGCCTCGCATACTGCGGGGGCTGCCTCTCCCCTCTGATGCAAAGCCTTCCACCATGACAGCTCAGCACCTTAAGGTTCCCTCCCGGCACCAGGTCTCTTCCAGATTTTTTTGCCTCTAACCAGAAGGCGCCACAATGTGGAGACAAAGGTAGTCAACTTTCCACTGACAGGGACCAATAAAAAAAAATGTGTCATCTTCCAAATGCTAACACAGGTCACCGCATCTCAAGAAAGACATAGTGGAACTGGAAAAGGTGCAGAAGAGAGTGACTAAACTGATTACACTAAAATGATTACCTCCCTTATGAAGAAAGGCTAAAACAATTGGGCCTCTTTAGTCTGGGAAAAAAGGCGCTTGAGGGGGGATATGATTGAGACGTACAAAATAATGCAGGGCATGAGTCAAGTGGATAATAGAGGGAAGCTCTTCTCCCTCTCACAAAATACCAGAACTAGGGGACATGCACTCAAATTGAGGGCTGGGAGAGTAAGGACAGACAAAAGAAAATATTTTTTTTCACCCAGCACATTGTTAGTCTATGGAACTCCCTGCCACAGGATGTGGTGATGGCATCTGGCCTGGATGCCTTCCAAAGGGGATTGGACAGATTCCTGGAGGAAAAGTCCATCACAGGTGACAAACCATGATGGAGATGTGTAATCTACAGGCCTAAAACTGGGGTACTTCAAGGGCCAGATGCAGGGGAGTGGTATCAGGAGACAGATATCTAGTCTCATGCGCTCCCAGACGCATTTGGTGGGGCCACTGTGAGATACAGGAAGCTGGACTAGATGGGCCTTTGGCCTGATCCAGCAGGGCTCTTCTTATGTTCTTATGTTCTTATGAGAAAAGAGACAGGCAAGACCGTCAGCCCATGGCATTCCAGGAAGAAGGGAGCTGGGGAAAGAAAGGGCCGTTGACTTCAGTGGCCCTGGCTGTGGAATGATCATCTCTTCTAGAGGCATCTGGGAGCATCCTCAAGGAACCCAGGGAACCCACAGCCCTGCCGCTTTGACCTGGGACTTGTGCCACAGGGCCAGGAGCCCAAACCTCCATGGGGGTGGGGGTGGGGGAGAACCTTCTGGTCAGCTGCAGAGAACCTTTTTGAGTGTCCTCCCCAGCCCCAGAGGCAGTGTCCCCAAGGGTCCTTTTTCGGCTGTAGTTTGTCCTCTACCGCCACCACCACCACCACAACAACATTGCAGCCCGCGGTCATTATCACGGCAGACAGGCTGGTGGCTTGACTTTGTCTCAGCTACCCTGGAAACATGTTGTTGACGTGGCCTCGAGGGGATCCGGGCTCCAGTTAAGGCAGGGGCTGCGCCGCAACTGCAAAGGTGCTCCTCCAGACCAAAAAGTCCCTGTCAAGGTCACAATACGACCGGTCCCACCGATGGCGTTTTTTCCACTTGGAGGAAAGGCTGTGAATTTCATCACTTGTTCAAAAAAAATGCCTTGACAAGTCCCAAAGCCTCTTTTGCTGGCTACATTTCCCCTCTTTCTCTTTCTGGTCTTGAACTATTTCTTCTTCCTCTTCCTCTTCCTCCTCTTCCTCCTCCTCCTCCTCTATCACCACCCTTTCCGCCTCTGGCCCCTGGCTGGTCCCATTACAGGTCCATTTTCACCCAGAAAAATGACGCACGGCAAAGCTCCACAGAGGGATTGTAATACTCGGGGGGGGGGGGGCAGGAGTGGCGTGAGAGTGACTGCGCCCCAGCTAAGACGAATGTCAAGGCTGTAATCATATTGGGTGGTAACCAGCGTGGTGAAGCAGAACGTGTGACGGATTAGCAGCTTGGGCTCAAGGAGTGCTTCAGAAATGGCAAAAACATGTAAAGGTCTCATTTGCCTTGAAAGCCCTGTTAGGGCAGCTGTGAGGCAGTTCCAGCCTGACCACACGGAACATCGTCTCTGCCTGGTATCGCATCCAACGCTTGGTGAATGTTCCATCTGAAGGACGGCAACAGTGGGAACACGGAGGTGACTTCCTCCTTAAAGCCCCCATGATTTCGCTCAGGGGCAGCCTTGTTGACATCTGTCTCCTGCAATTCCGCCCCACCTTTCCCCTCAAAAAGAGAGCTTAAAAAGGCAGCCCTGTCCATCTTACGGAGTATATGTTCACCATACGGTGCAAGAACAGAACAGCTCATCCCCACTAGAGAAGGAGTGGAGCAAATAGATACCAACATACCTCCCCCAGGCTGGCCACCTTGCATGGGTTACTGTACAGAAATGATGGGACGTAGTGTGAATTGTTAAACTGAATATTAAGAGTACATTTCGGTTTGTATTAGACCTTATCTGAGGAATGTAGAGGAACAGACATAACAAACTGGCAGCATGGAAAATGGTTAGCTAGCTACCATTGCTCAATTATGTCATGTGACATCTAGAAGCTGTGAGAAGAAGATGAGAAGACAGAGATAAACCATTTTTATACTGATTATTATGCTGATGATGAGCTTAAGATCACTTTGAGCAATGGAGCTCACTGCAGAAGAAGGCCAATTCCATGCTAGGGATTATCAAAAAGGGGATTGAAAATAAAACAGCCAACATTATAATGCCGTAAAACTAAACAATTTGTAAGGCCCCACCTGGAGATATTGTTGACAATGCTGGTTTTGCATCTTAAGAAAGACAATAAAATGGAACTGGAAAAAGGTGCAGAAGAGAGCCTCTTGTTTTGAAAATGATTACTGGGCTCAGGCACCTGTTTTGAAGAAAGGCTAAAACAATTGGGCCTCTTTAGTCTGGAAAAAAATTTGATTTACCGTGCTTGAGGGGGATATGATTGAGACATACAAAATAATGCAGGGTATGAGTAAAGTGGATAGAGGGAAGCTTCTTGATCTCCCACCCTCTCAAAATACCAGAACTAGGGACATACACTCAAATTGAGTGCTCATCCGAGTAAGAACTGACAAAAGAAAATATTTTTCCCTTCACCCAGTGCGGATATTCAGTAAGTCTATGGAACTCCCAGCCACAGGATGTTCTGATGGCATCTGGCCTGGATGCCTTTACAAAATGGGCATTGTATTTTATTCCTAATGTTTAAAAGTCCATCACTTTTACAAATTGGATGATGGAGATGTTATAATACAATGTTGGCTTTAAACCAGGGTGGACTTTAGGGCCAGATGCAGGGGAGTGGTATCGGGAGACAGATATCTAAACTCATGGACCTTGGTTTTTGTCATTCCATCTGGTGGGGCCATGTGAGATTTCAGGAAAATGGACTAGATGGGCCTTTGGCCTGATCCAGCATGGCTCTTCTTATGTTCTTATATGCAGTGAGGTAGAGTAGGAAAAGTTAGCTTGGAAGGAATCTTCAATGTAATCAGTAAGTCAGGATGACAGATTTTATTATTTTTAGGGAAATAAAACTATGATTGAGATTTGTTAAGTTTTTGAAATTTTTGATACTTTTTTTGAATGCTTATTTTTGCATCTTAAGAATAGAAAATAAAATACTATCTTTGAAAAGTAACATGGCCTCTTGTTTTGAAAAGAACCCACAGTAAATCAGAAGGTGAAGATGTTTTGGAATATTTTGCCTCAGAGAAAAGGAATTCTCTTTACTTTTGAACTCGGCCAGTTCAACCCTCCTTTTGATTTACCGTGCACGGATTCATTTCTGTGCAAGCTTCAAGGTGGTGATGTTAACAACTAAGGTTTGGGACCTTGGAAGCTGGCAAAACTCCTCCTTCCAATGTGATCTACCCACCCTACTGGGACATTCCAGGCTGGGCAACCGAGTCAGGCTTTCTCAGGTAGTGGCGCCTCATCCGCGGAACCAACTCCCACACAACACTCCCCTGGTCCCTTCAGTGGCTACCTTGAAGGGACGGTTGAAAACCTGGATATTCAGAGAGGGCTTCCGGAATATTTCATCTCCAGAACACCAAGTAACTGCCAATTCTAAAATGAGTGACTTGGCCATCCTGACTGCCTTTACTAAATGTTTTTGCATTGTATTTTAAAGTTCTAATGTTGAGTATATGTCTATCCTTTTACAGCATTGGATGTTTATTTTGTTATAATACAATGTTGTTGATTGTTCGTATTTTCTTGCAAACCACCCAGAGTGGGCTCTGTTGGAAATTAATCAGTCAGTCAGTCAGTCAGTCAATCAAACAATCAGTCAAACAATCCAACCAGTTGTGCCACGATAATCACAGCCACTAGCCAAAGATATGGGGTTCCTCTTCTCAGTCAAGGTCATCTCTTTGAAGGCACGGGTGTGGGGTGTGCGTGCTTATGTGACAAAGCCCATTCCAAAGCTTTGAAAAGTTATTATTTTATTTTACTTTATTTTTGAATGGGAAGGAAGCTGGGAGGTAAACCCAAAAGGGTGCATATTTCCTGCCCTCTCCCCAGTTCCAGGCACCAGCCTTGAAGTAAAGGAGATGAAGCTGCCCCAGCCCTGGAGAGGCAGTCCTGATGAGACACTTCTAAGGAAAACAAGAGAGGGGAAAACCTTTTGCTGAAGCCCAACTGATTCCCTGGGGGCTGTTTATTGTTATGCAAAGTGATGGGAGCAGAAAGAAAGAGGTCACAAGCTAGCAGAGGAAATGAAAGCTATCCTAAAGGGACATGAGCTGGTTTTTAAGAACCTTATTTAGAGCTTTTAAAACGTGCACAAAACGTGCGCGCGCACACACACACACACACAAGTTCTGCATAATCATCCCATGCTTTTATTAGCAATGAGCTTTGAAGTACAACAGCGGGAAGCTGTAATTCTTACACTTTGGTCTATGAGTGGCATATTCCCCCCACACACACACACACAAACAGAGAGAGAGAGAGAGAGAGAGAGAGAGAGAGAGAGAGAGAGCATCCGAGAGATGTAATTTTAATATTGCAGATGGCATTCTTCGCTTTCCAAGCCGTGTCTACTAAATAATTTAATTATACTTTGCCGACTCCAATGGAATCTTGAGCCTGAAAATATGCAGCAAGGGACTGCACGCTGATGGCAAAAATCAGACCCGATTTATTAAAGAGAGGAAAAGAATGGGCTCTATAATTCCAGAAGCCTCCGTGGCACTCTCAGGGTCTTTCATTTTCCTTTCCCTGCCCAGGGTGGATTCGTTTCGCCTTCAGCAGAAGCCACCCTGCGGCCAGGCTCCTTGGCTGCACGGCCCAGGTGACCAGAGACAGGTGGGGTGGGTCACAGTGGGGATGGGACCCCCCCCCCGCGCAAGGCACTGCCTTCTCCCCTTCAGGATAACCCCCCCCCCGCTCAACAGCAGAGCCATGTTTGCCTGGCAAAGGGCTCCAAGGAGCCTCTCCAAGCGCTGCCAGGGACCTTCTGCAACTGGACGGGGACAGAACGTTCTTTTCCCGCCAGAGACCCATTCCTTCAAAGCTCCTGGGTCTCAGCAGTCAACTTAACAGTCAAAGCCTGGGATCATGTCCTCATCACCAATCACAAAATCAAAAGCAAGTGAACGCACAAAGCAAAATCTGGAGACACCTGCTTTTAGGGTGGTTGTTTTTATGTCCTTTCAAAAAGGCACCCTCAGCCTTCAGCCTTTCTGACCTTTGCACACCTTTGTTTATTGGGTAGAAATCTGAATGAAAGAACAAGCAAATGAACGGACGGACAAATGTCATGGAGAACCTTTCTGTATTGTCTTAATGTTCAGATGATTCTTGTCCAGTATGATGATCTAGAGACACCCTGAATTCTTAATTGTGGAAAGACTATGTTTTAAATAAAAGAAAATAAAAAGTTCCCTCAGCAGAGCTTGGTAGGCTGTCTACACAGTGGTACAAATCCTGTTCCTATTTAGCTTAAATGAAACCCCAGTGAATTTCCAGGAACAAACTGCTTTCTCAATACTGGGTGACCGGCCACGTGGAGGAGGGGGGACTGAATCTGATCCGCCAACATTGGGCTGCTCTGAATGCAGGGCGGGCCAGGCTTAACGGGGAGCAGCTTTAATCGGGCAGCAATCCAGTCGAATGAAGTGAAGCATGAAAGATTACAATTTAACAAACACCCCTACTTAATAAATCAGCCGGAATCAATTATTTATTTTAAACGAGTTCGCCAATGAACCACCTCTGGACGCCCTTTGAGAAAAGCAATTGTGCTGGAAATTAGTCAAGTGGGAAGATCTTCTTAAGCTCTCAAGGCTTCCCCCTTTTCTTTCTTTCTTTCTTTCTTTCTTTCTTTCTTTCTTTCTTTCTTTCTTTCTTTCTTTCTTTCTTTCTTTCTTTCTTTCTTTCTTTCTTTCTTTCAGGATTTTCAGGTGTTTACTAGAAGCTGAGGGAACAAGTTGGGAGAACACGAACGCATGCACCATTTTACACAGCTACTCTCCCCCTCCCCCAAAAAAATCTGCTTTTAGAAATGCCACATTCAGCACCCTGCAGCAGCTTCTACTGGCAGTGGGAGTGCATTTTCCAGGAGAGTGCATTTCACTCTCCATGGCACCTCCTCCAGCCGCTACCTGAGACTGCCAGCGTGGCTTTGTAACTCCAGTGTGCCCTCTAAAGAGGAGCTGCTATTTTGCTGACACAAGGATGGTAGGCTCGTCTCCCTTTTCCTTCTCCAAGCCAACCTGGGGGCCACAACAAACAACCTGGATTCAACCACCACCAATGCACTTGGCCAGATTTTGGGGACCTTATGACACTCACCAACACCCGCACTGTGCAATTCCATGATCATTGAAACCTGAAGACCTTTTCCAGGAAAGTCATACATTTCCCTTGTTTGCCGCTTTTATGTCACTTGGTCAGGACGCCACTCAGCCCAGATTTTTTCTACTGGCAGATTGCAGAACTTATTTTTCCTCTTCTACTTGGCCCACAGCACTTTGCATGAAACAAGCACCAAAAAAATGCCACCAGAAGTCCGAAATGGAGGTCACGTTTTAAGAGCAGCTGGGAAGTGCTCTTACCATCTCCTAAAGAAGGGGAGGATCTTCTGCCCCCCCCAGGGCAATTAGGGGGAGGGGACCCCACTTTGATAGGATCTCAGCAAGTTAAACTAAAGAAAAGCACTGATTGGCTAGCACCTGTGCCATCACCAATACATTTCAGCATTCAAAGGGCAGCCTTGCATTTGCCCCAAAGAATGCAGGCTACCCCCTTTTTTAAGGCAGCCATAAGGTAAGTGAACTGGCAGAAATCCCACCAGTACCTGAGAACGCCATGCGTGTCTTCGTGGAACTCAGAAATGCTCAGCCAACCAATGAGTTCCCGACAGCTTCAAAGGTGCCACCAAACCGTGTGAACTTACTGAGCTATAGAGGTATCCCTCGGCGTTCATGGCCACGTAGAGGCCCGCCTTCACGCCTTGGATGGCCACCACGCGAAGCCCCACTGGAATCAGATTGAAGAGGGCTGGAAAGAGGGGGAAAGGGGGATTACAAAATGAGTCAAGAAGAGGCCCTGCAGGAAGGAGGGAGACACCCCCGTTTAGTATCCCAGCACCAATCCCATGGGCCTCTCTGCCCCTGCCCAGTATGGGATTAACCTCTACGCTCCTGGTCCAATTCCTCCACGCAGAGGCCAGAGGTTGAAACGGAGAAGGGTTCTGAGGCAGACCTGATGGAGGCAGGGGGCATCAGTGCCAATCTGCCCACTTGGCTTTTCAGCAAGTTTGCCCCCTGGGTGGTAGATGGCCCTGTGAGCCTCATCCAGGGGGGATTTCATGAGATACTTTTCCTGCCCCACTCTCTCTGTGCCAACGAGAGCCCTCCTCCTGCTTCTGGCCCATCACTTGGCCACTCTCCAAGAGACCAAAACAGGCCAGTCACCAGTGATGCTACCCATCCTGCTTGCCTAAATTTGCTCCACTTCTGGTTCTCATGGGCACCCACCGGACACACGGTCCACTCGGGGTATGCTCTGCCTTGTTTATTATGGGGACTTATTTCCATGGTTTCACCTCTGCTCAGATCATGGTGCTGCCAGGAAACCAAGCAGGGACATGACCTTCTGAGGAGCCGCTCACAACCCCCGACTCGTCTGAGCCTCAGTGACAATCAGATTCACGTATGTTTACAAATCAATGGAGATGTTTGCTCCGTTCCCACCCTTCTTTTTGAAATAATACACAGAATTGAGAGTTGGAAAAAAGGGACCATCACCGAGCGATGTACACCCATCCCTGTTCAAAGGCTAAAAGCACAGGAGTGATAAAAGCCTCCCTGTCCCTCCCCTCAAAGCTCTTCCAGATCTTCAAGCTTCCTTCAAGGAAGCAAACAGCCGCCAAAGTGCCCCATAGGCCCGCCAGACAAAAGGCAGCTTCCTCTCTGCCGTTTTGCTAGGGTCTCTCTAGCTCTGATAAGTGGACAGAGGTAAAATCAAGAGAACTAAACTCAGAACTCTTTTGAGATTCCCTGGCTGGCCACCAGATTTGCAAACCAACACAGAGAAGAGTTAGATGGATAAAAAAAAAAGTGTCCTGACTAAGCTTTCTCCAAGGATTCTGTTTGGGCAACCATGTGGTTGGACAGCGTTATCGATGCAACCAACATGGATTTGACCAAACACCAGAAGGCAGTATGTTTATGAAGATTCTCAGTCATCCAGGTGAGTTTATCTGGAAGTTGAGTCATGGCTATTGGACTTCTTTTTGAGAGATAGAAACGTTTCGCTGCTCATTCAAACGGCTTCATCAGTCTGAAGCTGATGAAGCTGTTTGGATGAGCAGTGAAACATTTCTATCTCTCAAAAAAGTCCAGTAGCCATGACTCAACGTCCAGATCCAGGAGGCAGTGGAAGACAGGAGGGCCTGGCGTGCTCTCTGGTCCATGGGGTCACGAAGAGTCGGACACGACTGAGCCACAACAAAGTGGTTCCAAATATGAAGAAATTTTCAAATTTCTTTGAAAACTTTTCTTTGAAAAGTTTTACTTCCTCTTTAAAAAAGCACTCAAGTTTGGCCAGAAGGACAAGCAAACTTGGTGAAAAATGAGCCCCTTGTATGCAGTCAGCTTTTTAAGCCTAGGCACAAAACTGCTCCCAGACCTTTCTGGCTACAACCAAAGCACAAGCCCAGCAATTAACGAGTCTATTTATAAGCACTTTTGACGAGAGAAAAAAATGGAGCGCATCACCACAGATAATGAAGGCAAATGGCCGCCATCACTCACTCCCTGGCATCCATTTGTCTTTGGATGAAGGGCTGCCTCAGAGACGGCAGAGAACACGGGAGGGTCACCTCCCTGAAGATCAACAAGGAGGACCTCGTGGCAGAGGCAGCTTCTGGCTTTGTCACACCTCGATTTCTCAACTCAAGCCCCCCCCCGCCCCATTTAAAGAAGACCCATGATGCATTTGCTGTGAGAGAAGGGTTTCAAGTGCCTGGCTGGGGCTGACCTCGCAGGAGGTGTTTGTCTGAAGGCAGACCATGGGAGCAGAAGGCTTTCTCCACTCTGCTGGTGGTTCGCAAAGGAAGATTCCTGCATCCAACACTCCCCATCAACAAACCCTCAAAGGAACTTTAGTGTCTGTTCACCACAGGCCATAGAGGTTCATGAGCCTCAGCTTCTAATTTCTAAGAGGCGGGGCGTTTAAAGCAGGGTTTGGGGACCGCTGACTGATCCAAACCACAAACTGTTATCTCATCTCTCATGAATGAGTGGAAATAAGTATCATAGGATCATAGAACTGTGATGTTGGAAGGGGCCTACAAGGTCATAGAGTCCAACTCCCTGCTCCAGGCACGGATACAAATCAAAGGTTGTCTGCCAGGTGGTTGTCCATATTTCCCTTGAAGGCCTCCGGTGATGGCGCACTCGCCACCTCTCAAGACCATGGGTTCCATTGTTGTACTGCTCTGTTCCCCCCCTTTACATTCAAGCCAAAAAAGTAGATGTGAGCCCAGGGGAACCTCTGGATCCCTCCTAACTGCTAGGAGGATGTTAAAGGATGCTAAAGTTCATGATGGGGAGTCATGTGTTCCATTTTAGCCCATGAACTTACTAGAGGGATGAATCTTAAGAGCCTTCCAAGAGCAAATGCAGTCAAACAGACACCCAATGGATGACTGATTTGAAGAACCACTTAAACACCATTTTCATTAAGAATCTGCCTCAGACTGGTTGGACAAGCAGCTTCTTCCTTCACACAACCCAAGTGTGCTTTGCCAAAGCCAATCTGCGTTAATGTATTTTTCCTGTAACCCAAAAGCTCCTAAATTTGCTTGCTTGGGAAGTCTGCACACTCCTGGCAGACAGGGTGGCACATTTCTTGCTTTATTTAACCTCAGCTTCCTTCTCTCTTTATAACAGAGCGCTGCTCAATTTAAAATTACAGATGTATATGAAACATAGGCAAAATGAAAAAAATGAAAATGTTGAAATGAAATTGTTTGTTTTTTGAACAGAAGTGGGCTACTCCAGTAGTATTATCTCAAGCCATTTCCTGGGTCTTCTTTTGTGCATGTGGTGGAGGGGCCTAAATTGCATGCTCATGAGCACCCCACTGAGTGAATTTCTCCCCACACAGAACACTGGTCCCGTATCCAAGTGGCCCCATTTTACTTGAGTCTTCTTTGATCTTCCTCCCTCATCTAACCTTCATTTAACCTCAGCACGGCATGACCGACTGGAGGAACCTTGAGGTTCCATGGGTGGGGAAAATCCCCTCCCAAGAGATTATATATGGGCTCTAGCCCAAACATCAAAGCAGCCTGGCATCCCATGGGGAGCACCTTCCGTGACACCTGAGGGTGGGCAGGTAGGGTGGGGGGGTGGGGGTTCAGATTAAGACCACTGGCAAGCCAGACTCTGAAACTGAAGAGGGTTGGACAAGGGAGTGAACTGTCAAGCAGGTGAAGAGGATGATGGAGCCAAGAGGGTAGGAAGGTGGGTGAGGATGAGGCCAGTGGGGGCCTAGCATCCTAGAATTGTGGACCTGGAAGGGGCCTGCTCAAGCAGATCTCAGAGACAGCTGTCCAACCGTCTCTTGAATGCCTCCAGCATCAGAGCTCTTACCACCTCTCAAGGTCACCAGCCCTGCCATTGTACTCCTCTAACAGTTAAGACATTTCCCCTGATATTCAGCCTAAATCAGGCTTCCTGTTAACTTGAGCCCGACATTACGTGAGGTGTTTCCACTGCCGGCTGAAGAAGGCATTTTGTTTGCTGAGGTGTTTTCCTAACCACCAACTTAATCAGGTGGTTGTCTCTAGTGATTTTAGGGACTTCGCTGAATTAGGTGATGGTTTCAGTGCTGCTTTAGGTTTTATTGCTGGACTTTACTGCATTTTATAATGCCAGATGATAAATCACTCTGGGATCGTCTTCAAAGGGTGCAGAGCCATCTTAAATGAAGCAATAGAAATAAACAGGTGAGAGGACAGGCAGAAACGCCCAGAGCCTAACTAGGGAGCTGTGCCTTAGGACCCAGCTGACTTGGTTCTCCATGGTTCTCCATGGGGTATCTCCATGGTTCTCCATGGGGTATCTCCATGGGGTTCTCCATGGGACTTGGTTCTCCATGGGGTATGAGATCCTGCACGGAGGGCAGCAAGGCAAGAGATGGGGAAGAGGGTTTCAGAAGGCATCTGGAAGTTGCTGACAAAGCTGCCTGAATAAGTAGTGAAATGGTTTTATCTCTCAAGAAAAGAAGTCCCATTGCCATGACTCAGTTTCCAGATAACCTCACCTGGTTAGGGGAGAATCTTCACAGATATGATTCAGAGGCAGAAGGAAGGATCAAATAAACAGCTATATTGGGGGAAGAAGGTGTGTCCACCTGCCCTCCATCACCCTTCTTGGGGTACCTCTGAGGGAGATGGTAGGCATTGGATCCTGGGGTCCTGGGGATGTAGGCTGGCTGGGGAGCTGGGCTCCCAGGAGGCCATGAGCCGATCCACGTGGCCACTTGGCACCAAGGAAGTGCAGGTGAGGGGGCACCCCAGCTCTTAAGGGATCCAGCATGCACCACCTTGATCTATAAATAGGGGCTGACGTCTGATAGACCACAGACCCAGAAGTTGAATCCAGAGCTGGACCAATGGAGATCTGGGCTGGCACAGCTGTGTGCGTATGGATTCTGGGGAGCCGTAGTCCCCGATAAATAAATAAATAAATAAATAAATAAATAAATAAATAAATAAATAAATAAAAATAGTAACTTGACCTTGCTCTGAGTAGCACTAGTGAGCAGGTGGGATAGTCTTGCTGTAGATCTCTGCCAGTTCAGAGACCAGAGGTTGAAAAGGACTACCCTGAAAATCCTTCCAACATTAATTGTCGGATCTTCCCCTGGAAAATTTGCATTTTAAATTGCAATTAGGTTATTTTTAACTAGGTTCCAATGAGGAAAGATGATTTGGTAAAAAAAAAAAAACCCAGGAATTTCACTTATGATTCCCTCAGGAGACTGCTGCATTTTCCCCGAAAAATAAGAAGAGGAAAGAAAAGAGCAAGCCTGCGCCAGCTCCCATCGCCTTGCAGAGAAGGCAAAGCTCAGGGCAGCTGCCGTGGGGGAAGAGTCCAGCCCCCACAGCCCCACCCTGCCCAGCTCCACCCTGGGTGGGGGTGGGGGGCTATACCTTGCCAGGGAAGGGGCCATGCCACGGATAAACTATTTACAAGAAGCCTCCAACTCAGGGCTGCCCCCTGTGGTTATTATGCCAAATGGCTTTTAAATTCATTTTTATTTTTAATTACGTTGTTCTGTAGAGCAGTGCTCCCCAACCTTTTTGGCCCCGTGGACCGGGAAATTTTTGATATTTTTTCTGTGGCCCGAAGCTGGGGGTGGGGGTGGGGAGGGGGAGAATGCAAGGGGGTCTGGCGGGAGGCAAAAGGGGGGTGAAAGCAAAGGATGGGGGAAGGAGGAGGGGGAGGCACGAGAGCGGCGGCGGCGGTGGCACTCACCGGCTTGGGGCGTTTTGGGGTGGGGGGAACCCGGGGCTCCTGGGCAGGCGGGCCCCCGCCTCCTCCTCCAGCGCCGGGAGCCGCGCGAGGTTATTTCCGCTGGGGAAAGCGAGCGGGGTGCCAGCAGCGCTTTTCCTGGCGGAGGAGGAGGTCCACGGCAGCGGCGGCAGCAGGAGCAGGAGGAGCAAGCTTTTGAGACCCGCGCGCGGCTCCTGGCCCAGGCGCCCGCGCGCACCCCCGCCCGGCCGCGCCAGGAAGTGCCCTTTTAAAGTTCCTTCCTCCTCCTCCTTAGCAGCAGCAAGGGCAATCGGGATGGGGGCGATTGCAGAAATGACAATAAATTGCTGGCTTGCTGCAATGGCTGTTGCCAGTGAGGAAGACTGCTGCTGCTGCTGCCCCTGCTGCCACCAGAGGAGGGAGGCAAAGACAAAGGCGGCGGTGGTGGCTCCTTTCCTTCCAGCCATGGGTTTCCATCCACCGTGACAATAAAGCTCTTATCTTAAATGCTACCAAATTTATTTAGCCATTTATTTATTTATTTATTTATTTATTTATTTATTTATTTATTTATTTATTTATTTATTTATACAATTTATATGACATATGGGGAGCAGAGGAAAACCCTGGAGGCACACTTACAAGGATGGAATCATAGATTATTATGTTGGTTTGGATGTTGTTGTTTTTAGCAGAATTTGCTGGGGGTTTTCTTCATTGTTTTCATATTTAGCAACCCCCGCCCCACAACATTACTACACTTTTCTACAACATCGTTGTTGCAGTTGTTTGTGTTTCTTCCACATGATTTTCAACGTCTTTAAAACTTGATGTACACAAGTAATATAACAACAGGATGCCTGTAAACACATAACTGTCCTTGTTGGTGAAAGTGAATAAGTTCTATTATTATTTTTAATGACGGGAACTAGTGCTGCTTCAAAAGAATGTTACCAGCGCCCAATCTCATCGGTCGCAGAAGAACAGATGGAGGGGACTCTCTGGATCATCCAAGTCCATATTTAGCTATGTTTAAAATATATGAAAGGATGTCACATTGAAGAGGGGACTGGTTTGTTTTCCATGGCTTCAGAGACGAGGACTCGGGGCAATGGTTTCAAACTACAGGAAAAGAGATTCCATTTGAACGTTAGGAAGAACTTCATGACAGTTAGAGCTGTCCAGCAGTGGAAAACGCTGCCCCAAAGGAGGGTGGTGGAGTCTCCTTCTTTGGAGGTGTTTAAGCAAAGGCTGGATGGCCATCTGTCGGAAATCCTGTGATGGGGGTTCCTGCAGGGCAGGGGGTTGGACTAGATGGCCCTTGAGGTCTCTTCCAACTCTCGATGATCCTATGATCCTCTTTCAAGGAGGGCCCAGCAGGGAATAGAACTCTCAGACTCTGGATCCCCAAACCATTGATCTCTCCAACAATTCTGGCAGGATCATACTCAGAAGTGACTGGATGGCTGAAAAGAACAACCGAGGAATCAAAGGCCAAGGGATGTAGCTTCCAGGAGCATCTGGAGGAGGCAGCTGCACCATTCTTGGCCATCTGCCATCTCCTCCAAACCACTGAGCATCCCGGGAGAGAAGGGGCCGTTTTTTCCTCTTCTTTTGGGCATCAGAGATGCAGCTGCCCTGCCCAACCCCCTGGCCCTGGCCGGGGCGGTCTTTTCCCTCCCTGGCCTGCCACCCCACCCCCATGAGAGCTCCAGCATCCCTCCTCTCTCTGGGAGTGAGAGGTCAAGAACCCTTCCTTGGTCTAAAGAAGGCATGTTCCTTCTCCTGGATTGATCCAGGCAATAGCTCCTCCCTTCCCCCCCCTCCAGGCGTGTGGTGGGTGGATGCAGAGGTGGAGAGTGAGAATAATGAGTACAGGGAAATTTATTTGGAGGGGAAATGCCCCCAGGAGTACCCAGGGAAGGAGACAGCAGCCTTAGCTAGTAAATTTAATGTTCCCCATATAAGAATTACCACCCAAACAAGTGTGTGTGTGTGTGTGTGTTTTTTTGGAGGGGGGGGAATGTGCGAGAGGGCAACGAAGCAGCGGCAATGACTGATGGTTGGGCATCAGATGGAGGGAGGAGGGAGGGAGAGGGACTCACTGTAGTCGCTGTTTTCGTCTTTGGTCCCATCAATCGTCCCATCCGGGAGCATCTGCAGGAAATATTCCTGCTGGCTGAATAGCCTTGTCACGATGCCTTTCAGCTGGGGTTCTGGAAAAAAAAAAATAATAAAGGAGAAAGCAGGGCTCGTTATGGTTCAGCTCCAGAACCTCCCATCCTATCCGGACCCAAATGTCCTTCTATGGACTGCAGCACCCAGGATCCAACCCCTGAACCCAGCACGGCAACTGGCTGTCCTCTGATGGGGTTACCCGACACCCAAGATGGCCAAGAGAGTGAAGGACCGGCAAGGGGGAACAGACAGGAGGAAGCAGGATCCCCAGGGATTGGAGGCTGCCCATTGTTTTCCCCCACCCACCCATGTGAGCGGCTCCTATTTGCCCTATAGGGGAGCATTGCTATCATCAGAAAGCATCCCTGTGGAGACCGAGGATGGTGTCTGCCCTAATGATGGGCTGCATCGTGGAGTTATAGGCTCTTGCTGAAACCAGAAGGGGCAAGTGACTTCCATCTACTGGGGACAGCTGTCTGGGTTTTAGTCCAAACTTCACAGGCCCTATCCATGGTGCAGCACAATAACTCCAATCAGACTCAGCACCTCCGAGAGCTCCTTTGAATGCTGGATTCTCTAGCTTAAAACCAGAGTTCCTGGCAGGAATCCATGCTGGCCCTGCAGGCTCCCAATTGGATCGGAAGCCTGCCTGGTGGCGGGAGTGGGAGAGGTGGGGAGGGGGAACCAGGAGGTTCTGGGTTTCTCAGAGAGCATTGAGAGCAGGGACTAAGAGTGGCCTCTGTCTTCACTACTCATTCCCACCCACCCACCCACCCCACAATTTCTGGGGTAACATGAGAGGTCTTGGCCAAGAACTCTGTGAACCATGGCTCTGTGCCTTCTCCACCAGAGATGCTCACATCATGCATTGAGCGGTGAATACCAAACAAGGCTGGGGAGAGAGAAATGCATGGCCCAGATGGGAAACCACCAGCCAGCCCAGTGCCCGTCTCCCCAGGCCTTGGAAAACAAACTCAGTGATGCTCGCGATGCACTGGAGCTCCGTGCACCATTCCACCTGGCTCTGTGGCCTACAGGGATGCAAGTTTGTTTCCACCACCACCCACCCACCAGTGCCCCCCCAGAGCCAATGCTGACACCAACTTATTCACAGCTACCAAAAATGTACCGTTTTTTAGAGAAAAAGTCTGTGCGGCGGAACACCACAAATGAGAAGCAAGGGATGCCAAGGACCTCCTTCAGAAGAAATGTTTTCAGAAAGGCTACAGAATGAGCTCAGCTGGCTCAGGACACCGTCCACCAAGCTCTTGAGCAGCTCCCACATCGCAATGGGAGAGCTCCCCCCACCAGTTGGGTGTCCTTATTCAAAAGGACTCGGAAGGCACACGCTGGGTTTTTGGAAGCTAAGAAGGGCCAGGCCAGGTGAGCCTTTGGGTGGGAGACTACCAGGGAACGCTTGAGATCGGTAGGGTGGGGCTTCTGCAACCCACCCTGAACATAGCATTTCATTTCAGAAGCTCAATGTCACGAGGCTGGGTTAGTCTTTGGATTGAGGGGGGGGGATCAGGGCACAGCAGAAGGGGAGCTCCCTCGGCCAGCCAGAATGTACCACTCTGGACTAGATGGACACAAAAAAAGGCCCTGACTCTGCAGGAGGAAGCCTCCTTGATGCCAAAGACGACGGTTATGAGGATGATGCTTTCTATCAGGCAAAGCCCCCCCCCAGATTTCCTTCTTTGCCAACTCCCACTGGCCCCAGCCAGCACAGTTAACACATAGAAGAGAATGGCGGGGGCAGGGCGGGGGTGGTGGTGGTTGGAGGGGAGCTCTTCTTGGTATAATAAGGTGTCTCATATATTCTCTGCATGGGTGACGGACATAAATGTGGGGGTTTTATTGCATTTTTTAAACTTTGTTTTTAGTTGTTGAACGCTGCCAAGAGAATTCTACCAAGAGGAAGGGAATACACGTATTTTTATTGGTTCTAGTATTTTCAACAGTTTGCACACATTTTTCTTTTTTTTAAAAAAGGCAAGAGAAAGAAAGTTACTCTGCAAAGCATTTACAAATATTTGCATTTAAAAAGTGGGAAGGTTTAATTGACTTAATACGGCCCTGACAAAGAGAAAAGATAATTAAGGGACACAGGTGGCAGGAGGAGACAGCGATGCTGACAGAGGTTCCAACTCTGAATGTCACTCCGACTCCAGCATTTATCACAAAAAAGAAAAAAGGAAAGGGGAAAAAAAGAAGTGCCATCTTTCCCCCATATCAAAATGCACCAGCTGGGATACTTGGAAAATGTCATAAAAGTACATTTTGTACCATTTTTGTAAATCTGTTGAAGAACATCTATAGCTGAAGAGGCACAAAAGAAGCACGTGGAGGAATACAGGGATGCATTCCACCCTCTTGGCTGTATCCAGAGGATGGATGGGTCCAGATCACCCACGGTGGTGTAACTGTTTTTTGTTTGCTTGCATTTATATGCCATTTCCCTCCCATGAGCTCAAAGCAGTGTGCATGCATCGTCTCCTCCCCACTTGATCCTGAAAGGGAGAGACGGGCCAAAGAGTTTCACGGCCAAGTAGACCTTTGGACCCAGGTCTTCTAGCGCATTGGCTTTGTCTGGGAAGACACCACCAGGCCAGGTAGAAAGAGCTGCTGAACGCAGGTGGGGTGGGTCCTCTGAATTCCCTGCAAGCCCCTTGGCTCTTAATCAGAAGCATGAACCATGAGCATTTGGGTCTACACCCTGGGGTGAGCCACTGTAGCCCCCCAGGGAAGGACAAAGATGGGGAGGGGTCTGAGCTTTGTTTGACTGCTCTGCTCGGCCGCTCCCAGGACACGTTTGCCAAACCCTTGCTTAACGCCGCCTCTTCTGAATGGCCAATCTGGCGCCAATCCCCACCAACACTCTGCAAGCTGTGGCTTTCTAGAGGTAAACATGCAATCCACAGGAGACCAGACCCTCGGCCTCAGACCCCAAAGATGGCTCCCGATCAGTCAAAGGAGTTTTTGATCCTGGGCCAGTGGCTCTGCCCTTTCTCCTCAACCAAGGCATGTGTCCCACATCAAATTCAAATGCAGGAACAGGGCTGAGGGCAAGACCCACTTATTGAGCAGGCCAAAATCTTTGGAAAGCCACTCTTTGTAGTCTGCTGTGGCTACTGTGCATCTAGGTAAAAAGAATGAAGTGCACAGATATAGGATAGGAGACACCTGGTTGCATCAACAGAAACAGCGTGTCTAGATCAAGAGAAGAGATGGTACCACTCTATTCTGCTCTAGTCAGGCCCCACCTGGAACACAGTTTGCAGTTCTGTGCGCCTCAGTTTAAAAAGGATGTTGACAACCTCGAGCGGGTGCAGAGGAGGGCGACCAGGATGGTTGAGGATCTGGAGAAAATGTCTTCTGAGGAAAGGCTTAGGGAACTGGGAATGTTTAGCCTTTCAAAAAGAAGGCTGAGGGGGGATATGATATGTTTAAATATTTGAAAGGATGTCATATTGACGAGGGAACAGGTTTGTTTTCCATGGCTCCAGAGACAAGGACATTAGGAAGAACTTCCTGATTATTAGAGCTGTTCGACAGTGGAATATGTTGCCACAAAGGAGGGTGGTGGAGTCTCCTTCTTTGGAGGTTTTTAAGCAGAGGCTGGATGGCTATCTGTCGGAAATACTGTGATGGGGTTTCCTGCATGGCAGGAGGTTGGACTAGATGGCCCTTGAGGCCTCTTCCCACTCTAGGATTCTATAATTCTACTGGGCCGGGATCAGAGGGTTCCCCCTGCTCCAGGCATCAGCCACCCTTGGTTGTACGACTCTCAACCTGGGCAGGGCCAGCTGATTGCTCCTGCTGCTTCTACTCCACCTGGAGAACATTCAGTTGCACCATACAATATTAATGCATTTTGTTGCCATTGTTTGCAAACATCCATCTTGAGTGGAGGAGACGCCCCGGCTGGGATGAGCAAACATCTTAAGCGATAGGAAAAGGGTGTGGGGGAAGTCAAACATGTTTTAGCACATTAAAGACTGACTGACTGAGGAAGTGGACTTGTCCAAGAAAGCTCACATTAAAATACAGCCATTAGTCCTTAAGCTGCCACAAGGTTTTGGTCTTCTGAATTTTCAATTTCTTTCCGTTTGCCCTGATTAGACATGGGCACGGAGCGGCGAAATTCTCGTTTCCGTTTTCGGTTCTCGTTATCATTACGTAATGGGTAACAGTAACGAGAATTACTCCGCTCCAGCTCGAACCCGAACCGAAAAAGAAAAATTGGGTCTGATTTTTCGTTGTCGTTCATGGCATCGCGGCGATCGCGCAATGCCAAGCAGCACAGAAAAAAAGTTTTTTTTTTTTAAAAAAAACCCGATTCCCGGCCAAAAAAGCAGGCGAAAACATGCCTGCCTCAGTGAGGGCACCTAACAGAGAGGGGTGGTTTCTGGGGGGGTCCCCGGCCTTCCCCCCCTCTCCTGTTCTGGGCTGCTGGTACCAGGCTGGGGGGGGGCATCCTCGTTGTCTCCATTTGCCATGCGGTGTGGGGGGATCCAAAATGGCGACCGCAATATTTATTTTTAAATCGTGGTCCAAAAACCCACCAAAGCACCACAGAAACATTTGAAAATTAGGTATTTTAAATGCCTGATTTTTTATATAGTAGCAGCAGTGGGTTTTTCTTGCAATAAAACGTCTCCATTGATTTTTTATTTTTATTTCTATTTTTTTACACTTGTGCAATCATGGGCTGGCCATGGGATGGGACCATGCAAATTTTTGGACCCATTCCACCAATCACATGGCCAGGTTTTGACTGAAACTTCTGGATGTGCCAGAGGGCATAAAAAGCCCACTAACCCTAACCCTAACCCTAACCCTAACCCCTACGCCAGTACACTGTCCTTCTTAGTGGGTCAGAGGCACCCAGAGGTGCAGCCCACTAACACACCCTAACCTTAACTGTAACCCTAAGCCTAGCCCTTACCCTAACCCCAACCCTAACCCAGATCCGTACGCAAGTATGCTTCCCTTCTTAGTGGGTCAGAGTTGAGGCACCCAGAGAGGTGCCTCCCAGCCAGAGCCCACTACCCCTACCTCTAACCTGTATGCCAGTACGCCAGTATGCTTTCCTTCTTAGTGAGTCAGAGGCACCCAACCCTAACATAATGTAAAAATGTATGGTATGTGGCGGCAACGCAAAACGCTTCCCTTCCCTTCCCTTCTTAGTGGGTCAGACGTCAGAGAGGTGCCTCCAAGAGCCCACTTACCCCAAACCCAACCCCAACCCCAACCCCAACCCCAACCCCAACCCCAACACAAACAAACAAACGGAAACAACAAATTTTTGAAAATTTCCTCGACAAATGGAAACGACCCGAAACGGACCCGTCCCGACAAACGACAAATCGAAACGTCATTTTTCATGGTCGTGCCCATCTCTAGCCCTGATAGGCGCTTGCAGACTAAGATGGCCACCTCTTTTTAAACTTCAATTAGGAAACATCTGAAACACAAGGAACACACACACACAGAGAGAGAGAGGGAGGCGGAAGAGCAGCAAGGGAAGGCAGAGGAGGAGAGTGCGGAGGAGAGAACAGAGCAGTGCAGAGCAGGAAGCACCATGGAAAAGAGTCACGGTGAGAAGCAAAAGGAGGAGGAGACACCAGTGGGACTGAAAAAAATCACTTGCAGACACTTAAACAGGGAGTCTGCCCAGCAGCAAGCAGAGGGGACCACGCAGGAGGATATGAGTGGCCTTTGGTTAGATGGGTGGTATATAAAGTAAATAAATAAATAAATAAATAAATAAATAAATTTATACAACTTATATGCCGCCCACTACCCAAAGGTCTCTGGGCGGCATACAATTAAAATGAACAGTTAAAACAGTTAAAATATTAAAATGGCAATGGACAATGGTCTGTGGAACTCCCTGCCACAGGATGTGGTGATGGCATCTGGCCTGGATGCCTTCAAAAGGGGATTGGACAGATTCCTGGAGGAAAAGTCCATCCCAGGTGACAAACCATGATGGAGATGTGTCATCTCCAGGCTTAAAACCGGGGTACTTCAAGGGCCAGATGCAGGGGAGTGGTAACAGGAGACAGAGATCTAGTCTTATCTGCTCCCAGAGGCATCTGGTGGGGCCACTGTGAGATCCAGGAAGCTGGACTAGATGGGCTGTTGGCCTGATCCAGCATGGCTCTTCTTACGTATGTTCTTATGTTCTTATGACAATTAAAACAATAAAAACATTTAAACACAAAACACTAAAATTGCCACCAGTACCCACACTCTATGTTATGTCAATTAAAAAACTTCAGAAACAGGAAGGATTTTACCTGGCGCCAAAGCATCATCAGTGTTGGCACCAGGCGGGTCTCACTGGGGAGGGCGTTCCACAGCATTGGGGCAGCTGCCGAGAAGGCCCTAAACCTACAAGCCACCCCTTTCCCCTCCTTGAGGGATGGCTCTTTCAGGAGGGCTCCCTGGCTGGATCTTAATTGCTGGGTAGGTTCATATGGAAGGAGACAGTCCTTCAGGTATCTAGGTCCAAATAAATAAATAAATAAATAAATAAATAAATAAATAAATAAATGAGGAGGGCAGAAGATTAGCAAAATGCAGTCACTTCTCCAAACAGAAGAAGAGAAGAGCAACTGTAGCAGGGGACTCCCAACGGTGTGGGGCTGAAACTGATATATATCAGGAAGATCCATGGAACCACCAGGTCTGCTTCCTCCCTGGAGGAGGGCTTAGGGATGTGAGGGAAGGACTGCACCTCCCTTTCTTCTTTTCCACGTGGGATCAAAAGGCAGGGCCAAGAGGAGCTATGAAGAAGTCCTGACAGACTGTGAAGTTCTGGGAAGGAGCTCTCTCCTCCACCCATTACTCGGAAGAGGAACAGACTGGCATGTAGTGGATCCTACATGAAGGATCTAAATTTTGGGACCACCAGTTAATGCTTCCTGGAAAACGGGCTACTGACAAGAGGTGGCTTGCAGCTCACAAGGGCTGGGAAGATGCAGGGGGAGTGGTTATCAGGAGACAGAGATTTAGTCCCCTGCGCTCCCAGATGCATTTGGTGGGACCACTGCGAGATACAGGAAGCTGGACTAGGTGGGCCTTTGGCCTGATCCAGCAAGGCTCTGCTCATTTTCTTATAAGCATGTGTTGGGCGACAGCATGAAGAATTTCATCAGGAGGGCTGTAAAACTGAATAGGAAGCAGGAGGGAGACGTGAGTGCAGAGGTAAAGACAGATACAAGTTTATGGACAAGAAGAGGAACAGACTGAGGAACTCTAATGGGGCCCAGGAGTTTTTACGTTATCTTCATAAAAATGAATTATGGGAAACAAACAAGAAGAACTGGAAATCTTAGTCCAGGAGGGTAAATATTCCTTGACAGGAACAACTGAACTTTTGTGGGAAGATTTCCATGCCTGGAATACAGGAACTGAAGGCTGTAAATTAGACATGGGTGTTTCATTTCGGAAGGGGTCTGGTTCCAAAATGAAACATGGCAGCATAGCTGTTGTTCAGAACCAGGACCCACCCTCTGGAATGAAATCAGTCACTGACTTACCTTCCTTTGGGTTCTACGGGGCGAAACCCCAACAAGGAAGGAGCCTCGAACACATCATCTTTCCTTCTCCCTGGCGCTGGCCAATCAGACAGGGAGGCGGGATGGTGCATATCCTTGCACAACTCCTGATTGGCCAGCACCCAAGAGAAGGAACAATGATGCATTGGAGGCTGCTTCTTTATTGCCGTTTCACCCTGCATGACTCAAAGGAAGGTAAGTAAGTGGTTGATTTTGTTCCGGAGGATGGGTCCCGGTTCCAAACGGCAGCAGTGCTGCCATGTTTTGTTTCAGAACCGGACACTTTCTGAAATGAAACACTCATGTCTACTGTAAACTGTTCAAAAAGAATGGAAGAGGAAGTAGATTTGCACTATATGTCAAAATGCATTTTCCTGCAGAGCAATATGTATCCCAGTTTTTCATACAAAACTCAGAGAAAAAACTAGAGTAGTGAATTCTGAAAGTACAACCACAAACAATATAGGAAGTGCAAAGAAGGCCAGGCCATAAAGGAAGAGTATAGGTGAGTAGCAAGGAACTGCAGGTCTGGTGTTAAGAAGGCAAAAGTGGTGAATGAGGTGAGGTTAGCCAGGCAGGCAAAGAACAACCACAACCACAACCACAACCACAACCACAACCACAACCACAACAACAACAAAAGCCTTCCTCAGGTAATAGCATAGCAAAAGACAAAGAAAAGAAATAGTGGCACAGCTACTCAGTGGGGATGGAAAAATGATCAACAGACAACAACACCCAAAGGCAGAACTGCTCAGTTCGTACTGTAGCTCACTCTTTTTCCCAACTGAGGGGCTGAGAACCTCCAGAAGTACCAGTGGGGGGGGCAGGATGGCAGCTTGAGACTGATATAAATAGTCAAGGAATATCCTACTACTTTAAATGTTCAAATCTCCCAAGCCCAAGTAAACTGCACCCACGGGTAACTGAAGGAACTGGCTGAAGAGATCCCAGGGCTCAGGTCCATCCCTGGTTTCAGAAAGGGTAAAAGGAAGGAAAGCCGGGATCTACAGACCGGTCAGCCTAACATCAACCCCAGAGGAAATTCTGAGGCAGATCAGGAAGCTGCCTTGGGTCTTTTAATGCAAGAAGAAGGAGTATAAATATATTTTACCTAAATAAAAATAAGTAAATAAAATCCACCGTGCAAACACCTTGAAACAAGGTGGTAATAACTTGGAGCCAACATGGACTGGGCAGGAGCTATCAGGTAGGGGCTGGGGAGAAGGAATGAGGCAGAGCTGGGGGGTAGGGTGGGGGATCTTGTGGGTGGGTGGGGGGAGGGGGACAGCCAAGGATTGCCTTTGAAAAATAGTCCCTATGAACAGGTTCATGACTTGTTGGTTGCCAGGGCTAATATCGGTGGATCGTGGATTGTCACCTTTGATGAACCATGAACTGGGATGAATCACAATTTTTGCAGATTCTAGTATTCTAGTATTTATCCATGTCCCCTTCTCAAGCTGTGAAGAAGGAACAAACGGGGCACCACAAGGCTCCGTCCAAGGCCTGGTGCTCTTCCAACATTTCTATTAACAACTCCGATGAGGCTGTGCAAGAAAGGCTTATCAAATTTACAGGTGACACAAAATTGGGTGGAATATCCGAGTCTCTGGGAAACAAAATTCAAAGAAGTCTAAAAAAAATTCAGAGGAGAATCATAGAATCATAGAGTTGGAAGAGACCTCAAGGGGCCATCCATTGCCCCGAGTCCTAGTCTCTGAAGCCATGGAAAACAAACCTGTTCCCTCTTCAATATGACATCCTTTCAAATATTTAAACATAGCTATCATATCCCCTCTTAGTCTTCTTAGTTCCCTAAGCCGTTCCTCATAAGACATTTCCTCCAGACCCTCAACCATCCTGGTCACCCTCCTCTGGACCTGCTCGAGGTTGTCAACATCCTTTTTAAATGGTGGCGCACAGAACTGGACACAGCACTCCAGGTGGGGTCTGGCCACAGCAGAATAGAGTGGTACTATCCCTTCCCTTGATCTAGACACTATGGTTCTGTTGATACAACCAAGAATCGAATTGGCTTTCCTGGCCGCCGCATCACACTGCTGACTCATGTTCAATTTGTGGTCCACCAAGACTCCCAGATCCCTTTCACAGGTACTATTTTCCAGCTAGGTGTCTCCCATCCTTTATCTGTGCAATTCAGTCTAGAGAGGCTGGCGCACTGGGATGAACCAGGGATCGGGGATAAGTGCAAAGCTCTACACCTAGGAAAAAGAACCAAACTGTTAGAGCAGGACCATGATGGAACCAATTGCTGGAGGGGTGCAGGCATTCGAGGGAAAAGTGGACAACCACCAGGCAGGTGTCCTTTGACTTGTGTTCCTGCCTTGAGCAGCAGGGGGTTGGACCCGGGTGGCCTTAAGAGGCATTTTTTCCAGCTCCATATGCCTAGGCTCCAGGATCCCTGTGGCCACTTCCACCATGTAGCTTCTGATCAGATGCAGCTCCCTTCCGACTCAATTGTGCTCTGATGATGCTGTGATTCCCTGGTCTCTGTCTGAAACACTCCATCCCGTCTCTCTGATGCTGCTTCGTGTGCCTTTCGGCTTTCGGTCTTGGCGTATTTCTCCAGCAGCTCACCAGAGGCTTCGCCGTGCATTATTTATTTACTGATTTCTGCCAATTACCCGTGCCATCTCTGCCGGTAAGTGCTACGTAAAACGGCCCCATCGAACAGATTAAGACAATAACATTCTGCGAAGCTTAATCTTACCGGGCCGAGATGGATGCTATTAAGTAACGGTCAACTGGAGGCAGAGACAGAGTAGGGCTGGGGGAGCCGTTGGATTACCACACTGTCTTGGCCCTCCGCTTCCTCCTCCACTCTGCAGCTGTGGCTCTTTTCTTGCAGCTGCCGTGGCACAGCGAAGTAAAAGACAACGGCTGCAGGCCCCCGCCACTTTCCCGGGCCAAGCTGCATGGCTCAATTTATTAAACGGGTTTCCACTCGGCCAGTGGGGTCGGTTGCATGGGGTGGGGAGGTGGGGGCAACTTCCCAACGGGCTTGGTGGGCAATGGCATGCATCTCAGCGAAATGAAAAGCTCTTCTGAATTCATCTCAGTGGGGCTTGACAAGGTCAACAAACCTGCCTCCTGGCATCAGAAGAGCTTTCCGATTGCCCAGATTCTATCGTCCGGAAGCCATTTCCGTCGTAATCAAGACAAGGATCTCTTTCGTTTTGGAGGGACAGGGGAAGCTGCGCTCTGCCAAGTCTGGACCTGAACTGTCCAAGCAGAGCACGGGAAAGGACATTCTAGATCACATCTACATTCCTTAAGAACATAAGAACCTAAGAAGAGCCCTGCTGGATCAGGCCAAGAAGGGCCTATCTAGTCCAGCTTTCTGTATCTCACAGTGGTCCCACCAGATGCATCTGGGAACCCACGAGACTATAGATCTGTCTCCTGATATCACTCCCCTGCCTCTGGCCCTTGAAGTACCCCAGTTTTAAGCCTGGAGATGACACATCTCCATCCTGGTTTGTAACCTGTGATGGACTTTACCTCCAGGAATCTGGAGGAAGCTCCCTCCCCATGTTGGCTAGGGGACTATGAGAACTGTTGTTCAAAAAACACCTTTGGGCTCTGTGGGAGAACATACATCCCCATCCTGGCTACAGACTATTCTGTGAGGCTGGATCCTCCATAGTCAGTTCTTCCCAGTTCCAAGCATCAGCTAGCTAGCATGTGCCTTCCCTAACTGACAGTTGCATCTCAGTGCTTTAGGTTAACTTTGCTCGAGTGCGTGCCACCTGCTCAAAGCTGACAGAAATCCTCAATCCTAAACACAAAGCATTGTGGGGGGGGGTTGTCCCAGCAATTCACACCCTTCCACTTAGCAGCAGAACAGAATGGACAAAGCCTTCTGCTCATTAGAAGTAACTGAAGATGCAGGGCTGGGCAGAGAAATTCTAGATTTTGCACCGTCTTTGGGATTCGGAAGGGCTGGAGGCATATCTCCAGCCTCCTTGCAGTCAGGATCCATCCGGGTACCCACAGAACATTTTATGTTCGGCCCTAGCAGTGTGAAGCACCAATGAGGTGCTTACACAAGGCCTGCTTACTCTTATGGAAAGAAGCCGTGAGAACTCTCTGAGAACAAGGGCCATGAAAGTAGAGCAGCTGCTAGGTGCAGGCACAGAAAAGGGGCCAAGGTGAAATACAAGGAGAGCAAAGCTAAATGGAGCAAAGGAGAGGGCTGGACGACCAGTGGCGGCCACGCTGGATTTGCCCCCATGGATTTGCGCAGGGATTTTCAGGCACCAGTAGTTGTATTTAGGAGATGACCACCTTGCTCTAGGCTGGGATTAAATCAATGCAGAGGGTTGCACCAGAGGACTTGTGAGACTGGGTCACAGATACTCCGTCTCTTTATCCCCCTAGCAACCTTCAAAAGTGGAACTGCCTTCTGCTTTTGTGGGGGGGGGGTCAGTTTACTGCCTTCAGTGGCCACCTTTGAGGAGCTTCCTAAGAACTCCAAAACACCTCCTCATTTCCACTCACCCAGGTGGGTGGGGGGGCACACGTGACCTGGACCAACACCCAACACCTGGAAGGCAACGGGAGTGAATTCCAGCCTGCTCTCTCTCCCACTTGAGTGGTGCAAGGGCAGGAGGGAGGGCTGCCCAGTGGATGAATTGCCGACAGACAGGGAAGCAGAAGATCCACCAAGCAGTGGCTAGAAAGGGGGGGGGCAGGGTTTTAAACCTGCCTTGGCAAGGGCGCAGAAGCTTCTGGCAGCAACAATGTCCAAGAGCCGGCTGGAAGCCAGCAACGGCGGAGACCAGGGCGCTACAAAAAAGATTCGCAAGGCACTCCCCTGAGATGGTTGTGGCCAGCCACTGGCGTGGACTTGTTCTTGTACCTGAGACAAGGGTCGTTCCTGGATTCCTTCCAGGTTCTCCGTAGGTTTGCAAAGAATTCTCAGAAATCTTCCTCCTTCGGGGGACTGGTGGCCTTCACCCCGGGGGGGGGGCAGCCTTTGAGGCACAATTGACCCCATGAGATTCTGCACCTCTAGCCAGTGCAGGAACCAAGAGCCCTTTTCGGGATGGAGGGTTCCCCAATTTGCCCGAAATAAATCCGCAACAAAGGTTTGTCTCCTCCTGGCTTTGGGAGGCAAAGCTCACAGAGGGAGGGGCCAGAGGGAGCCTGGCTGATGGACCATGGAGACGCAGATATCCCACCCAGGAAGCGCTAATTGTCACAAATGTTCAAATGTCCATTTGAACATTAGGAAGAACTTCCTGACAGTTAGAGCTGTTTGGCAGTGGAATAATATGCTGCCACAAAGGAGGGTGGTGGAGTCTCCTTCTTTGGAGGTTTTTAAGCAGAGGCTGGATGGCCATCTGTCGGAAATATTGTGATGGGGGTTCCTGCATGGCAGGGGGTTGGACTAGATGGCCCTTGAGGTCTCTTCCAACTCTATGATTCTCTGATTCTATTATTCTTTGAAGCCCACAGAAGGTCAGGAAGAAATGTCTTATGAGGAGCAGCTTAGGCAGCTGGGAATGTTTAGCCTTACAAAAAGAAGGCTGAGATGGGAGACGATAGCTATGCTTAACTATCTGAAAGGATGTCACATTGAAGAAGGGACTGGTTTGTTTTCCATGGCTTCAGAGACTAGGACTTGGAGCAATGGTCTCAAACTACAGAAAAGAGTTTCCATTTGAACATTAAGAAGAACTTCATGATGGTTAGAGCTGTCTGGCAGTGGAAGATGCTGCCCCAAAGGAGGGTGGTGGAGTCTCCTTCTTTGGAGATTTTTAAGCCGAGGCTGGATGGCCATCTGTCAGGAGTCCTGTGATGGGGGTTCCTGCATGGCAGGGGTTGGACTGGATGGCCCTCCTTGAGGCCTCTTCCAACTCTATGATTCTATGAATCTACAAAGCATGGTCACTGCTGCTAAACCAGAGCCATGACTTATTTTTAAACAATCCAACAAAACCCTGCACACCAGGATATCTTCATGGTGGCAGTGGCGGTGGCGGTGGGGAGTCACCTTTTCCAAAGAATGGTCACTCTTTTACCCTCAACATGTCAATAAGGAAGGAAACATGTTGGGCAGACAGAGAAATGGATGAGAACCTTGAGGCTCCAGGCAGATGTCACCCCCCCGTCTGGCCAGGTGGTTTGGCGCCCAGGGGACGGTATCTGGTGCCAGAGTGTGTCTGCCGGAAGTCTTTGCCTCCAACAATTCCCCCTACATGCCATTGCTAACCCCTGCCGGCAGTGCCGTAGGTTTTCCAATGGCAAATGCAAGCGGAAGATGGAGCCATTTGGGGAATGAAGAGCTTGACCTTGCTGGTGAATGAAGGACAAGTGCCAGGCCAGGAGTTACAGGCGCATGGGAAATGGAAGCAAACATTAGAAATGTTTAAGTAGAATCACAGAATGGTGGAGTGGGAAGAGACCCCACTGTTGCAACCCTGTGTTTTTCCTGCCACCCGATGCTCCATCTGGAAAGGCAAGTGCACAGGGCAAAGGAGACACCTGTCTGCTATGAGGACGGGGCATCCTAAAAGTCTCCCCGTGAGCAATCCTCTGGGACCTGGGGGCTCCTCCTGACACCCTACGGCTCCTCTACCTCTGTGGATTGTCAAGACTTGTGGTTTTATTACATCCAACCATGGTACTGTAATAAATAAGCACACAGACAAAGAAGATAAATTATAAAGCACATTAGACCAAAAGAACAAGCTGTTCTGAAAGGCAAATATGCACCATTCATTCGGGAGGTATAAAACCATGTAGCGTGTGTGTGTGTGTGTTTGCGGGGAGGGGGGGAAGCAACTTCGGCTAATGAATTCTGGATAAGGGGGTCCTTTGAGACACCCCAGTGTAAAGCCTCTTACAAAGGTGAACCAGGGTGATGTAGCTGTTTGAGCAGGCAAAAATACAAAGACCCGTGCCTGCAACAATGCCTAAAAGGTATCCCTAATCTCATTGTTTCATAATGCGTTCGGGTCTGAACTCCCAGACTGAAAATGCTATTAAATTTGCATCCATTGGTTCAAATAAGATTTTAAGAGACTTCCCTGTTTCACACTGAGAAGTCTCTTGAGCAGAGCTTTGTGGAGAAATTTATTTTCTCTCATGCTGATGCCTAGTAGAAGCATTACCATTTTGTATCAGCTTCCCATGTTGGATATTAAGATATTAAGAAACTTATCAACTATTAAGCCCCCACCTTGTAGGGACATTAAGGGAAGGAACGTGTTGAATCTGTCGTTAATAGAATTAAAGGAAACAAGTACAGATGACACGGGAAGGTCACAGATGAGGCAGCTCCAAGGGAAAAACCTAAGATTCATACAGAGGACCGACGCCTGCTAAGACAGAGGTCAACCATACAAGCCAGAAGAGGAATGCAGGCAGGGTGACACCAGCAGGGTTTATAAACCCTAGCAGACACCTATCAGTTCAGAGACACATTGCTTGGGGATTTTCCCCAGTGTAATCCTGGCTCAGTGGGCTAGCGCACTGAAAACTGTCAGCTGCAAAGTCGGCAGCACAGCGGTTCAAATCCCGGGTGCCACACAGTGGTGTGAGCTCCCGCTCTTAACACCGGCTCTTGCCAACCTAGCAGTTTGAAAGCATGTAAATGCAAGTAGATAAATACCGCCATAAAAAGGGGGTAGGTAAGCAGTGTTTGGTGTGCAGAAATGTTTTTGGCCATGCCGGCCACATAGCCATAGACTTGCACAACACTGGCTCTTTGGCTTGAAAACGGAGATGAGCACAGCCCCCAGATATGACTAGCACGCATATGCGGGGCAGGGGACCTTTACCTTTACTCCTTTATTCTTCAGAATAAATATTTAAATAAATGTATTCTCAAAGGCTTTCGCGGACAGGATCTGATAGTTGTTGTGACTTTTTTGGAGCTGTTTGGCCATGTTCTGGAAGTTTTTCTTCCTGACATTTCGCCAGACTCTGTGGCTGGCCTCTTCAGAGGGCAAGGAGCTCAGGGAACTAGGAGTTCTCTTTGCGCTATGGGGCATAGAGTGAGTGAGACTGTGGGGTTTTAAGGTTGTGGGGAGAAAGAAACTTGTTCTATGCAGGAGAATAGATGTTAGTCATTGTATTGTGATGGAGGGACTAAGCTCCAATGCAATCAGGGGTAGCAACAATCCTTCTGTGTAGTTGATGGGTGTCATCAGCTGTTCTGTTGTGTGAACTGATCAATGTTGCTTGTGACTGGGTGGGAATCATTGAGATTTGACCTTTTGCACTCTGCAGCTTTTACTACTGGTAGTCAGGCTTTGTTGATTTTTACACTTTCTTCTTTTTTGTTGAAACTGTGCTTATATTTGTGGATTTCAGTGGCTTCCCTGTGTAGTCTGACATAGTGATTTTTAGTGTTGTCCAGCACCTCTGTGTCCTGGAAGAAGATTTCATGTCCAGTTTGTTTCAGGGTGTGTTCAGCTACTGCTGATTTTTCAGGTTGTTTTAGTGTGCAGTGTCTTTCATGTGCTTTGATTCTGGTCTGGATGCTGCGCTTTGTGGTCCCAATATATACCTGGCCACAACTACAAGGTATCCAGTAGAGTCCTGTAGTGGTGGGTGGGTGCCTTTTATCATTTGCTGACCATAGCATCTGTTGTAATTTTGTGGTGGGTCTAAATATTGTTTGTAGGTTGTGTTTTTTCAACTCTTTGTCCATGCGGCCCGTGGCTCCTTTTACATATGGCAGAAATACTTTGTTTGTTGGAGGCTGATTTTCTTCTTCAGTTTGGTGTTCTTTTTATCGGTTTGATGGCTCTTTTGATTTCATTCTTGGAATAGCCATTTGCCTGTAGGGCCCAATTCGGGTGGCTGGTTGAGTAATTCAGCTTCACAGTTTTGGTCTGCACGGTCTACAAGAGTTTTGATTGTGCCTTTTTTGTCATGGGTGGTGGTTGGAATTTTTATGTAGGTACCAATCTGTGTGGTTGGGTTTTCTGTAGACCTTGTGTCCTAATTGGTGGTCTGGTTTGCGTATGACCATGACATCTAAGAATGGGAGTTACCCCTCTATTTATTTTTCCATGGTGAATAGTATAATTGGGTGGATATTGTTGAGATAGTTTAGAAATTCTTCCAGTTTATCTTCACCGTGGCTCCAAATTATGAATGTGTCATCCACGTACTGGAACCAGACGGTGGGTGCAAAGGGTGCCGCATCCAGAGCTTGTTTTTCAAAATGTTCCATGTAAAATGTTCCATGTAAATTAAAGAAGTGCTTTTGAGGTATGTGTGTGTGTGGTGGGGGGTCTCTTTTTCTCCCACCTGATGGGCAATTGGAAACAGCCTACCAGGTGTCCAAACTGACTTTTCTTTTCAACAAAAGGATTAAACAAATACTGTAGCGTACAAAATCATAAGCAACAGCAAAGCACATTAAAAGCAGTAAGGCACAACCATCTGTTCAACAACACCCCCCCCCCAGTCACTCAGGGAAAGCCTGCTCGGTGTTGGTCTCCTCCTTTCCTGTGGTGTCCCCACCAAGCCCACCTGTGAAGCTGGCGGGACAGAAAGGACTTCCCTGATGGGCAGGCTCATAAAGGGGAAGGTGAGGCTGGCTTGCCCTCAGTTGCAGCCTGGCCTTTTCTGTGAGCCGAGCTTCCTAATAAGCCCAAGGAAACTTCTTGACACACCAGGAGCCATTCAAAAGTTGATTTCCATTCTAACCCGTGAAGGGTCTTCCAGCCACCCGTTGTCAACTTCAGAGCATGGATTTCCAACCCCAGAACCCTCCAGCCTTTGTTCTGGTTTGGAGATTTTGGGAGGTGTGATCCAAACAAGTAACTTTTTCCAGCCTCCCCCAACCACAACCGGCTGGCCGGAGGTACCCGTTCAAACCTCCCTCGGGTTCTTCCACGCAAAAATCAGGAGTGCAGAACGCAGCCCCACCCACCCTCGCCATTCAGCTCCTGAAACTGACATTGTAAAGATCCATTTCCGCCACCCACGCTCCCGCTCCCTCGTCAGATGTGTCATGGGGAGGGAGGGGGAAGGCAATTTGGGGAGATGGGGTGGGGGTGGGGATTGCCAAAGAGGCACAGGGGGGGCATGGTTACGTTGCTGCTCAAGACAGCTGCCTCCGTGGAAGGAAGGAAGGAAGGAAGGAAGGAAGGAAGGAAGGAAGGAAGGAAGGAAGGAAGGAAGGAAGGAAGGAAGGAAGGAAGGAAGGAAGGAAGGATGCAGCTGAGGAAGGAAGGAAGGAAGGAAGGAAGGAAGGAAGGAAGGAAGGAAGGAAGGAAGGAAGGAAGGAAGGAAGGAAGGAGCCCAGCCTTTCCTGATGATGCAGAAACACCCCCTGCCCCGAATTCTCACTCCCCTTCTGCTACCCTCTCAATAATTATTACCCAACAACCTCCCCCAGAGCTGCTATTTGCATATACTATATTCTTTTCATGGAAAGGGCAAAGACCCAAGGCCAAAAACCGTTCCTCCTCTCTGCACCCCCTCTGACCCCTCTCCCTATTCATGGCAGCCCCCTGAGACCCTTTAAAGCCAACTGACCACTGGCCCTGGGCCAACCGGGTGGCCACCATCCTGTCCACTTGGCACTCCAGGGCTTGACCGGTGATTCCTGGGGAAGAAGCTCAGTTTGCAAGATGGCCAGGCCAAGAAAGAGGGTGAATCATGTTGGAGGAAAGGCAAAAAGAAGCCTTTGCTCATATTGTGCCAGAGACAATAGGGCCACCTGAAAAATTCCCCACCTCCCACTCCAGCCCTTGCTTTCGGCAGAAAAAGAAAACCTGCCTTTTACAACAAGATGGAACTGCAGTGGGGAAAGCCTTTGGCATGAACGTTTAAGCTACCCTCAGGGATAACAAACCATATTATTATGCATCTTATCTAATAATAATACCACTTCCTTCTGGGCCTGCATCACCTGCAGACACCCAAGAAGAAGAAGAAGAAGAAGAAGAAGAAGAAGAAGAAGAAGAAGAAGAAGAAGAAGAAGAAGAAGAAGAAGAAGAAGAAGAAGAAGAAGAAGAAGAAGAAGAAGAAAGAAAGAAAGAAAGGAAGGAAGAAAAAGAAAAAGAAGGAAGAAAAGGAAAGAAAGAAAAGAAGGAAGAAAGAAAAGAAAGAAAGAAAGAAAAGAAAGAAAGAAAGAAAGAAAGAAAGAAAGAAAGAAAGAAAGAAAGAAAGAAATACACTCTCCTCCACAGACGGTGCAGACAGCAAGACCAGCCTCTTGGCAAGCGGTGTCTTGGACCGCTCACAGGACGCGTCCCGATTTCTGTTCCGTTTCTAACCCACACTGTGCTCCAGACAGAAAAGCATGATGGACTACTGAGATCAAGACCTCTCTGGGACCCTTGCAGCCTCTGGCTACTAGATAAACCAGGAGAAATCCATCAATTCCTGTGCTGGCGTCCCCACCGCATGCCATGGGGCTGATTGACTTGACAAATTGCATGTTGCACTGGGTCCCATTTTGAACTGAACTACCACTCTGAGATTCATGGGGCGAAGCAACCCATGTCCCTACAGAAAGGGTTCTCCATCCTCTTCCATTGGCGTTCTCAGCCTCCTTCACTTGGGATACTGCCCTTAAGAACCCAAACACCAAAAAAGGAGAAAAACAACGGGACGGGTCCTCCTCACCCTCTCTTGCATCCTGGCAAACACCCCCTAGGAGCTGCCTTTCACTAGAGCGGCATCGCCAACCGTCATCCTTGAAGTCCTTCGAGAGGGAGGTCTCAGTGACCCTCCCGCTGCTCCACAGACCCCCCTCTTGACTCTGTTAATTCCACAAAATGCTCGGGGCCAACATTTTCTAGCCAGAGGCAAGCACCGTGAGCCCAGCGGCCATCAGTTCAGAAGACTCCCCCTCCGTCAGCACAAAACTCCTTTGCTGCAAGCCAGGAACATACACTGAAGGTGCCACCTGTATTTTTTTTCTAGGTGCCCGCATGATGGAAGCAAAGCCTGTAAGAACTTAATAAAATGTGTTTTTGTTGTTGTTGTTACAGGCTGGGGGATTCTGGGAGTTGCAGTTCAGAAAGGGGGAACTTTCCAACTTTTATATTGCTAGCCGCCGCCACCTCTTGTCCAGCATGCCACCCAGGCAGCTGAACAAAGCTTTCACTGCCCCCCCCCCACAGAGGGCAAAGCAAAGGATCAGGCCAAGCAGAAATGAGGGTATGCCAGGGACCCACAAGGCCCCTACAGAGCCAGCCTCCAGCTTTGCAGTTCTGCACCCCCGTGAGTACACAGGGCACACCCAGGAGCCCGTGTGGTGCAGTGGGCAGAGCAAGGGATATGGGCGAGCAGCAGCAGCAGCAGCAGCCGTGGAAGCTTACGGAGAGCAGTGGTCTTGCAAGGACACTCCTTGGGGTCACCCTATGTTGGAAAGGGCTGGAAGAACAGACACAATTCACACGAATTCTGATGGCTGTTGATGACCAGGAGGACATTTAAAAAAAAAAACCTAAGTGGGTAGCATTTAATGGGGGGGGGAGAGAGAGATTTGCAGGCCACCTGAGAATTCCCCAAAGCAAGTGGAGGCCAAGGAGAGAAAAATCCATGGGCACTGAGAGACAGCGAGCTCACCCGTCTGGCTAGCTCCATTTGAGAAATTTAAAACTGGCACCACTGCTTCTTTGGCCCTCATCCGGTCACCCTGCTCCCCTTCCCCCACCCCCACCCCGAATTTCTTCTCCTTTCCCCAGCTACCCCCCGTCCCCAAGTCTCTGTAATATTCCACCTCCATCACATGGTGCTTTCTTTTCAAGACTCATGGACAATCAATTGCTGATACTCTGTCCCTGCCTCATCCTGCAAATACGGAATGCTGGTGAACATTCCGTGACGCTACTGCAGGCCACCAAAGGATTCACAACCAGGAAGTTAATGTCTCAGGTGCAAGGGCTATGGTCGCAAATGCAAACAGAATTTTCTCACCCAAGAGAGAGAGAGAGAGAGAGAGAGAGAGAGAGAGAGAGAGAGAGAGAGAGAGGTGGTGGGAGGCAGGCAACAGATTGTCAATTTCTGCAGTCATCTGTGCATCCCCGTCAGGCCATTTTCTGAGATGTTTTCTGGCCTGGGGGCCTCTGGAGTTCCCTCCTGCTGGAAATGTCTCTCTAGAATGATTTATCTGGTGCAAATCCAGCAAAAAGCAAATGCCTCGAATCATCACGCAGAACTTGGATCGACCTGAAAGCTTTCAGGGGGAAAAAATGCTGAGCTGTCAGTGGCATTAAAGAAGGGCTCCTGGGCTGGGCTGCCCTGTGGACGGCGTCTCCTGCCAGGCCCTTGGCTCCTGGTCTCGCCCCCCGTTTCCACCGCTTTTTTTTGAAAGGATCTGCACCATTTCTCCAACTGCTGCTGCCCTTCGGCGCTCAGAGGATCTCGGGTGGATGCCTCGCTGGGAAAGAGCGTCTTTCCCCCCTTCCATCTGCGCCAAGAGATTATGAAGCTGTGTGGGCAGGAGAGGGGGTTTTCCCCCCCAATCTCTGTTTGTTACTACCGAGCCCATGGGAAGCTGATTCAAAGGCCTACGGAACACAACCTACTGGGACATTCTCCTCCTGCAAAAGGTCTTTTGCAAGCAGTCCCACCGATAGCCCAGGAGAACATCATGGAGAGTTATGTTAAACGCAGGGGTGGGGGTGGGGGGTGGCATCAACACTTTTGCAAAACCAAGAACCAAGACAGCTCAGGCTGGGTAGACAGGCTCTATTGTTTCTTTGTAGTGAATGTTAATGAAGTCATTTTAAGACACACACACACACACACACATGGGGGGAGGGAGCTCCCCGTGGATGAAAGAGTTGAGACAAAAGGCATGTTGATCCTAAGAGGTGTCCTTCCCTCCAGGCTCCACACTGGGAGCTCCATGGTTTTATCCCTCTCCAGGAAAACTCCCCATCCACCGCTGGCCCGCCCGCCTCCTTGCCCACAAGGCTGGGGCTTTCCTTGCCCTGCTTTTCCACCGCCACCGGCTCACGTGGGCAACGGAACATGTGAGCCGGGGACTCGTGACGCCCGCAGCTCCGGCAGCGCCGCCAGCCTTGCGGTATCTTACTTTGCCATCTGCATCTCAGCATCCGTTCAAAAGGAGCAGAGGAACGCACGCCCACACGGCCGTTTTGAAATTAATAGCCATCTTCCCCGGCTGGCTCTCGTGTTTGGCTAGCTGGGTCTTTCCGTCGGCTAAACAGAGCTCCCTGTATAAACAGGTGTCAACAGCGACGACACCCATGAGCCCGGCAGGACCATCGACCCGGCACTTGACCTGCCCCAGCGAGACCCCAGCCATTGCTGCTCCGCTCAGCAAACACCGCTGGAACCAGATGGTGCCAATTCCAGACACTGATGGCAGAGCCACCGGCAAGTCCCGGAGGAAGGGAAAGACCTGTTTGCCCTTCCACCCTGGCTCAGGTCTCTTGTAGTGAAAGGAAATGTCTTCTGTTCTCCCTTTCAAAGGGCGTTTATACACGACCCCTAAACTCCGGGGCAA
Source organism: Phrynocephalus forsythii (assembly GCA_029282475.1). Classification (NCBI taxonomy): domain Eukaryota; kingdom Metazoa; phylum Chordata; class Lepidosauria; order Squamata; family Agamidae; genus Phrynocephalus; species Phrynocephalus forsythii. The sequence continues at coordinate 15,037,602 of JAPFRF010000008.1, read as the reverse complement.
ATGGCTCCCAGCTCCGGAGCTTAAAAATGTTTTCCCACCAGCTAACAGGAAATTAAGTGCGACCACGCCCACTTTAGCGCGTCCCAGCGCACCTTTCAAGTACCTGCTCTCTGGAGGTGAAAATTCTTTGATGTGGTGTAACAATAGTGAGTGCAGGGCTCTCCTTGCTTCTGTTTGTTGTTTTTTGGCTCCCACCCCTTTAAGAGCAACTTAAGAGACTGGAATGTTGCCGCGGCAAGAGCGAGAGGCAGAACGGAGGTGAGCCACGTCTCTTTTCTTCCTTTTTTTCTCCGTCCCCTCACGCAGCCAGCAGCCAGGAGTGCGGAGGAGGTGGGAACGCAGGATGAGCGACAAACCCCTAAGATCTCTGGTCCGAATTTAAGTGGCCAGCGGATCTTAGGGGTCGTGTGAAAAGGCCCAAAGACACAGTAAGGAAATTGTAGTAGAGTGGGCCCTTGTATAACAAACAGTTTGCATAACATAAATTTGTACAAGATAAAATATTCCAGCGATAGGGGAAATTTGCTTAACAGAATTGCCTATGGGGCAAATCCGTACAACATAAAAATGAGATTGCTCCATTTTCAATGCATTCCTATGGGAAAATTGTATAAAGGAAAATTTGCTTAACATAATTTCATTTGGAATGAATTAATTCCTTTCTACAAGGTACCACTGTATTCCTCCCTGTAGCTCCAGGGAAAGCCAAGGTGTCTCCTCCCTGCGTTGTGAATGCTCTGGGACCAAGGCTTACTGAAACCCCAGGTTGCAGGATGAGCCCTTGAGGCCTGTCTTCTCATCCCTCATCACCCTATATTTGAATCTGGATGAATAAACTGCATTATTTTCACTTGAATCTCTTTCCCTCTTTCTCTCTCTCTGTGACAGAACTCAGGGAGGTGACAGGCGGCTTGCCCAGGCAGATGGTGGGTGATGGTATACATGGCAGCCTGACTCCCCACTGTTTCTACTACTACTACTACTACCACCACCACCACCACCACCGGCCCAGCTTTACTGAAAGAACTGGTGCCACCGTAACACGGATACGTACACCGTGTGCCGTGTGGCAGAGCACAGGTCTGTAGCATCCTGGGGTCTAGCAGGAACAGTCACCAGAGGACAACACAGAATAGGGGAGTCGAGAGTGATTCCAGCTGATTTGATCGTCTCCCACCCCATACAAAAAAGCCATCGGGACAGGAAGCCAAACAGATTATTTTAATTTAAAAAGCTGAGAAGAAAGGGAAAGAGGTTTCAACAGGGTCATCTTTCCAGAAAAGCTTAATTTTAGCTACCTGGTTCACTTCCAGGGGAAGACCAGGGATGCCCCCACCCTCACCAGCACAGCCATCTTCATAAGAACCCTGCAGTGCAGACCTCTCCTCCAGAACAAAACAAAATCCCCTGCCAGGCACCCTCTGCCTCTGCATCACATCCGACTCTTCGCATCTGCCACGGAAGGCAAACCCGCCTGGACTGCCTTACAAGCCCATCGGAAGGATCACTGGGAGAGACGGGAAAGTCCTCTGAACACCCAGGAGCGGTTATATAAATGTGAATCTCGCTGTGGCTGTTAATATTAATAACCTCCACTGTGGAGATGAGAGATTAATGCCTTAATCCCTCAACAGCAGTGGGATACAGGTAGCAATCACACACCGAACAATGCACACACACACACACACACACACACACACACACACACACACACACACACACACACACACACACACACATGTCCTCTGTGCTCTGTGTGTGTGTGTGTGTATTCCACACACACATATATACACAGACAGAGAGGGAAGGAAGGAAGGAGGGAGGGAGGGAGTAACACACCATTGCTTGTATGTTTTGCTGCTCTGGGGTGACCCACCCTACGAAATAGCTGTTTGTTTTGATCCTTTCTCCATGGAAGCCCTTTTCATTTGCCAATGACCTGCCGGGCCCGTGAAGGATTCTTTCTCACCCACCCACCGAGGCCTTCTCGTCGTAAAAGCCACCACTTACGCTCCTTGGCCAAAAGCAGAAATGAGGCAAAAGGGGAAAGGGGGGGTGGCAGAAAAGCCTGCAAGCCTCGCCAGCTGTCGCGCACCTTCCTCCTTCACCTGCACCACATGCAAAGCAGGCCCTCAGAGGTCAAAAGCCCCCCCTAGCTGCACCAAAGAAGCCCCCTTGGGCTGAGCCACAGAAGCCACGGAGAGCCTCGCTTTCTGTGGTGCCTTGTCCCTGCCCAGGACCCCAGAACTGGTGTGAGAGGGAGGAATTCTTGGGGGGGGGGAGAAAACGCCCACGCTGCCTGGCCTGACGTCCCTCCTGCCTCTGCAGCCCTGAAGATGGAGCCAAGGCTGGGCAGGCTGGCTGCCCTGTCTACGCCCCTGACAAAGGGCGGGCAGGGGGGTCATAATAATATTGCCCACAGAAGGTGGGAGGCAAGGCTACGGGAAAGAGCAGCGCCAAGGAGGCAAGGAAGACCAGGCAGCAAGGGAGCCGAGAAGAGACGCGGCTCTGAATGCAGACCTGATGCAGAATGACTTCGGGGGGCCCAGCAGTTGTGTCTTCGGCCAGGTGCCACCTGGCGCCAGGAAAGGGAGGTGGTTTGGAGCTGAGCTCGGGAAGGCTCTTTTTTTTTTCCCAGATGGCACCTCCTTGAACGGGCAACGCTGTGGCCGGGGCGCATTTTGCATCTCCTGCAACCGAGGAAGGCTTCCCATGCTAGAGAGACCTCTCTCCCACACGGAGGACGGCACAGACTCTCTGCTTGGCCCACCAGGGCGAGAGAGGCAGGTGCCTGTGCCCTCTGGGTGCCCAACCGCTCCTTCCTTGCAAGGCCCAGCGCTCCACGGGCTCTTTGGAAACTCACCCTCCAGAGCATTCAAGGATTCCTGCCTGAGAAACCAACTACAGTGGTATCTGGAAGTTGAGTCATGGCTACTGGGCTTCTTTTTGAGAGACAGAAACTAGAGATGGGCACGACTCAAAAAAATGGTGTTTCGTTTGTTGTTTGGTCGTTTAGGGGTCCGCTTCGGTTTGTTTTCATTTTCGTGACGTTTTTTGCAAAAAAAATTGTTTTCGTTTCGTTAGGTAATGAAACAAAAACGAAAAACGAAAACTAAAAATTGCTGTTTCGTTAGCATTCTTTTTAGTTCAATGCATCTGCTGCAACGAAAACGAAAAACACGGCAAATTTGGTCGTTTTGTTTTTGTTTTCGTTTTGTTTTTAAAAAAATTTCATTTTGTTTTCGTTGCGTAACGAAACAAAAAAACAAAAACAAAAACAAAAAATCGCTCGTTTCGTGCCCATCTCTAATAGAAACGTTTCACTGTTCATCCAAACAGCTTCATCAGTCTGATGAAGCTGTTTGGTGCCTCTACTGACAAGTTTAATCCATTCCAAATGCATGCTCTTAAGTCGAACAACTCTTAAGTAGAGCAGCCCTATCTAAAAATTAAAAAAAAATAAAAATTGGGGAAAAACTTGTAAGTAGAACAGACCGCATCTAACATTTGTAAGGCAGCAGTTAAAACACCAACGGTTTTTCGCTCTTAAGTCAAATTGGCTCTTATGTTGAGCTGCTCATAAGTAGAGGTACTACTGTCCTGGTGCGGAAGGGTCCGAGGGAGGAGGGCCTTATGGATGAAAGCCAAAGGCTGATGGATGGCCACGGGTGACCCCACAACAGCAACCTTTTGATGAGGGTCCCTTTTGTTGAGGGGCTGGTCTCCAAAGCCCCAGGCCTGCTTCTATGGCCTCCTTGGAATGCAAAAAGGCTGCCAGGCAGGGAGCTTCACCCCTTGCAGAGGCCACGGATGCACTTTGCACCTCAGCTGCAGCCATCCCACCTCCCTTTTCCATTCGTGAAATGGGCCGGCTAGCTCACCTAATGGAGTGACACACAAGAGAGGCCATCATGAGAACACTCTCCAAAAACCAGCGGCCAGGGGAGCCACAGGTCGTTGTGTCCCTTGGCAGAAATATCTTGCTTAGGCCCTGCTCCCCCCCCCCATCAAGCCCTGCCTGATTTACAAAGCTTAGCATGGCTGGGACTTGGGCGGGAGAGCGCCAGGGGGCCCTTCGGTAGCTCCAAGGAGGGCCTGCGAAGAAACAGGAATGGACTCAGCCCTCTTGCTCAGCACACCTTCGGCACCATCTCTGCCTCTGTGTGTGTGTGTGTGTGTGTATGTGTGGGGTGGGGGTGGGGAGCGTGCGTGCGCACACAAGCGGCAGTAGCAACAAGAGAAAAGCAACGTGAGATCCAAATGTTTCTCCTGACCTGGAGTGCAAACGGTTTAATACTGTGTGACAGTTTAACAGCATTGCTGTATTATAACTCCCTGAATGTTTTATTTGAGCTGCTCTCTCTCTCTCTCTGTTTATTTTCCCCTCCTTAACCTGGTTTACTCTAAGCTACCTGGAAGCCCAGTTCTCTCAGGAAAAGGCAGCTTATCAATCAAAATAACAATAACGGCAGCGATGGTTGCTCTTAGGAGGTGGGAGCGCACAAGGTCTGTGCAGGCTTCATGACAGCACCCAGTCTGTGAGGCTGGAACTGAACAGAGAGGAAGAGCCGGGTGGCTCCCAGTCTCTGAATGCCGGGGGGGGTGGGAGGGCATTCTGGGTGCCCCAGTCCCAGGAAGGCTCTCTACCTAACATCCACGGAGTGGCAGCTGCAGCATCAGCTCTGCCTCTGTCAGAGACTTGCACAGAATCAAGGCTTGGCCTGGATCTGCACCCCCCCCCCTTCTCCCTGACTGCTTTCCCAGCAAAAGCCCTCCAGGGCTGAGCCAGGAAACACATCCCCAGCCCTCAAGAGCCACCTAACAGCAGGGTTCCAATGTGATAGGCCTTGGGGAGCCCCCCCGCAACAATGATGGCAGCTGCGCTACAAAGTGGATGTCCATGCTCCCAGACCTCAAGGGAACCTGAAAAGTGGCAGAGCCCCCTCCCTGGCACCCCATGTTGACCCGAACCAGGGGGTGCACCTACGCTGCTGCCAACTGGAGGGGGGGGAATTATCCTGCTACACCACAGCCAGATCCAGTGATTAATGAGCCACTTCACCAATTGACCCTGGAGGCACTGGCTGTCCACCTCACCCAGAAGGAAATTCAGACCTGCTTCGCAAACGCTCGCCCTGCATCCCCAGCCAGAGGAAGGGTGCCAGTTGAGGCCAGCGATTCCTCTGGGACCTGTGGTTGCTGCTCTTGTGGTGGTGCTTTCAATAATTGGTGGTGGAGCATTGTTTTTATTCCCCCGAAAGCTGCAGAATGACTGCCGAAGACGAAAAGGGCACACACCATTGCCAAAAGAGCCCGGGGATGGGAAAGCCCCCCCCCCCAGGACCTGCCTCCTTCTCTCTGTGCACCTCAAAAAAGGAAGGGAATGGGATGCTTGGTTCCCCCCCCCCGCCACTGCCTGTGCCACACACACCACACAGAGAATGTGATGAGAAGGCACAGGTCTGCCTACTTGCCCTCTCTGAGTTACGAGGTGAGGAAGAGGAGGCTTAGCTACTAGGCCTGTGGCTTGGGACCAAGCTCTTGAAAGTTCCCAGTAAGACCCCAGAATCCCTCAGAAAAAAACCACCAGGAAAGTCTAGGTTTAGATTCAAGTCCCACAGTCCTGTGGTTGCAGTTGGAGGGAGGGGGGGCAGAGGTAGCTTCTTAGATTGCAGATTGACAGCCATCTCCCTCCAAGAAGCTACACCTGGCCCCCAACAGCTACCGTGAGACTTTGGGACTTGGAGATAAACATGTCGTTCTGAAGCTACCCACAAGAATTTAGTGCACAGCCTGAGGAGCATGTTTTTGCTTAATGGAAGTGTGTGTGTGTGGGGGGGGAGGTTGTTCAGGGTTTGTTTTTTTTAGCAGTCCAGTAAAGGTATCACCTGTCCCTTCAGAATCCTTCAGCCACCCTACACCAAGGGAGCAATGGGGCTTGTAGTCCCAGAAACAACTTTCCAGAGCTCAAGCAGTGTTGACGGCAGAGCCTATAGAGGAGGACGCTTCAGGTAGCCCAAGGAAGTGAGCCAAGCCACAACCTCTGGGCAAAAGCCCAAAACCCAGCCAGTGCCCTGCCTTCGCAGGCAGCTTGGTGTCAGAGAAGCCCAGGTGCCGCTACGGAATGAGCAATCAGGCAGAAGGCATGCAGAAATGGTGGGCACACCTGTCTTTTGCCACTCAGTCTTTATTCCACCATCATTAAGCACCCGTAGTAAGCCCCTCTCCCAACCCATCAGAACTCCAGGATCCAGTTCCACCCGAGTCAATGTTTACGTATAAACTCTTTCTGTCTCTTCTCTGAGACCGAGTGGAGCCCCAACATCCACTCCGGCCTTTGACCCTTCTCCCCTGTCCTTACAGGCAGCAAGGGTAGCCAGCGGCACCTCCTTTCTGTGGACCACCTAAGAGTGCTGAGTGCCACTGTTACAGCCAAGGGGGCAACCCCTTTGGGCCCAACACTTATGATCCCAGAAGCACATCCTGTGGGCCACCCCGCTTGGTTGCTGGGCAGTGGGAATGGCCAACCATTCATGGTGCTGCAGAAAATCCACCCAATTGAGAGGTAGCAAATTTTCTCTTGGGAGAGGCAGGCAGGCAGGCCAGTCAGTACGTCCAAACTGTTCTGACTGGGCTCCAGGTTAGAGAGAGAGAGAGAGAGAGAGAGAGAGAGAGAGAGAGAGAGAGGGAAGGAAGGAAGGAAGGAAGGAAGGAAGGAAGGAAGGAAGGAAGGAAGGAAGGAAGGGATGAGTCTTATCATAGTAATACCTGCTAGATAGATAGATACATAGATAGATAGAGATTTTATCTGGAGTCTTATCAGTAGAGATAAGCTGAAATACTAATAACTTTATAAAATAACTTATAAGAGATATGAGTCTTGGTAAACCTGCTGCTTTAATGTTTTTTCTGGAGCTATCCAGGGTGCTGAAACACTACTTTTAAAATAGGTTTAGCACTTGGACCACTGCTTTAATGTTTCTTCTCTGTGTCCTTCTACAACATACTTTCAGGCAGTTGCTATGGGAGGAAAAACTGGAACCGGGCCGTGTAAACTATAACAGGATGGATGGAAGGGTGTGGGTGAGGCGTAGCTCGGATAGGTGCCTGGAACCAGCCCAGGGGTAGGGCTGCGGGACACTAATCGCTATCCCCCAAAACAGCTTGCAGGGTTTAGCACGAAGCAAGACTGAAGCCAAGAGCCAGATGGGGCTGTCTTCTCCAGACCCCAAAGATAAAGCATGGGCTGGGGGGGAATCTATCCCTTCTCCCTTTCTCCCCCTCCGCCCCATATAACTGACAGCTTCGGAAATATGCTTGCTTGCCCACACACTGACCCCTCTTTCTTCTAGAAAATAGCTGGGGGAAATGAAGATAAATTTCAACCACATCAGAGCCATGCTTTGAAACACAGAAGGACCCAGACAGAAATGGAAGGGGTCCTTTCCACCAACTAAGGAGAACATGGCTACGTTAAATCCTTCAAAGGCAAAGGATGCCATCCAGAAACGGCAACCAACCTGAGCCTGTAGGCGTCCCACCCTTCCTGAAACACCCCAGGTTCAATCCTCACCAGCCGTTTTTGCAGGTACGGAAGACGGGGAAGGAGCCCTGCCCAAGTGGCCCAAAAGAAACTGCAACTTGGGTGCTGACCTCCTGAACTCGTAAGCAATCTGGATCTCTTCCAGATGGCTTCAGGCTGCCCTTCCATCAAGCTCTTCCCAGAACCCCCGTACCCTGTCATAAGCCAATCAGATGGTGAAAGGGTATGGTTCCAGTCAATCCTCAGCTGCCTAGAAACACCCAATCTATCAATTGATATATTGGTCCATCGATCTAGCTAAAATATGTCTCTCCTGCCTTTCTCCCTGAAAGGACCCAAGGCAGACCTAGACACAATGGAGAGGAGGCACAAAGGAGTGGAAACCTTAAGAACGGTGGGGCAATGGCAAAAGGTCCCTGACTTGGCTTTTCTTTTTTCTTTTTTTGTGAACTTCCTTTTCTGGTTTCTGTTGCAATCATAGTCAGAAAGGGGTTACCCAGTTAAGAATTGCTCTCAATTAATTGATGCAGAAGTCAGAACCCCTGCAAATGCAGTTCCCTACCGACTCCTCCCAATGTGAGCAGGAAAGACAGCACCCTTTTCTCTGCCTCTCTGCTTGGCCTCACGAAGATGCCACCTCATCTGGTGATTTTCAGATTTGTTTCACACCCACAGACAACTCCTGCTTTTCTTCACCTCCATTCACGCGCTCCTTCTCACTACCTCCGACACATCTGCTCACGACGCAGAGCTAACTCCCTTCTGCTCTTCGCCACACGGGGTCTTCGGCAAGCCCTTCCCATTTGGAGGGGGCTCAGGCTAGGTAGAACTAGGGGGGCATACACTCAAAATGAGGCCTGGGAGAGTAAGAACAGACAAAAAGAAAATATTTTTTTCACCCAGCGTGTTCTTAGTCTGTGGAACTCCCTGCCACAGGATGTGGGGATGGCATCTGGCCTGGATGCCTTCAAAAGGGGATTGGACAGATTCCTGGAGGAAAAATCCATTCAGGTTACAAACCATGATGGATATGTGTAATCTCCAGGCTTAAAACCTGAGTAACTTCAAGGACCAGTTGCAGGGGAGGGGTATCAGGAGACAGAGATCTAGTTTCATCCGCTCCCAGAGGCATTTGGTGGGGCCACTGTGAGATACAGGAAACTGGACTAGATGGGCCTTTGGCCTGATCCAGCAGTGCTCTTTTTAGGTTCTTAGTGATTTGATTGATTGATTGATTGATTGATTGATTGATTGATTGATTGATTGATTGATTGATTACAGGTTACAAGCCATGATGGGGATGTGTCATCTCCAGGCTTAAAACCGGGGTATTTCAAGGACCAGATGCAGGGGAGTGGGATCAGGAGACAGAGATCTAGTCCCGTGTGCTCCCAGAGGCATCTGGTGGGGCCACTGTGAGATCCAGGAAGCTGGACTAGATGGGCCCTTCTTGGCCTGATCCAGCAGGGCTCATCTTAAGTTCTTATGTTCAGGCTGGAAAGGGAATGCATCCTGCCACCAGCCTTTGCGTCACCCTGCCCAACAGACAGACAAATGCCATCCATGGTTTTGCATTGCCTGTTTCTCAGAATCCTGTGAGGAAGGTTTAAGACACCCCAGGCAATAAAGAAAAATAAAGAAGAAGAATCCATTTTACTGTTTGACTTAAGTGTCTCGGTCTCTGATCAGGGCAGTGAATCCAGCCCGTGCTCTTTCCTAGCCTTTCCTCTGCCAAGGGCACCACCACCATCCATTCCCCCTCCCTGCAGAAGAGTCACAAGCCACACGGAAGTCAACCTGGAACTTGACACTCCTTTACATCTGAGTGAATATGCGGCAGGTCAGAAACACCTGGGGATCAGAAAGGAGGTGACCCCCAAAAAAATACCCCAAGACTCCCTGCATGTTGTAGTTCAGTTTGGCTGCAAGCCCCCCACAGAAAGGACAAGGTTTCCCATCTGAACCAGAAAACACAGCAATTGCATAAACCATGAGAATTAGGCCCACACAAGTCCTCGAACTCCCACGGGCAACGTCTCAAGTGGCCTCAGGCATCGCCCTGATTTTCTCACCCTCATCCTGGAGGAAAAGTTCCTGGAGGAAAAGTCCATCACAGGTTACAAACCATGATGGAGAAACCAGGGTACTTCAAGGGCCAGATGGCAGGGCAGTGGTATCAGGAGACAGAGATCTAGTCTCATGAGCTCCCAAACGCATCTGGTGGGACCGCTGTGAGATACAGGAAGCTGGACTAGATGGGCCTTTGGCCTGATCCAGCAGGGCTCTTCTTATGTTCTTATATCTCACAACACCAGGTGTTCCCAAAACCCTGGCTGAGGCCCCTGGTCCAAGTGCACGGATGGACATGTTTACTGCATCCACTCATAACATATATGTGTCCCATTACACAGCACACTGACAAATGGCCCTAAACCTGGGGGGGGGGGGAGAGATGGATTTGGAAACTCAACCCCATTGAAGACAAAACCCTATGGAATACACCCAGGAATCTGTGAAGTTACCCAAAGAACTGCTGAGATCATCTGTGGCCCTCCTGATGGCTCCTCTTGAGTCAGTGGGCAGAGGAGGGGGGGCATACCCTCCCCTGTTCACAAACCCCTGCTGTCTGTGGACCACCACCCACTTTGGGGCCCTGGGTTGACATAAGAAACATCCTCCAGCCGACCACCCAGAAGGCCTCCCAGCTAAACTCTGCCCCCCCCCTCAGGGAAGCTCTCACCCCACAAACGCCCTGAGACCTCCCACCTTTCGAGGTCGCCCATTCAGCTGGAAAGGGGGCCTGACGAGGGCAGAGGATGGACGGCAGAGGAGGCGGGCACAGGGGAAGGGCTCGCGGGGTGGGGTGGGGGGGAGGGTGGGGCGTCTGTGCAGGACCCGAAGGGGCGCGCCGGGGGCGGCGGGGGTGGAGGGAGCTCCCGGGCGCTGCTGGAGCCCTGCCTCCCGGAGGGCCCCGACCGCCCTCCCCTTGGCCGGGGTGGGGGTGGGGGTGGGGGTGGGCGCCGCCGCCGCCTCCTCCACTGACCTGGTCTCCGCCGGACGTGGCGCTTCCTGCCGCTGCAGAAGCGGACTTTGCTGAAGACGCCCAAGACGTGCCTCTCGCAGAGGGAGCGCCCGTCCTTGCTGGGGCTGGAGCGGCGCTTGGAGGCCGACACGCGGTCGCTGTTGGATTCGCGCGCCTGGCGCTTTTGCCGGATCAGAGAGCTGGCGATGGCCGCAGCCATGGCCGGAGGGCCGGGCGGACTCGGCGACAGCAGTCACGGAGGAGGCCCCTAGCCGTCCTCGGCCCCGTGGCGGCGGCGGCGGCGGCGGCGGCCATGCGGGTCCCCCATAGCAGCGGCGCGGGCGGCCGAGGCCCACGATCCCCCGACGGACGGACGGACGGACGGACGGACGGAGGCGGCGGCGGCGGCGGCAGAAGACGACGACCCCGGGCCCGCCCTGGCCCGCCCAACCGCCCTCCCTCCCCCCAGCCCAGCCCAGGGGCTGGGGGAAAAGACGCCCCTGCCCCTCCGCCCCGCTCGCCCCTTCGGCAACTCCGACGGCGAGGTTCCGGGCGGCGGCAGCGGCAGCTCTCGCCTGTCCAGCGCCGGTCCGGCGACCCTCGGAAAGTCCGCGCCCGCCCCGTCCCGCAACAGCTGGCCCTCCAGCACACCCCCGGCGGGGGGCGTCTCAGGTGGCCGCCGGCCGTCCGGGCAGGGTGGGGCGGGCGAGGAGGAGTCCGGCGAGGCGGGCTGGCGTGCGGAGGGCGGGCGGGCGGGAGGCTCTCCCCGGGGGGCCGGCCTCACTTCCTCCCGGCCGAGAGCGGGGCCCGGCGGCGCATCACCAGGCAGCGACCATCTCCGACGGGGCGGCGGCGGCGGCGGCCGCGGGTGGCCACGAAGGAGGAGGCGGCGGCGGCGGCGGCGGCGGGGTGGGCAGGCGCGGGGCGGCTCCGGGCATGGCTGCTGCTGTGCCGCTGGGCCCGAAGGGCGGCCGCCCCGCCCGCTTCATCGCCCCACCGGCTCCTCCGCCCGGCCCGCCGGCCTCCTCCTCCTCCTCCTCTTGCTGCTGCTGCTGCTGCTCCCCGGCTGGCTGGCTCCTTCCGCGCCTCTCCCTGCCTCTCCCCCCGCCGGCCTCGCCTTCCTCCTCCTCCTCCTCCTCCTCCTGGGTTCCGAAGGCGAAGGGAGCGCCGTCTGGCTTCGCGCTTGTTGCGGGGACGGGAGCCGAAGGGAGGAGGGGGGGGGCTCGAGGGCGGGCTCTCTCTCGCGCGCGCCCGCCCCCGGCGCCGCCAAAGCCGCCTCCGCCTCCCGCCCCTCCTCCTCCTCCTCCGGCAAGGGCGGGGGCGGCGGTGCTGCAGAAGCCGCTCCGGGCAGGGGGTCCGGCCACATCATCGTCCCCCCCGCCGCCGCCTCCTCCTCCTCCTGGGGACCCTCGGCGCGACCCTCCCCGTCCGCGCTCGCCGCCGCCGCCCCCTCCCCTTCCCCTTCCAGCCGCCGAGGGGCGTCCCCAGCCGACGGAGGGACACCTCGGGGACACCCCGGGTTGCCGCCCAGGGACCGTCGGGGCCCGAGCCCTCCTGGTTGCCGAGGCCGGGCGGTAACGGGCGGGGTGGCAGGGAGGGCGGGGAGGGCCCCGATCCGGCGCCTGGGCAGCAGGGCCGCCGCCGCCGCGCTTCCTCCTCCTCCTCCTCCTCCTCCTCCTCCCCGGTGCTTGCCTGGTGGCTTCGCCTCCCTCCCGCTTCTACGCAATCCTACGTGACCGAGGTTCGGATGAGCGGCTGGCCCCGGCGGCGCGCGAGGCCTCGGCCACTGCGGGAAGGGCGCGCCCCCGCCGCGCCCCCCCGGACCTTCTGCCACCCCCTGCCCCCTGCCGCCGCGCGCGCCCCTGCCTCGCCGCGACGGCTCCTTCCACGAAACCGCTGGACCACTGCCCTCCAGGAAAGGGACTCTCCCCCATCTTCCCCTCTCAGGGCCACCGCCCAAAAGCAGGCCCGACACCGGGGCGCTTCAAGGCTGCGGGGGCGGAGGAGGATCCAGGCCAGGGGGGCGAGGGATCCCTTGCCCTCACCCCCCCCTTCCACCTCCAGTTACCTCTGGATCCAAGAGCTGCCAGTCCTAAACCTGGGTGGTGGTGGTGGTGGTGGAAGAGGCCGGGGGGAACGGAGAGGAGGCAGGCAGCCGCCACCACCGCCTCTGAGCGAGGGACCCTCCCTCTGCAAGGTTGCCCCAGCAGCTGCCTCAGGCATGGACTGCCCTGGGGGTGGGGGGGGGGTGGAGAGCTGAGGCAGTGCCTGGGACCTCTGGGCGCCACCCGCCCGCCCCTACAACCCCCCCCCCCCCCCAGGCATTGCTGTGTCTGTGCTTCCACTCCCTCTGAGCAGCAGGAGAGTCTCCTTTGGAGGAAGCCACCCCTGCTGCCACTTCCACCTGGGATGCTGATGGGTTTGCAGAACAGGAGCCAGGGGAGTCTTGTTTCTCTCTCTCCAGGAGGTCTCCCCACCACCACCTCTTCTGGGGGGGGGTTCCCATCACAAAAGGCAGAGGGGGGCTTTGCTCTTAGCAAACCACCACCATCCCAGCAAAGGAAGGGATCCCCGGGCAGCATCTCCAAAGCCAGATGGCCTCTGGTTTCCTCTCCTGGCATCAGACCCTCATCATTTCCTGGCCCACCCTACTTTCCAGATCAGCAGAGGGACCTTCTGGTTTGTCTGCCAAGGGTATTTCTGCTGTCAGGTGCCATCCAGCGGCTCCCAGACACTCACAACCCTGTGAATAACTTGAGCTCAAAAAGGGCCTGCCATAAACCTCCCCAGGCAGGTCTAGCAAACTCAAGGCCACAGCTTCCTGTATTGGGGCCCGTCCATCTCATTTATTGGATTCTCCTCTTCTCCAGTTGCCCTCCCCCTTTCCCTGAGCGTCTGACATGCCCAGGAATTAGGGAAGCAGGTTTGCTGCGCCCGCAGTTCCTCCACAACGGACTCAAGGCTGAACCTGATCCTGTCCCTGGGCTGCCAGGAAACAGATATACACGCCCCAGGTTTCATTGGGTTTGGGAATTCATCTCCCATGCAGGAAAAGCAGACCGATGGGAAACTGCCCCTCCCCCTCCAGCTGCTTGTTTGGGGCAGAAGCCCATTGGCTGGATCTGTTAGAATGGGGGCCTTTTTTTTCCTGGCAGGGGCGTCCACCTTGGTGGCCGAGAGGAAGACCCTAGGCTCATTCCCACTGGTGGACAGGAGCCTGCTGGCAAAAGCTCCGGAGGAGAGTGCCCGCCGCCACCACTCCTGAGAGGAGGCCGGGGTGGGCCGTGGCCAGTGGTGTGAAGGCTAGGAAGACGGATGGCAGGAGCTCCGTCTGTCCATTCTGGAATGCCGCAAAAGGCGGGGGTGGCAGCTTGACTCTGCGTCGGTAGGGAAATGTGGGACCAGGGAGGGGGCAGCCACGGCCGGGAGCAGGGAGCCCGTGTGTTCTCAAGGCCTGCATGGCCGGGGGTGCCCCTTCCCCACTTTTCCTGAGCAATAAAATTAACATCTATGGCCCTTTGTACATGACCCCTAAACTCCGCCGCAAATGGCTCCCAGCTCCAGAGCTTAAAATTGTTTCCCCACCAGCTCCGGAGTTTACAGATAATTAAGTGTGACCACGCCCACCTAAGCGCGTCCCAGCGCACTTTTCAGGTACCTGCTCTCTGGAGGTCAAAATTCCTGATGCAGATATAACGTAGTGACTGCCCGGCTCTCCTTGCTTCTGTTTGTTCTTTTTTTTGCCCCCCACCCCTTTAAGAGATCTGAATGCAGTGCCGGGAGCAAAGCGAGATGGCAGAACGGAGGTGAGTGGCATTTTTTCTTCCTTTTTTTCTCCCTCCCCTCACGCAGCCAGCAGCCAGGGGTGCGGAGGGGGTGGGAACGCAGGAACAGCAACAAACCCCTAAGATCTCTGGTCCGAATTTAAGTGGCCAGCGGATCTTAGGGGTCATGAGACCCCCCCCTGGGGTGGGGTGCTGGAGGGCCAGCTGCTGCGTATAGTTTAAAAAAACCTCTTCCTCACTGACTTGTATGATGATGATGGCTCATGGATCCTGCCGCTTGTGGCCTCAGGGGGGTAGGCTGAGAATGAGAAAACGTTGAGGTTGGGGGCTCCTCTGCGCCTACCCAGGGGAGCACAGAGAAGGATCTTTGGTGAACTGCAAAAGGAACCCCAGAGGCCACCTTGCCCTAATCCCCACCCACCCACCCACCTCGAATGAGAAAGTGCACGGCTTCCAACCTCTGCTTGGAAACGGGCAACAGGCGGGGTCCCTCCCTCCCTCCCTCCAGAGACAGTCTGTGCCAAGGGGCCAAGAGCCCTTCTGCTTTCTAGCTGGGAGAGAATGGCGTCTCTCAGCCAAAACCCGGAGTGGACCAACACAACGGAGCCAGAGGATAGGTGAGGGGTCTGTCTGCTGGTAACTGGGAGGCCACTCCGGCTGTTTCCTTTTGGGGAGATGCACCCCCCTCCTCTCCTCGCCTCTTGGCAGGATGTTAACTCTTCCTGTTTGCCCCACTGCCCTTCCTTGAGCCAGAAGGCTTGTGCGTGCGCATGTGGGTGAGCGTCTACAGACGGGAAAGCCCATCATTTAACCAGTCCTTGTTCGAACTGCTTAGGAGCTCGGTCTTCCGCATTGTCAAGGATGCTTATTAAGCAGAAACAAGGCTGGTGCTTGATGTTTTATTAATATTTTATCCTCTGCCGGGCAGCCCCTTCTTGCATGTAGCAGAATAATTTAAACCCAGGTTGTTTTTGGCACTCTGGGGTGTCTGGGCGTGGGTGGAAGGCTTTCAAAGGAGGCGTGGGTAAGCCCTGGGATGACAACATTTTAACGCCCACATCATCTCTGAGTCTCCCTCAGCCTTTGGACGGCAGGGGGGAGGGGAGGCAGAAGGAGCACCACTCTTCAAAAACAGCCACCACCTTTGAGGACAGCAAATAAGTCAAGTGGAAAAAATCTGATCACGAGTTTGGGGTCCCCCAGATTGGAACGACACAGCCGAAGGCTCTTGCAGCACTTCCCTCCTGGCTCCCTCTAACGAAGCAAGGAGGAAACGTCCACAAAACAAAATGGGCTTGCATTTCTTAAAAACTTAAGAGGGCTTCTCCCCAAGTTTGAAAAAGTCGCTCTGAAAATGGGGGAAACAAAACACCACTGATACACTGCACACAGCCTTACAGCAGGAAGATGAGACCACCCCACCCCCCACCCCCACCCATATGTGCTGGTGCATGAGGTCTTTGAGCACAGAGATGTGAGAACAGCCCCCAGGCCCCCTTTTCTGGATGGAAGAGGAGACCAGAGCATCCACTTTGCCCCTGGTGACCTTGGTGGGCTTAGGCCAGGCCCCCTCCAAACCCTCGTGCTCAGCTCTGAGCACCTGAGGTTTCATGGGGGCCGTCTGCTTTCCTGAGCTGCTTAGCCTTTCTGGCACCTAACTAACAACTTCATGCATGAGGAAGGAGCCACAGAGTAGTGCAAACTTGGGCACAACTCGGAGTCTCAGGCAATCCAGAGTCTGACCTAATAGGGGGCTCCAGGTTTGATGCACTTCAGGGACACTGGGGCTCGGGGACCACAGCAGAGGTGGAACAGGTCCTCACAAAATACCTCCCAGGGTTTGATGGCACTTCAATGGGTGTAGCTCCATCCTTGGAGAAACCCAGGGTTTATGGTTGGAAAGGTATTGAATGTCTTCCTGGAACCACAGAAAAATAAAGCCCCACCCTCCGCCAACTACAAACCCCAAGGAGGGGTTTCCTCAAGATGGCAATGGCTCTAGCAGTGCCCCGGTGTTGTGAGTCTGTGCTAGCGGTGTGCAGAATTGTGTGTTGTTGTTGCTTTTGCTGCTGCTGCTGCTGTTGTTTTACTGCAATCCCAGAATTTCCCAGGGGGTTCTGGGAGTTGTAATCCAAAAAACATGACCCCTCCCCCCCAATCTGCACACATCTCTGCCTGCCTCCAGCACATGCACCCACAGATGATGATCACCCTTCTTTTCAGCGATGCCACCCTGCTTGGCCTTCAGACTATGGAGCCACCCAGATATCTAAACGACTTAGGACCTAGATACCTGAAGGATTGCCTCCTTCCATACGAACCTACCCGGCAATTAAGATCTAGCCAGGGGGCCCTTTTGAAAGAGCCATCCCTCAAGGAGGTGAGAGGGATGGCCTGTAGACACAGGGCCTTCTCGGCAGCTGCTCCCAAGCTATGGAATGCCCTCCCGATCAAGATCCGCCTGGTGCCAACACTGATTACATTCCAGCGCCAGGTAAAAACCTTCTTGTTCCAGAAGGTTTTTAATTGATATAATATAGATTGTGGGTCCGCTGATGACAATTTTAGAATAATGATTTTAGTGTAAGGTTTTTATTGATGATTTATTGATATTTTACTCTTAACTATTCTAAATTGTTTTATTCTTTGGATTGTAAGCCGCCCAGAGACCTTGGGGTAGTGGGCGGCATATAAGTTAAATAAATAAATAAATAAATAAATAAATAAATAAATAAATAAATAAATAAATAAATAAATAAAAGAGAATGGGGCTGTTTCCTCTCAGCTCTGGCTCGCTGGCCACTCATTCTTTCCAAGGAGGCCCTGCAGGTGTGGGCCCTCTTGCTATCCTGCAGCTCGTTCTGGAGCACGCCTCCCTCTCCCAATCAAACCGTATATAAAACACAAGAAGGCACCTTAAAGACTAACAAGGATATCGGAATAATGTGAGCTTCTGTGGATCCTGCTCACTTCGTCAGACCTGCGGAGGACAAGTTACGTCATTCATTCAGTAGACCAGGGGTGCCCCAACTTTTTGAAAGGAGGGCCAGATTTGGTGGCTGAGAATGTGTCAGGGGCCGGTTGCTCCCCGACCCTGCCACCCCACTGCAAGCCCCACCCACTGACCCATAAGCCCCACCCACTGACCCCTTGCAACCCCACCCGCAGGAAGGAAAGCAGGGACCAAGGGAGGGAGGAAGGAAGGAAGGAAGGTGGGGAACAAGGGAGGAAGGGAGGTGGGGACCAAGGGAGGGAGGAAGGAAGGAAGGAAGGTGGGGAACAAGGAAGGGAGGAAGCTTCTGCTCACTGGCCAGCCGGCCCGCCCAGCCCCTCAAGCTTCCCGGTGGTGTCAGTGTTGGCGGAAGATTAAAAAAAAACATGGGGCAAAGGAGGGGGAGGGAGGGGCAGGCCAGCCAGCTGGGGGCCACTCAGAATGGCCTGACTGGCTGGATTTGGCCCCCGGGCCGGACTTTGGGCAGGCCTGCAGCAGATGTTCCATGAGCCCCCCCCCTGAGAAACAGGGGACCCCACCCGCCCTGCCCTGCCCTGCCCCAGGAAGGAGGAAGGGAGAAAGCGTCAGGTTCCCTTCTGAAAGGGAGCAGCACCGACGGGAGCCATGGCGAACAGAGGGAGCCGAGCCTCATACAACGGCGGCAGCCAGCTTGGCTCCGTGGGAACGCAGGAAAAAGTCCGGAAAGGAGAGCAAAAATGGGCTCCTTTCAGAAGCTGGGAAGAGGCCAAGGAAGGTTCTGCCTGTCAAGAGATGCAGCGATTCCGCCCCCCTCCCTCTCTCAATCCTGACTTTCCATCACCTAAATCAAAGCAAAGCATGGGGGAGGGGGGAGGAGGCTTTTTTGGCAGCCAGAGAGGCAATCTCCGCGGCCTGGGAATGAGGCTGTCAGGCTGCATTTTTCCCCATGGAAATCCAGTTGGGCTTGTCACCTGCCACCCCCACCCCCCCCCCCACATCTCGTTTTCACGAAAATTGGTTTCTGAGAAAGTTCCGATTCGGGTCGGCGTTGGCGAAAGAGGCTCCCAAAACGCAGCCTCCTGAGCGCAGGCTCCTCGTGCTGGCAGTGGCAGGGCAGAGGCCGGGCAGAAGTGCGCACGCACGCACGCCACCGGTTCCCCAAAGGGCAAGTGCTAAGTCCCCAGGGGCTCCCTGCCCTCCCTCTTATCCATAGCAGAGGATCACGCCTGGGGCATCAAAGAAGGCAGTCCTTTGCAGAAGCAGCCTGGACTGCAGAGAAGGGCAGAAAGGAGGACTCTGCAAATGGACTAGGCCAATCCAGGAAGTGTGTGTGTGTGTGTGTGTGTGTGTGTTTGCGCGCGTGCGCGCGTGGGGAGGGGGGATGCGATTGGACCAGGGTAGCCTCTGTTTGGAAGTCAAGCCGATCACCCACCCTCCAGGCCAAGTTCTGACCACTTCCCTCCTGCACCCAGACTGCCCCCCCTCTTCGCACAGGGTGTGTTTCAGCCTCTCTCACACACACCCATTTCTGCTCCAGGTTCTTGGTTCAAAGAAGGAGGAGAGAACCGGAGTGCTGTGCAGGGTAACTGGGAGCCTTCATGGATTAAATGCCAAGGTGGCCCTTTGGGATACTCCCCTGAGTGGCAACTGAGCCAAAGACCAAAGCCAGCCATGGAACAGAAGCCTTTCTCAACCCCTTGGGGAGTCTTCCAGAGTGTCCTTGGCTGCCCGTGGTTTGGGAGGCTAAGCCGGGCTGGATCACTGGAAGATTGGCCAGAACCTCCCGCCTCTCCCCGCTGGTGCCCAGCAGAGTCCTTGTGCAAAGAAGCCCCTTCTCATGGTCACCCCTCACGGTCCCTCTCCTCAAGAAATCAAGATCCATCCCTGTTCGCCTCCTGAGTCCCTCCTCGCCTTCACGCTGCAAACCTCTCGGAGGGTGGTCTGTGGCGAGGCCAGTTGTTAGGAGGAGTCGAGGGGCAAAAGCTCTTTCCTAGGCTTCGCCCCGCCCAATGGCAGAGCCGGTGCAGGGTGAACGCCACCGAAGCATGGAGCAAGGGAATCCATAACCCTCACCAGCTGTTCTCCTTATCCGGGTGCAGCCAGCAAAGTGTGTGTGTGTGTGTGTGTGTGTGTGTGTGTGTGTGTGTGTGTGTGTGTGTGTGTGTGTGTGTGTGTGTGTGTGTGTGTGTGTGTGTGTGTGAGAGAGAGAGAGAGAGAGAGAGAGAGAGAGAGAGATCCCCACTCACTTCTGGCTCACTGGCTGGGTGTGTGTGTGAATCAGTGAGGCTCCTGGCTCTCTCTGGGACACCCATGTGCCCTGGCCATGCACAGGGAGCCTATTTCCACTGGGCACGTGTTCCCATCATCCCTGGCTGGCAGCAGGCAAGGGAGAGCTTTGAAAACACCAGCCAAGCCCCCCTCTGTCCCCCCCTCGGGCTCTCCCCTTCTTCCCTTGCAAGGACCACCACCACCCCGGTCCACCCCAGAGGCCCTTCCGTCCACACCCAGAGGCCCTTCCTCCACTCACTGTGCTGCCCACTCTGCGCCAGGAGAAGGGCCCTGCTTCCACCCTGAGGGTGCCCAGGAATGCTCTGAGAATAGGAGGGAAGGAGGGAGGGGCAGGGGGAGGCAAAAGGGACACCCGCCAATCCCCCTTGGGCCAGCACAGGCACCAGAGTCCAACAAGAGAACCAGCCAGCACGAGGTCCCTGGGAGCTGTTTCTTCAGACAGGGCTTAAAAGCAATTCAGCGGCTAGCACCAGCCAAGTCTCTGCCCCCCCTCCCTCCCTCCCCCTCTCTCTCTCTCTCACACACACACACACACACACACACACACACACACACACACACACACACACACACAGGTGCAAATTGAGAGCGAGAGCGAGAGCGAGAGGAAATGCACCAGGAAAGAGGCTTCCTGCATGATTAAAATCCTTGCTGCCTGGAAAGGGCCCTTGCTGCCGAGGGAAACCCTGCAACGAAGGGGAGCAGGAAGAGGCTTCCCGGAGGAGAGGTGGGCTTCTCCCAGCCAGAAGGCCCAGCAGGAGATGACAGGTTGGGGAAAGGGGGCACCCGGCACTCTTTCCAGGCAGAGGTAACCCTGGATCTCCACTCCTCTCCTGCTCCCCTGTGCCCTGTGCCGACCCTCCCAGCCGGGCCTTCTGCCCCCTTCCCTTGGCCACTCTCCACCCAGGCTGGCTTCGGCTGAGCTCCAGAGACCCCCTCCTTCCCTGCCCCTGAGGAGCAGGAAGAGACCCCCATCCCCACCACCACCACCCCAACCACCCCAACCGCCACCCTCGTCTGAGAAGCAACGCTGCCTCCCGGTGGCAGCCAGAGAGCTCGCAGCCAACCGGAGCTCCCCCTCAGGCCCAACCCTGCGCTGGACCACTTCCGTTCGAGGAGCTCTCTTCTTCGTCTGGCCAAGAGGCAGGCAGGGGACCACAGGTAGCCCCCACGCCCTCCAATGTCAAATCTGGAGGACTGAGGGAGAACCCTTGAGCCTCCCAAGATGGGGTGTGGCTGCTTTTGATGGGCCGTAAGCACCTTCCCACGGACACTGCCCACATTTAAAAAAAAAAACACAGTGTGGCACAGAGGCTTAGTGATGCTAAGAAAACACCCTTTGGTGTGCCAGAGAGGGTGTGGCTTCCACGGACCAGGGAAAGACAAGGATGACCCACTCACACGCCAAGCGCTGGAGGTTCTGCACGGTCTGACTGGGCCCAGCTCCCTTGCTCCCAGGGAGGGAGAGGCACGGCGGCCTCTGAGCCACCCATGCCCTGCCACTGTGTCTGCTAGCCACACCGAGAGCGAGCCCAGGCCTCCATGTCTAAGGCCCTGAGAGCCATCTTGCTCATAGACTCCATCGGCAGCCAGGCATGCTGGATCTTTCTGAACTGCAGGGATTGTGGCATCCCCTGCCAGCTCCACCCCAAGGCAAAAGCAAAAAGGCCAAGTGTTCTGCTTATATACCGCCCCATACCACTACAAGTAGTCTCTGGGCAGTTTACAATTTTTAATTACAATCTGCAGGCCACAACAATCATCACAGATTTTTAAGGATCAGTATAGTGATGTAAGCTAGCCCTGGCATAAGGCCGAGTATTGCAAGGCAACTTGCCATTAAGGGGCATTAGGTTTACAAAAGACCCACTCCTTGATTGTCGATATGGACCCACTGAGCAGCCTGTATGTTTGAACTCTCCCTATCAAGCAGGTAACCAAGAGTACCTGGCCTTCTGCATTTGTCTCTATGTTATGGTTAGTTCCAGAAAGTTATAAGAAGAATGGATATGGCCCTGGCAGTTACCTGAGCAAGCAGGAGACCTCATGGAGACCATGTGACTGTCAATTTGGAAAGCAGTTCAGCCTATGGAGGCAGCAACTTGGCTTAGATCCATCTGCCAGCAGGGCAGCCCCCCACCCCCACCCTGACTGGAGGAAACCCAAGCCAGGCAGAGACATTGGAATGGTTTCCACCCTCTAGATGTGGAGCCCTTTTGACGAACTGGGAAAAATCTTCTCTTGGTTACTTGGAGGGAAGAGGAGAGGACAGACGAGCCCCAAAATGGCCTCAGCTTTTTCAAGAGAGATGGAGACAGCCCCCCTTTGATTTGTATTCCTGCCTGGAGTAAGCAGGGGGTTGGACTGGACGGCCTTAAGAGGCCCTTCCGATTTCACTATTCCATGAATCTAAGGCTATATATAAAATGTTTCTATCCCACCTTTCTCCCCAGAAAGGATCTAATCCAGGAACTGGTTCAGCAGACCTTTTGCCTGACTCCAGGGCAGATTTCAGTCCTGGGCACACATTCCCCACCCCCACCCCACCCACCCGGGGGACTGGAGGGTGTCAGCTGGGCTCCTCTGGGCTGCTTCCAGGCCCATGAACCCATGGAAGGGAGAGGGACCTGAAGACCCACAAAGCTGGCAAAGGGCCTGAATCAGAGTGTGCCCATGTTTCCTTCAGACTTGGCCCCTGGCTAAAGCTTTTGCCAGCTTGCAACCCCCCCACCCCCACACACACTTTTGATGATCTCTGCAAAATGCCTCCCCACCTGCCATGTGACCCAGTCACACATCTCTCTGACTATGCAGGCACCTTCTTGAAATGGGAGGGAACGGCCCAGCCATGGAATTCTGCATGCACGCACACACGCCCACCCACACGACTCTCCTCTAAACAGATGGAAGAGGTGGGCTTTAATGGGTTGCCCACGCAGAGAGGTTCAGCGTTGGGAAGAAGCCCTGCTGCACATTGTATCTGCAGCTGCTGTCCTTCCACTTATTTTTTATAATCTGCACGTTGGTGCAGAAACTGTGAAAGAGATCCGCTTACAATTAAAAAAAAATCAGTGCAGCTCAATGGGCACTCCTTGGGGCCAAAGAGCTGCAAAATACATTTGAGTCTGGAGCACCAGCGAAATGGGATATCCCTGCAAAAGACGAACACTGCCTTTGGGGATTGAATGTCCCCTTATCTCACAATACACACACACACACACACACACACACAGTCTCCTTGGGCTGCTGCATAGCAAGACAAGGGTTCTTTTGTCCCTGGCCTCCAAAGGAAGCAAAGCAATGCCATCTGGTGGCCAAAAGGAAGGCTGCATTTAACAAACACACCAATACACTACACACAACAGAGAGGGGGGGCACTGCTGAGTCCCACAAAGGCCAGTGTGCACACCAGAGTGCTGCTCTAAAAGACTGTTCCTGCTTTGCAACTGAGCCTGGAGTCCCCCCCCAGCTGATGCTTTTCTGACTTGCCTACGACCTGGTGTTTGGCCCTGGGGCTCTGGTTCTGGGGTCCACAGCGGAAGACTTTCAACTAGGAGCCCCGTGGAAGGGGCTGTTGCCACCCTGGCAAACTAATATTTTGGGGTGCCTCCAGGACATGCCATTTAGATATGACCAGGAGCACTCTTGGTCTTTGGGCATGTCTACACTGGCCGTTCTGTGTGTGCGGAGTGGACCGGGCTCCAAAAAGTCTGTGGAAGTGATGTTGGTGGTGGTAGGGAGAAAAACAATCTGCCTTATGGGGTGCTCCTCAGCTCCCCTCTGCAAACGACCCCTTGTAGCCTGGTTAGCTACCAGCTGTGCCCTTTCCCTGCTCCTCCACTGAAGGACCTGGAGTGTGGACCCTCTTCTCGCATACTACAGACCCCCACAAAGCATGCTTGACCTGGATTACTCGCAAGTATCATAGAATCATAGTATCAAAGAATCACAGTTGTTGGAAGAGAACTCAAGGGCCATCTAGTCCAACCCCCTGCCATGCAGGAAACACCCCCGCCCCCCAAATCACAGGACTCCCGACAAATGGCCATCCAGCCTCTGCTTAAAAACCTCCACAGAAGGAGACTCCACCACCCTCCTTTGTGGCAACATATTATTCCACTGCCGAACAGCTCTAAGTGTCATGAAGTTCTTCCTCACGTTCAAATGGAATCTCTTTTCCTGTAGTTTGAAACCATTGCCGCGAGTCCTAGTCTCTGAAGCCCTGGAAAACAAACCTGTTCCCTCTTCAATATGACATCCTTTCAAATATTTAAACATAGCTACCATATCCCCCCTCAGCCTTCTTTTTGAAAGGCTAAACATTCCCAGTTCCCTAAGCCATTCTTCATAAGACATTTCCTCCAGACCTTCAACCATCCTGGTCGCCCTCCTCTGCACCCGCTCGAGGTTGTCAACATCCTTTTTAAATTGAGGTGCACAGAATTGTACACAGTACTCCAGGTGGGGTCTGACAAGAGCAGAATAGAGTGGTACTATCACTTCCCTTGATCTAGACACTATGGTTCTGTTGATGTAACCAAGAATCATATTGGCTTTTTTGGCCACCGCATCACACTGCTGACTCATGTTCAATTTGTGGTCCACCAAGACTCCCAGATCCCTTTCACAGGTACTATTTTCCGGTCAGGTGTCTCCCATCCTATATCTGTGCAATTCATTCTTTTTCCTAGATGCAGCACCCTACATTTCCCTCTGTTGAAACCCATTCTCTTAGCTTTGGCCCAGCACTCTAATCTGTCAAGGTCCTTTTGGATTTTCATCCTATCCTCTAGGGAATTAGCAACCCCACCCAATTGGGTATCATCTGCAAATTTGATCAGGCTACTCTCTAATCCTTCCTCCAAGTCATTAATAAAGATATTAAATAGCACCGGACCCAGAACAGAACCCTGGGGCACCCCACTGGTCACATCAGCATCTGCAGCCAAGGCCAGCAAAAGCAGGAGGAGAGAGACAGCTGAGGGTGGGCTGACTTTCCTTTCTCATTTGTTTGCTAAAAGAAGAAGTAGCAGATTGAAATGGCCAGGCATCAGCTTGGCATGGTTTTAGAATACCACTGTGCAAACAACAGGAAAAGAGATTCCATTTGAACATTAGGAAGAACTTCCTGATAGTTAGAGTTGTTCGGCAGTGGAAGATGCTGCTCCAAAGGAAGGTGGTGGAGTCTCCTTCTTTGGAGATTTTTAAGCAGAGGCTGGATGGCCATCTGTTGGGGGGGTAACATGGCAAGGGGTTGGACTGGATGGCCCTTGAGGTCTCTTGATTGAGGCCTTAGAACAGGCATGTCCAAACTTCGGCCCTCCTGATGTTTTGGACCACAACTCGCAGAATTCTAAGCTTAGATTGCCAATGGCAAAGGTCTGTGGGAGTTGCTGTCCAAAACATCTGGAGGGCCGAAGTTTGTATATGCCTGCCTTAGAATCATAGAATCATAGAGTTAAAAGAGACCTCAAGGGCTGTCACCACCTCTGGCTCCGCAGCTGAGCCATCCAGCCAGCGCTGAGCGTAGAGAACAAAGTCCCGAAGCCATTCCATAGGGTCCACTTCCTTCATTCTACAACACCACATAAGCTTTTGATTTCTCCATGCAAGATCTTTGTGGGACTTTTCCCTTGCTGGTTTTGTTTAAGCAGAGATGCGGCAAAGAAGCCAAACCCTTACATCTCCCTCCTCAGGGGCTCATTTAAAGGGAGCTGCAGTTCCCAAATGTAACTTTACCGAGGTCTGGATCAGAAGCAAGGGGGTTCCTCTAGAGTCTCCAGACCAGCCGGGGGACCTCTTCCAGGAGCTCACCAGGCGCTTCCATGAACTTGGCAAACAAGGGAGCTTTTAAAGAGCTGCCCGGCTCGTCCCTCCCAAGTGACCCATTGCCAGCAAGGATTCCTGTGCAGGCTTTTCATTCCAGGTGATGAAAAACAACCTGAGACAGAAAGTGAAGCTGTTGAGTACCTGGAAGGAGACCGTCAACAACCCCGGGGAGGCAACGATCACAGCCAGGCCTACATTCATGTCCACTTTTTTTCTCCCTAAACTGCCCTAGACTGGTACCTACTACGGACTCTTTCTTCTTTTCCTCCTCCTGCCCCCACCAAGAATCCTTCCCCAAATGGGATGCATCTTTCCTTCAACCACTTTATGGAAATAATTAATTCATTTCCCTCTGAATTATTTAGTGTTTCTCCTGCTTTCCTACCACAAAAAGCACTCAGGGTGGAGGGGTTTGGAGGCAGCGAGACCCTCGTTCAGCTGGAAATGAGAGGCGCTCAGGCGAGGCCCTCACAATGTCCTAGATCAGTATCTGCCCCTTCTTCCTCCTTTCTTCTTGGCCAGCACCCTCCTTCCCATAATGACCATCCCGGGGCCCACCACCACCACCAAGAAGGCCAACTATCTTTCTCTGAAGGCTCTGCCCCCTGGCTGATCCCAGGCCACTGGTAGCGGGAGGGATACTTGCCAAAGCAGTCCCTGATTCTGGCTGAGGTTCTGAGGTTCTTTGGGGGTGGAGGGGGTGGACCTCTAAGGTGCTTGGGTCCAAACTTGGGAAAGAGACTCCTCTGGGCTGGAATATGCACAACCCCTCCCCCAGCCCAGCATAGCCAATGATGGGGCATGCTGAGATGGATATTACCAATGTCACTTCCAGAGTGGGTCGTTCCAGGGGAGAGGGCTTGTCTGGTCTGGTCACAGGTACATCCCAGCTTTTATCCTGTGAGCTCACAGCAGTATAGTCAAGGCTCCACCCCACCGCCCCACCCATGCACGACACCCCACTTCCCACCCAACAGCACCAGGTCACTTCATGGTCCAGGGGGACCTAAGAACCAGCCCAGCAGGCCGACTCCAACCCCACAGAGCAGTGGATCCATTCCAGGTTTTACTCAGGACAAAGGAGCTGTTCGCTGGGAATACGGAGATTTTGAATGATGGAAGAATGAGGCTTCAGTGGGAGAAGGAACACCCTCCTGTGTGGCAATGGGCCATACATTTGACACACAGAGGGCTCCTCCTTTGAGCCAGCCCCATCCACCTGTTCCTTTGCCTGCTTTATTCTTCTGTTGTTCTTTGTTCTCCCCCCCCCTCGTGATCACGTCCAGGGAAGCTTGCCTGGAGTTCTCCTCCCTGTGAGACACTCTGTGTTTCGTCCTGGTTGTAACTGCAGCTGAGAACTGTAAGTGAACTTCGCTTTGCTCTTCTAAAGATGTGTACAGGGAGCAACCCCTTGACTCCAAAAGAGCTCAGGATCATGTCCAAGGGAAGGGCAGGCAAGACGGGGAGAACCCTCTTTCCACCCCAGCCCCCCTTTTTTTGGGGGGTGGGGGGTTTCTCCTCTGCCTTGCACTCTGTTAGCAAAAGAAATGGCCAAACTCCTGATGTAAAACTCTTTTTAAAAACAAATCCTAACCTAATGCTTCTCTCTGGAGTGCTGACGTTCAGCACCTCAGACAGCTCCTGCTGAGTTTGTCCAGATGGACTGCACTGCACTCCGCTCCCCCACCCGGAAGAATTCAGAGTCCTGGGTCCCCCCCACTGAGTCTAATCCTTCGCCCAGTGCTCTGCCCCACCCACCTACCTTCCTTCCTACCTAGTGTTTCATCAAAAGCCCATTGGACAAATCCCAAGGTTCCTGGGCTACAGAAGGGAGACTCCATCATGGTGGGCATGCAGTTATCAAGGACCCCTTTCTGCCGCCACCAACTCCCCCACACCCCCCACTGAGATTTACATGAAGCTAGGAATTCTTCTGGAAGCTAATAAGGTGCTGAAACCCATAAAGTATGGGTCGTTAGTGGTGGAGGTGTGAAGCATTATTGATTTGTCTCAGCTAGGGATTGTTGAAATCACTGCCTGCTAAGTGGCAGATAGATTGTGCCTGAGGCCCCCCACCTCTGTTGAGGGAGGGGTTTTCATTAATGCTCACATGAATGGCTTCCCTGATCCCTCTTCTTTTTTCTAATATGTGTACATCCCTATTTTTGAAAGAGTGCCCAGACAAATCAATTATGCTTAACATCTCCACCACCAAGGCCATTGCTAATAATGACCCATACTTAATGGGTTCCAGCACCTTAGGCCATTGTCCACCTAATGGCCTACTGAGCCACCTAATGAGCCTCTTCAGGCCATTGTTCATCTTATGAGCCTGTTTCAGACCAGGGTGACAAGAGGTCAAGGTGAACTATAAAATGGAGGACTTGCAACTAGCTTTCTTCAGATTGACAAAGCTGTTTGGATGAGCAGCGAAACGTTTCAATCTCTCAAGAAAAGAAGTCCAGTTACCCTGACTCAACTTCCAGATAAACTCACCTGGATGACTAAAGGGCGTTTATACACGACCCCTAAACTGCGGGGCAAATGGCTCCCAGCTCTGGAGCTTAAAAAGGTTTCCCCACCAGCTCCGGAGTTTACATGAAATTAAGTGCGATCCCGCCCACCTAAGTGCGACCCAGCGCACTTTTCAGGTACCTGCTCTTGGGAGGTGAAAATTGCTTGATGCGGTGTAACGATAGTGCGTGCGGGGCTCTCCTTGCTTCTGTTTGTTGTTTTTTGCCTCCTGCCCCTTTAAGAGAAGGAATCAGGAAGTGACGGGGCTCGGAGCAGCTTCCACCGGCACCGGGAGGTAAGCCTTTATTCTTTTGTCCCCTTTTTTCCTCCCTCCCCTCACGCAGCCAGCAGCCAGGAAGTGCGGAGGGGTGGGGACGGAGGAACAGCAACGAACCCCCAAGATCTCTGGTCCGAATTTAAGGGGCCAGCGGATCTTAGGGGCCGTGTGAAAAGGCCCTAAGAATCTTCACAGGCATGAAGCTAGGAAGGCAGCTGCTGTCATAGGTGGACCAGCAGCCTGTGGGAGTCGGGGCCAGCCCCCTTTGGGCAGGGAGGTCCTGAGTGCCGAGCAGGGCTCTTCCTCTGAGGGACCAGAGGCCCTTTTCCCCAAGCAAGGCCAGCACCCCCCTTCCTCCCTTCGTCCCAGGAGCAGCTCAAGCGGAAACTGTGAGGAAGGGCCGGCAGTGCCCGCGATTGGGCTCAGGGGGCGCCAAAGCCACACGATGCTGCTGCTGCTGCAGCCACAGGAGGAACTTGGTCCAGAAGGAAGCCAAAAAAGAAGGAGCAGGGGCTGTGTTGTGCTGAGCGGATGATGATGATGATGATGATGCCTTTCACGGGACCACTTAAAAACACGTGCATTGCAACCTTTAGTGGAGAACATGCCACCCCTTCAGGCTCAGCACAACCCCTTCCTAGAAAGGGCTGACAAACTGGAGACAAAGTACATTTCCTCCCCCCCCACCCTCATTACTGTCCCTGAAGAGGGTCGTGCTAAGCCTGAAGAGGCGGCAGTTTCTCCGCAAAACCTTTAATGTGTGTGATTTCAAGCAATCCAGTACAAGGGACCACCCTCTCTTTCCTTTGTCCAGAAGGAGAGACGCACAACCCACGCACTCCCTCTTGAACCAAGCTGGGTGACCCTGGTCTCCGTCTAGCTGCACCAGGCAGGCGCTGTCGCCGTTCCCTTGCAGGCAGTGGCCAGCACAGGAGTGGTGGTCATTTTGCAGCTGTGACCCCCAAGTAATAGGTGCCCAGAGCACAGGGGGCGGCTGTTTTGGTGGCTTCCAGGGCCACGGACCCACAACAGGTCAGAAAGGATAGCCCTGAGTGGCCAGCGATGTGATGCTGATGTCACGGTTTGAAAGGCAGAAAAGCCTGCAGCCTGCCTCCAACCCTAACCCTCACCCCTAGTCCTCCCCCCCCCTGCAAAGAAGGACTTCCCAGAGGGAGGCACCAGGTGCCCGGAGGTTTTCAAGGGAAGGGAAAGGAATGCTGAGGACGTCCGAGGAAGGTGCTCCTTTAGGGAAACGGAGTGGTGCATCTGGTGCTCTCTTTGCCAAATAAACAGAGAGGCAGGGAAGGGTGGCCTGCCGCCACCGCTGGGAAGCCAAGCTGAAATGTACAGCTTCTTTTTTGCTACAACAAAATCGCAATGACACTAACACAAAAGAACCCTAAAGAGCACTGATATGGTAGTGGCACTATGGGGCTATGTCACCCAGCATGCCCACCCCATAACAATCAGCCACCTATGGGGGCAGAAGGGGGTTTCTACTCCTGCAACCACCTTCTACAGAGCAAACGGAGGAGCCCGGAATAAACCAGCCCTAGAATCACAGAATCACAGAATCATGGAAGGGTCTTCTAAGGTCATCAAGTTCATCCCCATGGTCAAGGCAGAAACCCAAGTCAAGGCAGATCTGCCAGGTGGTAGTCTAGATTTCTTTGGAATGCCTCACGTGGGCTGGACCTCTCCCCCACTCTCTTGGGCCTTCCAGGATGGCTCAAAGATCCCATGGCGAGGAGGGACCTCTCCCGTGGAGTCCAAGAGCATGAGCACCAAACAAAACCTGTTAGCTTTTAAAAGGCACAGCAAGACCCCTTGGTGTTGGTAGCTTTGGACTACGATTCTCACAATCCCCCAGATTTTCTAAGCGTTGTAGTCCGAAGCCATCACGTTTCCCACATCTTCAACGTGAGCTTTCAAAAAACCTGCTTTAAATGCTCAGACTGGGGCCGCATCCTCACCAGGACCAAAAACACAGGTTCTGTTGGGCTGGAGAACTTCTTCTTAACATCTCCCTTGTTCTGCATCTCTTGCCCAGATCTGACTATCGGCCTCTTGACGGACAGAGCAGGAGCGGGATCTTGCTCCCGTGACCTGCTTCTCCTGGGAAGGAACCATGTTTCTGCCCCAATGGCGCAGAGACCCATCCCTTCGGCCGAAAGAGTAAGGGCAGAAAAGGCCTTTCTTTTCATCCTGCTTCAAGGATGCCCTTAATTGTTTCAGTCTAAGGGATGGATCCCTGTTGGAAGCCTAGACTCAAAGAAAAAGAAAAAATAGCTTGTCTTTCCAGAAAATTTCTCCTGCCAGAGGGGCCAGAGACCTCTCCTCTGGTGGGTTCTTGGATGCCCATCCGTTACTTCCTTGGGTGAGAAAAGGAGCTCAGTGTTCTTCGTGTCTTTACTTCCAGGAATCTGAACATGGTAAAATCCAGATAACCTTGTCCTGGCAGTTTGGGAGGGTCTATCGGGGGGTGGGACAGAGAGATAGCATCTGTGAGCCCAGCAGGGCTGCTGGATCTTCTGGTATCGTGGGCAAATGCAATAAATAAATAAAGTGTGTTGTTAGTCTGTGGAACTCCCTGACACAGGGGGTGGTGATGGCATCTGCCCTGGATGTCTTCTTCAGAAGGGGATTGGACAGATTCCGGAGGGGAAGTCTATCCCAGGCTACAAACCATGATGGGGATGTGTCATCTCCAGGCTTAAAACCGGGGTACTCAAAGGACCAGATGTAGGGGAGTGGGATCAGGAGACAGAGATCTAGTCTTGTGCGCTCCCAGAGGCATCTTGTGGGGCCACTGTGAGATACAGGAAGCTGGACTAGATGGACCTTTGGCCTGATCCAGCAGGGCTCTTCTTATGTTCTTATGTTAAATAAATAAATAAATAAATTTTAAAAAATAACATAAAAGTAAAGATGACAAGAATGTTCTGGCACCTTAAAGATTAATGACTAGTTAATGGGAGTTTTTAGTGGACACTTCCTCAGACCTTATTGCTCTGGTGAAGACTTTTCTCAGACAAACAAAGTTGTCCAATCGTCTGCTGTCAAAATGAAAAGCAGAGGAGACAGGCGGTGGCGGTGGCGTGGGGGTGCACGCGCTGGGGAGGCTCCTGGCCAATCCCTGCAGAGCGGACTGTGGCCACCCGTGGCCCCAACTTGCCCCCCTCACTCCCACGCCAGTGTCCCCTCTGAAGCCGACGTGATGAGAGACGTTACCTCACAGGCATCAATCCTTCCCGGTCTTAGACACAGAAAGATGCCAGCCTGGCTTGGGAAGGGGGACGGCAGGGGCAGCGCTGGCCAGCCCTGCATCACGTGGCCCCCTCCCCGGTTGCCCCCCCCAACCCTCCCCAACCCCCAGGCCCTTTCTCCCAGCCCAGGAGCCGAAGAGGCGGCCAGGGGGGCAGCTGCAGCTGTTCTGCTTAATAAGATTCAGTGAGGAACCCCCCACCACCAAGTTGCTCAGAATGGGAGCATTTGAAAGGCCCAGGATTGCTGAGCCCACACTTTTAGGCAGCTTTTTTCCCCATCCCTGTCTGATCAGCTGTTGAGAGGAAAGATGTATTTCTTCTTGGCGTAATTATAGGGTTTGGAAGGGACAGAGACAAAAGGAAAAAAGCCCTTTCGTCTCCCAAAATAAGACATGTCGTGGCAGGTGGCGGGTCCGCGGAGGCTTTCTCTGAGAGCAGGTGGTGGCAGCACAAAAGTGGGTGGCTGGCCAGGACTGTGCCAGGGAAGGCTCACCCCAGTTCTCTCTCTCTCTCTCTCTCTCTGTGTGTGTGTACATGTGTGTGCATGTGCAAAACCTAACACAGAATGGATCTTAGTAATATAAAAACAAAATGTTATTGCTTTCAACACCAGGAGGGTCACTATAACACATACACACAGGGAGGGAGGGAGTCTATCTGCCAGCCAATGAATATTTGGTATGAAACCTACTGTATAAACTTTTTCATTCTGATGCCAAATGTCCAACGAAGTGGACTTGATCTCGGCAGGCTTACATTGCAATATGAAGCTTACATTCACTGCCCTGAGTTCCCTTGGTGAAAACCGGGTGGTAAACTAATTAATTAATTAATTAATTAATTAACGGTGTTTAAGATGCCACATGTTTTTGTCTTTTGTTTTATTTCTTTGAATTTTACATGTAGAAAGTGAGTCTCTCTGAATAATAAGGCAGGTTACTCTTTTATAGCACCAAGTGGAACGTTCCAGAGTGACAATGAAAAGCATGTGCAGATATTACTAAAAGCAACTACGATAACAGCTTTTCTCTGTTTGGCTTTCTAAACTATGAGGATCAAGGAATAGTTTAGCTGCAATAATGCCTCTGTTTGACCTAACCCAACAAATACAAATGTTCTGGATTCACTCTGATCTGGCCAGTCGTGGACTCTTCCACATTCCATATTCTCCTTCTCCTCCCACCCCCATATTTTCTCCCCATATTCTCTCTCTCTCCCCCCCACCCCAGCTCCTCACCTGTTACCATAGGACCCCACATAAGGTTTCTTAAAGAAGGCCTCTTACTTCAGAAGACAATAGGAAACTTCCATTGTCTTTTTGAAAATGTGGCACCCATTTATACAGGTGGTCCTACCAGAACTTGCTTCAGGCAAGAGAGATTATTACTCCTGGATAAATATTTGAAGGGCGGCCCTACAGAGGAGAGGCGGGATCTGTTCTCCATCATCCCAGCGTGTGGGACACGCAACAATGGACCCAAGCGACAGGTGGCTAGATTCAAGGTTGAATATCAGGGGAAACGTCCTGTTAATGCAGTACGGTGATGGAAAACAATCACCCTGGAGAGGTGGTGAGCTCTCCAATACTGGAGGCATTCAAGAGAAATTTGGAGAACCAGTTTGCAGATATGCTTTGATTTGTATTCCTGATTGGAGGAGAGGGTTGGACCCCTCCCAACTTTACAGTTCTGTGATTCTATGACAGAACACTGGTAGAACACGTCTCTGGTTTGGGTCAGAGCCTCGGGTTGTATGTCTCCATCAAAAGCACGACATGGGAAGACAGACCCCTTCTCTGCCTGAGAGGCCTCGGGCACAATGTTTAGAACAGTGGTTCCCAACCTTCCTAATGCCACGAGCCTTTAATACCCTTTCCCCTGTGGTGGTGACCCCCTTGCCCTGTCTGAAAGAGGCCACAAGCCCCCTTTGGCAGGCCCGTGCCACCCCAGGTGCCATAGAGAACTTCCCTCTACAGCAGGCATGTCCAAACTTTGGACCTCCTGATGTTTGGAACCACAACTCCCAGAATTCTAAGCTTAGATTGCCAATGACAAAGGACTGTGGGAGTTGTGGTCCAAAACATCTGGAGGGCCAAAGTTTGGACGTGCCTGCTTTACAGGCACCCTCAGCCAATCACAACCTCTGGTGCCGTTGACTGACATCCCCTCCAACCTATCAAGCTATAACTCACTCTTCCTCCCCCTTCCTCCCCCTCCTCCTCCAGACCCAGGCTGTTTGTGCCTTTATCTTCACTGGCTCATGGTGACCCCTGGGAAATGGTCCTTCGACCCCCAAAGGGGTCCTGACCCTCCAGGTTGGGAACCACTGGTTTAGAACCAGGGAGGGAGGGAGGAGTGGATGGTGGCCTGTCCCTGGGCACCTGGGCTGATCCTCAGAGGTTGGGGAGTGATTCCCCTGAAGAGTGTGGCGTGAACACATCATGGAGTCAAGGCATTCTCTAAGAGCAAGAACAGAGAAGGTTCTCCTGAGAGGTCTCTGTGGCCTTCCCTTCCGACAGGAGCCAAGAAAGCCTGGAAGATTAATTTCAGCGTGAGAGTTTTTTTGGGGGTGACAATCCATTTCCTCAGACTATCTGGAAGTCGAGTCAAGGCCACTGGACGTCGTTTCTTGCAAATCTGAAATGTGTTGCTACTCATCCAAGTAGCTCCTTTCCTCAGACTGTATGTGGAGTGAAAGATCCAAGGAACCAAAGCAATCTCGACCCCCAGCACTACACCCCACGATATTTCATCCCACGGACCAAAAAGGTATGGCAGGTTTCTTTAAGTGGTGCAGGAACCTGCCAAGCCTGATGACCAGAGGTGATAAAGGAAGAGTTTACACCACATGAGAATTAGAACTTATTTGAATTGCGTTTCGATGGAGCTGCCAATCTCTAACTCATAACTCAATTATGTCCACTTTTGGTTATAAGTTTTGGGAGAAACCTAACAATGGCCGTTACTTCACGAAGTACTTCGCTTCGCAGCGGGATTGCCTTCGCTTTGAATGCGAAGGCGGTCACGTGGTCTCCCTTCGCCCCCACCCCTCTTTCTCTGTCCTCACCATGCGAAATTTTAGGATCGAATCCATTACTTCCTCACGTGCTCCCTTCGCATTCGGACTTACATCCGGTTTCTGCTTTCTTTTATTTTTTAAAAAACTACCATGGCGTATCGATGCATCAATACCCGGCTGTCATTTGCGGTCAGGTCCAGCGGTCAAGCCCGGCGCTCAAAGGCCCCTGCGGTTGTCCCGAGGACTTGTGGGCGGCCATCGTGTTTCCCTGAAGCAGAGCACCTGGGTTGGTTTTTGGGGGGCGGGGCGGGGAGAGAGCTTCATCGCCCTGTGTGCCCCGCCGCCGCTCTCTGGGTGGGTGCTTGTCTTGCAGCGGCGGCACCGACACCCCCTCCCCCTCCCTCTGCGCAGCCCTTCGCCATCCCTTGCCAGCGGAGGGCTCTGCTCACGTCACCCGGGGACGCTTGCCCCCTCTGTTGCCCCTGCCCCATGTACAGAAGGCAAGATCAAAAGAACGGGTTAAACCGAAATATCTATGCATCGGCATTTCGGAGAAAAAGTAAGTTAAAAAATTAAATATATATATTAACTGGCCACACGTGACTTTGGATGCGAAGGGATGCGGCGAAAAAGATTCCCGGCCTCCGGCAGGGGAATCTCGCCCGCTTGGAGCAAGGTTTAGGGGCGTGGTCGGGGTGGCGCCGCATCCAAAAAGGAGGAGCGTGCGGACTGAAACGATCGATTTGCACAGAAATTACGGCTCGACGCGCAGCGAGAGGTTCGTAAAGTAACGGCCAATAAGGACCCTTCCTGCTCCAGGAGTCCTGTCTGTCCCCCTTTTGGAAATCCATCTATGCACCATGTTTCTTTTCCACTCCTTCTATTTCCAGGTGGCACCAAAAAGCCCACTCCCAAGCTGCCCAAGACTTTTTCCTTGGCTTCCATAACCATCATCCCAGTATCTCTTTTTGGGATAAAAAGACCAGGGAGTCAGGACAGGGGATTGGTGTGGGGAAGGCAAGGGGGTGGAGTGCCCAGGATGCAGCAATTAGGGGGCACCAAATCGCCTACTGCCCCCGCCCGCCCGCCCGCCATCTCCATGTCCGGCGGCGTCCTCCTCCAACTCTGTGCGGGACAGGTAAGGCCTGCCTGTGCGTCCACGCACCCCACGCCCACCCCATGCCTGCAAGATTGCTGGGGAGATGGGATGGAGTTGGGGAGGGCCAAAGGGGCACAAAAAACAACTTTGGTCCCAAGTGCCCCAAAACCTTGCTATGCTGCTGCATCAAGAATGGCACCGCTCACCCAGGTAATCCTGGGGGTGTTGTAATTGCTTAGGGGAGGCAGGGGTCTGCCCAGGAGAATTATCGGCACCCAACCCAGGCCCCGAGTCCTTAGGGTTCTTCTCAACGGGGGCCAAAACAGGCAGGCCGTGCCCATCTGCCTAGATTAAAGGGCTACGTCAGGGGCAGGCCTCCGTCCCGCAACCTTTTCTTCTTCTTCCGGGGCCCATAGTTCCCCCACCACACTTCAAATGTGGGGGCCTGAAAGAGGAAAGAGCAGTGGGTCAGAGAACCCATATTGCAAGCAAAAGGACCGAGGTGTTTACTCCTCCTGAGTCTTTCCAGGCAACCAGAAGGACAGCGGACATGGACTGCCCCCCCCCGCCACCTCCGGAGGTGGGGCTAAGCAAGAGGGAAGAATGGACCACAAAGGTTCCTGCCCCACTCCACACAGGCCAGTCGAGATGACGGAGATGACTTCAGGGGCATCTTCTGGGCTGCAGCGACTCCTCCATTCACAAGCAAGACAAATGGCCCTGAGTACATGTTCCCCTCCCCCAAATCAGAACCCTTTTGTGTTCTCCCAGCAACAATTTCCAATCAAGCGTTTTTTGTTTTTTGTTTTTTGTTTTTCATTTGCAAAGCCAAGACTGCCCCCAGTCATCATCAGGGAAAAGAAGCCTGAGGACAAGAAGGAGGCGGGAGGGGGAGGGAGAGAAGGCAGCCATCCCCCTCTGGAAGCTGAAGAAAGAGGCTGGGGGAGCAAGGTGCCACCACCACCCTGCCACCCATCTCCCCGAAACTTCCTCTGGAGGCATGAGAACAGCCTTCCAGCTGGAGCAGGCCACGGAAGACCAACAGGGGCAGCCAGCCAGCCAGGGGAGAGGCACATTGGGGGTGGGCTGCCCACCTCAGGCAAACACCAGCCACCACCACCACCACCTCAGAACTACGGAACTGGAAGGGAGAATCGAACACCCAGCCAGAGACCCCAATTCCCCCTGAACTGTCCGGAGGGTCCTCCAAAGTGCAACTGCCTGCATGTGTCGGCATTAATAGAAGTGCCCTTTTGCCCACCCCCAACCCCTGCAGTGGGCACACTTTCTGCCCAGTCAGCCACTCTGGGCATGAGCCATTAGAGCTGTAAAGCTCCAACTCAAGCCCATCCCATCATCCACCCAGCCGGCAACTCTCTCTCTCTCTCTCTCTCTCTCTCTCTCTCTCTCTCTGTACACTAGGAGTTTGTTTCACAAGCATCAAACGCAACGTGCAGACAGCTGGCACACGAACCCCTTGGGTGGAAATGGCTGCCCAGTGGGCAGACCCGGGTCCCACCTGCCACGCCTGCCTCGTGGCTGGTCTGTTCCGTGTTGGTAAGGCTTGTCTCTCCCCCCCCCCACTCTCCCTTGCCAAGGCCACACCGGAGGGGGTCTGTCCAGATCCTGACAAGGACGCTGTCGGCGGCTCAGGGCTTGATCCCTCTCTGGATCCCCGGTGGGCTCAAGTAGAAATATTTAAAAGCAATTAACCAGATCACGTAACTAAATAACCAATAAAGAAAATAAGGATGGTTTGCAAGCACATTTTCAAAGGTAAAAAGTGAAACAGCTCCCCCTTAGAAAGTCTTCCTTGACAGACGGATACTCAGGGGTTGCATAGCCAGTGTTAATTAGAGAGGGGCACAAATTAAATAATGAGTTTCAAAATTTGTTCAAAAATTGCTAATTTGTTGATTTGTATTTCTACAGACTGATACAAATCCACACATTTTTAGCAATTTTATTCATCAATTCATTGAGCTACAGAATGGCTCCCAACAGGTACCTAAAGCTTCCTCTGACTCTTCTGTACAATCCTTCCATATTTAAGGAAGTCTGGGTTTCTGATTTCTGAGTAGTTCACCCCCAAAGCAGCCCTCCCCCAGAAAAGTCTGGTTCCCCCCCCCCAGGTACCTGGGGACACCAAAATTACAGAGAAGCTTCCCCTCCTTCTCTTCTACAATCCCTCCAAGTTTGATGAAGTTTGGGCTTCCTCAAGGCAGTGGCTAAAGGGCACCTTCGGGGTTGGGGTGGGGCGGGGAAAGCAGTTTGTGCACGTGGAACTCAGAGGTCTGAAACCCAATTTTCTTCATAGTCAGATAGCGGGGTCCTACTAAGCCCTGAAAAGGAACTGTACAGCTTGTTGCTCCAGCCTATTAAGGCCCTGGCCAAGGGAAGGTCTGTTCAAACCAGGACTGGATAGCCACCCTAAGTGGCATATGTAGCACCCGTTGCACGATTCAGCCTCAGGTGGCAGGACCAGGAGACACCCAGGCCAAGACCCAGGAGAGGGAGGGAGAGACAAAGACCGAGACCGAGACCGAGACCGAGAGACCCAGGCATGGGATCTTGCGCAAACACCCCGATACATAGGTTGAAAACTCTATATATGAGGGCGAGGGGAGCCTTTTTCAGGGCTTGCTCAGGATTTTGGCTTACTTGGAATGCAGGTTCCGGAAACCGACGAGTGTGTTCTGTAGCATTCACATTTGTTTACAAGCCCAGGCACTGAGCATGTGGTTCACAGCATGAATGCCAAAGCAGATAGTGTGTCTAATGCTGCCTTATCAGAGTTGGGGCAGCGGGGTGGGGTGGGGTGTCAAAGCCAGCCCTCCAGGCTCCGTCGGCCTCCTTCAGTCCTCCCTCCAAAACATACACAGGCAGAAGTTTGACAATGAAAACTAAACAGCATTTCACACAAGTTTAGTCTGGATCCATCCACGGGATTCAATTAGTCAACTGATAGATAGATAGATAGATAGATAGATAGATAGATAGATAGATAGATAGATAGATAGATAGATAGATAGATAGATAGATAGATAGATAGATAGATAGATAGATAGATAGGGAAGGGAGGGAGGGAGGAATGGAATGGATGGATGGATGGATAGGCAGGCAGGCAGGCAGGCACACGCACACGCACACACACACACACACACACACACACACACACACACACACACACACACACACACACACACACACACA
The DNA here is from genome assembly GCA_029282475.1 of Phrynocephalus forsythii. Taxonomy (NCBI): domain Eukaryota; kingdom Metazoa; phylum Chordata; class Lepidosauria; order Squamata; family Agamidae; genus Phrynocephalus; species Phrynocephalus forsythii. The sequence continues at coordinate 14,998,776 of JAPFRF010000008.1, read as the reverse complement.
CACACACACACACACACACACACACACTTTTAAGTCTGACTATAAACATAAGTATTTCAGCAAATTAAATGTATCCTTTTTAAATGCTTCTGTTTGCTAGTTTTTCTTATAGACATGCAAGTACCTCTACCTATAGATATCACAGGCTTTTTTAAAAAGATACCCTCTTTGGTGCCCTCTTTGCAGAGACAAAAGGGAAAATAAGAAGACCACCAAACTATTGCAGCTCCTTAAAGAATCACTGCAATATTTTAAGGTGAGCTTTGATGAACAAGTCCAATGCCTCATTAGGTGACAAGAAAATAGCTGTGCCCCCCCCAAAAAAAAAATCTAGAAGCAGAAACAGAAACAAACAATGCCTCGGGACAAAACATGATCCAAAATCTTTGGGCAGGTGACAGTAAACTGTCCTGCTTCTATACCACTACATGTGCTTTAAGCACTCCCAGGGGAGTTCACAACTGAAGCATGCAGGTGACACAGTGCTCCCCCCTTCCTTCAAGTGCGCTGGGTACTCAGTTTGCCAACTTTGGAAGGAAGGAAGGCTGGATCAAACCCTGAGCCAGCTATACAAGCCTGTCATAATTTGTTATTCTCTCTCTTTCTCTCTCTCTCTTTTGGCTGTTTCTAACTCTGGGTTTTGTTTTGTTTTGTTATTTAATACTTTTCACACGACCCCTAAACTCCGTGGCAAATGGCTCCCAGCTCCGGAGCTTAAAACTGTTTCCCCACCAGGTCCGGAGTTTACAGAAAATTAAGTGCGACCACGCCCACCTAAACGCGTCCCAGCACACTTTTCAGGTACCTGCTCTCCGGGGGTGAAAAATCCCTGATGCGGATCTAACGTAGTGAGTGCTGGGCTCTCCTCACTTCTGTTTGTTGTTGTTTTGCCCCCTGCCCCTTTAAGAGATCTGAATGCTACTGGGAACAGAGCGAGACCGGCAGAACGGAGGTAAGCCGGCATTCTTTTCTTTCTTTTTTTCTCCCTCCCCTCACACAGCCAGCAGCCAGGAGTGCAGAGGGGGTGGGAACGAGGAACAGCGACAAACCCCTAAGACAGGGGTGCCCAAACTTTTTGTAAGGAGGGCCAGATTTGGTGGCTGAGAATGTGTCAGGGGCCGGTTGCTCCCCGACCCTGCCACCCCACTGCAAGCCCCACCCACTGACCCATAAGCGAAGGAGGGGGAGGGAGGGGTGGGCCAGCCAGCCGCGGGCCACTCAGAATGGCCTGGTGGGGCGGATTTGGACCCCGGGCTGGACTTTGGGCAGGCCTGCCCTAAGATCTCTGGTCCGAATTAAAGTGGCCAGCGGATCTTAGGGCTCATGTGAAAAGGCTCTATAAGTTGCACGTGCTGGCCAGCTTTTAGCCTTGTTTAGTAACTTGTTTATTTGCTTATTTTTGGTATTTAATGTTTTATTCTGTTTTATTTTTATTTTTGCTACCTTCATTTAAAAGACTGGTAGTATATAAATGTATAAATATATAAATGCAGTGGTACCTTGAATAAAGGAATTAATTCGTTCCAAATGAAATTCTATTAAGCCAATTTTCCTTTATACACATTTCCCATAGGAATGCATTGAAAACGGAGTAATCCCTAATCGCAACCATTTTTATGTTGTACGGATTCACCCCATATGTGATTCTGTTAAGCAAATTTCCCCAATCTCCGGAATTTTTCACGTTGTACAGATTTTATGTTATACAAACTGTTTGTTATACAAGGGTCCGCTGTATATCGTCTTCGCTGCAGTTCAAACATTGAGCCATGAGGGGGCTGAAAAAGTGCACATACACACTTTAACAATGGCCAGGGGGGAATCAGAGGAGAGATGTTAAGAAGCGAGATAAGAAGCAAGTAGGGAGGGAAGGAAGGAAGGAAGAGACAGAGGAGGGGAGTTGGGGAGGGTGTCCTGATCCCCCTATTAGGCCAGCTCAAAAATCTCATCCCAAGACATATAAGGATTCACACAAGTGCCACCAATTCTGCCCTGTTGCCCTTCACCGCCCTACTGTACGTCCACACTGCCCACTGTTGCAAATGCCACAAAACGAAGTCTGCCTATGTGTTTGTGTATTTGTACATATACAGTACATCCGCATCTTTCCACAAAGCTGAACGTTTCTCATGTCGATCAAAATGAGCTGTGGCAGTCCATGGGACACATTCCCCCAAATAAAGGCCATGGCCTTGTAGGTGCCACAATATTCTTTACTATTTGGGTCTGTCTATCAGAACCTTCAGGGCCCTTCATACGATGGGTAGGACTGCAACTCCCATATTCCCCACACCCTCCAGGCATGCCAGACTCCAGCTTTTGTTGTCATAAGGATGAAAATACATCCATTGGCATCGCTATTTTATCAGGGAAGGAAAAGGCACAGCTGCCTAGAGAAATACCCTGATTTGAGAATGAGAATGTGGAAGCTGGGAGGTGCAGAAGGAAGCATTAATGGTCGCAGATATCCCGTGGAGCATTGCAAACACACACACACACATGCACACATATGCACACTCACTCACCCGTACACATGGGGCTACTTTGCAGCCCTCAAGAGGGATGTCCTATTTTTATAGGAGCCCACTTCATGCACAGAGGAGTAAGCTTGCCTGCTGGCAAAATAGAAGCCCTTGGGTCTCTCCTGGGAGACGGTGGAGTCTCCTCGTGCTCCCTGTTGGACCCAGTGTGATCCGGGCAGATGCAAGCATCCCATCTGGAAGCATCCCATCTTTGTGCCTCCAACCTGGGCCTGGGGTTGCCATTGCTCCCTCCAGGCCATGCTCCTGTGCTTTTAACCCACACGAAGCAGCTCAAGCTGTCTATCACCAGCACTTACCTCCATGCCATGGAAGCATCATGGGCGACATCGCGGAGTGTCAGCAAGGTGGGACAAGAGCAGGAGGGGCAGGGAGGGAGGGAGGGAGGTTATTTCTCCTGTTTTAAGGGTAGCAAACATGCTAGTCTTTTGCAGCAAACAACTGTTGTAGCACATTCAAGGTCAGCCAATTTCATTTGGCATATGCCACTATCCTTCGTCCCAAGCAAAACACTTTTGTCTTTAAAGCACGGCAAGATGTTTTATGTTTTTTTTACTTTTGCCAACCAGAACAGTCTTGCCCTGTTCTTTTGGAGGAACGTTGGAAGGACAGGATTTCCCCTTGTTCATTTCTGGGTAAACCAGAAATCAAAGGGGCAGTGGATGGTCCAGCCACAGACCTCGCCGGGCAGAGCTGTTTCTTTAAAAAAAATAACAGCAACAACTCATGTCCTTTGAGTTCTGTCCATCCCCAACAGGAAAGACCTTGCAAAGGTTAGCAATTTCTTATTTAGAAAGGCACAGAAATTAGGCTGTTACCCATCCTGACTCAATTTCTGACAAGACCTGCTGCAGAGAGACTTATAGAATCACAGAACCGTGAAGTTGGAAGGGGCCTATCCCTAATCCAGCCCAACTCTCGGCTCCAGGCAGGAATACAAATGAAAGGGTATATCCCAGGGGGGTGGTACAAATTTGTCTTGAATGCCTCCAGTGATGGAGCACCCACCACCACCACCTCCCGTACTGCTCAACGAGTTAGAGAAGTTCTCCTGATATGCCTCCAGAAGCTGGGATCTCCTAACTTGAGCCCGTCGTTGTGTGTCCAACACTCTGGGATGACTGAGAACAGATCCTGCCCCTCCTCTCTGGGACAGCCCTTCAAATATTTGAAAAGTGCTGCTGTCCCATCGCGCGCGCCCCCATCTTCTTTTCTCCACCTGGATATGCCCGCTTCGTTCACTCTTTGCCCAGGTCTTTTAGACTTCCAGTTAGAATGAACTAGGAATGCAAGAGCAGATGATTATAAAGGGTTTTTTGGCACCTTGGATGGGGCCAGTCACAAAAAGCAAAAAGCGAAGTGTTCTGCTTACCTACCACCCCATAGTGCCTAAAGCACTCTCTGGGCAGTCTGTAATTTATTTATGCAGGCTACAAATTGACCCCCACCCCACGAGCTAGGTACTCATTTTACTGACCTCAGAAGGGTAAAAGGCTAAGTCAACCACAACCCAGAGTTGTGAGCTGGGTTTTGGCTGCAATGCCCTAAGCGCATCCTATCTCATCAGATCCCGGAAGCTAAGCAGGGTCAGGCCTGGCTAGTACCTGGATGGGTCACCACCAGGGAATACCAGGTGCTGTAGGCGCCTGGAGGAGGAACTGGCAAACCACTCCAGTATTCCTGCGAAGAAAAACTCCATGGACAGTCACAACTGTCACAACACAACACACACACACACAGCAGCTTAGCCATCGAACCACAAGGAGAAATCACAGCACTCTTTATACACACACACCCAATCCCTCCAGCCATGCTATGTTAAAAAGGCAGCCAGAGAAGAGGGAAAGGAGGCTGGTAAGGACCCTTTCAACTCTGTTATTCTGTGAAGCTCTGAGGAAGCGCCAGAGGCCGGACTCAGACTCGGGGAATGGAGGGGGAGACAAGGTCAGAGAGCATCATTGACACAGTTGGCTGAGAACGCTCCATCTGCAGCCGGGCAGGATTAGCTCGCTGACAGTAAGCCCAAGGTGGGACTGGGCCAGGCCCAGCTGTGTTCCCCATCTCCAACTTGCATGCAACCCAGGGGACCAAGTATCTCCCAACAGCCCCCATCACCACCACCACCACCGCTAGTGCTGCCACAAGGGAGGAGAGAGGCAGGGAATCACCACCAGGTTCCCCAAGCAGGGTTGGTGCTGCAATATTGAACTATCTGTCCCTTTACATAAACCCCCCTTTATGTGTTCCACCCTGTCCTTCAAGGTATTTCTCCTAAGCCAGGTAGCAAGAGCTACTGTAATTAAGGCAACTAAGAGCCTTGTGGCGCAGGGGTTAAATGCCTGCACTGTAGGTAAAACTGTGCTCACGACCTGGGGTTCGATCCCAGGTAGCAGGCTCCTGGTTGACTCAGCCTTCCATCCTTCCCAGGTCAGTAAAATGAGGACCCAACTTGCTGGGGGGGGGGCAATGTGTAGCCTGCATAATTAAGCTGTAAACCGCCCAGAGACTACTTTGAAGTGGTATGGGGCAGCATATAAGCAGACCACTTTTGCTTTTTTGCAAGAAAATAACTGAAACCTAGCCGTGTACAATGCAAATGAGTGAAATGTAAGGCCCGAGCAGTCCAACTGAGATTTCAGGAGGTCTTGGGAAAGGACAACCAACGTCTTTGAATGCTGCGAGGGAGACCTATAATTAGTGAATGGTTACACCAATATGCTGATTTTATTTAGATCAGATTTTTTTTTGTCTTGTGATTTGTACCTATCATTAGTTGTCCTATGCCTCTTGCCAATTATTATTATTATTATTTATTTTTTAATTGTTGTTGGGTATTTTCCCCTTTATTTTATTATTATTGTCTTCAATTAATTATTATCTTGTGGATTTTTTGTGTTTTTATGTGAACCGCCCAGAGTTCCCTCTGGGAAATTGGAGTGGTATATAAATATAAATAAATAAACAAATAAATAAATAAATAAATAAATAAATAAATAAATAAATAAATAAATTGATGAACTGAAAGTGGCATACTATACTCCCCCCTCCCTCCAAGTTTATCTTCACAACAAACCTGAGAAAGAGGCCATGTCTCTGGCCCAAGGTTGTTCCTTGAGGCCCACGGGGATTTGGGCCCTAATTAGACATGGGTTTTGCATTTAGGGGAAGCAGGGGAATTCCCTTCCAAGTTCCTGAAAGGCAGTCATGCAGAGGAGGGACAGGATCTGCTCTCAGCCAACCACCAATGGTCTCAAGCTACAGGATGCCAGGTGTAGGCTTAATGTCAATAAAAAATGTCCTGACTGTTAGAGTAGCACAGCAACGGGACCCAATGTCCTTGAGAGATGGCGAGTGCTCCAACAACGCTGGAGGCAGTCAAGAGAAGACTGGACAACCACCTGTCCAATCTGCCTTTATTTGCATTCCTGCGTTGAGCAGGCGGTTGGATCCCATGGCCTCCGAGGCCCCCTTCCAACTCCACGATTCTAGGATTCAAGGGGCATGGAGTGCCAATTCGAGGAGGGTTCGTGCCAGCTTGCTTTGTCAGCCAAAGAGGTGTTTGGTGGTTCACCGCCCCACCTCTCTCAGCAGGGGCCCACTCATCTTCCCTGTCCTGCCTCCTCTGGAGGTGCGCATCGGGGAGGCAGGGCTGTGAACCCCTGAAGACCAGCTGGGCTGAAAAACCAACGGGCACAAATTGGCGAATTCATAGTTCACGCCCGTCTCTAGTCCTGGTCCAACCATCACATCCTTCTGGCAATGGCTTAGCTGCCATGGGGGAAAGGAATGTGTGTGTGTGTGTGTGTGTGTGTGTGTGTGTGTGTGTGTGTGTGTGTGTGTGTGTGTGTTACAGTTGTGACCGACTGTTTGTGACTCCAGATAGATAGATAGATAGATAGATAGATAGATAGATAGATAGATAGATAGATAGATAGATAGATAGATAGATAGATAGATAGATAGATAGATAGATATAAGAGTGGGCAATTCCGCAGACAGAGGTTCCTAGATCTGCTCCCAGCAGTGCCCTGTCTCCAACACCCAAGTCCCTTCCTGGGTTCTTTTGCTCACAACCCACTGAAACAAAAGGAAGGAAGGAAGGAAGGCACCTCCTCCAAGCCCAGCCATCAGAGGCCCTTGAGATGATCAAGGCAGGTACCAGAAGTGTGCATGCGGAAGCAGAGGCAGTGAGGCCACGCAGGTACCTGGGGATGGGTAGCGGGGGGGAGGGGTGCTCCTGGTGCCACAATGGTCTCCATGAAGCCACCTCACGTGGTCTAAAGCCTGCCCCCCTCCCCAGTACCAGGAGGAGCTTTTAGAGACAGTCCAGGAAAGAACTCGGGGGGAGTCCTCTTCGGGCCCTCAGCCTTCCTTCTGCCTGTGGAAAACCAGGAGGAGTTAGCTGGGGAGGCTCTTTTCTGAATGGATGTTTGTTGACTTCATGAAATGCACAGAACAGCAGTGTGTTCAGGAAAACGCCCCAGAACAGCACCCGAACCTTCAAAAGTTCCCCAGAATGCTTCTGCAAGCAGGATATCAAGAAAATTGAGGGGGAGGAAGAAACTCCACATTGTGGTGTAAAAAAGCCACTCAGTCTGCACCAGTTCCTTAAGGCAGAGCTCAGAAGGCACCCCCTCCCCGCCGCCACCGCCGCCACCGCAGTCCCTGCTCAGGTGTCAGGTTTCTCCTAAGAGGGCTGGCATAAGGAACCGCATAGCCTCCACTTATACTTTCTACCTATACTCTACTTATGCATGCCCTTGTATAGCGATACCTATAGACACACAAGGGCAAAGCAGACAACAGGGCTGGTCTCGACACAGCTGGAAAAGAGGAATATCCAATATTCCAAAGTCCAAAATGAGGTGGACTGATCCCCCTAAAGGAAACCATGGGTTTCAGTTTGCAACTGCTGAGCAGGACTGTCCAAGGCGGGACATTCTGGAGGTCACTCATTCATGGGGTTGCCATAAGTTGGAGGGGGCTTGACAGCACACGACCACCACCACCACCACCGCCGCCGCCGCCGCCGCCGCCGCCGCCGCTGCAGCAGCAGCAGCAGCAGCAACAACAACAACAACAACAACAACAACAACAACAACAACAAAGTCAAATGCATCACAGATGTCTCAACACACACCTGAACAACCATCATGGAGGTGGAGATGGGGGTAGTGGACACGCAAGTCATTCTGAGCATCTGAATGCTGCCTGCTTGATGAGAAGATGGCAGAATGTGAGCCCGTGGATGGGAGATATTTCAATTTCTAGTTTCCAGCTGACACACTCTAGGACTTCATTCATAAATGTGCACTTGTAACACAAGAAGTGTATTCAACCACCTTTAATAACATCCGGGGTGGGGTGGGTGGTGGCTCATTCCCTAACCCCGAACATAAATGTGCTAGACCACGACCTCCACAAAGGAGGGAAGCAGCAGGAAGGGCGTGATCCCAAGGCAAGAGTGAAGCCACAGGACAAGGGAGAAGAAGGAGAGACCCCACTGCTCAGGAGCACAAGGAATCCTTCAAAGAGCTCAACCTTGGAACTCCTTTGGGTTCCGACCCTCATTCTTGGGAAGTATACACACACCAAAACAACCAAACCCAGCCAGCATGGTCCTCCCCCCACTCCCCCAGGTGGATTCTGGAGGGAGAGGATTAGGGTTAGGGTTAGGGTCAAGGTTGGCCAACATGGTCACAGGTGCTTCATGGTGGATGGAGCGACCTTCTCTTCTGCCGCCCCCGAGGGCAGCACCCGGAGAAAAAGGATTCCCTTTGCAAGCAAGGCTGATGACACCTTAGGGCCTTTTCACACGACCCCTAAGATCCGCTGGCCACTTAAATTCGGACCAGAGATCTTAGGGGTTTGTCGCTGTTCCTGCGTTCCCACCCCCTCCGCACTCCTGGCTGCTGGCTGCCTGAAGGGAGGGAGAAAAAACAGGAAGAAAAGAGATGTGGCTCACCTCCATTCTGCCTTTCGCTTTTGCCCCAGCAACATTCCAGTCTCTTAAGTAGCTCTTAAAGGGGAGGGAGCCAAAAAACAACAAACAGAAGCTAGGAGAGCCCCACACTCACTATCGTTACACCGCATCAAAGAATTTTCACCTCCAGAGAGCAGGTACTTGAAAGGTGCGCTGAGACGTGCTAAAGTGGGCGGGTCGCACTTAATTTCCTGTAAACTCCAGAACTGGTGGGGAAACATTTTTAAGCTCCGGAGCTTAAAGCCATTTGCGGTGGAGTTTAGGGGTCGTGTACAAAGGGCCTTAGCCTCCAGGAAGGGCTTCCCGGCAGAAAGGATAGCTCAGCAATAAAAGGGACAGTTTTGGAAGGCAGTGGAATTTCCTTCGCTGGAGATGCTTAAGCAGGGCTTTGAGGACCACCTGTCAGGGGTGCTCGAGCTGTGGATGCCTGGCTTCTTCTGCAGGGGGGCATCTGGCTTCTGGAGTCAATGGGACCCCCTTCCCCAACTCTGCAATCCTACGGAACCCACTACTCAAAAGAAGCAACTTCTTCCCCCACTTGGGAAGATTCTTGAAAACGAACATACCCCGGACCTCGACTGCTGGAGAAACAGAAAGCGTACTGCTCAACATGCGCTGCTGCGACAGCATGAAAAGTTCCACATTGCACAGAATGCTTCGTTTAGCCGGGGGGAAATTCCGTGCCACCTAAAAGTCTTCATACTCTGTGTGCTTATAAGACGTCTCCCAGCCCCCCCAGCCCCCGGTCCTCCTCTGCCGAGGGATCCTGGACCACATCCCCTTGTGACGCCACAGCCACGTCCGCCCCTGCTCTCCCCTGGGATCCAGAGGTCCTGGGTTGCAAATATACCACAACAGACCTTGCTCCATTTACTTAAGTGTAAATAAGAACAACAGCTTGGAGGGTACAAAGCCGGCAAGCAAGAAACGGAAGCGGCCACACTGTTTCTCATTCTCACTTTGCCAGTGGAAAACAAAGGAACCAGCAGCATTTTGACTGGGAGCCAAGTGTTTAATGAGATTGGAAGGTCCCTAGAACATCACTGTCTTATTATTAAATCAAAACAAAACAGACATCCTTTCTCTCTTGCTCTCCTACAGATAGTTTCTTAAAAAGCAGAAAGAGGACTAAAGTCACCCCCCCTTCCAAGGGGGGGAGGGAAAGCAACAGGCAGGCTGCAAATATCTAATGCCAGCGTTCAAGGGCCAAAACACAGTTGCTCAGACAAAACCAGACTTTCTAGGTTTGTGTCCTGTTTTGCAAGAGGAGATGCCGCCATTTGGGCCTGGTGGAGACTCGGAGGCACCCCCTTCTGGGCTGCTGCTGCTGCAGCTGCTTAATTTTGGGGGAGGCTGGGAGGCAGGAGGCAGGAGGAGGAGGAGGAGGAGGAGGGGGGAGCCAATGCCCACACTCCCTTCCCACCAGGGACCTGGGCTCTGCCCCCCCTCATGGCCTTGAGCCCACCCACCTTTTCTGTGGGGAGGGCCACACTGCCTCTGCCCCTCTGCTACTCCCTGGGTTGCCCCACCCACTCACTCCCACAGCCCAGGGGGCTCTCCTCTGGCCCCAAAGGGGCAGCCACTCATAACTCCATGGGGCCAAGCCTTCTGCGTTGGAGGCGTTTTCCTGACATCAGCAGACATGGGAAAAAGAAACCACTTGTGTTTCCAGTGAACTGGCTGGGTTCATCTTGGCACGTGGGCAAAATTAAGGAAGGAAGAGAAAAGAAAGGCACATGAAACTAACAGGTGTCAGAAAGGCAGACTTTTTAGTAAATGATTGCGGAAACATATCTGTCCCTCTTTGAAGTGCCCCTGTCTTTGGCCTCCACGCCACGCCACGCCACTCCCGCCTCTGCCTCGCCCTCTTTAATGTTGGCGTCAGTCTCACTGGGGATCTCTGGGCCATGACGGAGGAGGCCCAAGGCCACTCCAGCCTAGCCCACCAAGGGCCCACCAGCCGGACAGAAGGCCAGTGCCCTCCGTGGCCCAGGGGCAGGCAACCCGATGAGCTGTTCCTGCCTCTGACGGAAGGGCAAGGATGGCTCAGGGAGGGCAATGATTCTGCCCTGCCCGTGCCTCCCTTTCCCTTTCCAGAGCCTCGACTGGGAGCAGTCACAACATCCTCAAAAACAGACCCTCCGTCACCCAGGGGGGAAAGGGACCGTTAAACAAAACTTCTGGACGGGGCAACCTCCGCGAAAACAAAACCCTTGGTAGACATGGAGGGCAGGTGGGAGCAGCCCAACTTTTTCAGAAAGGAAAATCTGTATCTCGAGAGGAGGAGGAGGAGGAGGAGGAGGAGGAGGAGGGGGTGGGGTTTGTTTGGACCTACTGAGGGGGTGGAGGGGGGCAGCCAAAAACACAGGGTGCCCTGAACGGACGGGAGGGCCCCTGTTCAGCAGGAGGCATCCCAGAGGGGGGGGGCTCCCCTCTTGGCAACCAGCATCGCCTTGGACCACCCAGGCAGAGCTGACCCTGGCTTGGGAGCAGACCTCCCCCATCGGCCCCCACCACCCCCACCCCCACCCCCCACCCCACCTGGCCCGGCCAGGCGGTGGGTCGGGCTCCTCACACGGACGCCTGGCCAAGACCCGGCGGTGGGTCGGGCTCCCGGGGCGAAGGGGCCGCCCGCGCAGGGCACCTATCCGCGTTCCCCCCCCCAATTCCTGGTCGCGGAGCCCCCTTCCCAGCACCGAGCCTGGCTCTCCCAAGGCAGGGAAGGGGGCCCAGCAGGGGAGTTGGCCGCCCCCTCCCACCCCGCCGAACCGAGGCGCCCGGAACCGCCTGCCCTCCCCTCCCGACGGACGACCCCCACACACACACCGACCTCCACGTGGACTCCCCGAGGTGCTGAAGGCGCGCCCCGCGTCCCCGCCCCCCCACCCCCGCCCCGCCCCACCCCCGCCTCGGCTCCTCCGGCTCCGGGCGCGCCTTCAGCACCTCGGACAGCAGCGCGCGGAGCTCCCCCCCCCGCCGCCGCCCGATCCTCTGGGGAGGGGCGCCCCCTCCTTCCCCCCCCCGCCCCGCTGCCCGTCCCACCTGGACTGCCGCTGGAGCTCAGGCGCCTTCCACAGAGGAGACACTGCAGCATAAGCGAGGCTTTGGTCCACAGGCGCGCCCCCGCCACCCCGGCGCCAGCCTCCTCGACGGAGTCCCCGCCCGCCCCCCCCGCCCCTCCCGAGGGAGGGAGGGAGGCCGAGACGCCCCGCCCCCGCCCCCGCCCCGCTCGCCGGCCAAAGGGCTACAGGCCAGCCCCGACGGCGACGGCGCCCCTCGGGCTCATTGGGGGGCTCCTCCCCAGCCAGGAGCGACTTGGCGGAACTTTTGCGAGGAAGCGAAGCGCTGGGAGGAGGGGGGGGCGGTCACGTCCAGGCTCAGAGGAGGCGCCCGTCCCCCTGATGGCACGCCCGCCCGCCCGCCCGGGATGGAAAGGGTCCCCCCCTCCCTCCCTCCCTTCCAGCCTGTCGCCCCCCCCCGCCCCGCCCCGCCCTGGCGCTCAACACCTGTGGCCAGGTTCCCGGCTGGCAAGGAAAGCCGCCGAGCCCAGCCGCTCCTCTCCGCCCAGGGGTGGGGGGGGGTGTCTCCTTGGCCCCTGAGTAGGACGCCCCTGCGGTACAGACATCGACGTGGGGTCTCCTCGAATAATTATTGGGAAAGAGTTCACCCCCTCCTCCTTCCTCCTTAAGGGGCAGGAGGAAGACCCCAGGGCGGCTCCTTAAGGCGCACAAGAGCAATTAGTCCACCGATACGGGAAAAAGGATCCGACCGAGGAGAAAAGACGATAAGCAGAAGCGAAGGCAAAACCACATTCCAAACAGTAATTGGGCACAACAATCGATTTAAAAAAAAAAACCCTCTCAGGCAGCCTTCCCTTGGGGAAAGCTTGCCTCCAGTAAAAAAAAAAAAAAAAAAAGGGGGGGGAGGCGGAGGTCCAACGTCTGGGAGGACCAGAAACAGAAGAGAAGGTTCCCACCTGAGCGGAAGCCCTCTCCAGATGACGATCTCCATACCTGGGCAGCCAACCTGCTCAGAATCCCTGCCCAAAGGGGTGCGACCCAAAATAAAGGCAACATAAGAGAATCAATGGGGGCAAACCCCAACCAGATTGGAACTGAAAAAGCAGGCTCAGTTCCTGTCCCTCAGCATGCACAACAACAGAGTGCCTCTGAGCATGCATAGAATTCCACTCTCCGCAAGGGGCCACAGCTAATCCCTACAGGCCTTTATGAGCACAGGCGGGGCTTTAGCTGGACGCTGGCTCCGGACACACACACACACACACACACACACACACACACACACACACACACACACACACACACACACACACACACACACAAAGGAGAGGGGCGTGGCTTCTGGGTTGCTCCCCCAGCCCCCCCCCACACACACACAAAACTGACCCTACCCTGCTCGAATTCTGCTCTGCAAGGGTCCTCATCCTGCATCCCCAACAGGCAGGGTCCCTGATCAGGACATGCCGGGCAAAACGTCCACATCGGCGGCACCGCCTGCCTCCTCGGGGCTTCCACCAACCAGGAAAGTCCCACATATTTGGTTAATTTGCACTATGCTTGCCGCCCGTTGCAAGATTAATCCGCTTTATGTGTGATGGACTCAACAGCTGGTCACAGGGAAGGGATAAGGCGCTTACGGGGGGGGCACAGCAAGGTGCCACCCATCCCCCACCCCACCCCCACCCCTACCCTTCTGGAGACTCTCATTCTCAGCCCCCCCCCCACTACCACCACCACCACCACCACCCTGGGTTTCTGCTGGCCTTGAACACGTGCAGGGGGAGGGGGGGCTCCAGATGTGCAGCTGTTCTTGCCTGCCTGTCATAATTATCGCAAAGGTCATCTGCCACATCTGGAGGGCACCAAATTGAGAGAAGCTGTGATGGGGGGGGTCAACTTTTAACGCTGTTGTGTATTTAAATTGGTTAGAATTGTCTCAATCGAGTACCTATCTTATTACAGTGATACTTTTTGCCTGCATTTCTGCCATTATCATTTCCTGTTCTCTTTGGGCCTTTTCACATGACCCCTAAACTCCGGGGCAAATGGCTACCAGCTCCAGAGCTTAAAATTGTTTCCCCACCAGCTCCGGAGTTTACAGAAAATTAAGTGCGACCACGCCCACCTAAGCACGTCCCAGCGCACTTTTCAGGTACCTGCTCTCTGGAGGTGAAAATCCCTGATGCGGATATAACAGTAGTGACTGCCGGGCTCTCCTTGCTCCTGTTTGTTCTTTTTTTGCCCCCCACCCCTTTAAGAGATCTGAATGCAGTGCCGGGAGGGCAGAATGAAGGTGAGCGGCATTCTTTTCTTCCTTTTTTTTCTCCCTCCCCTCATGCAGCCAGCAGCCAGGAGTGCGGAGGGGGTGGGAACGCAGGAATGGTAACAAACCCCCAAGATTTCTGGTCCGAATTTAAGTGGCCAGCGGAACTTAGGGGTCGTGTGAAAAGGCTCTTAGCTACATCTCTGTTTTCCAGTATCTCATAAATCAACTTGAGCTAGAGAAGGATGCCAAATAAGTATTTATTTGGACCTATACATTAACAGCTAACTCAAGTACAGTAGGACCCCAGTATCTGCTGGGGATTGGTTCCAAGCCTTCCCGTGGATAATGAAAACCGCGGATAAGAAAGAATGCCAAAATGTCCCCAAAACTGCTGTTTTGTGATAGTACTTTGCTTTACAGCTGCTGTTATGCAACAGTAGCTTGCTTTACAGTTGCTGTTTGTGGCAGTAGCTTGCTTTACGGCTGCTGTTTTATGACAGTAGCTTGCTTTACAGCTGCTCTTTGTGACAGTAGTTTGCTTTGGGGTGGCTGAATTATTTATTATTTTTTTCCTCTTCCAACCATGGATAACTGAATCAGTGGATAATGAATCAGTGGATACGGGAGTCCTACTGTACCAAAACAGCACCAACCAACTACAGGGTGATTTATTTAGGGGTGGGGGTGGGGGTGGGGAGTAGCAGGTTTCACAGAACCCTCAGGGAACCAAAGTGGAAGAATCCTGATAATGAACAACCCCAAACAGGGTGGGATTGGGGGGGGGGTGTCAGCCAAAAGCACCCCATGGCCACAGGGTTGGCCAAGCAGTCTCTTGAGAAGATAGGATGCAGCACCCTGAGGACAGAGAAGTCTAAAGAGGGGCAGCCAAGCCGGGTGGCAGCCTTGGGGTGATTCTGCTCCTTAAGAATAAGATGAGGAATAAACAGGGCTTCTCAGTCAGCAGGGAGGTTTTGTGGACCAAGTGAGGCCACCACCACCCCAAATCCTAGCGGGTGACCCTGATTCCTTGGTGAAGTGCACAGACTGGTCAAGCATCCAAGGAAATGTGAACTGCCCTCTGAACTTTGCATGTTAGGGCCTTTTCACACGACCCCTAAGATCCGCTGGCCACTTAAATTCGGACCAGAGATCTTGGGGGTTCGTTGCTCTTCCTGCTTCCCCACCCCTCCGCACTTCCTGGCTGCTGGCTGCGTGAGGGGAGGGAGAAAAAAAAGGAAGAAAAGATCGTGCCTCACCTCCGTTCTGGCTCTCCTTCTGGCTCTCGCTCTTGCCGGCAAGATTCCTGTGTCTGTAAAAGTAGCTCTTAAAGGGGCAGGAGCCAAAAAAACAACAAACAGAAGTGAGGAGAGCCCCGCACTCACTATCGTTACACCGCATCAAGCAATTTTCACTCCGGAAGAGCAGGTACTTGAAAGATGTGCTGGGACGCACTAAAGTGGGCGTGGCCGCACTTAATTTCCTGTAAACTCCGGAGCCGGTGGGTAAACATTTTTAAGCTCCGGAGCTGGGAGCCATTTGCCCCAGAGTTTAGGGGCCGTGTATAAACGCCCTTAGGGAACCCAATGCCCTTAATTGCCCCCCAGACCAGCAGCAGTTATGCCAGAGAACTGAAAGGGTAGCCCTGTGGGGAAATCCCTCTACACCCAGGAGGAACAGAGGAGGAGGTGGGAGGGAGACACTTTGGGTGGCCCTCTGTGCGCTCTCAGGCCGGAAGGGAGCTCCTTGGGACCCTTGTTTACGCGTCACGGAGTGCTTCACTGCTGCTGAAGGTCACTGCAGCCATAACGCTACATGGCCCTGGAGTATGGCTTGTTTGCAAAAGCTGCCCTTGGAAGGATCGCTCAGAGAGGAACCGGGACTAAACCACAGGCCAGCTGGAGAAAGAGGTGGAGAAAGTGAATAGAACCCCCCCGCTCCACATAGCCCCCTCCCGGAGTCTTACACACAAGTGCTCAAAGACAGACAGGCAGATAGGGTGTGTGTGTGTGTGTGTGTGTGTGTGTGTGTGTGTGTGTGTGTGTGTGTGTGTGTGTGCACGCGCGCCCTACCAGAAACATTTTCTCAAGTGGGTCCAATTAATAATCAATTTAACTAATGACTACCACCTGGCCAAAGCCTTGGGGCAGGGGGGGAGGACAAAAGAGCTGGCAGAGCACGCACACACCCAAGTCAGGGTGGCTGTCTGAAAGGGCCGTGATTCAGCCATTGGCAGCGGATTTGGGGGTGGGGGTGGGGTGACAGACAATCTGCCAGACATGGATCCAAAGGGAGGGCACGCTGTCCACCAGGGATGGAGTTATGGAACGGAGGCAAAAAGCAAGGGCGTTGATACACGACCCCTAAGCTCCGCCACAAATGGCTGCAAGGTCCGGACCTTAAAAATGTTTACCCACCAGCTCCGGACTTTGCAGACAATTAAGTGCATCCCCACCCACTTAGCGCGACCAAACAGCAGTTTTCTTGTACCTGCTTTTTGCATGTGACAAATTTTTGATCCAGTGTAAGGATAGTGAGTGCAGGGCTCTCCTGGCTTCCATTTGTTCTTTTTTTGCGCCCTGCCCCTTTAAGAGATCTGAATGCTGCCCGGAACAAAACGGAGGTAAACCGGCATTCTTTTCTTTCTTTTTTTCTCCCTCCTTCACGCAGCCAGAAACCAGGAAGTGCGGAGGGGGGTGGGGACAGAGGAAGAGCTACGAAACCCTAAGATCTCTGGTCCAAATTTAAGTGGCCAGCGGATCTTAGGGGTCGTGTAAAAAGGCTACAAGGCAGGACACAGCATCCCTGGAGGACACCCAAGGGGGGTGGCAAGAGGTATTGGGGGCAGGGGGGAGATGTGGGGCTCCCAACCAAGTGGCTCTTTGGCCATCGAGCCAGCACAGACCCAAATTAAGACCTCAGAAGGCAAAGATTCTTTCTCTCTCCCTTTGTCCTCTCTCTCTCTTCCTTTGTATCTCTCTATCTATCCATCCATCTATCTATCTATCTATCTCAACACAGCGTGTTGAGAAAAGGTGCAGTTCCCATGAAATTGTTTATTTATTTATTTATTTATTTGATTTATATACAGCACCACCTGGAAGCAATGCCACTTGGGGCGGTTTATGAAAATAAGAAGCGCAGAACGTGATGCATGGGTTTCCTGCCACAAAAACCTTCTGCAAAGAAGGGACTACTGAGATTTTACAGAAGAAGAATGCTTCCCAAAGGCAAGGTGAAGTCCATGGGTGGATTCAAACCATGTTCTACTGCGGCAGGTCTTGCTGCTGGGCCTTTTTTGTTGTTGTTCGTGCCACCATCCTCTTAGCGCTGCTGAAGAGCTACTAAAAGGGACCCTGTGGATGATTGAGTCCATCCCTTCTAAAGGAGACCCAGTGGGGGATTCAAACTCCCGGCCTGTGGCTCCGCAGCCCGATGCATAACCCAGTGAGCAAGGCAGCCGCTCCTAAGGAACAGCATGCTAGGGAAGGATTCTGCTCCCCAGCCCTGTGTGGACGAAACCTTTGAGAACATCCGGGATTCTGTTCTAGAGCGAAGGTTGCCCGGCTGGGCCTGGAGGGAGGTTGGGGGCAGGGGGCAGGGGGCAAAGAGGAAAGGAGGGCAAGAGTTTTAGAAGGCAGATTGTCCTGTGTTTCAGTTATTAAATTAAGTTGCCCTGGCACGGAACGGCAACAAGGTTATGTCTGGGATTATGGATTTTAAAAAGATGTCTCTGATTAAAGTAGGGAGACAGGGAAAGCAGCCCACGCTTCAGAAAACGAATGCAGCGATTTCCTCTGGAAAGCGATCTAAACCGCCCTGGCTCCACGGAAGGAATCCCAGCCTCCTGGAAAGAGGTTTCTGGGTTTTCCAGGGAAGGGACTACATCAGCGTGTCTCTTCCCTTCCTCTGGGGATGAAGCTGGCCCAAGGCCACCCAGGCTGGCTCCTCTCTCAGAAGACACAGTGGGGAACTAGGCTCCCACACTCTGTTGGCTCCTCCAACAGGGACTTAAAACCATTTGCCAGCAGGCTGGTTCATCCTGGCCAAAGGAGAATGGGAGCCGTAGTCCAGAAAGGGGGCTCTCTCCAATGTAGCTCGAGCCAGATTAGGTCACTGCCGGTCCATTTGCTACTTGGTTTCCTGGCCAGAGTCCTATTTTCTACGCACTACTTCCCTGTGCAAATGAGCAACGGCATCCATCGCAGCAGCCAGTCCCTTGCCAGCGGAAGGGCGGCCGGTTGTGCTTTCCTTCCTTGTGCAGCCTTGGTCAGTGGAGGAGCTGCTCTTCCACACCAAGGCAGGTCAGCCACAGGATGCTGACCACACCGATGGGCAGTGGGAGGTCCCTGGGCTTTGAACCCTGGGCCCCCGGCAGCCCTCCCTGGAGGCCCTTCTTGGTCCTAGGGGGTGGACCCTGGGAGTCTTCCCCTGAGCCGAACAAACACTTCCCCAAGGAGCACCGGCGTCTCTCAGGGACCTCCTTAAAACAGAAGGCATAGACTCAGAGGGTGGACTACAAGCCCCTACACGTGGCCTCCGGCAGATGCTTGCCCCAGAAGGTGGCATTTGGGGATCTGCCGCCCAGAATTTGACCCATGCCAGCCCCATACAGAGAGGGGCAGGGCAGATGCATGACTGGGGGAATGATGCTGAAGCAGGCTTGCATCTCCTTCCCAAGTGACTTGTGATTGAACCCAGGAGCTTCTGGTTTTGTAGCCGTCCTCCGTCTGCCTGAAATACGTAATAATAATGATCCTGGCTGAACTTGCAGGGCGGTGGGAAGGATTATTCAGATAATGTACGTGAGGCTTTTTGAGTATTCAAAAATGCTCTATAAATCCTCAGCATTATGCTAAGTATCTGCACAAAGGCTTAGGGAGACTTTGGGGTTACTCAACACATAGTAATTAAATGCTCTCGGGCAGCAGACACCTACCCAGGGCCTTCTCCACAATCCAAATGCTTCTGTCATCATTTATCCTGTGCCATCAGAGTTGCACAGGCACACACCTGTTGACAGCCCTAATAAACCTCTCCAGATGCCACAAACTACAACTCCCATAAGCCCCGGCCCTCCCCTGGCCAAATGATACTTTAACTCATCACCCTGGGAGGTCCCAAACAGCAGCAAACCTGAATCCTTTGCTGCTTGCACTGGGAGACCCAGTGCTTTGAACCCATGCACAAGCATGCATGCTTGCACACACACACACGCGTGCACGCACACACACAACAAAAGGCTCACTCAGTTGGAGTTTTCCTCTTCCTGGCATGCAAGGGGTCCCCCCCTTGCTTGTGCTGGTGTCCCTACACCTACCTGTCCCCTCGCACTCTGGGTAAAGCTTACCAGGGGTTCTTGCCGGGGGGGACAGAGGCCAGGCCTAAGTGGGGAGGAGTGGGATGAAGTGATGGAGCCTGTGGGTGCAGCTTTGGAGGCAGGGGTGTTAGAAGGGAGGAAGGGAGACCAGGAGGGGGCATGGGAGGGGTACAATTGTTCCCACCCCTTCTGCCTGAAGTGACCGCCATCTCTTCCCCCTGGACAACAACATCGGAGAAGGAAAGTCTGGAAGGTGACTGAAGGGAGAGGAGCAGAGGAGCATCTGGGGAGGGGGGAAGGCGTGGGAAGGAGCCCAGAATGGTCCCCAGGAGAGGCACCTTGGCTGGGGGGTCGTGGGGGCTCATGGCCAGCTGGAGACGGGTTCTGGAGGTCAAAGTCCACCCAGAGCAGCAGGAGGACTCTCTGTGGAGCTGCTGGCCTCCTCCTTTCCTCCGCCCCAGAAATGGACTTGAGGGGCTCCATGACCTTTGCTTCAAATGAGAGATGAGAATTGGAAACACACACACACACACACACACACACACACACACACACACACACACACACACACACACACACACACACACTGTTTTACCTTTCTGCTGAACAAAATTTGGAACCAGAGCAGACCTTTTGGCCTCTTGAAATTGTCACCAAAGGAAAAGTAAAAGCGGGCCTCAATTATTCACACATTTGCCCAGCATCCTAGATGCCCTAAGCGCATCCGATCCCGCCTGATTTCGGAAGCTAAGCAGGGTTGTGCCTGGTTAGGACTTGGATGGGCAACTGCCAAGGAATACCAGGAGCTGTAGGTGCCTGGAGGAGGAACCGGCAAGCCACTCCAGGATTCCTGGCAAGAAAAAAACCTCCATGGACATGGGGTCACAAAGAGTCGGTCACAACTGTAATGATGCAACACATACAGAATATATTTCACAGTTCACATGCTTGAAGTCATGGAAACTTGTGAGGACAGCAAATGGATAAAAATGGATACCCTTGGAAACCAAATTGCAAAGACCCATTCGTCACAGGGAATGCAGGCCAAAGGGCACCACCAGCAGGAAAAGGGGGTCAGCAAAGAACTGCTGGATAGGGGAGTGGTTTTAAGGCTGCAGAGCCAGAGGTGGCGAGTTCGATTCCCCTCCTGGGCCTCCTGGGCAAGGGTTGGACTTGAGGCTCCTGAGGGGTCCCTCCTCCAGCAAATGCAGTTCTAGGGTTACAGTTATACAGTCAATGCCTCCATGACAGGAAGCACCTACACCAGAAGGCCTGCAGGCTTTCATGTCGTCTTGCAAACCAAATGTTGGGCAAAGAGGTGGGGTTGGCAGGGATGCCAAAAATAACCATTAAAAAGAAAAAAGGTCAGAGAATTTCACAAGCGTTGCAGATGCCTGCGGGAGGACGCACGCCCCGTTTTCCCTGCCTGGGATCTTTCAAGCTTGCCCTTCAAGAGGACTTGGAGCTGCTGCCCGCAAGTCTTTGCCCTCTCGTTGGATGAGCAGATGTGCAGAGGCTGAACCGGTGGCCCGGTTGGAGCATCAGAGCCAATCCTTTCAAAGGCGCCGCTCACAAGGGACAGGGGGAAAAACCCTTGGAGAGACAGGCAGCCCAGAGGCCAGGGGAAGGAAAGGGGCTTAAGTCCTTTTCTAGGAAGGGAGCACACACAAACACCTGGCATTCAGCAGAGACATTTTGGGGGTGGGGGCGGGGAGCATTTTTCTGCCTCCTTCTGCCAGAGGCGAGGGTTGTTCCTCTTTGAAAATAACCTGCAAAATAATCCTGAGCAAGTGCAGTGGAACCAAGAGGAACTGGCCAGTTTGACAGCCTGTCCCAGGGATGGAGCTAACAGCACAGAGAGGAGTCGTCTGTCTCTGCCCGCCAAGAGCCGCTCTGCCAGATCTGACATTCACGGCTGCGTTTGGAACACTGCTGCTCCAGCAAATGTTGGGTTACATCATTTACGCCTCTACGTTTTCCTTCCCCTCCTTGCTGGCAATGCCTTGCTCTTCTTCCACTCCCTCAGTAAATAGTCCATCTGTGGACTGCATCCGCGTATCTGCCAAAACCTCTGTGGATGAATCTGCCCAGGAAGCAGTATGAAGTTTTCTTGACTTCAGGGTCGCCGTCGTCGTCCCCCCCACACACACACACACACACACACACACACACACACACACACACACAGAGAGAGAGAGAGAGAGAGAGAGAGAGAGAGAGAGAGACTAGAGCCAGCATTGAGCTGTGAGAGAGAGATTACAAACTTGCAACAAGGCCAGCCTGGAGCTGTGAGCACCTGCCATTACAAACTTGCAACAAGGCGACAGCCTGCCATGGCACCTGGAATTTTATATGCACACACACACACACACACACACACACACACACACACACACACACATCGTACAACCTGCACACTTTCATGGATCAAAACCACTTCATCAGGCTTGTGCCAGTGTGAAGAACTTCAAGTCCAAAAGTTCATGGCAAGATGGATTTCGCCAGGCAAGTATTCCTTAGAAGGAAGTCTGTAACATTTGAGGAATTGTATAAGGAGTTATGGAACATGGCTGTTTAGAATAAACTGACTTGCAAAATTAAAATTAGGAAGGGGCAAGGAAAAAAAAACCCTAATGATTTTAAAGAAATATGGGATAAATTGTTGGTATACATATTTTAAAAAGGTAAAGGGTACACACCAGAAGAAGTGCCAATGTACTTCCGGAGAAAAATGGGAAGGTTGATATCTTAAGGATTTGAAAGTTGAGTCATGGCAACTGGACTTCTTTTCTTGAGAGATTGAAACGTTTTGCTACTCATCCAAGTAGCTTCAGACTGACCAAGTCCATTTCCCATGACTCCACTTCCAGATAACCTCACCTGGATGTCTCAGAATCTTCTAAGAGGTATCTTAAGGGTTTTAAGCATGGATTATGTTCCGAGTGGAAGGTGGCTGGCAATGGGTTTCTTAGGTAGATTGCTTTGTTTAGTTATGGTTAATTTATTTTATTTTCATATAAATGTCACCTGCTTTTGTTTTTATATTTTGCATTGTAGTTTTTAAAAAATTGGAGGAGGAGGAAGTCCAGGAAGAGGCAGGCTGCATGAGCACTGTTGTTTTAAAGTGAGAACTGAGGGTCCAATTCTTCAACCAAAGAGGCACAGGCCATGTAGACGCATAAACGCTCCCCATTTGGGGAGTCCTCCCCTTGGGAAATGGGATGAAAATTTTGTAAATTCGCCAGTTGCAGCCAATTTTACAACCAGCCCTGCCCCACCCTCTGTGTGCCACCAGAGGGCAGCAAAGCCTTTTGAAAAGAGCCAGAAGCCTTTTATAAACTCTTCTTCTTGTGTCCAACTCAGCGTCAGGAACGCTGAGCAGGGCTGACCAGCACCGGGGATGCTGGAGATAGAGGTGGCTTAATGGCACAACAACAACAACAACAAACAACAACAACAACAACAACAACAACAACAACAACAACAACATGCTGGCAAGAACCTGCACAGCTCTGAGTCTCCGTTCTTCCACTGGAGGGCAAGCGTCTCCCTGTGCCCACATGTATCCCGAAGGAGGACGAGTGGATTGTGGCTGTCCAGCCGTTTTGTGCGCCCAGCACATCCAAGAGGGATCCAAGGCAGCCGCTTCCCCCAATTGCTCTGCCCTGTTTTCTTCTACAGTCATCCCCAAATCTTCTCTCAGCCCATTAAAGCACCTCTAAGCTGTGCGGGTGGGTGCGCAGCCGCACAGTCCTGTATGGACGCCACGCTCCTGCAATCAGCGCTGCCACTCATCTGGGTCCCATTGTGGCCAGAACTTTGCCTGTGCAGGGTGGGAATTCCCTCTCAGTGCTGGTGGAAAATGAGGGGGAGGGGGAGGTTGGGTACGGCCATGCCTTAAATATTTGCTCTCTTTGGTTCTCTGTGGCAGGAACCCGTCCGGAGGTCACTGCTTGAGTCGGTCCCCTGAACCTCGGGGTGACCATTTGATTCTCCCTCCAGAAAGCCCATGCATTCGAGGGGCCTGTTCCGCCTGGGACACCACCGCCTTAGATTGCAGCTTCTAAGCCAGTTCTGGACTTGGGGCACAGGATGGGCCCCCTCTCCTGCTATCCCCAAGAAGTTCCCTTTCCGGAGGTTTCCACACAACTCCCTCCCAGGTCGACTTTGAAGAAAAAAAGGCAAGTCACTCTCCCTGGGAGGGCTCAGCCAGAAGGTGGGTGTGAAATCCCTTCCCCCTTCAGGGGGTGGGTGGCGGCGGGGGGAGGATGATGGCTCCTTGGCAGGACGTAATTAAAACCCTCCTGTGGCTTTTCAGCTCCTCCTCCTCCTCCTCCTCCTCTGCCTACCCTTCCTTGCGTGTGACAGCCAGCAACCACAGCTCTCATGACCTTCTTCCAACTGACATCGCTCTATAAATGGAAGAAGAACTAAGGTGGTGGGGGAGGAAACAGGACAGACACTGAATCAGGCTCCCGGCGCTCCTCCTCTGGCGCCACTGGGTGCCCGCCTGCCCGGCCAGGATCAACTGCCTGCCCTCTGAAAAAGAGTCACCGGGAGGAGCTCCACCAAGGTCAGCAGCAGGCAGCAAGGAGGGAGAAAGGGAAGGGCCACTCCTGCCTTCAAGGGTTCTGAATTCTGGGCAGGATTCGTCCCTGCAGGGGCCCAGGCCCGCCCGCCCGCCCGCCCGCCCCACCAGGAAAGTCCACCCGGACAGTTTCTGGACCTGGGAGAGAAGGGTCTTTGGGGAGTCTCAGCAAGGTCGTTCCTGCTTTAAACAAACTTTTGTCTTGCTTTTTGCAGTCTCTCTCTCCCCCCCCCCTCCGCCGCCCCTTCTTGGTGCCAGATTAGATGTTACAGGTGGCACCTTGTTAGAGGGAGACCGATGCCTCCCTCCCGATTTATGGCCCCAACAATCGGCCTTTGCCTCTCAAAGTCCAGTCACCAGACAAAGCGAGATAATTGCAAAGAGGCGCAGATGGTGGCACGCTTGGGCGATCCGTGATTTGGGGTCCCATTCAGATGCACAAATGCTCATCACGAGAGCCGCCCTCCTCTGCTCCATAAGGGAAGTCCAAAAAGGCAACCGGCTTGATTGGAGATCATCATCATCATCATCATCATCATCATCACCACCACCAACAACAACAACAACAACAACAACAACAACAACAACAACAACAACAACAACACGTGAGGATCAGGTCTTTTGGAAAGCATCTCTTAATTGCCCAGTAATGCCCACTGAAAACCAAACAGTTTCCAAGGCGTTGCATTACAGCCAAGGTGGTGGAGGTGGTGGTGGTGGTGGTGGCTGTGTCACAGCCGTAACCAACTCTTCGTGACCCCATGTCCATGGAGTTTTTTTCTTGGCAGGAATACTGGAGTGCTTTGCCAGTTTCTACTCCAGGCGCCGACAGCACCTGGTATTCCCTGGTAGTCTCCCATCCAAGTACTAGCCAGGCCTGACCCTGCTTAGCTTCCGAGATAGGTCCGGAAAATATCCATTTCCCCTCCCAGTGCAGCCGAGTTCTGAGAATCAAGAGGAATCCTGAGGAGGTGGTGGATCAGGAGGAAGCCTGAGTTGTTCAAGAAGGCCTTGGGTTCAACTCTACGACCCATGATTGGCGACCAACAGACCTCTTTCAAACTCTTCAGGAATATCCACTTCTAACAACCTGACGTCTACACGAGGGTAGCTACATCCCTTAGGTTGGGGGTGTCTTTTATTTTTTTCTCCTCTTTCTTTTAGTTTTCTGTCTGAAATCCATAGAAGCTCACACCAACCGTCACCCACCCACCCACCCACAAATTTGTCCTGGAACCCATCGATTCATCTCAAAAGCACCCCTTTGGGGGTTTCATTCTGCATTAGTTCCTCCTTGGCTGAAACAGACCCCAGTGGTTTGCCCGTTTGGAAGGAGGAGGAGGAAGATCCGTACCATCGCTGGCCACAAGGTTCCAAGAAAATGACTCACTGGCTCAGGATGGCATCAAAACAGGAAAGATGTGAGCCTGTCTCCAAGGAGAAGAAGAGCGGCTGAGCCAGGAAGTGCTCAGCTCCACAGAAGCAGCGCCCTTTGGAGGCTCCGGGGCTTCCGGTTGCAGGCGTGAAAGCCCAGGTCGCATCACAAATATCTCTGTCTCTTTAGACTTCGGGGTTTCCCCACCCCACACCCCACTTCCCTCTTGCTTCCTCTTGTCCTTCCCCTCTTCTTTCAAGGAATGACTGATTTAAATTCAGACCATATTGAAGTTTCTACCATCATTCCCACAGGATAAAAATCCCCTGGAACTTCCTCTCACTGTAGGCCAGGCTGGGCCCCCCCCAACCCTAACCCTAACCCTAACCCTAACCCGAAACCTAAACCTAAATGTTACAGCAACTGCCTGCCTGAGTGGGGTTTTGCATCTGGACCGTTGTGGCTTACTCGTTTGAATCTGGTTTTTAAAATGATGCTTATGTTTGTGTGTGTGTGTGTGTGGTTTTGGTTTGATCCTTTTTAGCATCTGCATCCGAGATGGGCACAGATTAAAAATCCATCCAAATTCATACACAAATTCACCCGTGGTTCTGACAAATCGCTTTGTGCTCGCTGCTAACATGTTCACTCACTGCTGTGAGCTTTAAGTGTTGCCTTTTAATGGTGTAAGCTGCCTTGGGTCCTTTTTAAGGAGAAAAACAGGTGGATGGGCAAAAATAATTTAAATAAATTAATAATAAATAAAGTTGAATGGAATCAGACTGAAGGGGGCAGGAAAGCCTTTTGAAAAGAATATAAAACCAGGAAAAGGATTCAAAGAAGTTGTCCTGAGTGAGGCCCTGGATTAATAATAATCTTAGAACTCACTGTTTTCAATAACTGAATATGTTGTAATTGTACTGGACTGTATAATATCCCTCATTCTGTAAGCCGCCTTGGGTCCCTTTTCAAAGGAGAAAGGTGGGGTAAATACTCTAAATAAATAAATAAAGCTGCACCTCTTCCACTGTGGCCACCCACCCCATCCCACTCCATCCTTGACTGCTCCCCAACACTTTCCCAGGTCCTAAAGGAACATTTCCCACAGGGCTTTTCGGACCAAGAGGGGCCGGCAAGCCAGGAAAGCTCCAGAATGACTCAGGAGGGTGTGTGTGCATTTGGCAGGGGGTGTAATAGAAAGGAAGAATAAAACCAGTGCCACTTCCTTTGCACACACACACCCAGCCCCTATAGGTGATCCAAGCAATGCAAGAGCACCATCCAAAGAGATTCCAAAGGGCGGTAAGAACAAGACAGAACCGTGGGAGCCTCTTTCGTGGGGAAAATAGAATGGCTGGGAAACGAGAGAGAGAGAGAGAGAGAGAGAGAGAGAGAGAGAGAGAGAGAGAGAGAGAGAGAGTGGGCTAGCTCCACCTCTTCCCTGGAACGACTGGACAGTGGGAGACGGGAAAGGGTTGTATGATGAGGCTCTGCAGGAGAGACTTCATGATGGCGTCAACAGAAGGACCCCCGGGAAGAGCATAAGAAGAGCCCTCCCTACTGGATCAGGCCAAGAAGGCCCATCTAGTCCAGCTTCCTGGATCTCACAGTGGCCCCACCAGATGCGTTTGGGAGAGCATGAGACTAGATATCTGTCTCCTGAACCACTCCCCTGCATCTGGCCCTTGAAGTACCCCGGTTTTAAGCCTGGAGCTAACACACATCTCCATTGTGGTTTGTTGGGAGGGCAGTTGGGAGGTCGTGGGAAGGAGACACCTCTAAGGAGGGTCAAGTGCTGACATTCCTCATGGGAGGCGTTTCTGAGAACATTGGGAGATCAGAGAACGTTGTCCCTTTCTGCTGTCCCTCTTTTGGGGAGGTGGCTGTCTCCTCCTCCTCCTCCTCCTCCTCCTCCCCTCCTCCTCCTCCTCCTCCTCCTCCTCCTCCTGCCATCACAGTGGCTCAGAAGGATGCCAGGCTGAGGGCACCACAGAGCATGCAAAACAGGGCCAGGGCTGCCCACCCAGGTGCCACTCTGGCAGTGAGGCCAGTCCAAGAGAGGGTGGGTGGGAACGAGGTCAGACAGCATCCTGGCGAGCTTTGCAAGGGAACAACACAGGGAGATCTTCTCCTGTTCCTGGAGACCTGTGATAAAAACGCTCCTCCCAGCTCCTCCACCACAAATACAGAGCAGCCAGAGCCCTCTGCCCTGAGAGGAAGGAGCACCACCTGGTCCCGTGGGCTCAGTCACCTGCCCCACAAGACCAAAGCCAAAGAAAAATGGGTGCCATTCCTTGCATGGGGGGCTCTTGAGCTTTTGGGAGCCCCACACACCTCTCTTGGGGACTGGGAGCAGAATTAGTCCCTTGCGGGAAAGTGACCTGAGGCCCCCTCTTCCTCCTCCTGAGATCCACGCTGAGGCTCCCGCCGCTTTCTCCCTCGTCCCTTTGGCCTTCACTGGAGGAGAGTCACCTTCCAGGAAAGAAGAAACAAGGCCTTAATGGCTTTCGTGGCAGGATGCCACCCAGGCCGACAAGCCCTCCTCTGGCAACTGCCCCTGGAGTGCATTATGGCTGAAAAGAACCCCGTCCCTTCCCAGTGATTCGATCTGCACGCTCGGAAGGAGCCCTGGGGTTGAAAGGTGGGAGGGTGCGGCAGCTTTCCTGCTCGGTGAAAAAGGGGCCCTCCTAGAACATAAGAACATAAGAAGTGCCATGCTGGATCAGGCCAACAGCCCGTCTAGTCCAGCTTCCTGTATCTCACAGTGGCCCCACCAGATGCTTTTGGAAGCGCATGAGACTAGATCTCTGTCTCCTGATAGCACTCCCCTGCATCTGGCCCTTGAAGTACCCTGGTTTTAAGCCTGGAGACTACACATCTCCATCATAGTTTATTATAACCTGTGATGGACTTTTCCTCCAGGAATCTGTCCAATCCCCTTTTGAAGGCATCCAAGCCAGATGCCATCACCACATCCTGTGGCAGGGAGTTCCATAGACTTACAACGCACTGGGTGAAAACATATTTTCTTTTGTCAGTTCTTACTCTCCCAGCCCTCAGTTTGAGTGGATGTCCCCTAGTTCTGGTATTTTGTGAGAGGGAGAAGAGCGTCCCTCTATCCACTTGACTCGTGCCCTGCATTATTTTGTACCTCTCCATCATATCCTGACTAGCTACTGTGCCAACGAGGAGGAGGAGCAGAAATGGTGCATCAGCCAAGAAGCGAGAAAGTGCTGTGGCTTTTCTAGGGCCCAGAACATGTCTACAAG
This sequence comes from Phrynocephalus forsythii, assembly GCA_029282475.1. Lineage (NCBI taxonomy): Eukaryota > Metazoa > Chordata > Lepidosauria > Squamata > Agamidae > Phrynocephalus > Phrynocephalus forsythii. The sequence goes on along the minus strand of JAPFRF010000008.1, from coordinate 14,970,418 downwards.
TCACACCCCCAAAAGGCAAGGCAGGATGCTGAAGCTGGGCAGCTGCGTGGACAAACCCCCTCCTGACCGGTCTTGTGTCACGGGAGACAAAACGAATATGCCAGCAGCCAAGTGCCTGGTATTTATCTACGTTGCTTCAGTGCAAAAATCCAGCTGAGGCTGGACCACATCGTTCTGTGCCTGTGTTTCATCAGCCCCTCTGGAAGGGGGATGTCCATCCACCCACCCATCCACCCATCCACCCATCTATCTATCCATCCATCCATCCATCCATCCATCCATCCATCCACCCACCCATCCATCCCATCCATCCATCCATCCATCTCCATCCATCCATCCATCCATCCATCCATCCATCCTCTGGGATGGTCCTCCACTGACCAGCCACGCGGGATTAAGTTGGAAGAGGGAGTCCCACCACACACTCACTCATGGAAACGATTGTCTCAGAAGGATCTGCCATTTTTAAGGTTACTGGGGTTGTATATATTTTTAATGGGGAGGTGAAAATTTGCCAGACGTCAGGTGGAGGAGGATGCAGTATCAAATTCCCAAACCCATTCATCATCTTTAAATGCTTCTCAGTGGGTCTGTGGCTCTCACGGCAGGAGCCCAGCACCTGTCCCTTGTAGAGGCAGGAGCAGAGGACGGGGGTGCAGAGGTCCACCTTCACTTCCTTCATTCAGGTCAGTGAAGAAGAAACAGGCAGACAGTTTTCTCCCTGCTGGGCACAATAGTCGGTGAGATTTTGTGCTTTTCCCCCTTTTCCCTTGTCTTTCCTTTTTATTTGCAGACCATTTTGCTAATCTGAGAACGACAGAGCTAGAAGAGAGTGGTAAAGAAGGCCCAGGAGGATCAGGCACGGAGAAGGGTCAGGGCCGGTGCTCCTGGCCGGTGCCTTTGGCCACCATGGGTCCAAACTGGACTCTCTCTCTGCTGCAAGAACAGCCAAAGGAGGACTCACAGAGCATCTCCTCCCCCCTTTGCTGTGGCATCCATCAGGCGAGCCCAGGGGGTTGAGAGGCCTCCCACCCAAAGGCTTTTCCCATCTGCGGTTGATCCTCTCTGCAAACCAGAAGGTCTTTCTGGAAAATTTATGGGTGGCCGTCTGAGAGAGGAGAGAACCTCAGGGTCATTTTGTCCCTCAGCTCTAGTGAATCAGTGGTGAAGGGAAGCAGCCAAAGGCAAACTCACAAATCATTTTCCAGAGGCTTTCATGTCAGGTACCTTGGGTGTGTAATGCAAACAGGCTGTTATCCGGCTGATAACCCATCCTATTTTTAATCGCTGGAAAGTCTCTAATCTGCCCAAAGCATAGTATGTTGTTGTTACTTTGACTTATACACTATTCCATTTGGGGGGAAGACCTGGGCCACACAATTTACTTATAGGGCAGCAATGCTTGATATAGTTAGTTGTGGGTAAAGTGGCTGCCTAGATGCCCTAAGCACATCCAATCTTGCTTGATTTTGGAAGCTAAGCAGGGTCGGCCCTGGTTAGTAGTTGGATGGGCGACCACCAGGGAATACCAGGTGCTGTAGGCGCCTGGAGTAAGAACTGGCAAGCCACTCCAGTACTCCTGCCAAGAAAACTCCATGGACATGGAGTCACGAAGAGCCGGTCATGACTGTAACGACACAACACACACACACACAGCCCACTCAATTGCTTGGACCTCACCTGCCACCTCTAAATAAACCCACTAATGTGGGGTCATCAGAAGCTGCAATAATGGTGCCTAGATGCCTGAAAGTTTGGTCTCCTTGCTTTCACCCTCATTTTGCTTATTTATCCTGACTAAGGACAAGTGTAAAATCTTGGGATGGTTTCTCTCTCCTTCCCCACCTTCCCCAAAGGGAAGAGTTTGAGCAGATAAAGTGAACCTGCCTCCCCCCATCTCTCCCCTTCTCCTTCCCTCCCTCTTAATGAGGCGCTCTCATGCCTCCTTTTTACCTCCCAGGGTGGTTTCCTTTTTGCTGATTCCTTGTCTTCCTGGGTATCTGTGTGTGCATCTCGCTGACTGGCATAAGGCCATCTGTTCAGACGAATTGCCCCACAAAACCCCAGGACAGGACAGGCTCCCACTGGGCAGGGTTGAAGGTCTGGCAAGCAGGTCACAGGGTTTGGGGGCGAGCCCTGCACCACAAAGGCCTGCCCCCTTCTCCCCCTGCTTGGAATGTCCCCCACCTCCAAACCACTAACAAGGTCTAAAGGCCATCTAGGGAAGAAGCAAATTCCTCAGGACGAAAGAACACCCTTCCTGGTGCGGAGAGGCAGGGCATGTAGGACCAGACTCAGGGAGCGCTGAACTCTGACGCCGGTCCACCAATGAGTGGAAATCGGGGCTCACAGACTACTCAGGAGCAGAACAATTACAAAAATGTGAAAATACAGTATACCGCAAGATTAGCCTCCTGCATCACTGGGGATGACCCTGGAACCTCGGCAGTGATTCTCGTGGCTTATCTTTTTCCAGAGTCACACGACCAACAAAGCTGCTCAAAAGGAAAAAGCTTACCAATGTGTTGATTTTCTTTACCTGTTGTCTATTTTCCCCAATTGTTTTGCTTGTATTTCCTTACTGCTGTTTTAAACCTCCTAGAGTGGCCCCATTGCCAGATGGGCAGTCTACAAATTCGGTAAATAAATACATTTCTCTAAATGCATGCTTTGGCTCTGAGCCATTTCTGCTCCGTGACGTTAAAAGGGTCCCCTTTGCAAGTCACTTGAGCTACTGGCCCTCTCCGTCTCGGATCCCTCTGGTGAACTGTATGCTAAAAAGGGCTCCTTGCACTGGTCCCGGCCCTGGTTTTCACCAGTTCTAAACAACCTCCAAGAGCAGATCTTTAGCAGTCCAGAGTGGTCCTCAGCCAGTGATTCCTTGTCTCCGTTGCCCTGGATGATTCTTAATTCTCCGGTCACCTCAATAACAGGCTGAAACAGCCAAGCTGGCCCTGAAGAAAACATGTGCACAGGAGCTGCCTTCAGTGTTACGCAAAAAGTCAGGTTGGTTTTGCAACTCTCCTCCTCTCATCCCCCAAGGGATTCTGTCTTGGTCTCCAAAACGTGATCTGCAAATCTGCCAGATCAAATTCGCCCACAGCATTTGAGCTGGGGGGAAAGCATCCTTCGTCTGCTATGAGATCTTCTAAAATGGATCCAGAGCATATATTCATGAATATTATATTATTGGCACGCATATCGGAAAGTGTTGTGCGTGTCCCTTGCTTGCTCTTTTTAGACTGATGGTTTTGTTTTGTTATTAAGTCCTTGAAGAAAGCCATTCACTGGAACGGGCTCAGCATTTTAAATGAGAATGGAGTTTATTGCATCTTTTTAAACCTCCTGATACCCGTTCTCTCATTTGGATGCCTGCACAGCTACAACATGCCACGTGTCCCTCCCACTCCTGCACAGACACCCACCCACGATCGCTTGAGCCAAACGACCAGGGTACATTGCCCTTTGGGGTCTATCCAAGGGGAAGCCCTGTGGCCTTTCCACCAGCCACGGCATCTGTTTGATTGCCCGTTCGGACTCCCGTTCTGCCTCTACAATGCCCTGTTCCAGGTGCAGCAACACCGATTCGGAACCAAATAACCCAAGTGGCCCCACCACAGACTTATCAGATGGGAGTAGAATGTCAACAGTCCTTCCCTGACTCCTCTCACAGAACCCACCTCCCCTAGCAAAAGTTGCACACCTCCTTCCACTGGCGTTTTCAATGGCCCCGCGGCGTCTTCACGCCCGCTTTTCTAGACCCGTGCCTGTTGACCCCAGGAATGCCACGCTGCACTTTTGAGGGTCTGCAAATCTGCTATCGCCCACCGCCAGCATGTGTTGGTGCTACCTTGCACATTTTGCCCCCCCCCAATACACACTTCCTTCTCCCAGTATTGCAAGCTTGGGGTTTTAATGGGCTGCTTTTTCACCTGGGATGCCAATGCTGAATTTGAGCATGGCGCCTGTGCCAGTGCTCCTTCCCAACTCTGTGCCCCTCCAGTAGGCCAAGGAGGGGGGCGGGCATCAGGGAGCAGGCTTCCCCTCCTGCTCGCAAGCAGCCGGCAGTGTCAGCTCTGCACTGCCTGCAAGTAGTTTTTTTTTCTCCTATGAACTCAGGGAGACAGAGCAGCCGGCAAGCCCCACACCCCACCCCGTGCACAAGGCCAACGCAGGATTCTTTGCGAGGGGGAGCTGGGAAGTCTGCAGCTGACAACAAAAACAACAAAAACCCATCATCCCCAATCACTCAAAATGAATCCCCTTCTTGTTCCAGAACTCTCCAGGGACGACCTTCATGTCACAACCCAGCTCTCTTCCACTGGGGTTGATAGAGATGGTTATTCAATATATCTCATATTTTATAAGCTGTCATTGTAGATAAAATGGCAGTACTTTGGTTCTATTTCTAATCCAGTCCTGTGTCTTTTAATTCACCCCTCTCCCCCTCACGTAGCTGTAAGCACAAAGCACTACACTATTCTCCCCCAAGCCTGTGAGATAAACAGGCCATAAATTACTGGGAAGGTCACCAGTAAAATGGGCCCCCTGCGCGAGATAACCAGACATCCGCGCATCGATTTATCGATACGGGGCTGTCAAAGCGCTTTCTGGGAAAGAGCGAAGAGTTCCGAGAACTCCATGACAGGAGGCGCTACAATGCAAGATTGATAGTATTCTGTGTGTGTAACAATGTGATAACTATGTTTTTTTTTTGAAGTTTTCTTTGCTTTTGTGGGCATTCTACAGCGCCCAGATGTATCCTTGTTTTTTTCTGATAAAGAAGGGGTGTTGGCGAATGTATCCTATAAAGACTGTAAAAGTTTTCATGTTCTTTGCCCCAGTTTTTCCGAATGAATTGTGCTGCAGCAAATTAAAGCGTTTTCTCCGTACCTTTGAACCTTGGCGTGTTTTTTTCAACCCTCGGCTTCCATAATAGCGGCAAAGGTAACCCGAGGTGTAGCTTTCAGGGTGATCTCAAGAGTTTACTGTAACTAATAGAAGCCACTCCAATGAACACCAGATGGAATCGGGGCACAACTTGTTTAAAGTGGAACAAGAAGGATAACTCAAAGAGACAGGGGAGTCGGGTCGGTTGGCAAAGGAAGCACGACACTTGTCTGGCCATACAGCTGGGCAGGGATGGAGAACGAAGCCACCACTGACCGGTGCCCCCTTTTCACCCTTCTTTCTGGCCACTGCTGGCTGATCTGCTGCTCCCGCTTCTTCCTACCACAACCTCACCACAGCTCTTCAACAGGAGGAAACATGGGGCTTGGTTTAGAGTCGTCCTCCCCACCCCCCCCCCGGTCATCCCAGTGTCTCCCTTGGAACTTGCTCCATTTTGCTGGCGCCCTTTGAAAAGTGTGCTGTCCAGAACTGGACCCAGGACTCAAGGGCCAAATGGAGGGGAACTTTTACTTTGCAGAATTTGAAGACTAGACTTCGGTTAACGGAGCCGCAAATAGCATTGGGCTCTTTCGCAGCCACATTGCGCTGTTGGCTTATACTCAGTTTGTGATCTATGACAATTCCAAGATCCCTCTTGCTCATAGTATTACTGAGCAAAGTGTCTCCTATCTTGTAACTGTGTGTTTAGTCCCCTCCCCCTGCCCTCAAGGTTAAGAACTTTGCACTTCTCCCTATTAAATCAAATTCTGTTCTTTTCAGCCCAGCGTTTGAGTCTATCAAGATCTTCTGGAATTTCGCTCTGGTCTTTCAAGGAATTAGCTAAGTCATCCAAGTGGTTGTCTTTCTCAAATTTGATGCATATTCCCTGCATTCATTCACCCAGGTCATTAATAAAAATGTCGAAGAGTGCAGGGGGCAGGACTCAGCCTTGTGGAGCCCCACTTGTTGCTTCCTACCAGTTTGAGAAGAAGCCATTGATTCCCCCATCAACAACCCCCCCTTTGCTCGCTGTGGTAGGTAGCTGCTCCCTGGTGGAGCGGGGTCTGTCTCAGTTTTATTCATCTGCTGTGCTCTGTTAGAAGTCTCTTTTAAGGGCATTGAACTGGCAATTGAGCATTGCTGGGAGGAAACATCAATGAACAGAAATAATAAATCCATGTGCAGCAATTCAAACCTGTAATAATGAGACCTTTGGGTAGTGGGCGGCATATAAGTTGTAAAAATAAATAAATAAATAAATAAATAAATAATGCAGCTGAATGTGTCTTTTGCAGCTAGGGTAAGAGTTACTTTCCGAGGCCAGGATCGTGCACCCTGCCAGCAGAGCAAAATGCTGCATCAGGAGGGGCTCCCTTCTAGCCTCCACTGAGTATGTGTTGGTGGTGGAGAGTAGAGATGGGCACCACACCATACACGCTATTTCATTGGCTGCTTTTACAGAACCCCTAAAATCCGAGGCAACCCACGCCCACCTAAGCGCGCCCCAGAGCATTTTACAAGTACCTGGTCTCCGGAGGTAAAAAAAATTCCGATGCGGATTATAAAGCTGTGGATGCCGGGCTCTCCTCGCCTTCTTGTTGTTGTTGTTGTTGTTGTTGTTGTTGTTGTTGTTGTTGTTGTCCCACCCCTTTAACAGGGCAGGCGGAGGTGAGCCTGCATTCTTTTCTCCCTTTTTTTCTCCCTCCCCTCACCGCAGACAGGAGCAATGGAGTGCAGAAGGGTGGGAACACAAGAAGAAGAACAAACCCCCACGATCTCTGGTCTGAATTTAAGTGGCCAGCGGATTTTAGAGGTCATGTAAAAGCGCCCATTGTTCTGTTAGCTAATGAAATGAAACAAACCAGGGAAGCAGTGTTTCGTTACAAATGAAATGAAACACCATTTCCCCCCTCTAGAACAAAACTATTCCCCTGCCATTTCCTCTAGAACGAAACTATTCGTTCTAGAGGAAATGGCAGGGGAGCTTCCTCAAGCTCTTCCCTGAAAGCCCCTGAAATTTGGAAATATTTGGGGTTCAGGGAGCTGAGTTATGAAGCTCCAAAGAGGGTGCCCCTAGGAAAAAAACTTCTAATTGGAATTGGAACCTGATCAGGCTAGAGATAGCGCTGCCGCTGCTTCCCATATAATTCCAATTAGAAGGTATTTAAGGATGTTCTCTAAAATCATAACTTTCTGACCCCCAAAAAATTTTTTTCCAAATCTGCTGTTTTGGTGCCCCAAGAAGGCACATCTGCTTTTGGTGCATATTTTTAACAAAACATGCACTCAAAACTATTTTTAAATATTTTTAAATATATGCAAACAAAATTACTTACTTTGGGGCTCCACAGTAGCATGGATACCTCCCCGAAGTGATTTTTAGGACCCCCTTGAAATCTGGAAAGATTTGGGGGTAAGGGGACTTTGTTATGAAGCTCTAAAGGGGCTGGGGATAGTTCATTGGAAAACTGTGCTAGGAGTATGGAGGCAATTGGGGAGTTTACTCTGTGGTATTAACTGCCTAATTACCTCCATACTCCCAGCACAGGAGCAGTGGGGGGGGGAACACTCCTTTCTGCATTTCTCCCCTCCCCCACCTCCCAGCTGGGCCTTTTTGACAGGTCAGGGTTTAGAGGGAGCCACCCCTGCCCCCCAGACCCTGACCTGTCAAAAAGCCCCAGCTGGGAGGCGGAGATTGCAAGGAAGAAAGAAGGAAGCAGTGGTAAATTGAATTTACCTCTGCCTCCTTCCTTCTCCCATACTCCCCACTTCTCCAGGGCAGGGGAGAAAGAAGCAGTCAGGCAGAGAATTTACTTCTGCCTTGCTGTTCCTTTCCTCCTACCCCACTGCCTCTCCTACCCCCTCCTACCCCCTGCCTCCCAGCTGGGATCAAGCTGTCAAGATCAGCTGGGAGGCGGTGGGGAGGAGGCTTTTGAGTCCCCCAACACACCAGCTAGCGCACTGGTGCCATGGGGGTTTCATTTCGTCGTTTTGTTTCATAAGTAATGACACTTTTGAAAAAAATGTCCGTGTTTCCTAATGAGAATGGAGACTTTCCTGCCGCTGAATCCTGCAGATCCCGGAAGGAGCCCTCAGCTAAGCCTTGCCCCTCGTAGTCACGCCCACCCGGACTGGCTCTGCTGAGGCAGCACTTGAGGGGCATTTGCACAAAGCACATGTCTTCTTATGCGAATGAGCCTCTCCAGCAGCCCTGCTCGATTCATCATCATTGCCAGGGACTTCAAGCTGCATTTTGGCCCAAAATAGCATGACCTGAACTCAGCCTTCGCCAGAATTTATAACTCGAGGAAAGAGAGAAAATTGGCTTCTCTCGTTCCGTTCCTCCCTGCAGCCCCTCCTTCCCTTTCCATCAGCTGGCCAAGAACCAAGCGGGTGATTTTCCATGAAACCCCATCAGAAGCCACTCCTTTTTGAGGCCTTCACGGAAGGCCACAGGGTGAGAGTGCCAGGAGGCACTGCTCCTCTCTCCCCCCCCCCCGGGCTACATTTCACAACAGAGCCTGGGAGCAACTCCACCCACTGAGTACTACCACCCCGTGGCCAAAGGTTTTGCAAAGGCCATGGGAGGGGGGTCTTCCCTGCCCCACAGGAAGCACCACCAGCATGATGTGAGATCAGAAAGAGAGAGGAAGAACAGAGAAGATCAGCTGGCAGAAAGGCCTGAGAACCTCCTGGGGTCCCAGCGGAGCCCCCTCCCAAATGTATTTCCTTCCTGGGGGGGGAGATGTGCAAGGGCCACATCCCCCCACCCCCCAGGAGACCTTTTCTTCTTCCTGCTCCTCTAGATTGCTCTGGGTCAAAGCAACCCTGTTGACTGCAACATGTGTCTGTGGACTTGTTCTCTCCCTACATCTGTTTCTGCTTCTTGTATGTTTTGGAGAATCCCAGGAATCACCATTTACTACCAGGTGAGGGTTTCATACCCTCTGAAATGGAAGGTCCTCTTCCTTGCCTCCAGCGACTAGGTAAAGCGAGTCCATTTGGTTTCCCTTTTCTCCCCCTGCCTAATCCAGCATCTAACATTATCTCCAATCGTTGTAAGAATAAGGTCAATCTAGTTCCTCTCTGCTTTTCACTGGCAAAGGAAACGGGGAGCTTTGGAGCAGAGAGAGAGTTCAAAGTGAACTGCGTGAGTCCACCTTTTGAAATGTGAGAATCTCTTCCAGGTGAAAAAGAACACCCCAGGGGTTACAAAACCTGGCACCAGTTTGCCCTTTTCTGCTGGCCCAGTAAATGTAAAAAGAATCTCACAAGGCCGAAGCATAAGAACGTACCAAGAGCCATGCTGGATCAGGCCAAAGGCCCATCTTGTCCAGCTTCCTGTATCTCACAGCGGCCCCACCAAATACCTCTGGGAGTGCATGAGACTAGATATCTGTCTCCTGATACCACTCCCCCTGCATCTGGCCCTTGAAGTACCCCGGTTTTAATCCAGGGGATGACACATCTCCATCATGGTTTGTAACCTGTGATGGACTTTTCCTCCAGGAATCTGTCCAATCCCCTTTTGAAGGCATCCAGGTCAGATGCCATCACCACATTGTGTGGCAGGGAGTTCCATAGACTAACAACACGCTGGGTGAAAACATATTTTCTTTTGTCAGTTCTTACTCTCCCAGCACTCAATTTGAGTGTATGTCCCCTAGTTCTGGTATTTTGTGAGAGGGAGAAGAGCGTCCCTCTATCCATTTTACTCATGTCCTGCATAATTTTGTACGTCTCAATCATATCCCCCCTCAATCGCCTTTTTTCCAGACTAAAGAGCCCCAAATGTTTTAGCCTTTCCTCATAAGGGAGGTGACGCAGCCCAGTTATCATTTTAGTCGCTCTCTTCTGCATCTTTGCCAGTTCCAGTATGTCTTTCTTGAGATGCGGTGACCAGAATTGTACACAATACTCCAGGTGCGGCCTTCCTATTGTTTTGTATAATGGCATTATAATGTTGGCTGTTTTATTTTCAATCCCCTTTTTGATAATCCCTAGCATGGAATTGGCCTTCTTCACTGCTGCCACACATTGGGGAGACACCTTCATGGAGCTGTCCACCAACACACCAAGATCTCTTTCCTGATCCGTCACGGATAACTCAGAGCCCATGAGTTGATAGATGAAGTTTGGATTTTTTGCCCCAATATGCATTACTTTACATTTGGATACATTAAAACGCATTTGCCATTTCGTAGCCCATTCCCCCAGTTTGGAGAGATCCTTCTGGAGCTCTTCACAATCTTCTCTGGTTTTTACCACACGGAAAAGTTTTGTGTCATCTGCAAACTTGGCCACCTCACTGTTTATCCCTGTCTCCAGATCATTTATGAACAGATTGAAAAGCACCGGTTCCAGGACAGAGCCCTGGGGCACACCGCTTTTCACTTCTCTCCATTGTGAAAATTTCCCATTGACACCTACTCTTTGTTTCCTGGATCTCAACCAGTTCTCAATCCATAAGAGGACCTGCCCTCTTATCCCCTGACTGTGCAATTTTCTCAGCAGCCTTTGGTGAGGGACTGTGTCAAAAGCCTTTTGAAAATCCAGATAGACTATATCCACCGGTTCACCCAAATCTACAGGCCTGTTGACCTTTTCAAAAAATTCTAAAATATTTGTCAGACAAGACTTACCCTTGCAGAATCCATGCTGATTTTCTCTCAGCGAGGTTTGTTCTTCTATGTGTTTTAAGATTTTCTCTTGGATGAGGCTTTCCACCATCTTCCCTGGGACAGATGTAAGGCTAACTGGCCTGTAGATTCCCGGGTCCCCCCTCCTTCCTTTTTGAAAAATTGGTGTGACATCTGCTATCCTCCAGTCCTCCAGCACTGTGGCCATTTTAAGAGACAAGTTGCATATTACCGTTAAGAGATCTGCAATTTCATTTCTCAGTTCCCTAATAACCCTTGGGTGGATGCTATCTGACCCCGGTGACTTGTTAATCCTCAATTTGTCAATTAGTCCTAAAACCTCCTCTCTTTTAACCTGTATTTGATTTAATTCTTTAGTCAAGAGGGGCGGCTCAGGCAGCGGAATCTGCTCACAGTCCTCTTTCGTGAAGACAGATGCAAACAACTCATTTAATTTCTCTGCAATTTCCAAGTCCTCCTTAATCTCCCCTTTTCCTCCCTCACCATCCAGAAGGCCAACTGGTTCTCTGGAAGGTTTTCTACTTCTAACATATTTAAAGAAGTTTTTATTATTACCCTTTCTATTGCTAGCCATGCATTCCTCAAAATCTTTCTTTGCCTCTCTTATCATATTCTTACATTTCTTTTGCCAGAGTTTGTGTTCCTTTTTATTTTCCTCGTTTGGGGAGGATTTCCATTTACAGAAGGACCTCTCCTTGTGCTTTAGAGCCTCTCTAACTCCACTCGTTAACCATACCGGTGCCCTCTTGGACTTAAATGAGCTCTTCTTTCTTTGTGGTATGCACTTGTGCTGGGCCTCTGTTACCGTTGTTTTAAACAAGTTCCATGCACTCTAAAGAGATTGGATTCTTCTAACTTTCCCCTTCAATTTCTTTCTAACTAGTTTCCTCATCTAAGGGAAGTTTGCCCTTTGAAAATCAAGGGTTTTTATGTCTGATTTGCTTGACACTCTTCCTCCAACATGCATGGCAAAGGAAATTGCAGCATGGTCACTGTTCCCCAGAGGCTCAGTGACATTCACATCCCTCACCAGGTCCTGAGTATCACACAGTATTAGATCCAGAGTTGCCTGTTCTCAGGTGGGCTCCATGACAAGTTGCTCTAAGGCAGTGCTCCCCAACCTTTTTGTCCCCACGGACCGGAAAATATTTGATGATTTTTTCCGTGGCCCGGGGCTGGGGGGGGGAGGGGGAGATGGGTGGGTGCAGGGGGTCGGACGGGGGGCAGGGGAGGTGTGTTGGGGGTGGGGGAGGGAGGGGAGGGAGGAGGGGGTGGGGGGCTTGGCGTGTGTGCCTTGTGGGGGGCACGGGGCGGCGGCGGCAGCGCCGCCGGCTGGGGACGCCGGGCGTGCTGCTCCGCCCCGCGTGAACGGGCGGGGTGGGGGAGCCCGGGGCTCCTGGGCGGGGGGCCCCGCCTCCTCCTCCTGTCGGCCAGGGCGGGCGCAGCAGCGGGGGCGAAGGCGGAGGCGGCGGAGGCGCCCGGGGCAGCAGCCGCATGACCGCGCTCTCTGTCCCTCGGGCGGCCGAGAAGGAGGAGGAGGAGGAGGAGGAGGATGCGCCCGGCCGGCTGGCCACGGGCTGTTGGGGGACTCGGGCCGCTCTCTCCGGCCGCGGGCTCACAGGTCGTCGGGGCTGGGTGCCGCTGGAGGACGTGAGAGAGGGAAGGCGAAGGAGAAGAAGGCGGCGGGCAGGAGGCAGCGGGCGGAGAAGAGCCTGGCCGAGGGGGGGAGGAGGAGGAGGAGGTGGGTCGAGGGAGGGGCGGGTGGGGGGGGAGGCGTGAGCGGGGGGAGAGAGCGAGGGAGCCAAAGGGGACTGTTAGCCGGCCAGGCACATCCTCATCCTCCACCTCCTCCGCCTGGACGCGGCCGAGCCTTCGCCCACCGCTGTGCAGTCCCACCCCCACACGCCCCGCGCGTGCCTCAGAAGCTCCACACACACACACACACACGCCCGCCCGCTTACTTCTGCCTCCCCCTCAGGAGAAAGGGCGGCTGGCGCTGAGGAGGAGGAAGAGGAGGAGGAGGAGGATGCCCTGGCGCGCACCACCAGCACCACCAGCGTCAGTCGCCGCCGCCGCCCCCTCCGTTTTCCCTCCGTCCGCCGCCTGTCAAGCGCCGCCGGGCCGGGCGAGGCGAGAAGGCAGAGCCGGCGAAACCTCCGCCAGGTTTCAGCGGGGCTGAAGAGGGCTGATGAGGAGGAGGAGGAGGCGCCCCCGGGGGGGTGGAACGGGGTCTGGAGGGGAGGGGGCGTGCGCGCGCGTGTGTGTGTGGAAGATGCTCTGCCTGCCCGGCTGCTTTCGGCCGCTCCGCCGCCCCCTCCCCTCTTATGAGGCGCCCCCTCCCTTTGCCCCCTGCCTCTCCCCCTCCCCTCCCGGCCCGCGGCTCCTTTCCTTCCCCCCCCAACACCCACTTCACCAAGTATCGTCCCGGGTCTCTCACGAGAGGGAAGGAGGCGCCGGAGGACCCGAAGCCCAGCCAAGAAGGGGGAAGGGGAGGGGGGCTCTCCTTTCTCCAAACCCCGTTTGGCCCGCTCGCCCCTCCTCGCCTCCTCCCAACCCAAGCCCCCACCGTCCTGCTCTAAGAACCGGGTGCGCAAAGGCCACCAGGGAGCATGATGACGGGGACGAGGAGGAGGCCAGGGCGAAGCGCAGCGGCGGCGGCGGGGGCGAAGGCGAAGGCGGCGGAGGTGCCCGGGGCAGCAGCCGCATGATCACGCTCTCTGTCCCTCGGGCGGCGGGCGGCTCCTCCTGCACTCCTCCAGCCTTCTTCTTCCATTGGCTGCCCATGGGAGAGAAGAGGAGGGCGAGGAGGAGGAGGAGGACGCGCCGCCGCCGCCGTGGCTGCTGCTGCTGGTGGTGGTGGTGGAGGGCGAGGAGGAGGAGGGCGGCGGCAGAGGAGGAGGCGCCGCCGCCGCCGGCGGCGGGGACAGGAGGGAGGCAAAGGCGGCGGCGGCGGCTCCTCCTGTGCTCCTCCAGCCTTCCTCCTCCACCGGCCGCCCGCGGGAGAGAAGAGGAGGAGGAGGAGGAGGGCGGAGGAAAAGGGGAGGAGCCTCCCCGGCCTCCCCAGGCGGCCCGGTGCCGACCGGTCCACGGACCGGCACCGGTCCGCGGCCTGGGGGTTGGGGACCACCGCTCTAAGGCACAGTCATTCAGCAAGTTGAGAAACCCAGTTTCTCTTTCTTGCCCGGAGCTCGCATTGTCCCAGTCAATGTGGGGATAATTGAAGTCCCCCATGATTACTATCCTATCCCTCTTAGACACCTCCATGATTTCTCTCCTCATTTCAAGGTCCTCCTCAAGTTTTTGATCTGGTGGACGATAGAATACCCCAACTATCACATCACTCCTTGGACCTGGTAGTTTAACCCACAGTGATTCTATGGTGGAGTCAGACCCTCTGTCAATCTCCATTCTGCTGGATTTTACCCCTTCTTTAACATAGATGGCCACTCCCCCTCCAACCCGCCCCTCTCTATCCCTTCTATATAGTTTATAGCCTGGGATTGCTGTATCTTACTGGTTCTCTACATTCCACCAGGTTTCTGTTATGGCTATTATATCTATGTTATCCCTAGCTGCCAAATGTTCAAATTCTCCCATTTTTGGTCGGAGGCTTCGAGCATTGGCGTAGAAGCACCTGTACAGTGGGTTCTGCAACAACAGCTGCTGCTTTGTTCTTTCCCCCCCACGGCTATTATTTTCAGTAGATGAACTATCACATTCCGTTATTCTCCCAGTACTAATACCTGCTATGTCATCTCTATGTGATTCTCTACGCTTTCCAACCTCATTCCCTGTGGATGAGGCGTTCCGAACCAGATGCCACTCAGCTCCTGTCGGCTTTCCCCCAGTTATCAGTTTAAAAGCCGCTCTGCAGCCTTTTTGAGGTTGAGTGCCAGCAGTCTGTTCCCATCATTATTCAAGTGCAACCCATCCCTCCTGAACAGGTTAGGCTTGTCCCAAAATGTTCTCCAGTTCCTGACAAATCTAAAGCCCTCCTCTCGACACCATTGCCTCATCCATGCATTGAGGCTTCTGAGCTCTGCCTGCCTGGCGGGTCCTGCACGAGGAACAGGTAGCACTTCTGAAAATGCTACCTTGGAAGTCCTGGACTTCAATCTTCTTTCTAACAACCTGAACTTGGTTTCCAAGACTGACCGCTTGGCCTTCCCGACATCATTGGTACCAACTTGTACCATGACCACTGGCTCCTTCCTGGTTCTCTCTAACAAGCTATCTAGATTTCTTGTGATGTCTGCAACCTTTGCACCTGGCAGGCAAGTGACCATACGGTTATCATGCTCCTCACAAACCCATCCCTCCGTATTTCTAATTATAGAATCCCCAAGCAGAAGGAGCTTCTCTCCTGCAGCCTGTTCTTCTATATGTACCTGATCCTGTATCTCATCAATTGTGATGAGGGAGAGATCCTCAGGTGGAACCACTTCTTCCTCTATGTGTGCCTCATGAGGTGTGCTGAGGGAAAGAGCTTCAAATTGATTGTGCAAGATGAGACTCTCTGAGAGATCCCTTGGCCTTCTACTCCTTTGAGTCACATTCCTCCACACATCTACCTCCTGGGTTGGGGAAGTGATTTCATCCTCAGAAGTGTGCCCTGTCTCTTCTTGGACCTGGGTAGTCTGTTCCGCTCTGTCCAAGAACCGCTCAAGCTCCTCAATATGTTGCTGGTTCGATATGCGGGCCTCTAGCTCCTGGACCTTCTCTTCTAATAGTACAACCAGCTTGCACTTGCAGCAAGTGTAGTTCTCTGTGCGTTTTGTCAAGATGACAAACATGGCACAAGTGTTACAGGTAACTACAGCTGCTCCCTCAGACTCCATTTTAATGAGTGCAGTATTCTGGGCCTTGAAGATTTTACAGTGTTACTAGCTACTAATCTAGAAATAATAATCTAGTACCAATGTTCCTCCTTTTATGTCAAAAATAAAGGCTTAGTCTGGCACCACCCCTGCTTCCTAGCAACTAACTTTGTTTGGCTGACTAATGGCTCTTTGTATTTAAATGAGCAGTTAAAGTTAGCAGAGGCAGAGGTCAATCAGCCCTAGCTTAACTGCTCCAACCCAGAAACTTACCAGTGCTCACTTCTTTCTCTTTTTCCTCTCTCAGCAGTAGCTCTGCTTGGTTTCACCCACCAGGCTCAAATTTTGTGAGAGGGAGAAGAGCATCCCTCTATCCACTTGACTCATGCCCTGCATTATTTTTGCTCCTGTGGTCTAAGAGCCCTAAAACACAAATGCAACCAAGAGACAGGTGGATGCAGGTGGAAGGGAAAGGACCGGAGGTGCTGCCAGAACAATGCCAGCAAAGTAAACATTTAAACAAATCCAGATATTTTCTTAGGGCAAGGGTGGTTACCTCTCCTTCCCTACCACTACCACCACCACCCACCTCCATGCACCTGAAACAAAGCCACTATTTTTGATCCAAGGATAACCTGAGAATTAAAGAAGAGAACATTCAGGGCCATTTTAGGAAAAAGACTCCCCGAGAGCCTTACAGCCTTACAGTCCAGGTACGCACAAGTGAATAGGAAAGAGGGATGAACAATAAACTGACAAAGGGGGTGGGGGTGGGGATGCAGGCAGGAAGTAAGATGGGGAGGCTGCCAGCTCGGGAAGACGACACCCCGGAGAAGCACACGGTGCAGGCATATATTGTCAGGAGCTCTGTTTCTCTCTGTGTGCATCTCTGTCCCCACCACCACCACCACCACCACCACCACCACCACCACCTTCAGCCTGCAGGCTGCCGCGGCTGAGTCATAGCAGGGCTCTCTCAACATGCAAGGAGATACGCGGAGGGGCATCGCAGGTCGATGCAGCAGCAGCAAGTGCCAGAGCAGGCGGAAGGTTTGGCCCTAAAGCAGCCGGGAGGCCCCTCTGGGTTCTTTCCTGTGAGGGCCACAGGCAGCTGGACGTTGCTCCGGATTCCCACACCAGGCGACGCCCTGCCCTTCACAGGGAAACGTCAGCTCCACACCCTGATAATCTGGGCCCGCTGCTTTGGGACCGTGGAAGGCATGGGAGCCGTCAGTTCAGATCCCTGCTTTGGCAAGACGGTCACTGTGCAGAATCACTCTCCCACAGAATCCAATCACAACCACCGGGAAGAAGTGTTTAATTTCTGCCCATACAACCTTTTCCCTCCAGGAAAGCAGTTCCTTCAATGCTAGAGGCTGCAGCCATCAGACTTGGAAAGGCAGACCGCATTTCCACCTCCATCACCAATCATAAAACAAGAGCAAACAAACCCATTGTCCATGGAAGATGAAAAGATGAAGAGTTGACTTTTACTGCACTCTGCTTCTAAGGATGAGGTATCCGTATCATCTAGTTTGAGCATCGGTGTAAACTACTTCATACGACTGCTGTGAGGTTGAAATCGAGGGGGCATGTTTCCTCCCTCTCTCCTCTCTTCAGGATGCATGAGATAGGAGGACGAAACAATGGGCAGAGGAGGCAAGGGCACCCATGAGAAGAGGAAGGCTGGTCATGCCTCGCCTGGAGTCCTGCATCCAGTTCTGGACACTGCACTTCAAGAAGGACACTGACAAACAGGAGCAAGTTCAGGGGAGGGCAATGACGATGATCAGGAGGCTGGAACACCAAGACCTGGGAGCAAGGACTGAAAAAAACCTGGAGACGTTTAGCCTTGAGAAAAGGAGACTGAGATTTATAAGTTTCAGAGAAGGTAGCTGTGTTAGTCTTTTCAAGAATTTCAGGCAAAAATCAAAGAAAAACTAAAACTAAAACAAAAGACACATGGTGAGGCCCCATCTGGAGTATTGTGCACAGTTCTGGTCACCCTACCTCCAGAAGGATATTATGGAAATGGAAAAAGGACAGAGGAGGGCAACCAGAATGATTAGTGGACTGGATCACCTTCCTTACCAGCTGAGGCTCCAACGGCTGGGCCTCTTCACTCTTGAACAATGGCACCTAAGAGGGGACCCGACTGAAGTTTATACAATCATACACGGTGTGGACAAAGGAGATAAGCAAAAGCTGTTTTCCCTATCACACAACACTAGACCTAGGGGGGCATTCCATGAAACTTTTGGATGCTAGATCTCAAACAAATAAGAGGAAGTACGTTTGCACTCAGAAGATCACTGGTCTGTGGAACTCACTGCCAGAAGAAGTGGTGACAGCTGTCAGCCTGGACAGCTTTAAGAAAGGACTGGACAAGTTCATGGAGAACAAGGATATCCATGGCTATCATGATGGATGCTTAAGGACAACCTCCGGGTTGGAGAGAGTGGTAGGCTATCTCTCAATGCCATTTGTGGGGCGTCGTAAGCAGGTGAAGACATCTGCTTGGGAATACCCTGAAGCAAAGGGTGAACCGTTGTATAAGACAGAATGCTAGAATGGATGGGCTGTGGCCGGTTCCAGTAAGGCTGTTCTTATGTTCTTAAGATAGGATAGCACTTTACAAATATCTGAAGGGCTGTCATACAGAGGAGGGGCAGGAGCTGTTCTCAGTCATCCCAGAGTCCAAGACACACAAGAATGGGCTCAACCACCAAACAACTTCTTAAATGACGAGAGCTCCAATGCTGGAATTTAGACAGCCACCTGGCTGGTCTCCTTGGATTTCGTATCCCTGCACTAACCAGTGGGCCGGGCTGGATGATGGCTTTACAAGCCCCTTCTAAACGCTCTGATTCTAAGGCCTCTCATGTTCTTCCCACTGCCCATCGTCAGGGCCCGCTGTCTCTAGAAGAACTTCATTCCCCCAGGCAGCCCTCTGCATCCACCAAGAGGCTTTCAAGAGGGCCATCGAAAGAGAAGAAGCAGAGCAGAACAAAGGAACAAGCACGCTATTTTAAAAAGGGGGGTTTTGTGACAGCCCTCGTCCACAAATGCAATTACAGTAGTGGCTTACGAATCCCAGACAAACAAACAAAATTAAATCAAGCAGAACGTTAACTAAGAGGCTTTTGTTCACTCCACGTTCCTTTTACCGGGGCTTTTCCAAACCGAGAGGCACTCCACGTGGCTGGGGATACAAACGCCCATCAGCCACCTCCAGGCAGGAGCCACCGCTCGGTCGTGCTCCGAAAAGCACCCAGCATATGCCCGCACCGTGGCATCACATGAAATTGTCTCTCATGGAGCTGCATCGGGTTAAAGAAGAGGAGTGGAGAGATGCCGGAGTGCACTTATAACCCCAAGACAGTCCCCCCCCCCGCACCTCCCAGCAACCCCATTTCTCTCTGAGCTGGCGAAGGGACAGGTTTCGAGGGGCATGGGACACTCCTGCAGACAGCTGCAATGTAAAGTGATCTGAGGATGGGACGGCCATGAGTAACAAATTAAGAGCCATTAGCTTTGCAAAAACCCTGTTCTTCCTTCTTTGTTTTTTTTTAAATGCAGAAGCTGATGCAGCAGCTGGCATGACATTTTCAAACTTTCCTTATAGGCGGGGTCAGGATGAGTGCTGGGGCCTTCTATGTGTGCTACTACACCCCCGAAGGGATTTCACCAGGGAATTTCTCCAAGGCTTCCTGAAGATTCAGGTTTCAGGAAAGGGGGTTTCAGTGGGCCTGTGAGTGTGTGAATTAGCACAGCTTGTGCAAATTTTGCTTTTGTGGGAATTGGGAGTACCTGCTGAGCTCTCTTTCCTTGACCCAGTGGGTTCACACAATAGAGAGGGCCTTCTGGGCTCCGGAGCCCCCACCCCACTGAGAACCACCACCCACCCACCCGCCGCCTCATCCTTCCCTGCCCTCTGAAGGGACTGTGAGAATGCACCTTTCTAGGTGGGTTAGTAGTACAGTTACTGCATCTTCTGAGTCAAGAGACCGTGACTAGAGACGGGCACAAAATGAACCACAAAGCGTTAACTTCCAAGGCAGCCCCACGTAGAGAGAGCACGGCAGTAGCCTAATCCCAAGAGTACTAGCAGTGCATGGACCAACGTAGTGAGAGCGCTGGGGTCCAGGAAGGTGTGCAGCTGCGCAATCCGCCTGAGGAGGCAATGCGTGGTACAGGCCACTGACCCCACCTGGGCCTCCATCGTAAGCGCTGGGTCCAGAATTACCAACCTTATCCCGTCCTGCCCTTATCCTAGACTGACCTCAGCCCATGCCTAATGTTGCACCAAACTAAGCCTGTTCAGACCGCTCAGTTTGCTTCTAAAACTAGCCCGGCCGAAGACTGGACCAGCTCCTGCTGACCGTCCCCTCCCAGGTGCCCCTCCGTCCACTTGCCTCCCAGGTGAGTCCTCCGGAGTCTCAGCAAGGACCGGCCCGGCCCTGGAGCAGCGCAGCAAGGCAGAGATGCCTGAGCCAGGAGGGGCCCGGATGGCAACAGAGGGTGTTCTGCCCGCATCCCCTGGCCCTTCCTCTCCCTCGGATGACGGAGGAAGGTGTGCGCTGTGGCGGAGCCTGCCCTTGGCTGCTGCCTTCTTGGGCGGTGATCGCGTGGCTGGTGTTGAAACAAGATCCAAACACCCCAAACCGCCTCTCTCCGTGGAAAGTTGCCCTTCCTGGCTTTCTCCCCCTGTCCTTTCTCCAACGCTGCCCTTCCCTGGGAAGATTTGGCAGGCAAGATCGGCCTCATTGTAGGAACGGGAAGGACACCCGAGGCCCGTCCAAAGTGCTGCCTTGCCTTCTGCAGCACTTCCTGGCCATCGCCGAAATACGGGACTTTTTTCGGAGAGTGGTAGCGGTAATTAGAGGAAGAGCAACGAGAGGAGACCCATCCAAGTGCTAATTTCAGAACAACCTTTTATCTATTAAAAGCCTGGCATTTAAAGGCAGTTACAGTTGTAGGTCACGCTTGTATTTGCAAACCGTGGCGGCGCTTGGGAATGCAAAAAGACGCCTCCTCCCATCCAGAGCCAGCAGGTGGGATCCCTTTGCCAGTTTCAAGCTGCACCACAAATGAATGTTCATAACTGTTATCGGGCTCCCCCAAGGGATGAGCTTTTCCACTAGGCTGAGAGGAAGGGAGGGGGCAGGGGGTTAGCCAGACCCCAAAAAGAGCCCTGAGGAATTTCCAACAAAAAGGCTTTCTGACAAAAGCAGCGGCAAAGGCCATGGGACTCACACACCAGGAACCACCACCACCCCAACCCCCTCAGAACCCAAAGCAGCAATATATGGAAGCAGGGCCTGGCCCAAGACAAAAGTCTCTTCTTGGATTCCCTCCAGCTCTGTGGCTGAGGATCCTTCTGTCTTGCACACAACCAGATACCTGGCTTGCAGGTGGAAAATAGTCCTTTCCATGTCAGCCCTCCCCCCTCAATTCCCTCCCCACGCAACTCACCCACCTGGATCAACACAACGAGGAAATGTGATTTCTGAAGCTGCACCACTGCTGTCACAAATGATAGGCAGGTGCTGGGTGCATTCCCTCTCCTGTCTTTTCTAGGTCTACAGGCAGATGGCTACTCTTAGCTCCCCTTCCGCCCTTCTCTGGAGCCACTGCTGGCTTTTTCTTGCTCTCCAGCTTAGTTAGAGAAGCCGACCAGGATGCACAGAAACCCATTCTATTGGCCGCTTTTGACCCGCTCGCTCGTCTTTTTTGCCATCACTCTCTTCCTGTCTAATAATCACCAGCTCAGCACTGCGTTCTGCCAGTGCAAACATCCCATCATTCTAACACCAATGGCGACTGTGGAAGCCTCTGCATCGACTTTAGCTCTTCCCACGCTAAAACAACGTGTGCCTTGTGATCGCCGGGCAAGGGAGAGAGCAGCGCTTGCTCGGTTGAGATGCAGGTGAGGTTTTGCAGCCTTTAAGCTTTGTCCTGAACATTTGTGCTCATCTATGTATTGGCAGCTGAGACAAATAGACCTCAGGCTGCGTGGACGGAGTATTAAAAAAAAACCTGATGGATCCACTGCTCCGGGAAACCAGTTCCCACTACCGGTTGCCCAATGCCTGCATTTCTACCCATGTGCAACCTGGTTCTCCTTCTGCGGGCCATCCCTAACTGAACCCCTCAAAACTGGGAGGCCTGGCCTCCCTCCTGAGAGCCAAGCGAGGGCACCAAGGGCGAGAGTTCTGCCTGGCCCTGACCAACCGTGACTCAGGTAGAAGAATAAGGGGGCGATTCCCATTTCCTACAGCCCTCTGGCCACTCGGGGCAGGTGTTGAAAGGTCAGAGACCAGCCTCCAGCCTCATGTAAGAAGGAAAGCAGAGGGGCTGTGCTGCAGGGGAAGCTGCATCTCCCTCCCCCAGAGCAACTGGCATGGGGAGGGGGGAATGTAGCCCAGTGTTGCAATGGGCAGCCAATTCCCCTGCATTCTCCATCAGGATGATGGAGTTTCCCCCAAGACGAGAGAGAAAATGGTGGTGGTGGTGGTGGGATTGCGTAGCCCTGATGGCACTTTTCCAGCACAGGCTGAATGCAGAAAGGAAGCTTAACGTGCACTTAAACGATGAGAGCCTCACCACGTGGAGTGAACTGCTTCTGTCTAAAATTGGGACTGTTCCAGAACAAAGCAAAACAGAACAAAACTAAGACTCAAACAAAAACAAAAACAAGAAGACAAATCCATGACCTACAAAGCCTCCGAATGCCCCACTTTGCTCGGCATTCCTTGCCTGAACAAAAACACCGGAAGCAAGACGGCACTATGACCGCTTTGGGGGAAAGTGGGGGGACGGGGTTGGGTATGACCCCCGATGGGAGCATCTCCCTCAAGAGCCTTTGGCCTTGGGTGGGCGAGGCTGGCGAGAGAACCACGTCACTGTTGGTTCTGCTGGGCCTCTCAGCATCTCAGAAGCCACCCTGTCCTCCTCCCAAGTCCTGTCCTCCTCCCAAGTGACCCATCCGTCACAATAAAATACCAATGCACAAACAATTTGAGCCCTCCAGCAGTGGAAGATGCTGCCCCAAAGGAGGGTAGTTGAGTCTCCTTCTTTGGGGGGTTTCTAAGCAGAGGCTGGATGGTCATCTGTTGGAAATACTGTGATGGGGGTTCCTGCATGGCAGGGGGTTGGACTAGATGGCCCTTGAGCTCTCTTCCAACTCTACAGGCAATATGTTTACCTGCCACCACCCCCTCCAAAAAAACATACAACA
Source organism: Phrynocephalus forsythii (assembly GCA_029282475.1). Classification (NCBI taxonomy): domain Eukaryota; kingdom Metazoa; phylum Chordata; class Lepidosauria; order Squamata; family Agamidae; genus Phrynocephalus; species Phrynocephalus forsythii. Next base: position 14,947,811 of record JAPFRF010000008.1, on the reverse strand, counting down.
AACAGGCCTGGCATGAACTTCAGAGCTCAAGGTACGTGGCAAGAAATGGTGTTTAATCTACAGAAGCCTGCCCGCTGCCTAACTCCCCAGTGACCCATCTTCCCACCTCTCCTTTATTTCGCTTGGACCAGACAGCAGGGACAGGCGGGCAGCCGAGCCTGGCCTGGCGCAGGAGTTCCAGTCAGCTTTATTTATTTTATTATTATTTTATTTATTTCTTACATTTATAAACCGCCCGATTTTCCCAAAGGGAACTCTGGGCGGTGTACATACATGTCATCCCACGACGACTACCCAAAATACAATCACAAGACAGGACAATCCCCGACACAGTAAACAATGGGCATAGCAAATACAAATCAGCATCCAGATACAATATAAAACTGGTAAAAGATGCTAAAAAAGACAGCAGATACAAATAGCATGGCTCCGCTAACCAAGACAAAAAGTCGGTTGCCGAAGTATTCTTTGGGCCTTTTTACACGACCCCTAAGATCCGCTGGCCACTTAAATTCGGACCAGAGATCTTAGGGGTTTGTCGCTCTTCCTCTGTCCCCATCCCCCTCCGCACTTCCTGGTTGCTGGCTGCGTGAGGGAGGGAGAAAAAAGAAAGAAAAGACTGCCGGTTTACCTCCGTTTTGTTCCCGGCAGCATCCAGATCTCTTAAAGGGGCGGGGCGCAAAAAAAGAACAAACAGAAGCCAGGAGAGCCCTGCACTCACTATCCTTACACCGGATCAAATATTTGTCACATCCAAAAAGCAGGTACCTGAAAGCTGCGCTGGGACGCACTAAAGTGGGCGGGGTCGCACTTATTTTCCTCTTAACTCCGGAGCTGGTGGGTAAACATTTTTAATCTCCGGAGCTGGGAGCCATTTGCCCCGGAGCTTAGGGGTCGTGTATAAACGCCCTTAGAGCGAAAGGGGGAAACAGCCATTACCGTTACTTCACGTCCCTTGTCTCGGAACAGGAACTAGGAACCAAGCGTAACAAGAGAATTCCCCAGCCCAGGGGCAGGTATGTCTTGTCATGCTCTGTTCCCGGTTCGGGGGTGTGGCCAAGACGAGTTTCCACTGTTATGCTATGGACGTGAAGTAAGTTTTTTTCATACCGGTCCCAAGTGGGACAGCAAAGAGGGATGAAAGGGACGTGAAGTAACAGCCATAAGGGACATCCTTGGGAGAGTTGAGTGATCCTGCTTATGATCCTGATATGGTCAGGAAATGAACTTCTCCTCATTCCTGCAACACGGAGGTCCCTTTGGAGAGAGTGGGGGGGGGCGCTGTTGCAGTGGCCCTTACTGAGCAATGGAAGAATGAGCTCGCTGCCAAGGGATGTTTGCTGGCTCCCAGGGCGTCTTCCTCTTCAGGGTCTGATTACACATTACCCTTTTCTGCCTGTCCTTAGATACTGAAGCCAGAGGTAGGCAGACCTCTTGTGCCCGTGTCCTTGTGTTTTGCCGACGAAGCCTCTGACCAGCCTCACAAAAAAAAATACAAGTCAACTTGCAAGCTCCACTCTCCTGGTTGTTGATGACAGGGAATTAATCCTTTCATAGGAATATTGCAAACATAATGGGTTTTACCAGGACTCAAAGTCTGAATCAAGCCAAAAAGGGAAAGGGGGAAAAGGGGGGGCAGGCAAGGTAACAATAATACCAGCTCATGCCAAACTGGATGTTACGTAAACAGATGCCCCCTCGGCTCCTTTCGCTGCTTACTGAAAATGGAGTCCTACAGAGCCTGTTTAATCCAAAAAGTCAGACTGTCATAGAATCATCGAGTTGGAAAAGACCTTGAGGATCATCCAGTCTGACCCCCTGCCATGCAGGAACCCCCATCACAGGACTCCCGACAGATGGCCATGCAGCCTCTGCTTAAAAACCTCCAAAGAAGGAGGCTCCACCACCCTCCTTTGTGGCAGCATCTTCCACTTATGCGGAACAACTCTTAACCGTCATGAAGTTCTTCCTCATGTTCAAATGGAATCTCTTTTCCTGTAGTTTGAAACCATTGCCCCAAGTCCTAGTCTCTGAAGCCATGGAGAACAAGCCAGTCCCTTCTTCAATGTGACATCCTTTCAAATATTTAAATATAGCTACCACATCCCCTCTCAGCCTTCTTTTTGTAAGGCTAAACATTCCCAGCTCCCTAAGCCGCTCCTCGTGAGACAGACATGTCTAAACTTTGGCCCTCCTGATGAATTCTAAGCTTAGAATGCCAATGGCAAAGGACTGTGGGAGTTGCTGTCCAAAAACATCTGGAAGGCCAAAGTTTGGAAGTGCCTGTCGTTAAGACATTTCTTCCAGACCCTCTATCATCTTGGTTGCCCTCCTCTGGACCCGTTCAAGATTGTCAACATTACTCTGCCACAAGACCTCCTCTTTTGTATCACGATGATCCAAGGTGAAAAATCCAAACCTCCCCCAGAAGGAACAAAGGCACAACATTCCTGTACAAGGCATTTGTCCACCTGTGTTGACATTCTCTTACGTTAATCAAGCGAATGGGGCAAAACCCGGCTGCAAAGTAACAGAAGCCCCTTTCCTGTCTCAACTGCCCTCCATTACTGGCTTCATAAACCATACCTGGGGGGGGGGTGGCTTTCCAAAGGGCTTTCCCTAGCCCCTGGGTCCCTGGGAAGTAGAGCCTGGGAGCTCCGGGACCAGCAGGTATCTTTACCTAGCTCAGGAATTCGGGAGCAACGTGCCACCTTCATGATCCCTACACCCGCTGCATCTCAGTGGCACAACCCCTCATTTCTTTCTCCACCAAAGCAGCTTCGTTCATGGATTTAACCTTCTTTTATGCTTTAATCAGATTTGGGATTTATTCATCTTGGTTTTTAGCTATGTTTAATGGCGTTGACTGATGTGTTAGGAGTTGCATTTAATGACATAATTCAGTAATAATCTAAGGATTCCTTTGGATTGAGGATTGGTTGAGATCCCGGAAACAAAGAGTAGGTGTCAATGGGAAATTTTCACAATGGAGAGAAGTGAAAAGCGGTGTGCCCCAGGGCTCGGTCCTGGGACCGGTGCTTTTCAATCTGTTCATAAATGACCTGGAGACAGGGATAAACAGTGAGGTGGCCAAGTTTGCAGATGACACAAAACTTTTCCGTGTGGTAAAAACCAGAGAAGATTGTGAAGAGCTCCAGAAGGATCTCTCCAAACTGGGGGAGTGGGCTGAGAAATGGCAAATGCGTTTTAGTGTAACCAAATGTAAAGTAATGCATATTGGGGCAAAAAATCCAAACTTCATCTATCAACTCATGGGCTCTGAGTTATCCGTGACGGATCAGGAAAGAGATCTTGGTGTGTTGGTGGACAGCTCCATGAAGGTGTCTCCCCAATGTGTGGCAGAAGTAAAGAAGGCCAATTCCATGCTAGGGATTATCAAAAGGGGATTGAAAATAAAACAGCCAACATTATAATGCCGTTATACAAAACAATAGTAAGGCCCCACCTGGAGTATTGTGTACAATTCTGGTCACCGCATCTCAAGAAAGACATAGTGGAACTGGAAAAGGTGCAGAAGAGAGCGACTAAAATGATTACTGGGCTGGGGCACCTCCTTATGAAGAAAGGCTAAAACAATTGGGCCTCTTTAGTCTGGAAAAAGGCGCTTGAGGGGGATATGATTGAGACATACAAAATAATGCAGGGTATGAGTCAAGTGGATAGAGGGAAGCTCTTCTCCCTCTCTCAAAATACAGAACTAGGGGACATACACTCAAATTGAGTGCTGGGAGAGTAAGAACTGACAAAAGAAAATATTTTTCACCCAGCGTTGTAAGTCTATGGAACTCCTGCCACAGGATGTGGTGATGGCATCTGGCCTGGATGCCTTCAAAAGGGGATTGGACAGATTCCTAGAGGAAAAGTCCATCACGGGTTACAAACCATGATGGAGATGTGTAATCTCTAGGCTTTAAACCAGGGTACTTCAAGGGCCAGCTGCAGGGGAGTGGTATCAGGAGACAGATATCTAGTCTCATGCGCTCCCAAACGCATCTGGTGGGGCCCCTGTGAGATCCAGGAAGCTGGACTAGATGGGCCTTTGGCCTGATCCAGCATGGCTCTTCTTATGTTCTTATGTTCTTATGAGCTCCACGGTCCTGATCTCACTAGGGAGCTGATTCCACCAGGAACGGCCAGCTACAGAAAACACACAGCTCCTGGCGGTGGTCTTACGGGCTTCCCTATGGGTAGCAATCATGAGCATTTGGACCTGAGATGTTCTGGTGGGCCGGGCCGAGGTAGATTTTGGGATGATAAGCTCCGTCAGATACTCTGGACCCAAGCCATGGAGGTTTTTGTAAATCAAAACCAATACCTTGAACCTTATTTGGAAGGCAACAGGCAACCAGTCCAGGCAGGCCAGGATGGGGGTGATGCGGTCATATCTTCCTGAACCAACCAGCAATCTGGCTGCCATGTTCTGGACCTACTGCAGTGGCCGAACAACGGTCAAGGGAAGCCCCACGTAAAGTGTGTTACAGTACCCTATTCTCAAGATAACCAGTGCTTGCGCAACCGTCCTTAGGAGGTCACTGACAAAATCTGGGCGAATCTGGGCGAGGAGCCTAAGGTGGAAAAAGGCCGACCTGGACACGGCAACCCCCTGGGATTCCAGGGGCAACGCCGAGTCCAGGTTCATGCCCAGGCTCTTCATTCTCTCGACCAGTTGCAGGGAAATCCCATCCAAACTGGGAAGAGGGGCACCAGATCCGTTTGGTCCCACCCAGTATCTTGGTCTTCTCGGGTAATAAGGTAACATTGCAATGCACATTTCATTCCTGGCAGTGCTCATTTCACTTTCACATGTTACGTACAGAACAAAAAACCTAAGAAGACCCCAGGGCCCCTCTAGTCCAGCTCCCTGTATCTTATGGTGGCCCCACCAGATGCCTGGGGAGCCTGCCAGACCACCAGAGATCCCTTTCTCCTGCTGTGCCACTCCCCTGCCTCGGGCACATGGAGCGATGGATCCTCCTTTTAAGCCTGGGGAGAACGCGGGTCTCCATCCTGGCTTATATCCTGATCCCCTTGTATGGAATCAAGGCTGGATGCCATCACCACACCCTGCAAAAGGGGGAGCTTGTTGACAATCACGCTCATGGTCAGGGGGATCAGAGTTGGGGGGTGGAAGGGTCTTTGCCCCCTGTAGTAGCCCAGCTTGGCCAGTTCTGGTGGGCGCACAACTCCATTTTGCAGCGATCTTGCCAGCACACCCTAAGAAAGGGGCACAGTTCAGGTGGCTAGAGCTGGCAGGGGGAGGGGAACAGAGGAGGAAGACTCCCCCAGCCCCTCGCCTCCTTCACCCAGACCCTGGGAAGCTGCCTTCTCAGCGTGTGTTCCCCCAAAATTGCCTCAGGCAGCAAAGCCACTGAATTCCGGAGCTTGCAGGCACTTCGAAGGTCTTTCTTCCGGCCTCTGCACTGATCCAGCTGTTCATGGCAGCTAGAGATCTGTATGCAGCCTCGCACCATCTGCAGCAGCGACTCGGTGCAAGGCTGAGTCTGGCACCCAGGGGAAGTGGCTCTCCCACGGAGCGGCAGGGCCACCCGCTCGACCGCTGGCAGATCATGGGGCTTGCAGCGCACATCCTGATCAAGGAGGGCAGCCCTGAAGAAGCATCTCAGCGTGCGCACACACGCGCACACACACACACACCAGGGCCGGCCTGCTGGGGGGTGAGACAGAGTGACTGATCACGCAGATCCTGGGTTTGCATTTTTTCTGCCCAGCTCAGCAGGTGCATCTGCTGCCGCCACCACCACCACCACCACCGGCCTCCTACTCTGGGCAGGACCCAGTCAGCAATCTGTTATTCACAGCAGGCCCAGGATGGAAGCATGCAAGCAAACAGCTAAAGAAGGAAGGAAGGAAGGAAGGAAGGAAGGAGGAAGGAAGGAAGGGAGGAAGGAAGGAAGGAAGGAAGGAAGGAAGGAAGGAAGGAAGGAAGGAAGGAAGGAAGGAAGGAAGGAAGGAAGGAAGGAAGGAAGGAAGGAAGGAAGGAAGGAAGGAAGGATGCAAGGAAGGAAGGAAGGAAGGAAGGAAGGAATTCTGATACAGTATTTATCCAAACCTTATAAACTTTGACAAAATTGTAGCATATAATGATGTTCTAGATTTAGAAAGAAACCTGAAAACTAAAGAACAGCTAGCAAACCAAGGACTGATTCTCCCATGGTGGCCACTAAGGCAAATTCAATCAGCATATAAAGACGATCTCAAATCATTAGGATTTCATAACGAACAGTCACAAGAATTAATAATACTATCCTTAGAAGACAAACTAATTAAAGAACTGTATAGCTTCTTGCTGGAACAGAACATGGAAGATGAGCAAGTGGTGGAAACAATGATATGCTGGACCAAAATTTTTGGTTATACAGTTGAGCTAGAGAAATGGCAAAAGCTATGGAGTATAAAGAGCAAATTAACTCTGGCAACGTCTTATCAAGAAAACTGATATGAAATGCTTTATCGTTGGCACTTGCCAACAACTAGAGTAGTGAAAATGTCCACAAATCCATCTAATAAATGTTGGAAATGGAAGAACCATAATGGGACTTATTATAAGGTCTCGCCCAGAGACCTTTGGGTAGTGGGCGGCATACAAGCTAAATAAATAAATAAATAAATAAATAAATAAATAAATAAATAAATAAATAAAGATAGATAGATAATGTATGGTGGCCTTGTGCAAGGGATAAGAAACACTGGTTTAAAATGCATAGATGGCTTAAAGAAATAACTAAACTGAATATAGAATTTAAACCAGGGGTGTTTTTATTAGGTATTATGACAAAAATATCAATATACTAGATATATTACATTATATATTCTGACTGCAGCCAGAATAGTGTGGGACGAAATGTGGAAAACTGAAAATACACCCAAGGAAGAAGAAATTATACAAAAAAGTTAGGCTATGCTGAGATGAATAGAATGGCAATGAAAATTAAAGAAAAAGAGGATTCTGACTATTATTTGACATGGTATAGATTTTATGAGTGGTTTGAGAGAAGAAATCGTGCATTAGGTGGCGTTGAGACATGAGGTAACTAGTATATTGTATTACACACCCAGACAATATGATGAATGACAACCATTCATATTTTATCTGATATCTGTGCTATGTAAAGATGATTTGTTGATCAAAATAAATAATTTAAAAGAAAGAAGGAAGGAAGGAAGGAAGGAAGGAAGGAAGGAAGGAAGGAAGGAAGGAAGGAAGGAAGGAAGGAAGGAAGGTTCATGCATATACAAGTGGGGGAGAGACAGGCCTGTGGAGAGCGCAGGGTACCTTTAGAAACAGGTTTAACTTTTGTTCATTTTTTTCACCTTCCCTAATGCTACATCATTGTTAGAAAAGGGAAACAACTTTTTCTTAAGCAATGCATACACCAAAACAACAAGGAGCCTTGTGGCACCTTAAAGACTAAAACTTAAAGGAGAGCCCTGTGGCGCAGTGGTTAAACGGCTGTAGTGCAGCTGAAACTGTGCTCACGACCTGGGGTTCAACCCTAGGTAGCTGGCTCAAGGTTCACTCAGCTGTCCATCATTACAAGGTCGGCCAAATGAGTACCCAGCTCGCTGGGGCTTGGGGGTAGGGGTGGGGCAAAGTGTAAAGGTAAAAGGTAAAGGTTCCCCTCGCACATGGGTGCTATTCGTGTCCGACTCTAGGGGCCAGTGCTCATCTCCGTATTCAAGTCAAAGAGCCAGTGTTGTGCAAGTCCATGGCCACATGGCCGGCATGGCTGCAAGGAAACACCGTTTTGCCTTCCTGCTTTTTACGGCAGTACCTATTTATCTACTTGCATGTACAAGTAGATTTGTCCCCTTCCTCTCCCTGGCCACCATGCCGGCAGGGACCCGGATCTCAGTGGTGTCTGGCCGTGGGAGGTACGCTCTGGACGGAGGGATCGGTCGGGTAAGAAGAACTAGGGCCCGGCATTTAAGGCCGGTCCCCGTTCTGATCCCTCGTCCACCGCCATCTACCTGGGTGCCATCCCGCCAGCGCCTCGATCTGACCTGCCTGCTGATTAACGCCAGGTCGGTGCATAATAAGACCCCGCTCATCCTTGATTCTATCTTGGATGAGCACGCCGACCTGGCGTGTATCACCGAGACCTGGGTGGGCGCGGAGGGCGGGGCCTCCCTCTCTCTCCTGTGCCCACCTGGGTTTCAGGTTCAGTGGGCAGGCAGATCGGAGGGCAGGGGGGGTGGGGTGGCCATCGTTTTCAGGGAATCCCTTTGCGTTAGCAGGTCCGCGACGATGGTGTGCTCTGGGGTGGAATGCCTCCATCTATCTGTGGGTCAGCGAGATAAGTTTGGCATTGTACTGGTGTACCGCGCTCCCCGCAACCCAGCGCAATCCCTGCCAGAGATCGTTGAGTTCATCTCGGCTGCCTTGTTGGGTTCCCCCCGCCTTCTGGTGGTTGGGGACCTCAACTTGCACGCTGATGGTGAACTCTCTGGGGCGGCTCTGGAATTCATGGAATCCATGACGTCCATGAACTTATCTCAGCATGTTTTATGCCCCACCCATAGAGCTGGCCACACCCTGGACCTGGTCTTTTCCTCCACGTCGCCGGATTCGTGTCTGGGGTTGGGGGCATTTTGCCCCTGCCCGTGTCATGGTCGGACCATTACCTGCTAAAATTTTCCCTGTCGATCGCCCCCACCCCGCGGGGCCAGCTACATAATGGAAGCCTTCGGGGAGCTCTCTGGCGGTCTGGCAGGCGATCCGGTTGACGCCCTGGTGGAAAGGTGGTATGTGGGTTCCGCCGGGCGATAGACCGGATCGCCCCCTAAAGTCGTCTCCTACGATGCCGAGGCCGCTCCTCCCGTGGTTCACGGCGGAGTTGCGGTCGATGAAGCAAGAACGTAGGAGACTGGAGGTCATATGGAGGGCAAACCGGACGGAAGTAAACAGGGCTGCCCTTAAACAGCTGACTGGCCGCTATCTTCGCGCGATCAGGGACGCCAGAAGATCTTATGCCTCCTGAGAATTGGTGAGGCCTCGAGCCGCCAGGCGGAATTATTCCGGGTGGTTCGGGACCTCTCCAATCCCAGTCAGCTGCGGCCTCCTCCTAGTGATTTCACTAGCGAGCAATTCGCAGCCCATTTTAGATCTAAAATTGAGGCCATCCGTTCCGACTTGCCCCCCAGTTGTTCTAGTCCATCTCTTGGGTCCTCCGGTGCCTCACCCCTCCGTTCTCCCCTCCTGGATGAGTTCGGGCCGGTTTCTTCTGCGGAGGCCTCCAGAGTTATGGCTCGGTGCCGGCCGGCGGCCACTCCCTTTGACCCTTGCCCAGCTTGGCTCATCAAATCTGCCGAAGGGAACATGCCAGAGTGGGTTTCGTCCATCGCCACGGCCTCCTTTCGGGAGGGTTGTTTCCCTTCCGGCTTAAGGAGACCGTGGTAAAGCCCACTCTCAAGAAACCTGGCTTGGCGACGGACGATCTTTCCAACTTTCGTCCGATCGCCATTGTTCCCTTCCTGGGCAAGGTTGTCGAGGGGTGGCTGCTGTCCGGCTCCAGTCATACCTGGAGATAAACCATATCCTGGATCCCTTCCAGTCTGGATTCAGGCCTCTTCGCGGGACCGAGACCGCCCTGGTCGCTCTGCAGGATGACCTCCTCAGGGAGGCCGACAGGGGTGTTCCTCCCTGCTCGTCCTCCTTGATCTCTCAGCAGCCTTTGATACCGTCGACCACGGTAACCTTCTGGCCCGGCTCGCTGAGGCGGGGTTGGTGGTCAGGCCCTGGCCTGGCTCCGTTCCTTCCTCCGCGGCCGGACTCAGCGGGTTCAGCTGGGGGATGTTTTGTCGGCTCCTTGGACTCTCCCTTGTGGGGTGCCCCAGGGGTCGGCAATCTCCCCTGTGCTGTTCAATGTTTATATGAGGCCGCTGGGGAGGTCATCAGGAGATATGGAGTTCGCTGTCATCAGTACGCTGATGACACGCAGCTCTATATCTCCTTTTCTACGTCTGCAGAGGAGGCGGTTCGCTCCCTCGATCTGTGCCTGGAGGCCGTATTGGAATGGACCAGAGATAACCGGCTCAAGCTTAACCCGGAGAAGACGGAGGTTCTGTTCTTGGGGCACCCTCGTCTCGGTACAATGGCCCCCTCCCTAGTCTGGGGGTATTTCCTCCAGCCTACAGACAGGGCTAGGAATCTGGGCGTGGTCCTGGATTCGGCCCTCTCCCTGGAAGCCCAGGTGATGGCCGTCTCCAGGGCCGCTTTTTTCCATCTCCGCAGGATCGCCCAGATCCGTCCGTACCTTGATGAGTCCTCCCTGAGGACAGTTGTGCAGGCCCTGGTGGTCTCGAGGATCGACTACTGCAATGCCCTCTACGTGGGGTTGCCCTTGACCCTGGTCCGGAGGTTACAGCGGGTGCAAAATGCGGCGGCCAGGCTGGTGGTGGGTGCTCGTAGATACGAGCACATCACCCCAGTCCTGGTCCGCCTGCATTGGCTCCCGTTGTCTTCCGGATCAGGTTCAAGGTCCTGGTCTTGGTTTTCAAGGCCCTCCACGGCCTGGGACCAGGTTACCTGGCGGAGCGCATCTCCCTAAGAGCATCCGGATCCAGACCCACGAGATCGTCGCAGGCGCGCTCATTGCGAGTGGCAACACCCAGAGAGGCGCGGAGAACGCGTACGCGGAACCGCGCCTTCTCTGTGGTGGGGCCCTCACTTTGGAACCATCTCCCTCCTGAGCTGCGCCTGCTGGAGTCCCTGCCTGCCTTTAAGAGGGCTTTGAAGACCTCCCTCTTTAAAGAAGCGTATGGTGACCTTATTAGTTAGTTTTCCTTTTCCCATTTCCCTGATCTTTTGTTTGCCGCCATCTTGCTTTTTGCCTGCCCTTGGTTGGGGGGCTTTGCTATTTTTGCTTTTAAGCCTTTTATGCTTTTTATGTTGTTAGCCGCCCAGAGTTCCCGTTGGGAAGATGGTGCGGGATATAAGTACTTAAATAAATAAATAAATAAATAAATAAATAGGTTGGCAGAAAGCAAAAAAGCAAGCAATGTGTTCTGCTTATATACCGTCCCATACTACTACAAGTAGTCTCTGGGCGGTTTACAATTTTAAATACAGAGTGCAGGCTACACATTGCCCCCCCCCCCCCAGCAAGCTGGGTCCTCATTTTACCGACCTCGGAAGGATGGAAGGCTGAGTGAACCTTGAGCCTCCTACCGGGGATTGAACCCAGGTCGTGAGCACAGTTTTACTTGCAGTACAGGTATTTAACCACTGCGCCACGAGGCTGGGGTTATTAGCGGGAGCTCACTCCGCTACGTGCCACCCGGGATTCGAACTGCCGAGCGGCTGACTTTGCAGCCAGCAGTTTTCAGAAACCTTAGTACACTGAGGCACCACATTCCTCCGAGGCAAAGTGTAGCTTGCATAATTACAGTGGACCCTCGTATAACAAACGGTTTGTATAATATAAAATCTGTACAACATAAACAATTCCGGAGATAGGGGGAAACTTGCTTAACAGAATTGCCTATGGGGCGAATCTGTACAACATAAAAATGGTTGTGATTAGGGATTACTCTGTTTTGAATGCATTCCTATGGGAAATTTGTATAAAGGAAATTTTGCTTAACATAATTTCATTTGGAACGAATTAATTCCTTTATACAAGGTACCATTGTACTTGTAAACTGCCCAGAGGGTGCTTTAAGCGCAATGGGTCAGTATATATGCAGCACACTTTACGTTTACCTTTTTTGTTTAATATACCATTTCCAGCATGAGTTTTTGCAAAATGGCGCCTAGTTTAATGCCACTGAAAAATGGGCCAAAGTCTTCGGTGGCCTCTTGGTTGATGCTGCTGCTGCTGCTGCTGCTGCAGAGTCTCACCAGTGACTCTGGTGGAAGTAACCCCAGGAGAATAAGGTAAGAGGGATCCTTCCCCACGCTCTTGTCTGGGGTTGGACTAGATGGCCCTTGGAGGTCTCTTCCAGCTCTTCTAGGATTCTAGGAGACTGTCACAAAACACAGGGCCAGCCGTAGGAAAACAGCAGCTGGACGAGCACCACAGGAGGCAGGCTGCAGCCAGATAAAGCCCCTTTAACTCCTCTCCTTCTCTGCTGAGGCTCTTCTTGAAGCATCAGGTGGTGGGAAGAGCAAACGCCTTGTCTGGTCGGGTCTCTGCCGCTCCAGCCATCGTGTCTCAAGACAACGGGAGCAGATTCAGATCTCTTGGCTTGAAAACACACTGAAGTCAATTGCATGTGCATTTATGGGAGGCTGGAGGGGGGGGTTGATTCCTTCTAAGTATGGTGCTGAGTAGAGATGGGCACAAATAGAAAAAATGGAGTTTCCTTTGTCGTTTGTCGTTTGTAGGGTCCGTTTTGGTTCGTTTCCGTTTTTCGCGATTTTTTTGTAAAAAATTCATTTTCATTTTTGTTCGTTTCGTTACCGTTTTGTTACCATTTATTTCAATTTTTTTATCATTTAAAGCAGTTCACTGTATTGCAGTAACGGAAACAAAACAGACGACAAAATTTCTGGTGTTTCTGTTCATTTCGTTTCATTTTGAAGACAAAATTTGTTTGTCGTTTCATTACGTAATGAAACGAAAAAACGAAAACAGAAACAAAAAATTGTTCGTTTCATACCCATCTCTAGTGCTGAGCTTTGTGGATACCCTGGACCATCAGAAAGGTAAAGGCATGCCCTCCAATTCAAACCAAGCCGCAGTTCTCTCTAGGAACACAAGAGAGGAGAAGGAGCGGAGGAAGTCACGCCCTGGAGGCATTCCAAGAAGGCCACAGGCAATCCTGGGGAAAGGAATGGAAGCAGGAAAAGAGGAAGACTGAACATCAGGTGGATTGACTACTTAAAGGGAGCCATGAGTTTCCCTTTACAACAGCCAAACCAGGACTTTTGAGGATCAGACCTTTCAGAGGTCATTAATTCTCAGTGTCATTGTTAAGCCAGAGGTGACTGGATGACACAGGAGGATACCAAGAAAGTATATTACACAAAATTCCACTGATGATAATTCACCAAGCCTGATTAATTTAAATATAATTACTACAAACACACACACACACACACACAACAACACACACACACACACACACACACACACACACACACACACACACACACACACACACAAATCAAACATTTGAAAATTTGTTGCCAAACAAATGAATGCATTTTACCAAGCAAAACAAATTCCTTTTCATCACTGATGCTGAGCGCCTTGCATTCAAGTCATCTGTAGCCACCAGGAAAGCAGGGAGTAGCAAATTAAAAGTGGCATCTAAGAGGTGCATGAAATCCACAACCCCTGAGAAGAGCAGAACAGGAAGGGGTCTCCAGGAAGCCATAGTCCCTGTAGTACATCCACCTCCAAAGCACCACGGATGGACCTTGTGCAAAGGAGAAGCCACACCCTTCCAGGAGGGGGGGGGTCCCCAATGTCAAGCCTCTCAGGCCCCTAGAAGCCTCCGGATCAAACCTTAAGGTTTGGTTACAATCTCCCCCAACCCGGTACTTGAAACGTGGTGGTTGGTTTGTCCTCAGTGGCATCCAAACCACATTTGATCCCTTCACCTGTACTGGTGGTTCTTGGCCAGTAGGAGACGTATGCCCAGGGAGATGGAAGAATTCAATCCCAAAAGTCTGTTTGCTACACTGAAAGCCCCTGCTTTGCATTTCCAGATGTCAGAGAAATATGAAGTCCTCCTCATCATGGCCTCCTGTGTGGGGGAGGGGAACATCCCGCACTGGCACAGACCTCTCCCCCCTCCTGGACACACAACAGTCCCCATAGCCCCCTCTCCCACCCTACAGCCACCCACTAACAAGCCTCCTAAGATAAATCTAATACCAGAATGCTTCTCAATACAGAAATGAATTTCTGGGTGGGAGGGGGGATTGGGGTGGGAGTTTTGTTTTTGTTTCATTGGGACTCAAAATGTTTGATCGAATGATTATATTTTGGCATGATTATTCACTATTGATCATCAATGACTACTGATCCACGGGACCTAGTTTCGCTGACATTTACTTTCACGGGGCCAGCAGGCTGGGATGCCCTACATCACTGCCCAGATGAATGAATGAATGTGCTGCCTCTCTTTCCCCCTTTAAAAATGCTTCCACATCAAACTAAGCAACAACAACAACAAATTTATTGATTAGCCCAACAGGCCATATCAAATGAAGAAGAAGACGAAAGAGGATGAAAAACAGTTAAAAACACAGTTAAAATAGTAAGATTAAAAATTTCTCATTCATATGTCAGCATCTCCCCTACAGGGAACACCAATTTGATCTATGAAGGTGGATCTTACCCTGGCAGCCTTATGTACAAAACTAGCAACACCATGGACAACCTGCACCTTGGAACTGTTGAGCAGGAAATCAAGCTGAAAATTTGTGTTCCAGTGGGCAATTTTGACCATCAATTTTGATAAATGTGATTGTCTTCATAGAATCATAGAATCATAGAGTTGGAAGAGACCTCAAGGGCCATCTAGTCCAACCCCCTGCCAGGCAGGAGCCCCTCCACAATATTTCTGACAGATGGCCATCCAGCCTCTGCTTAAAAACCACCAAAGAAGGAGACTCCACCACCCTCCGTGGCAGCATATTCCACTGCCGAACAGCTCTAACTGTCATGAAGTTCTTCCTAATGTTCAAATGGAATCTCTTTTCCAGTAGTTTGAAACCATTGCCCCGAGTCCTAGTTTCTGAAGCCATGGAAAACAAACCTGTTCCCTCTTCAATATGACATCCTTTCAAATATTTAAACATAGCTATCATATCCCATCTAAGTCTTCTTTTTGAAAGGCTAAACATTCCCAGTTCCCTAAGCCGTTCCTCATGAGACATTTCCTCCAGACCCTCAACCATCCTGGTCGCCCTCTTCTGCACCCGCTCGAGGTTGTCAACATCCTTTTTAAACTGAGACACACAGAACTGGACACAGTACTCCAGGTGGGGTCTGACCAGAGCAGAATCGAGTGGCACTATCACTTCCCTTGATCTAGACACTATGGTTCTGTTGATGCAACCAAGAATCGCATTGGCTTTCCTGGCCGCCGCATCACACTTCTGACTCATGTTCAATTTGTGGTCCACCAAGACTCCCAGATCCCTTTCACAGGTACCATTCTTTAGCCAAGTGTCCCCCATCCTATATCTGTGCAATTCATTCTTTTTTCCTAGATGTAGCACCCTACATTTCCCTCTGTTGAATTCCATTCCATTAGCTTTGGCCCAGCATTCTAATCTGTCAAGGTCCTTTTGGATTTTCATCCAATCCTCTGGAGAATTTGCAACCCCTCCCAATTTGGTATCATCTGCAAATTTAATTAGCATACTCTCTATTCTTTCCTCCAAGTCATTTATAAAGATATTGAACAGCACTGGACCCAGAACAGAACCCTGGGGCACCCCACTGGTCACGTCTCTCCAAGCTGATGAGAGGCCATTTATGATCACCCTTTGGGTGCGATCATTCAACCAATTACAAATCCACCTAACAGTAGCACTATCTATCCCACTTGCTACTAACTTCTTAGCAAGAATACCACGGGGAACCTTATCAAAGGCCTTGCTAAAGTCCAGATAAGCAATATTCACAGCATTCCCCTCATCCACCAGGCCTGTAATTCTATCAAAGAAAGAGATCAAATTAGTCTGGCATGAGTTGTTTTTAAGAAACCTGTGTTGACTTCTTGTAATGACAGCATTGTTTGTTAGATAATTGCAGACTGACTGCTTAATAATCTGCTCTAGGATCTTTCCGGGAATTGAAGTCAAGATGACTAGGCGGTAATTATTTGGGTCCTTTTTCCCCCCCTTTTTGAAGATGGGGACAACATTAGCCCTCCTCCAATCGATGGGGACTTCTCCTGTCCTCCATTTTTACGTGTGGGTCCTGTGATGTCTAGCAAGGTTTCCAGCTTGACTGAACCTCTTTCCACAATCCAGACATTCAAATGGCTTCTCATCTGTGTGAGTTCTATGATGCCTAGTAAGTTTTCCAGAATCACTTAACCTCTTTCCACACTCCATACATTCAAAAGGCTTTTCGCCTGTGTGGGTCCTGTGATGTCTAGCAAGGCTTCCAGCTTGACTGAACCTCTTTCCACAATCAAAGCATTCAAATGCATTCTCTCCTGTGTGGGTCCTGTAAGGTATAAAGCTCACAATCAAATAAAATGTGAGCCGTGTCCTCAATGCGGGTAACATCGCACATGCAGGATCTGTCTTGATAGGGTAAGTTGTGAAAGTGCCCATATCAAATTCAGCAGCAGCAGCAGCAGCAACATCATCAACAACAACGCAACCCAAACAAAACTGGAGAGCTGAAAATGGCCCACAATCCTGTGGCAGACCAATAAAATGAAGGTGTGTCTTCTGCAACGGCCAGCAGAAATATGGAAAGCTCCATGGCGTCTACTACGTGGCCTTGTTTTCTTCTAGCTGGCTTGCTTTCCCCCCACTTCTTAAAGCTGACTCTGGCTCACAAATCAAAGGAAGTTCTATCAGAGCTTAAATCAGAAGATAGGTATAAAAGATGAAAAGACTGAAAAAATGGCAACCATTCAGTTTTGGAAAGACATACGGGGGACTGAGAAAGACTATAAATAGAAACGCTGGATGGCTCCAAGATTTTGAGAAGAAATTCTCCAAGTGCACAATGGACCAACTAGAAATAACAGCTGATATGATCACCAAAAAGAGTGCAAAGAGTCAAAAACTGGACATCACCTGGCAGTGATCAACTGCATGGGTTTTGGCTTAAACACCTGACCAGTCTGCATGGAAAATTGGCCCAACAATTTAATGAAATGTTGAGGACAGGTTATATTAATGAATGGTTAACAACCGGCAAAATATATTTGATTCAGAAGGATCCAACAAAAGGAGCAATACCTGAAAATTACAGGCCAATAACATGTTTACCAACTATGTATAAACTGCTAACAGGCATCATAGCTGATACAGTCCAGGATTATTTGAAAACAAATAACATCATGCCAGTAGAGCAGAAAGGGAACAAACGGGGAAGTAGAGGCACAAAAGATCAGTTACTCATTGATAAAATGATCTTAGAGAATTATAAAGCCCAGAAAACTAATTTATATATGACTTGGATTGACTATAAAAAAGCCTTTGACTCAGTACCGCATAGTTGGATTATTAAGTGCCTGGATGCCATTGGAATATGTAAAAGTATTAGTGCCCTAATTGAAAATGCGATGAAGAACTGGAAAACAGAATTGTTGTGACAGGGACCAAACCTATGGATTGGTTAGTATTGAACGAGGGATTTTTCAAGGTGACGTTATCCTAAAAAAATAATTTCTGAAATAGAAGCAGATAATGGGGAAATGTCGGACAAAATCAGAATAAAAAGCGGTTCAGCAAAGTGCGAACGGGGAAACTGGTTCTTAAGAAAACGCTCAAGTGCGGAATGCATCACTTCAGCGACCACGTGACCAGGGGAGGGCAAAAGGAGGTTCAAAACAAAAAGTGGTTGCTGTAGGAAGTGTGGTAGTGGCATATGTCACCTCTGCTATTTACTATTGCCCTGATTCCCCTCTCAATAATTTTGCAGAAGACAAATTTAGGGTACCAAACTGCTAAAAATTCAGGGAAAATTTCTCATTTATTGTATATGGATGACTTAAAGTTGTATGGAAAATCAGAAACTGAAATACACTCACTGACCAACACAGTCCGAATTTTCAGTAGTGTTGTTAGTATTAAGTTTAGACAAAACAAATGTGCCACAGTGGCACTGAGAAAAGGAAAAATCACTGAGAGTGAAGGAACTGAAATGCCAAATGGACAAGCAATTAAGTATCATCAGTCTGAAGTCTATAAATATCTGAGCACACTGCAATTAGATAATATCAAGCATGGGCAAGTGAAAAATGTGGTCAGTAAAGAATATATCCAAAGGGTTAGAAAAATATTAAAAACTAAGCTGAATGGTGGTAATACCATCAAGGCCATTAATAGCTGGGCCATACTGGTCATCAGGTATTCCGCTGGCATAATAAACTGGACTCAGATGGAGCTACATAGTCTGGACAATAAAACTTATGACCATTCACTATGCATTACATCCACACAGTGATGTTGACAGGCTGTATTTACCTAGAAAAATAGGTGGTAGAGGTCTTTTGCAAGTGAAGCAGACAGTTGAAGAAGAGAAGCATGTGTTGGCAAATTATGTAAAAAAATAGTACACAGCCAGCATTATTGGAGGTCAAGAACAAGGAGGTGTTTAAAGTAAAGCAAACAAAGGATCAATACAGGAAAAAAACAATGCAAATACGAGCTGATAGCTGGCATAATAAAGCACTGCATGGGCAGTTCCTTGAAAAAAATTAAAGGAAAAGTAGATGAGGAAAAGACCTGGTTATGGGTCACCAATGGAACACTGGAAAAAGAGACAGAAGCCCTGATTTTTGCAGCTCAAGAACAAGCTATCAGAACAAATGCAGTTAAGGCTAGAATAGAAAAATCAGCTGAGCACCCCACATGTAGACTCTGCAAAGAGGCAGATGAAACTATCATCCATATATTGACTTGTTGCAAGAAAATTGCTCAGACTGATTACAAACAGCATCATAATGTAGTTACTCAAATGATCCACTGGAATTTTTGTCAGAACTATCATCTGCCCGTAGCAAAGAACTGGTGGGATCATTAGCCTGAAAAAGTGATTTCCGAATACAGACAGACAGGGTTTTGGAGCATAATACCCCCAGATATTGTGATTGTGGAGAAGAAAAAAGTGTGGATCATTCATGTTGTTATACCAGGTGAACAAACCTTGCTGAGAGAAAATCAGCATGGCTTCTGTAAGGGTAAGTCTTGCCTGACAAATCTTTTAGAATGTTTTGTAAAGGTCAACAGGCATGTGGATTTGGGTGAACCAGTGGATATAGTCTATCTGGATTTTCAAAAGGCTTTTGACATAGTCCCTCACCAAAGGCTGCTGATAAAATTGCACAGTCAGGGGATAAGAGGGCAGGTCCTCTTATGGACTGAGAACTGGTTGAGATCCAGGAAGCAAAGAGTAGGTGTCAATGGGAAATTTTCACAATGGAGAGAAGTGAAAAGCGGTGTGCCCCAGTGATCTGTCCTGGGACCGGTGCTTTTCAATCTGTTCATCAATGACCTGGAGACAGAGATAAGCAGTGAGGTGGCCAAGTTTGCAGATGACACGAAAATTTTCCGTGTGGTAAAAACCAGAGAATATTGTGAAGAGCTCCAGAAGGACCTCTCCAAACTGGTTGAATGGGCTGCGAAATGGCAAATGTGTTTTAATGTAGCCAAATGTAAAGTGATGCATATTGGGGCAAAAAATCAAAACTTTATCTATCAACTCATGGGCTCATGACGGATCAGGAAAGCGATCTTGGTGTGTTGGTAGACAGCTCCATGAAGGTGTCTACCCAGGGTGTGGCAGTGGTGAAGAAGGCCAATTCCATGCTAGGGATTATCAAAAAGGGGATTGAAAATAAAACAGCCAACATTATAATTATTTATTTATTTATTTATTTGTATCATTTCTATACCGCACCATCTTCCGAATCGGAACTCTGGGCAGTTAATAGGTTTAAAAAGTATACAGAACTACAAAAACAGTTAAGGACAAAACTGCAGGCAAGATACATAGGCAGCGAACCAAAAAAAATGATTAAAGTAGGTCGCCATATGCCTCCTCAAAAAGCAGAGTTTACAGAGCCTTTTTATTTATTTATTTATTTATTTATTTATTTTCACATTTATATACCGCACCTATTCCCTCATGGGGGACTCAGGGCGGTTTACAACAGACAAGACAAACAGTCAAAAGGCTAAAACATCACAAAGTAAAAACAATCAAGCGGGCCCGGGGGAGACCTAATTAGTGCCAAAGGTGTCCCAAAAAAGTAGCGTCTTTAGATTTTTCCTGAACGACACCAGTGACGGAGCCTGCCGTAACTCGCTCGGAAGCTTGTTCCAAAGAGCTGGCGCCGCCACCGAGAAGGCCTGTGCACGTGTGCTGGTTTTGCGGACCTCCCTCGGGGTGACGGTCCGGAGCGAGAAGGCCAGAGAGGATCGGGTGGGTTGGGCCGGATCTAATTGTCAGGGGAGACGCTCTGCCAAATAATCAGGGGCCAAGCCATGGAGGGTTTTGTAAACCAAAACCAGCACCTTGAACCTTATCCGGGAAGCAACGGGCAACCAGTGTAGGCGAGCCAGGATGGGGGTGGCGCGGGCAGGGACTGTGCAAGGCGCAGCTCACTCGGGAGGTGGTTCCATAATGATGGGCCCACCACTGAGAAGGTGCGGCTGCGTGTGGCAGACCTCTGCACCTCTCTCGGAGTGGGCACCCTGAGTGAGCGTGCCTGCGACATCCGTGTGAGTCTGGCCTCAGTTGATGCCATTATACAAAACGATAGTAAGGCCGCACCTGGAGTATTGTGTACAATTCTGGTCACCGCATCTCAAAAAAGTCATAGTGGAACTGGAAAAGTTGCAGAAGAGAGCGACTAAAATGATTACTGGGCTGGGGCACCTCCCTTATGAGGAAAGGCCAAAACATTTGGGACTCTTTAGTCTGAAAAAAAGGTGCCTGAGTGGAGATTTGATTGAGATGTACAAAATAATGCAAGGCATGAGACAAGTGGATAGAGGGAAGCTCTTCTCCCTCTCCCAAAATACCAGAACTAGGGGACATACACTCAGATTGAGGGCTGGGAGAGTAAGAACAGACAAAAGAAAAAAAATTCACCCAGCGTGTTGTTAGTCTGTGGAACTTGCTGCCACAAGATGTGGTGAATGCATTTGGCCTGGATGCCTTCAGATTCCTGGAGAATTCCATCACAGGCTACAAACTATTATGGAGATGTGTAATATCCAGTCTTAAAATCGGGGTAGTAGACATGGGCATGACCAGAAAAAATGACGTTTCGAGTTTTCGTTTGTCGGAATGGGTCCGTTTTGGATCATTTAGGTTGTCGTAAAAATTTCAAAAATTTGTCATTTCGTTTTTGTTTGTCGTTTGTCATTTCCACCGTGATTTAGCGCGATTTGACTTTCCAGAGCATAGGGGCGTCCCGCAATCAGGGCCGGTGCTAGGTGTTTTTGCGCCCTAGGCAGTGGGCGGGGTGGGGGGGAGGTGCGGGCGGGCGGTGGTGGTGGGGGGGCCATGGGCGGGTGGTGGCCGCGGGCAGGTGAGTGGGCAGGTGGCAGCGCGGGCCGCAGGCGGGTGGCGGCGCGGGCTGACGGGCGAGTGGGCAGTTAGGATATCACTTAGGATAGAGGTTCTGTTCTTGGCTTGCACCCCAAATGTGTGTGTGTGTGCAAGCAAATTGAAGTTGGGAAAATAGAAAATAAATGGTAGTATATAATATATTTTTAAGATAAATCCACACCTCCCACTCCCGGTCAAACCTCCCCCTTTATCCAATATCAGAAAAAAATCCTCAAACTGCCAGAGAAGAAATAAAGAATAAACTGCTATTCCCTTCAGCAGACAAAGCTGCAGAGATTCAAAGAAATTATTTTCTAAATTCAGTTCCCTCCCTGCCTGCCTAACTTAAATGCTAAAGCCTCCAGCCTCCCTCCTCAATCTCGATCGGATCACACCAGCACCAGCAGCCAGCCCTCCTCCCTCAACCACATCCATACACCCGACTGCGATTTCTGGAA
This sequence comes from Phrynocephalus forsythii, assembly GCA_029282475.1. Classification (NCBI taxonomy): domain Eukaryota; kingdom Metazoa; phylum Chordata; class Lepidosauria; order Squamata; family Agamidae; genus Phrynocephalus; species Phrynocephalus forsythii. The sequence continues at coordinate 14,926,105 of JAPFRF010000008.1, read as the reverse complement.
GGTGCCTTGGCTTTTTATGCCCTCCGAGACATCCAGAAGTGTCAGTCAAAAACCTGGCGATGCCATTGGTGGAATGGTTCAAAAGATTTGCATGGTCCCATCCCATGCCCAGCCCAAATGGGCAGGTCTAAAAAAATCAAATCAAATCAAATCAAATCAATACGACATTTTATTGCTATAAAAAACCCACTGCTGCTACTATTAAAATTCGGGCATTTAAAATAAATAAATTTCACATGTTTCTGTCGTGATTTGGTGTGTTTTTTTGACCACGATTTCAAAAGAAATATTGCAGTCACCATTTTGGATCCCCCCCCCACCGCATGGCATGCAGCGAGAGACAGATGACGAGGATGACGCCCCCCCCCCAGCCTGGTGCAAGCAGCCCAGGACAGGAGAAGAGGGGGGGGGAGGCCGGGGACCCCCCAGAAACCACCCCTCTGGTAGGTGGCAAAGCCTCAGGCAGGCATATTTTCGCCTGCTTTTTTGGCTGGGAGTCAGGGATTTTTTTAAAAAAAACTTTTAAAAACTTTTTCTGTGCTTCGCTTCGCGGTTCGAGTTTTGAGTTCTGACGGCTTAATTATCGTTACCGTTACCGTTACATAACGGAAACGATAACCAAAAACGGAAACGACAATTTCGCCGAGTCGTGCCCATGTCTAATATGTAGCCTCATGCGCTCCCACTGTGAGATATAGGAAGCTGGACTAGATGGGCCTTTGGCTTGATCCAGCATGGCTCTTCTTATGTTCTTATGCTTTTCTCCCCAAAGGGACCCAATGCCTGAGTGGCCAAGTTCTTGGTTTTGCAAACACGCCTATGCTTCACCCAGAGAGGCATGGGAAGGCTCCTCCTGTGACCCTCTGAATTTTTCAGCATTCATGTGACCACAATGACGAGGATGACAATCTCCCTCTTTCAGTGCAGGCCTGCCTCCATCCTAAACGTCTTTGCAGGAAGTCTGCTTGGAATGTCCTATCATCAAGCCAGAGGCAGCATCCCTTGGCCAAGAAGCCCAAACGGGTTTTCTGGGCAATGGCAACAGCAATTCCATGCTAGGGATTATCAAAAAGGGGACTGAAAATAAAACATCCAACATTATAATGCCATTATACAAAACAATAGTAAGGCCCCACCTGGAGTATTGTGTACAATTCTGGTCACCGCATCTCAAGAAAGACATAGTGGAACTGGAAAAGGTGCAGAAGAGAGCGACCAAAATGATTACTGGGCTGGGGCACCTCCTTAAAGAAAGGCTAAGACAATTGGGGCTCTTTAGTCTGGAAAAAGGCGCTTGAGGGGGATATGATTGAGACATTCAAAATAATGCAGGGTAAGCTCTTCTCCCTCTCTCAAAATACCAGAACTTGCACTCAAATTGAATGCTGGGAGAGTAAGAACGGACAAAAGAAAATATTTTTCATCCAGCCAGAGGGAACTCCCTGCCATGTGGTGATGGCATCTGGCCTGGATGCCTTCAAGAAGCCTGGAGGAAAAGTCCATCAATGGAGATGTGTAACCTCCAGGGTTTAAACCAGGGTACTTCAAGGGCCAGATGCAGGAGAGTGGTATCAGGAGACAGATATCTAGTCTCATGCACTCCCAAACGTGGGGCCGCTGTGAGATACAGGAAGCTGGACTAGATGGGCCTTTGGCCTGAGCTCTTCTTATGTTCTTATGTTCTTCTCCAGGAACAGCTCTGCTTCTCCAGGAACCTCTCTGCCTGCCCTGAAGCCATCTCTTCCCCACCCAGGCCACTCGCAGCCCTTCCCAGAAGCTGGAAGACCAGTCACACACCCCCCCCCCCGCAGAAGGAGGAAGGGGCTTGCCCCAAATCCTTCTCTTCCCTGAAATGTGCATGGCGTGCGTCCCTTTTTCCAGACAGAACTGCAGGGCCCTGGCTTTCTGCTCACTCGGGCATCATTGCTGAGAAGTCGAGGGGTTTAGCTGCGCAAAGCTGGAAAACCAGGCAGCAGCGGTCTCTCTGCCAGCAAGCAGACCAGCCTACCTCCGGCACGCTCCGGTTGCGCAGCTAGGCATGAAAGGGAGACAGGCCCGCAGGATGAAATATTAATCCAAGCTTTCAGAGCAGCCGGGGAGGCAGAGCCCCTGCGCCCCTGGCCCTGGAGTGGAAACGTGGCCGAGGCCAGACGCAGTATCCTTGGTAAAAAGGAGAGGGGTTGTCCCCAAACAAACACCACTGCCAGGCACAAGGGGCCAGGCGGCAAGGAACGAGTCCAGCTGGCACATGCCTGCATTGAGCACCCTGTTTCTGACATCAGGCATGTAGCCAACGCGGCAACCAGAGGCCCCTTCACAGGCCACACGCCCAACAGCCTTCTGCTGCTGCTCCCCACCAGCCGTCGTATTGAGAGAGACATCCCCTCCCCACCCCATGCTTAATCTCAAGAGTGGAGACCTTCCTTCTTGCGAACGGCCCCTGACACCAAGAAACATCTCTAATCCTCTTTAAAGGCCACCCGACATCCTGGACTGCCAGTGGGGGCTTGCCTGCTTGCCATGGCCTTCATTCTAGTCCATTGGTGACAACAGGTGTGCAAATTTGTGTTTCTGGACTAGGCTGCGGGCAGGAATTTCTGGGCATTGAATTCCAAAAAATGTTCCTATCTCTTCTCTAGTAAAGATGGTTCTGCTCAATGAACATTGTAGTTCCTTTGATGATTTGTTCGCCAGTCTGTAATCAGTTGCTGACTGACTGATTTATATTATTGGTTTGACTAAGTTTATTCCGTTTTCTTTACTAATGTATAAGATGACTTCATTGCTAATCACCCAGAGTAGGTGCCTTGCATTTATCAGAGAGCATAGAAGTCTATTTGTAAGAGGCAGCCCAGCCAGCCAGCCAGCCAGCCTCTGTTTTAGGCAGTGCAGGGCACAGCACCTTGTTGTGGCTCTAATCCAGGGAATATCCACATATTTCCTTTGACAAACCAGACTGTGCAGTTGCATATTCTTTCTAAGCCACCTTGAGTTCCTCTGCTCTGAGAAAGGTGAGTGCAGTATAAAGTTAACCCAGACTGAAGTCTTATGAACTGTTAAAAGAGAGGTTAACAGGTTGGTTTCAGTACCATCAGTTACATGACACTTTCCAGAAAGATAGAAGGATGTTTGGGTTTGGAGAGAAGGAATCCAAGTTTCAAACCATAATCATGGGCCCAAAAAAGAAATTGTTGACTAGATTATATAATTTTTTGTTGGAGTTGAACCTAAAAGATGAACAAGTTAAAGAATGTATGATAAAATGGGCTATGGATCTGGGTCACAATATTGAGTTAGATGTGTGGGAAAGATTGTGGAAAAAGAACACAAAGTTTACCGCATGTACTTTGATAAAAGAAAATCTGTTGAAAATGATGTATAGATGGTATATTACTCCAACGAAATTAGCAAAGGTGTATAGGATGAAAGATGATTATTGTTGGAAATGTAAAGAGAAACAAGGTGACTTTTATCATATGTGGTGGACCTGTGAGAAAGTGAAAGAATTTTGGGCATTGATATATGATGAACTCAAAAAGATGTTAAAGTGTACATTCCCAAAAAGACCTGAACTTTTTTTGTTAGGGTTGGTGGATAATGAAATTAAAGGAGCAGACAAGACGCTATTTTTATATGCAACAGCAGCGGCACGAATGCTCCTGGCACAGAATTGGAAGACAACGTATATACCATCTTTGGATGAATGGAGGGCGAAAATATTGGACTTTGCAGAGATGGCCAGACTGACGTGCAGACTGAGGGATCAAGACAACCAGAAGTTCCAAAAAGATTGGCAAAAATTTAAGAATTACATGGAGACTAATTGTAAGGAATTAAAGACTCTTACCGGATTAGGGTAGAACTCGAAGGACTATTAATTTTTAGAACCTTTTTTATAAATATATAAAAGGGGTTCGTTGGAAAGGAAGGCTGGGAGATGAATAACGTTAACACCGCGCGAAAAACAGAGGGAAGCCGAACTTTAGTGGTAGATTGACGCTGTATGGTTAATGTTTTGAATGTGTTTTTCTTTTGTATATCAAAATTTTCTAATAAAAAAAGAATATAAAAAAAATAAAGTTAAGTATAAAATAAAAATAATTGCAAAACGTACCAGATAAATCACAACATGGGCCATTGTATGTTACTAAAGCAGTAAAATACAGTATGTCTTAAGTTTGATATAAGTATAAGTATTTCATATATTTCCACTTTCCCTCCCCCAAAAAAAAATCTATTCCCCTCCTTAGCTTTCACCTCCCCCAAATGGCTTCGTGTCCTGATTTTTTTAAAAAAAATATCCATCCTATACCAGATCTTGTGCCAATAAATTCTCCCCAAGTTAAGTATGCACCACGTGAAGAAGGGTTTTCTTCCACTTCTTCTGACTCTCCAATTATTCCCTTTTGCTGGATGACACTCCTCCCCCTTGGGTCCTAATCCTGAGACAGTGGCAGGAAAAAAAACCCACCCACACCCATCCCCTGTGGAGGCTTCTGTACGTTTCTCCCAGGTCTCCTTCTTACTGGCTGACGCTCTTTGTGCCGAGCAATGCCCCAGAAGGCCGGTGACATCATCAGCCTTACGCGGAACCCTCTGCAGGGTGACAGGATTCCCATATGGGTTTCCTAAGATGAAAAGATCCCCACCCCCACCCCCACCCCCACCCCCTGGTGGCCTGTTCTTTCTTCATTGGCCCCTTCAGGATTCTGCCCGCCTTGGTCTGTGCACCTTCTATAGCTCCTGGAGACAAGCTTTGAGAGGGGTAGTGATGGGGACGGTAGGTGGGAATCTCAAGGGTACTTACAGCGTGGATTATACATACAGCAGCAGGACATGGCTGGTGGAGACAGCAGAGGCTTTTTTGCAGCTGTGTTAATTTGTCTCTGCTTGTTCCCAGCATTCAAGGCAAGAAAGGGGAGGGCCTTTAGAAGCTAGCAAATTTTTATTTCATGGTGGGTTTTCATGGATCCGAAACTACTTCTTCAAACGTAATAAACTTGTATGTTAGTTTTAAATGGCTGCAATATTTTGCTTTTTGTTTTTTTCGTTTCTTTCCCCCCTTTAATTTTGCCAGCCCACAGCGTCTTTGGCATCTTAAAGACAAGCCACTCTTATTCCACACAAGAGTTTGCATTCTGTGTGCCCTACGTCATTCATTTTCAGCTCCTCCTTGGATCGTCCGTAATGTAAAATCTGCCCTTTTCAGATCAGCGGCACCAGCACCAGCCGCTGCCGCCACCTGGGCTGACCTCTTCTCTGACCGAAGGCTCTTTTTTGCCAACCCCGGAGGCCCTCTCCTGCTCCGTTCCTGCTGGCTCAGCCTCCATCAGCGTAAAGGAGACGTTCGGGGAAGCTTTGCCCTAATGCGTATCACTTTACATTTGCTGATTCTGAATGGCGTTAGCCCTTTCCCAGCTGGGAGAGATTATTCTGCAGCTCTGGGTTTTTCTTTTTCATCTCCCCGAATCCTTGGGTACCCTCCTCGGGGCTCATGCCAACTCCACCTGCTCCTTCACCAGGATGTAAAAGCACAGGTCCTCCGAAAGACATTGCTGGTCAGTCCTTGTCGGCCCGTCCTTCTGCCACTGGTCTCCACTCTGCCTGGGAAAAGCTATCTCAGACTTAAATGCTTTTCTAGCAGTCTCTAGTGCGGTGGTGGCAAACCTTTGGCACTCTAGATCTTTTGGACTGCAACTCCCAGAATTCTGAGCCTTGATTGCCAGCAACAAAGAATTGTGGGACTTTTGGTCCAAAACATCTGGATTGCCAAAGGTCCGCCACTACTGGTCTAGCATGTCCATAGTCACCTTTTCTCTCTCACTCTGTGTGTGTTGTGTCATTACAGTCGTGACCGACTCTTTGTGACTCCACGTCCATGGAGTTTTCTTGGCAGGAATACTGGAATGGTTTTGCCAGTTCCTACTCCAGGCGCCTACAGCCCCTGGTCTTCCCTGGTGGTCTCCCATCCAAGTACTAACCAGGGCCGACCCTGCTTAGCTTCCGAAATCAGGCGAGATCGGATGTGCTTAGGGCATCTAGGCAGCTCTCTCTCACTGTACAAAGCCTCAAACCTTCCCGTCCCTCTTAATGTCTTAAGAGTGGAGACAAATTGCTCCGGTCATTGGGGAGTTGAGCTTTGATGGCCCATGTCTGCAGTTTCTACCTGACACCACCTACTAATGGGTTCAAAACCCTCTCCAGGAGCGCCACAATGTCTTGGTGGGGCTTGCTGTCCCCCTACAGAAGCCACGCTCAGCAAGGCTTCTTCCAGTGATGACAAACCTTTTAGAGACGCAGTGCCCAAACTGCGATTCAAAACCCACTTATTTTTCGCAAAGTGCTAATACAGCCATTTAACCTGGATACAGTGGTGCCCTGGGTTACAAATGCTTGGGGTGCTACCCTTCAGGAAAGCAAGGGTCGAAGAGCAGGCTTTTGAATTTCCCGCGGCCACAGCACCCTCGTTCTTTAAAGAAGCGTTTTGGTGACCATGAACATTATTTTTTAGAAAGGCTTACTGGGACCACTGGTAGAATAAGATTTCCAGCCAGGGTGGCTCATGCTATTTTGTGTTTGCCTTTTTATTTAATCGTGCTATTTAATGCTGTTTTTACTTATTGTTGTTTTCTTTCTATTGCATTGAGATAAACCGCCCAGTGTTCCCTTTGGAAGACAGGCGGTATATAAATGAAATAATGAATGAATGAATGAATGAATGAATGAATACCTGCTCTTTGATCCTTGCATTCCCGAAGAGTAGCACCCCATCCGCCTCTCTGCCCAGTGAGGCGGATGGGCTGGTATACCGTTGGGAAAGCCGGGGGGGGGGAGTGGTGGTGGCTTGTGGGCTCATTTGTAGCCCCAGTTTACTCTCCAACCACGACACTCCGGGCATCCCAAAAGCAGCCTGGCTGGAGAGTCAACTGAGGTCTAATGAGCTGAATTATTTCAAAGACATTGACGGTTTGAAGCCAGGACTTTGGACGGGGCAGAGGAGTTGTGGGTTTCACAGCTGCTGGGCCAGCGCTCTGACTTTAGGGAGCTTAAGGCTCACGGGAGGTATCCATTTCAAATGGCAGTTCTTAATTTGTTTGGAGCTTCTAAAACAGTGCAAATCTTCGAAACCCTACTCCCGTTTGCTACCGGCTTTTAATATTATTTCACGCATCCCCAGAGAGCCATAAGCACGCAAGGGCAGATCACCATTAAAATGGATGCCGTTTAATGCCAGTCAATCCCAACCTCAAATACAAAGCAATTTTCCTAAAGCACACTTTTCTTCAATTTTACCTCAGAGGAGAAGACAATTAATTGCCAGCAAGCAGGCACATGGGCTGGTGGTGTTTCTTTCTGAAGGTGGGGTGGGGGGGATGTTTCACAATAGTTACCACTGTTTGCCTTTTTGCATTCTCACATGCATCCAGGAAAGGGTAATGCAATACTGAGGAGTGGATAAGATCGGAACCCAGGGTGATTTTAACCTTCACTGGGCACTGAGGGCTTTCTCGAAGCCTGGGTCCTGTCTCTGAAAACCAGAATATATCATATCTCTCCAACTCACCCCACCCCCACCCCCAGTACCTTGCCTTGCTGAAAAACAGCATTGGGATTAAAAAGAAAGAACTGGGGGAGAAGATGCCCCAGCCAAAAAAACAAAACAAAAACATGCCATCCATTTGTCCAGCCCATTTTCCTCTCAGCAGTTTTCAGCTTGTAAACAGAGGAAGCTCCACCCTCTGCACTTCTGAGATGATTATGACTATCTTATAAAGCATATTGTATATGGCAAGCGGCCGAAACTTGAGAACAATGTTTTCACCCTGACAGGGGTCACAAAGTGCCTACTTTGGGTCTTGTTTTGGTCTTGTTTTGCGTGGATTCTGCAACAAAAGGTCCTAAAATGTGTCTCAAGGATGGTTCAAGAGCCCCTCCCCCATTCCTATAAATGTTTGCTTACATTTTATTTAAACGTGTGTCCTTCTTTGTTTAAAAAAAGCCCTATAGCATAAATGAATGAACAGCAGCCCCCAAACCAAAACAAACCCCCAAGGAATATGTCTGCCCCCCTCCACCCCACCTCTATCTCAATACCAACTCTAAGGGAGGTAACAGGTTAGGGGGCTTTGCAAAAAAAAAAAAAAAAAAGCACCTGTGTTCTTAAATACAGGTGCCACGAGGTTCCCCAGAACCGGTTTTGGTTTAGAAGCCTAATGGCCCCTTCCCGCCACCAGGCCCTCTGTCCTGAGGGCCAGGGCGGAGACAAGATTTCTAAGCCTCTCTGCATTTTCTATAGCCTTCCTCCACACAAGGTGCACAATGCCAGGAGTCACTCAAGGCCATTGGCAGCCTCCTGCTGTTGTTTGGTTCAAATCCCCAAAAACCCACTGACCCTTGCCAAGAAAAAACAAAACAAAACAAAACAAAACAGATTTTCCCCACTTAACGAAAGAGAAGGAAACAGATCCAACAGGGTTCCCATCTTTGGGCTGTTTGTGGCCTCCGTTCATTAAAAGAAGTCCAGCAAGCACGATTTTACCGACCCTCCTGGCCAAAATAGCGGCTGGGGTTTTGGCTAATGAGCAGGCATGGGAGCCGGCACAACCTAGCCATCTGACGGGAGGTGGCGGCTGCTGCTGCTGCTGCTGCTGTCATCTCCCCTCTGCCGCCGCCCCCCCCCTATAATGCCAGCTCCCCATCTGCTCTTCCCTGCCGCGAAGGTGTTTACAGAATCATCAACCAGGCTTTGGCTGGCCGCCTCCTTCCGAGGCAAATGCACGCGCGGGGGGGGGGGAGATGCTAGCCACCAAGCACAAATTTAAAACAGGACCCACTCAAAGGAATGGTTTCTGAGATGGAGCCCCTCCCATGACAAGACAAGAGAAGGCAGCACAGGGGAAGGTCTGCACCAAGAAAATAAGAATTGGATGAGGTTCCTGGTGCAGCTGCTCCTGACAACCTGTGGCACCTTATGTGTTACACAGAACCCTTCTCCCAAAAGAATGGAAATAAATAAAAAATAATATTCGAGACCAAAGCGCCTAGATGGCTTCAGGCATGCCCAAACTTCAGCCCTCCTGATGTTTTGGACCACAGTTCCCAGAATTCTTAGATTGCCAATGGCAAAGGACTGTGGGAGTTGTGCTCCAAAACATCTGGAGGGCCAAAATTTGGACATGCCTGCCCTAAGCCCATCCAATCTCGCCTGATTTCAAAAGCTAAGCAGGGTCAGGCCTGGTTAGTATTTGGATGGGCAACCACCAAGGAATACCAGGCGCCTGGAGTAGGAACTGGCAAACCACTCCAGTATTCCTGCTAAGAAAAAAAAATACTCCATGGACATGGGTTCACAACTGTAGCAACACAACAAACTGGGACCAAAAGGGACCATCTCAGAGAGATAAGAAGGCATAAAACCTTGAACTTTGCTGCTTAATGCATGAAAGGCAACGTTATGGAGAATCGAAATATCGAAAATTGGAAGGTTGGACAAAAAAGGCGGGAAAACGAAGGTGGGAAAGGACAGATATTGTCACGAAACAAGACGTGAAGTAATAGTTGTCACGATACCATCAATCGTGGGTAAACGGAAACAGGGACAGAATCGGGACAAGACCATGTGATCGCGAACGTTATCATGTAACGAACGTAATCTCGGAACGAGGAAGGACGTGAAGTAACCGCCATAGTTACACTTCTCCCTTGAACTGCAGTCTTAGAACTACAGGCCCAAGCAGCATGTTTTGGGTTATATATGGATTTTATTCTTCTTCAATAAAAAAATCAACAAATATTCCAATAAAGAACTACATAAAGAAATAATTCTTTCAATAAATTAAAAAACATTTCAACAAGAAATAAAATAAATATTTCAAAAGCAAAGCAAAGTGTTCTGCTTATATATACCACCATATAGCATAAATATTCAGTAGATAAATGTTCAGTAAATACTGTGCTGTTATTCGTCTCCCAGAAGTGCCCTGGGAAAGGTGGGTCTCGGACTCACACAATGGCCTTTTTGTTGGCAAGGTTGTGGCCCCCTGGTCCAGGGGCAGCAATCGGGCTGGCCGCCCTCTCCAGTTGTGGCAGCTGCACATTTATTTATTTCATTTTATTTTAAAATATTTTTACCCCACCTTTCTCCTTGGAAAAGGACCCAAGGTGGCTTACATTAATGAGGGACAATCTACAGCCCAGAACATTTAAGACATATTCTATTTAAGAACAGAGAATTAGAAGAGGCATCTTAGAAAATTAAAAGGTAACGTTAAAGCTACCAAGAGCACATGGAAAGAAAAGATGAAAAAAATCCATAATGAGGGATGGAAACTAGCATGGAAACACTGGTGTTCTTATGAAATGAGTTGATGCAATCATGCATGATAGTCCATCAAAAAAGTCACATAATAGGTAGTAGAGATGGGCACGACCAGAAAATATGACGTTTCGAGTTGTCGTTTGTCGGGACAGGTCCGTTTCAGGTTGTTTCCGTTTGTCGCGATAATTTTCAAAAATTTCTCGTTTGTCGTTTGTCGTTTGTGGGTTGGGGTGGGGTTGGGATTGGGGTAAGTGGTCTCTGGGAGGCACCTCTCTGGGTGCCTCTCTGACATCTGACCCACTAAGAAGGGAAGCAAGGGAAGCGTTTCGCGGAGCCGCCACGTACCATACATTTACATTACATTATGTTAGGGTGGGGTGGCAGAGGCACCTCTCTGGGTGCCTCTGACTCAGTAAGAAGGGAAGCATAGTACAGGTTAGGGAATGGGATAGGGGATAGTGGGGTGTGGGAGGGACCTCTCTGGGTGCCTGGGACCCACTAAGAAGGAAAGTGTACTTGCGTACGGATCTGGGTTAGGGTTGGGGTTAGAGTAAGGGCTAGGCTTAGGGTTACGGTTAAGGTTAGGGTGGGTTAGTGGGTTGCACCTCTGGGTGCCTCTGACCCACTAAGAAGGACAGCATACTGGCGTATGGGTTGGGGTTAGGGTTAGGATTAGGGTTAGGGTTTGTGGGCTTTTAATGCCCTCTCTGGCACACCCAGAAAGTCAAAACCTGGGCATGCGATTGGTGGAATGGGTCCAAAAATTTGCATGGTCCCATCCCATGGCCAGCCCATCATTGCGCATGCGCAAGTGTAAAAAAATGAAAAAATTAAAAAAATTAAAAAAATCAATGGAGACATTTTATTGCAAGGAAAACCCACTGCTGCTACTATAAAAAAATCAGGCATTTAAAATACCTAATTTTCAAATGTTTCTGTGGTGCTTTGGTGGGTTTTTGGACCATGATTTAAAAATAAATATTGCAGTCGCCATTTTGGATTTCCCCCCCCCACCGCATGGCAAATGGAGACGACGAGGATGCCCCCCCCCCAGCCTGGTACCAGCAGCCCAGGACAGGAGAGGGGGGGAAGTCCGGGGACCCCCCCCAGAAACCACCCGTCTCTGGTAGGTGCCCTCACTGAGGCAGGCATATTTTCGCCTGCTTTTATGGCTGGGAATCGGGGTTTTTTTATTTTTAAAACTTTTTTTCTGTGCTGCTTGCTTGGCATCGCGCGATTGCCGTGATGCCATGAATGACAACGACAAATCAGATCCAATTTATCTTTATCGGGTCGGGTTCGAGCTGGAGCGGAGTAATTGTCGTTACTGTTTCTCGTTAGGTAACGGAAACAACGAACGGGAACGGAAACGAGGATTTCGTCGAGTCGTGCCCATGTCTAATAGGTAGTCCCTCATTCAGGGAAAGCTCACCTGAAGAGGAAGGTCTTTGCCTGCTTCTGGAAAGACATCAGAGACGGGGCAGTCCTGGCCTCTAGTGGGAGGGAGTTCCAGAGTCTTGGAGCAGCAGCCAAGAAGGCCCTTTCAAGTGGAAGTCTAACACACACACCCAGCTATTACCAGGTCAAGGCTGCTGTCCAAGCTACCTTGGAGGAAACTCCACATCCTGGAGTGGCCTCTCAGGTGGAAATGACTTCAAGCATTGAACATCAGGAAGACATCTCTGTTCAGGATGCAGGAGAGCTGCTGATGCTGTTTTTTTAATCTCTGGAAAGGGACCCGTTCCCTGGTTCCTCTCCCCACCCCCACCTGTGAAAGAAAGGGAGCTGGTTACCTCCTTGGGGCAGGGGGTTCCAACCCCAGCTGTGCTTCTCAGGGCAGCTGTCAGTCTGCAGGGCCCTTGGAAAAGCTGCCTGGTGGTCCCCGGCACCCCTCCCCCAAATAGGAGGGGCTGGAAAGCCATTTCTCAGGACTTGGGAAGCCTTAGAAGAACTTCAGGGGCTAGAAGGGACCCTCTGGGTCATCAAATCCAGACCCACTTTTAGAGAGACCCAGTGGGGGGATTGAACTCCCAACCCCTGAGCCAGCAGAGCTAGGGAGCACTGGGAAGGGAGACCTGCAAATCAGAATTATTTATTTATTTATTTATTTGTTAAGCTTATACCCCGCCCATCTTCCAGGGTGGAAATCTGGGCGGCTTACAACAATACCATATAAAACAAGGCAAACCACAATAACAATAAAAGAAAAATAAAATAGAGGGCATAACCCAGGCAAAGATGATGCAGGCGAGGAAAAAAAAAAACTTAAGTAGAAAGGTCACCAAATGCCTCCCTAAAAAGGTGAGTTTTCAGGGCCTTTTTGAAGGCGGGCAGGGACTCTGCCAGGCGCAGCTCACTGGGGAGATGGTTCCACAACGTGGGGCCCACTACAGAGAAGGTGCGGTCATGCGTACGCGATTTCCGCGCCTCTCTGGGTGTGGCCACCCTCAATGAGCGCGCCTGCGCCAATCTCGTGGGTCTGGCCCCAGTTGATCTCTGGGAGATATGCTCCGACAGGTACTCTGGTCCCAAGCTGTGGAGGGCTTTGAAAATCAAAACCAGGACCTTGAACCTGATCCGGAGGACAACGGGAAGCCAATGCAGGCGGACCCAGAACTGGGGTGATGTGCTCGAATCTACGAGCACCCACCACCAGCCTGGCCGCTGCATTCTGCACCCGCTGTAGCCTCCGGACAAGGGTCAAGGGCAACCCCACGTAGAGGGCATTGCAGTAGTCGATCCTCGAGATCACTAGGGCCTGCACGGCTGTCCTCAGGGAGGACTCATTGAGGTATCCACCTGATAACGATGCAATTCTTGTTCCAAAGAGTATGGCCTCCTCCTCCATGTGGGCTGCAGCGCCAGGCGACTTATGGACCTAGAGATCCACTCCAATGGGCCCAGCCCACCCGGCCAGGCGCAATAGGGCACTCATGGCCCAAGTAACACTGGCCAGCTTCCTCTGGCCCACCAAGGCCGGTGGAGTGTAGCAGGGCCCATTCCCCAGCCAATCTGCACATATGGATCACAATCACAAAGCTTTAGTGATTAATAAGGGAATCAGCTGTAATTCACTCTGAGATGGGATCGGAAGCAGCATTAACCTGGTAACTCTCCATTAATCAGGGATTTCTGCCATGCTCACCATTTCCACGCAGCCTTCCTGCAGAGATTAAGCACGAGCCTGTTTTACGGACCAACGTCCATGTGGAGGAGGAGGAGGAGGAGGAGGAGGAGGAGGAGGAGGAGGAGGAGGAGGAGGAGGAGGAGGCCGGTCGCACAGTGGCCGGTGGCCAGTGGAGTGGGGGGGGGAGGAGAGAAGAGAGGAATACTGGGCTCCTTTTCAGGCCTTCCAGAAGCATCTGTGCAGGGCAAGGAAAAGCCCCCCGGGGGGCTTTAAACGCAAGCCCTGCTTCCTCTTTGAAAAGGCTTCATTTGACACACACACACACACACACACACACACACACACACCACACACACACACCACACACACACACACACACACACACACACACACACCATCCCACCCTTCCTGATCCCTCGCCTGCAGGCTGTTGGGCACCAATTGAGGGTTTTCCCTTTGGAGCAATTATTATTAATTTGTTTACAGCCCACTCTTTCATTAAAGGGAGCCTGAACAGGGCACCAACCTCACCCTGAGCCATACAATTAAATCGTAAATCTACAACAGAAAGCGAACCATCCACCGAAAGTCATAGAGCACGGAGCCGAGACTAAATAATTAACAGCAGCAAGGCTGGGAGATGACAGACATGGGAGCAGCCAGCCACGGAGCCGAGGGCCACGTGGGGAAAGAGCGTGGCCTCCTGTTTCAGAAGGGGGGGGGACACAACAAGGTTGGCCTTTTCCTACGTCTCTAAGCACCGCCACAAATGCTATTCTGCACGCTGGGAAATATTTTAATCACAAATACAAATGCATCTAGGATTAAAATATTTCCAGAACAGAAAAGAAGTAGAAAAGTAGAATAGAAAAAGAGAATAAGAAGTAGAAAAGAAAAATAGTACATTGGCCTTAAAAATTACACTCCCAAGGAAGCAAACCACCACCGCTTTATTTGCTGCTCCTTAATGTGCTATACAACACATGGGTCTCCCTGCCACCCTCCCCGACTGCCGGCCCCGGCCCAGCTGCCCACAACCAGACCAATGTCCCCCTGGCTCTTCATACATATACAGTGGTACCTCGGATAACAACTGCCCCGGATAACGATTTTTTCGGACAACAATGGCAAATTTCCGGGTATTGGACTGCCTCTGATAACAAAATTTCCCTATGTGCTGCCTTGGATAATGAATCACAATTCTAGGTATAGGTCTGCCTGAGATAACGAATTTTCTCTATGGGCTGCCTCAGATAACGAATTTTCCCTATGGACTGCCTCGGATAACGAATTTCCAGCATGCATCAGTAAAAAAGAGTTATCCCGGGTGGCATCGCATCTGTACCCTTAAAGTGCACTTTATAAAGAGTTTGGAGCAAAACACCAGGTGTCTGTGCCTTTTTCCTAGGCTCCAGAACAGATTAATCAGTTTCCCATTCCTTCCTATGGGAAACCGCATTTCAAATAACGACGTGTTTTGGATAACGACTAACCTCGGAGAACGAATTAAAGTCGTTATCCGAGGTACCACTGTATTTCACCATATTCTACTATTTCTTTAAATCCTTAGGCTATCGGGGTCTATAAGATAACAAAGCGTCCCGTTGAGAAAGTGGTTGCCTTGAGAGGGTCTGCCACCTTCCATATATGAGAACGAGACCAGCTTTCTCGTAAGCGCAAGGCCCAAGAGGCAGCCATCTCCAAAGAGCCCAGAGAGATAGGGCAGACAACGGGAAGAACAGGGGAGAGGAAACCTTCAGCCCAGAGCGTGGCCTTTTAGCATGATGATATGGCATGATCCCACAACACGCTTGCTGCTGCTGCAGCTCCACAGGTTGCCAATCTGTTTCCGGGCACAGTTCAATGGGCTGGCTTTAACCTATAAAGCCCTATATTGATAAGTATTGTATTCAAATATAGCTTATGGATAAGCCACTAAAGTAATCAGTATATCCAATACATATTCAATGCAAACATATATCCTGCTTTAAACTAACTGCACAGACAAGCCATAAATAAGATAGCTATGCAAACATAATCAATAAACAGTTACTGTATATTAATTACTTACATATAATGAGCCATAAGCATAGAAAGATGACTGAAGCCTCTTTTTGTCTTTGTCTTCTGTTAAGCGCTCCCCCTCCCATCTCTGCTAAGCAAGAAAGCTGGCACAGTACTGGCCTTGACATTCCATTCCCATGCATACTGAAATAAGCAAGTAGCTAGGCAGGGTCCACTAAATGTATCTTTCTTAGAACAAAGGCGTCCTGTACAAACTATCACGGGCGAAGGGAGAAAGCTCTCTGACGCCAGCAAAGGGGGCTGGGATAGGGGGTGCTGTTTTGCAACATGAATATTCTGTGACAACTGCTTGTTAACTCTGCTGAATTGATGCTACAGAACTGTCTTTTCTTTGAGTTACAAGTGTGTTATCTTTTTGGATAGAGGCGGGGGAAGGAGCAATATGGAAGTTGATAAAAGTTTCGTGTTCCTATTGTTCGGGGCCTCAGACTTTCCAAATGATCGGCTGAGGACAGGTAGAGCCTTTGTAAAAATAAACCTTTGCTTCTGAAAAAGCCTTGAAGGAATTCTTTCTTCTGTCACCCCTGGGGCGCGGTAATATCTTGAACCCGTTTCTAACATCTTGGGGGCTCGGGTCCGGGATGGCACCCCCCTTTGGGGCCAGAAGTCAAGCCTTGCGCATCGAACAGCCAGTGTTGGACGGGAACTTCCAGTGCACACCTTTCTGATTGTGAAGGGGACCTTCCGAGTCTGACGTGTGGTGGAGACGAGCGCACGGAGAGAAAGGTTACCAGCCGGAAGAAGAGAAGACTCCGCGGAGCATTTGGTAAGAGATCAGACCGGTCTGGAAGGGAGGGAGAGGTGCGTCTCCGTTGTCCCAGTAAAGGGGTTCAGCCCCATTGCATATAAAGAAACAGAACTGTGATCTAACAATATGGGCTGGGTCCAAACTATCTCAAGGACCGCGTCTCCCATGATAAGCCTCCTCATTTGTTAAAATCCTTAGGAGTGGCCTTTTTCTCTCGGTCTCACCATCTTCACAGGTGCCTCTGATGGAGACACGGAAGAGGGCCTTCTCTATGGCGGCTCCCAGACTGTGGATCTCCCTCCCACTGGAGGCGAGGCTGGTCCCATCTCTGTGGTCCTCCCACAAGCCAACAGGGAACTTTCTCTTCAGGCGAGCCTTCTCTCAGTAACTAGCTACCTGCTAGTAGCTGTTGTGTGGTTCTCAGATGGACTGTTATGCCTCACTGCTTGATCTGAATTTGTAGTACTCATGGTCTCCCCTCCCCCCCTCCATTTTTCTGTTTTCCACCTCTCAGAGGGACATTTGTTTCCTTATATTTGTTTGCTTATTGTTCTTAGCTTTAATATTGCCTTTTTAATGATATAGGATGCCTCTTCATACTCATTGTTCTTAACTTAAATATTGTCTTTATTGTTGATAAAAAAAACAATTGTACACTACTTGTCCTCAACTGCAAATATTGTCCTTCAGTGCTGTAAGCCACCTTGGGTCCTTTCCAAGGAGAAGGGGTGAGGTAAAAAATATCTAAAATAAATAATAGAAATAAATAGCACCCAAAAGTAACAAAATTATGCTTGATTTATACTCTGAACACAGACTTTTTATTTTTTATTTATTTTTTATTTTTTTAGATAGAGCAAATCTACTTAAGATTTCTAAACTTTTTCCCCCTGCCGGAGCACTGATCAGCTGGCACGCAGGGCTTCGGGTGGGGGGGAAATGTAAAAAGCCTGTGGTTTCCCCACGTCCGATTGGTTTCCCATATGAATGCGTTGCTTCAGTGCCTTCCTATGGGAAAAGGAAAAATGAAATGGAACGAAATGGAAATTTCAGTTTCGTTTTTCTTTGATGGGGCACTTTGTTTTTCAATTCATTAGGGAGCAAAATGAAAAATGAAAAACGAAACAAAAAAATCATTTCATGACCATCTCTAATGGCCATATTTCTAGGAACTCTCCTGAGTATAATGGAGTCAGTGACTGCCCATGATTTTTCCCTCTCCGTCCCTTCATGCGGCTGCTCCTCCCAGATCCAAGCACCCTGGGAGGTCCCACGCAGAGCAAACAACCCCTGGGATGCCCCATCGCAGGACACTTTTGACAGCTGCCGAAACATGCAGACGAAAGCCAGAGCCTGGCCCTTTCCAAAACCTTGTTCCAAACCCTTTGGTCCAACAAGTATGGATGCTGTTGTGACCTGTAGCAATTGCCTGCACTCAGGGGAGGCCTGCAGCCCGCGCACAAAACAGGCAAACCAGCCAGGAGACCTGTGTGTGTGTGTGTGTGTGTGTGTGTGTGTGTGTGTGTGTGTGTGTGTGTGTGTGTGTGTGTGTGTGAGAGAGAGAGAGAGAGAGAGAGAGAGACCCTCTTTTGAAAACAAATAGAGGACGGTGTTAATAAACTTCAGTTTATTGCCTGGAATCTTTGAAACAGCCCAGAAAGAGTTCTGGAAGACTACGAAAGGTTTGGCCCAGCTGCAAATGGACCAAAACCTTGCACCATGTCAACAGCTGACTGCAACAGAGAGGTCTGGGTAGCCCAGGGCTGCTGGCTGGGTGATTAATAGAGATGGTCATGAAACGAAAAAATGGCAATTCATTTTGGTTCTGTTCGGTTTAGGGTTTGGTTCGTTTGTTTTGTTTTTAACAAAAAATTCCAAATATTTGTTTCGTTGGTTTGTTTTGTTTGTTATTTGTTTTTGCCACTTTGCGCAATTTAATCCATTTTACAGCGCACGGGCGGGAAATTCTGGGACCGGGACAGCATGCCGGATCGATTTTTTCCCCCAAGTGCCAACCACACGGCTCCTGGGGCCAGGTTGGCACTGGTTTTATTTTTTATATTTTTTTCTTTATTTTAGGGCACCTCCTGGGCACCCCTGCGGCCAGGTCGGAGCTCCTTTTATTTATTTATTTATTTATTTATTTATTTATTTATTTATTTATTTATTTATTTATTACTACTGACCATGTGACCCACTCTACAGCTGTAGGCTTTTTTTTCTGGTCGCCCCTCCCTGCAGCTGGGAAGACCGGACCTCCAGGAAGGACCAGCACCAGGCAGGAGACATCTCCAGCATCGCCATTAACGAAACGAACCAAACCAAACCAAACCAATTTTTTTCAGTTTGGTTCAGTTCATTCTACATCCACTCTGAGGTTCGTTATTTGTTCCGTTATGTAACGAAATGAATAGCAAATAACGAAACTAAACGTTCATTTCGTGCCCATCTCTAGTGACTAAAAGGCTGCAATCTCCCGCCACCCCCTGCCCTGCGGAAAGGCTCCCGTGGAAGATTTACTGCAACCGACCCCAGCACAAACACCCGTCTTCCTCAGCTCTTGAGCGATCTGGGGCCATTTACGCAGGAGGTCTTACCAGCAGGGGACCCTCAACTGAAGCATCAAAGCAAAAGAGCTTATGATTTTTGAAAACAAATAGATGATCAGAGTGCACAAAAGGAAGCTTTTCAGTTTTTTAAGGAGGGGCATTTTAAAGGAAAATATCTGGGGATTAGTCAGCTAACAGGTTTAGCCCCCACCCCCACCCCCCCACCCCCAAGATCTAGGGTGCCTGCAACCAGACACTGATTGTGAATCCTTTTTTGGAGCAAGTTCTTTTCCAAACCATGTTTACGACCCACCCGCCCAAGCATCCACCCTCCTCAAAATCTATTCCATGCCTCACCCCAACATCCATCTATGCCCCCCCCGCAAGATGAATCCCCCACCTTTGGGGGATGAAGCAGGCCTGTCTCTTCTTTTCATCCCAAGAGTTCTGCTGCTCTGCAGTCTATGGAAGACCCAGGTGGGGCGGGGGGGGGCAAGAAAAGGGACCCCCTCCCATTCCATCTTTGCCGTCACGGTTCTTCTCCACTGCTTTGCAGGCTGCACAAATCAGCAACACCCAGATATAAAGGAACGGCTTCCCTTCATTTTTGCCCACTTGCTTTTGAAAAAGCCACTCATAATGCTGTGGTTTGTGATATAACAAATGCACTGTGGAGAGCTGCAGAAGGGCCTCGGGATGAAAAATTTATATTTCCTTTCCCCCCCCCCCACGCCCCCTCTCGGTTGCTGTGGGCCTGTGTCGATGTATCTGCACAAAGGACGCTTTGCTCCTGACATAAATCTTTGAATTCAGCATCTCCTTTAGAAAGAGGGGAGGCCGTGGGGAGGGGTGGGTGTAAAACACTCCCTCCACCCAGCGAGAGAAAATGAATCCACCCAAGGCTCGGCTCAAGGCCAGCATTATTGTGCCCAAAGTACAGGGACCTGGTTCAGGTTCAGCGCCCCACCGCAGGCCAGGGCTCCTCCCCCCCCACCCACAATCCCCTGGTACCGCAAGGAGAAGGAGCTGCATCGCTGGGGCTCCCCGGGGGCCACTCCCCATGGAAACTGCCCAGTACGTGATCGCACACTGCCCCCCCCCCCCGTTTGTATGAACATTGCACATGCCTTCCGAAATCGGACTCTCATTAGCCAAAGAGTTCCAATGGCAGCTATCCGACACGGGCAGGAGGCTGGACTAGATGGCCCTCGGGAACCCCTTCCAACTCTGCCATCCCGTGAGGCTGTGATATTGCAGTCTCTCTGGGCCTCCCAAGGCACCAGGCCAAAGCGTTTGCAATAGGTAACATTGGAAGCCCTAAAATAAATATATACAAAGAGAGGCAACAGCCTTTCTCTGCCTCTCCAAATGCAGGAAAGCGCCTCCTCCCTTCTCCTGCATGCAAATACGGGGAATCCAACAGTTGAAATCAGCCAGTCGGTTGCACTGACTCTGAGTCAGTCCAAAGCTCCTGGCGGGTCCACCGAAGTCAGGCACAAGCAGGCCTGAGTCACACTCGGAAGGTAAAAGAAAAAGAGCCAAAAAAAAGACTTGCTCCTCTCGGCAGAGTTTGTTGCACTTCAGGCCTTCCAGCCTCCACCCACCTTCTGAGTTGGGGGGGGGGGCACAGGACAGCCATCCTTGGAGGCCAGGGGCCAAGGGTGACGGCAGCCAGGGCGGCTTCTGGTTCGCTGTGAGTTTCCTGTGACGTTTGTGGCCGCACAGGATCGGAACCCAGGACCACCCAGCTCTGACTCCCAGGGGCCATGACACAGGTGGACCAGCTCTCAAGACTGCTGGCGTCACCTGCAGCCCCATTTGGCCCAAACTGCTCCAGGAGAAACTGTACTAGTCCACTTCCGCCTTGCAGTCTCCTGCACTTGGATGTAGCTTCCTCGCTTTTGAGAACAAGGCACACGTGGGAGCATCAAAGTCCTGAAATGTGGGTGTGGAGCCCAGTACCCCATGCTGCACCTGGCGGCAAATGCAGAGCTATATTTTAAATTCCTGGGAATTGCCAGGGAGGGAAAGGGGGTCCTTCTGTCCCATCCGGCTCCTGCTTCCTAGAAAGAGCCATGGCCCTCCTGTCTTTCATTTATACCCCACCCCTCTAGCCACTAGGCCTTTCCCCATAACTACAATGGCTTGCTTTTCCCAGCAGCAATGACATTGGCTGTAAATAATAATAATAATACCTTTATTGTCAATGTACAACATGTGCACAATGAAATTAGCTGAGTCTCCCTTGCCCACCTCCACTACCATCCCACCCCCCATCCCACTAGCAACCACTCAGTCTTATTGCACCCTGTGTACTTGACACAGAATGTGCCAGCCCACAGGTCAGTTCTTCTATACTTGTCCTGGAATTATTTCCCATTCAGCAGTCTGACAGCCCATGGATAAAAACTGTTCTTCAGTCTGTTGGTACGGCAGGCTATACTATATCTTCTGCCTGATGGTAACAAGGTAAAGAGGTGCTGACCGGGGTGTGAGTCATCCTTAAGAATTTTTCCAACCCTCCTGAGGCAACGATCCCTAGCGATGTCATCCAGTGCACTCAGGGGACAGCCCGTGATATACTGAGCTGTGCTTACCACCCTCTGTAGTGTCTTCCTGTCAGCAGCTGTCAATCCAGAATACCAAACGGTAATGCAATATGTGAGGATGCTTTCAATTGTGGACCAGTAAAAGGAGATCATCAGTTGTTGCTTCAGTTTGTTCTTACGCAAGACCCTAAGGAAATGCAATCTCTGCTGGGCCTTCCTGACTACTTTGGTTGTATTAATTCCCCAGGAGAGATCTTCACTGAGGTAAACTCCCAGAAATTTAAAGGAAGAAACTCTCATCATCCTCTGCAGAGTTTTTCAAACAACTGATGCAAAATACAGTAAGAAAATTAGAAGGTGGCCATGTGCCTAATGCTTGGGGAGGTGAGAGAGGGTCTTCTCGGTGGCTTCTGCTCCCAAGTTGCAGAACCATCATCCAAAGAGGGCGAGGTCAGCCCCCTCCCATTATCCTTCTGCTACTAAGAACTTTCTGGCCACCTCTCCACTCCTGTGGCCTACTGGCCCACTGGCCCTGGCTGAGGAAGCATCTTTCGGTGGGTGGGTGCGAGCGTTTCTTACCCATCCGCTGTTAATTTTTTCCCTCTCAATCCCATGCAGTTTTAATATTCTGGTTCATCTACATCTGCCGGTGACTCTGAGAGGACAGGTGCCTGGCTCCTCAACTCCAGGAGAGGCAGATCCTGAGTGTCAAACCTGGGCTTGGCCTGGCCGTTCTCCTCAAACTGCCTTTTCATGTGATCACTTCCGGCCTTCCTGTTTGCACCTATTTTTCTGTCTAGTCATAATAACCTCTGGCCATGAGCCACTCTGAGTCTGAAAGGGAGGCAGGATGGAAGCAACGTCCCTCCTGAGCGAATCAGGCCGGAGGGTCTGAGCCCTGAGTTTAAACTCCCCCTCCAGGCCTTCGGTTTTCCTCGTGCACCCCCCCCGCCCCAATTTAAGGGAATCCAGGCAGGAAGAGCTCAAAGGGGGCTCAATACGATTCCATCCCTCTGAGGAATGCGCGACAACTGGATCAGTGGTCCTCCTGAATGCATTCCTTGCTTAATGTTACACACAAACTAAACTTTTCTTTCAGGCAACCTGACAGAACCTCTGACAGAAACAGAAGGCTCACTGCTTTCCTGGCGGACTCTCCGGG
Source organism: Phrynocephalus forsythii (assembly GCA_029282475.1). Classification (NCBI taxonomy): domain Eukaryota; kingdom Metazoa; phylum Chordata; class Lepidosauria; order Squamata; family Agamidae; genus Phrynocephalus; species Phrynocephalus forsythii. The sequence goes on along the minus strand of JAPFRF010000008.1, from coordinate 14,903,567 downwards.
CACTGGTTTAATGACATAATATTTATTTATTTATTTATTTATTTATTTATTTATTTATTTATTTATTTATTTTAATATATACTGCCCGTCTTCTGGAGGAACTCCAGGAGGTTTACAACAAAAAAACAATACAATGAAACCAGTGAAACCAATAACAATAATATTAAAATTTAAAAAACCATAATAAAAACTACACAAGAGTAACTGACGTGATGGCGGGGGGAAAATGTTGCCGAATGCCTCACAAAAAAAAAAACAGGTCTTTAAGGCTTTTTTGAAGGCAGGCTGGGACTGTGCAAGGCGCAACTCGCTCGGGAGATGGTTCCAAAGTGCAGGACCAACCAGAGAGAAGGCTCAGTTGCGGGTCACCATTTTCCGAGCCTCCCTGGGCGTGGCCACCCGAAGTGAGTGCGCCCGCAACATTCTGGTTGGTTGGGCCTCATTTGATCTTTGGGAGATTCGCTCTGCCAGGTATTCTGGTCCCAAGCCGTGGAGGATTTTATGAATTAAAACCAAGATTAAAACCATAATAAGCACTGCTGTGGTTTTGCCAGAAGAAGGCAGGCAGGATGAAGCCAAAGAAAGGAGTCATTCCATTGGTAGAGTTGGAACTTGCAATCCTCCTGTTGAGCACAAGGGCAACTGCAAAACCAGAGTGTGAGGGGAACTTCTCTGATGGGAAGAGAGGGACTCCCTACACGCCCTGCCGAGGTGATGGAGGAACCAAAGAAACCTGAGAATCTGATGAACCTTTCACCTGTAGAGAGGTTTATAGCCCTGAAGGGGTACTATGATGCCCTTAGAGCTAAGGAGAAGGAAGAGAACCGGAGGGTGGAGGAAGAGAAAAAGAAGGACTTGGCGGGAAAGGGGAACTAATCCGCTCCCGTGGAGGTGGGGTTTGCTGCTTGTAAAAAGGGAGGGAAGAGAGAGCTCCTAGAAGGATGGGAAATGGGTGTGGATGGAGAACCCATGGACAGGAGATTGGGAGCAGATGATGATGTCACACAAAGAAGCTGAGAGCTATCGGCGCAGAGCTCACCATCAGAAGTGTTCTTATTGGGGTGAGAAAGAATATAGGGAATATAACCGTAAACTGAAGGAGATCCGAAAGGACTTAAGAGTTGGAGAGATGGCTGATAAAGATTCGGCAGGAGTCCGGGACTCTGGACCCTCGGGAGGAGCTGAGCAAGAGGCCCGACTACCCCTTACGCACACCCAAACCAAGACCACGTGGGCCCAGATACACTTTGGAAGTTGGGATACAAGTGGGAACCCCCCAAGCCTTCACGAAGGAGACTGGGACGCAGGTGGAAGGGCTGAGGCTTTTGGAGAGGGGGGGAAGAGATCCATGGTGCAGCCGAATACCCACAGGTGGTGGTGGGGAACTTGATCACTTTCTAGAGACTCCTACCTATGGGGGAAAGAATCCGTTTATATAAAGCAAAAGTGTTCTGCTTATATACCGCCCCATACCACTACAAGTAGTCTCTGGGCGGTTTACAATTTTAATTACAGTGTGCAGGCTACACATTGCCTGATGTTTAATCTGATGTTAAAGAAGTCGACTCTGTTGTCAGAAGAAAAACCTCGTTTGCTGTTGATGAACAAAATAAAAGTTCTGTTTCTTTGTTACGCGAGATGCCTTCATTGAGACTGGGAGGGCGGGACGCCTGGGCAAAAAGTCTGAACCCTCACACGGGGGTGATATATATTCCTGTTCAAGTTCAGTCCCATCCCATGCCTCACCTTCATTCTCCCTGCCTTCGAACCGGAGTTGCCAGTGGAGAACCTCTTCATCTCTTACTCCTGACTCTCCACCAGCATCCTTTGCACATGCCCTGGCCCTGACCCAGGTCTGGGTGTCCCCATGTCACTGCCCGCTTTGCCCGACGTGCCTCACCTGGCTGCTGGTCGTCACGGTACGTTGCCCATCGCTACAAGTGTCTTATGGCAGCCGCCTCCCAGCTGGCCAGAGGGACGCCCCGTTCTCCCTTTGCTCTTCTCGTTCAGTGCTCTGTCTACTGAACCACTGGGGCTAGTGGTCGCCCTCAAAAGGCAACTGCAACATTTCTGGGACCTTTTCTGTCCAGCCTCCAAATGCCAAAAGGTGATAGTTCCCTTCTCTATTCGGCACGGCTTAGGCCTCGCCTGGAGTCCTGTGCTCAGTTCTGGACACCGCACGTCAAGAAAAATGCTGACAAGTTGGAACAAGTTCCGAGGAGGGCAAGAAGGATGGTCAGGCGGCTGGAACAGCAAGACCTTCGAGGAAAGACTGCAAGGACTGGGGCTGTTTAGCCGAGAGTAGCTTTCTGCCAGATGGGCAGTATATAAAAACGTAAAAAGGTAAAGGTTCCCCCTGCACATGCATGCTAGTCGTGTCCAACTCTAGGGGCAGTGCTCATCTCCATATTCAAGGCAAAGAGCCAGTGTTGTGCAAGTCCGTGGCCATGTGGCCAGCATGGCTGCAAGGAAACACTGTTTTGTCTTCCCGCTTTTGAGCTTTTTACGGTGGTACCTATTTATCTACTTGAATTTTTCATGCTTTTGAACTGTGAGGTTGGCAGGAGCTGGGGGTTAACAGCAGGAGTTTGCTCCACTGCGTGGCACCCAGGATTCAAACCGCTGAGCTGCTGACTTTGTAGCTGACCGTTTTCAGTGCTCTAGCCCGCTGAACCACCACGCCCCTCTCAAATTAACAAATATAAATAGACAAATATAAATAGATAAATTAACAAATATAAATAGAGAAAGGAGAATTCAGGGGAGACAGGAGAGCACTTTTCAATCACTTGAAAGGCTGCCATCCAGAGGAGAGGCAGCGTCTTTTCTCCAGGATTCCAGGCCAGACATGCAACAATGAGTTCAAGCAACAAGCTGAATATCAGGAATAACTTCCTGTTAGTGAAGCACAGCAGTGGAACCAGTTACCTCAAGGGGTGGTGAGTGCCATGGCACAGTGGTTAACATGCCTGTACTGCAGGTAAAACTGTGCTCACCACCTAAGATTCAATCCCAGGTAGTCGGCTCATGGTTGACTCAGCCTTCCATCCTTCCCAGGTCAGTAAAATGAGTACCCTGCTTGCTGGGGGTTGGGGGGGGGTAATGTGTAGCCTGCATGCTGTAATTAAGAAATGTAAACCGCCCCAAGACTACTTGAAGTGGTATGGGGCGGTATATAAGCAGAACACTTTGCTTTTGCTTTGCTTTGCTCCAACGCTGGAGGCTTTCAACAGAAATCTGGACAAGCACCTGACAGATATCCTTTGAGATGTGTTTCCTGCCTGGAGCGGGGAGGTGGGGGTGGGGTGGGCTTTAGGGTCTTGTAAGCCCCTTCAAGCCCTGTGGTTTTATGGTTCTTCTTTTGGTGAATCACAACCCTTCTGTTGTTGTTGTTGTTGTTCAGTCGTTCAGTCGTGTCCGACTCTTAGTGACCCCATGGACCAGAGCTCGCCAGGCCTTCCTATCCTCCACTGCCTCCCGGAGTTTTGTCAAATTCATTTTGGTTGCATCGATGACACCGTCCAACCATCTCATTCTCTGTTGTCCTCTTTTCCTTTTGCCTTCGGTTTTTCCCAGCATCAGGGACTTTTCCAGGGAGTCCTCTCTTCTCATGAGGTGGCCAAAGTACTGGAGCCTCAGCTTCAAAATCTGTCCTTCCAACCTTCACAGCCCTTCTCCCCTGGTCCAAAGTCTGTCCTTTTGTATGAGGGTGTGTGGATTCTACCCATCTTTGCTCTTGGGCATCTCATTAATCAAACTACAACAAAACCCAGGTCCCACCACCACAGGAGGTTTCCAAGAAGGTCACTTTTATATTAACAAGACTTTCTCTTATGGTATAGACGGTGCCTAAGAGGTGACCTGATGGAAGTTTGTAAAATCATACACGGTGTGGACAAAGTAGATAAGGAAAAACTGTTTTCCCTGTCACACAACACTAGAACTAGGGGGCATTCCATGAAACTTTTGGGTGCTAGATCTCAAACAAATAAGAGAAAGTACTTTTTCAGCCAGAGGATCACTGGTCTGTGGAACTCCCTGCCAGAAGAAGTAGTGAGAGCTGTCAGCCTTGACAGCTTTAAGAAAGGACTGAACAAGTTCATGGAGAACAAGGGTCTCCATGGCTATCATGATGGATGCCTAAGGACAACCTCCAGGTTGGAGAGAGAGGCAGGAGATTTCTCAATGCCATTTGCAGGGAATCATAAGCAGGTGAAGACCTCTGCTTTGGAATACCCTGAAGCAAATGGTGAGCTACTGTGTGAGACAGAATGCTGGACTAGATGGGCTGTGGCCTGTTCCAGCAAGGCTGCTCTTATGTTCTCAGCTCCTGAGAACCACAGTACTGAAGTTTTTAAGAACCACAGTACTGGGGAAAGAAAAACATTCAAACAAAAATAACAATTCCATCAGCAGCTAAAAACAATTAATAATATTGGTGAATCTAAATTGTGCAGTTTAGATTAACTACAAACCACAAAGATGATGAATAAATAATGCAGCACAATTATGGGGAATAATTTTTAATGCTCTGGTTAAAATGCCAACAAAACAAGTAAGTTCATGATTTCAGAATAGTAGTCCCCCCCGCCGCCGCCGCAGTCCCCACCCCCGAGTGCCAGGTAGTCAGTCTCTACAATCCACCCGTGGCCCAGGTTTGAACAGGCAAATGCAACACTGGGCTTCACCAATGCAAGCACAAGGTCCAGATGGAAGAAAGAGACACTTCATCCCACAGACCTTGACCCTGGATGCTCTCCCTGGCGCCAAGGCTTACAGGGGTGATCAACAGGCAGCAACATGCCCAAAGAGGGACCAGGGTGGCCAGTGGTCTGGAGTCCAAGCCCTGTGAGGAGTGGCCGAGGCAGGCAGACACACTTAGCCCAGAGAAGAATGAAGGACCAGGACACTCAATGATGGCTGTTCTCAAATATCTGGACCGCTATCATGCTGAACATGGGGTGAGTTGCCTCGCCGAGGCTCTGAGCTTCAACCGTGGGTTTCCTGCACAAAAAGAGGGTTGGACTCGGTGACTCTCAAGTTCTACCCCAACCCTATAATATTAATATTCTACTCCATGCTCTGATGGTTGAGACCGACTCCTTGGAGCAGCCATTCTCCCAGATGAGCCCCTACCACTGCCCATAAGAACATAAGAACAGCCCTGCTGGATCAGGCCAAAGGCCCATCTAGTCCAGCTTCCTGTATCTCACAGTGGCCCCACCAAATGTGTCCGGGAGTGCACAAGACTAGAGATCTGTCTCCTGATACCACTCCCCTGCACCTGGCCCTTGAAGTACCCCAGCCCTCAATTTGAGTGTATGTCCCCCTAGTTCTGGTATTTTGTGGGAGGGTGAAGTGTGTCCCTGTATCCACTTGACTCATGTCCTGCATTATTTTGTACGTCTCAGTCATCTCCCCCCTCAGGCACCTTTTTTCCAAACTAAAGAGCCCCAAATGTTTTAGCCTTACCTCATAAGGGAGGTGCCCCAGCCCAGTAATCATTTCAGTCACTCTCTTCTGCACCTTTTCCAGTTTCACTATGTCTTTCTTGAAATGCTATGACCAGAATTGTACACAATACTCCAGGTGGAGCCTTACTATAATTTTGTATAATGGCATTATAATGTTGGCTGTTTTATTTTCAATCCCCTTTTTGATAAACCCTAGCATGGAATTGGCCTTCTTCACCACTGCCACACCCTGGGTAGACACCTTCATGGAGCTGTCCACCAACACACCAAGATCTCTTTCCTGATCCGTCACGGATAACTCAGAGCTCATCAGTTGAAAGATAAAGTTTTGATTATTTGCCCCAATATGCATTACTTTACATTTGGCTACATTGAAATGCATTTGCCATTTTGCAGCCCATTCCCCCAGTTTGGAGAGATCCTTCTGGAGCTCTTCACAATCTTCTCTGGTTTTTACCACACGGAAAAGTTTTCTGTCATCCACAAACTTGGCCACCTCACTGCTTATCCCTGTCTCCAGGTCATTGATGAACATATTGAAAAGCACCAGTCCCAGGACAGATCCCTGGGGCACACAGCTTTTCACTTCTCTCCATTGTGAAAATTTCCCATTGATACCTACTCTTTGTTTCCTGGATCTCAACCAGTTCTCAGTCCATAAGAGGACCTGCCCTCTTATCCCCTGAATTTGCAATTTTCTCAGCAGCCTTTGGTGAGGGACTGTGTCAAAAGCCTTCTGAAAATCCAGATAGACAATATCCACTGGTACACCCAAATCCACATGCCTGTTGACCTTTTCAAAGAATTCTAAAAGGGTTGTCAGGCAAGACTTACCCTTACAGAAGCCATGATGGTTTTCTCTCAGCAAGGTTTGTTCTATGTGTTTTAAGATTTTCTCTTGGATGAGGCTTTCCACTGTTTTCCCTGGAACAGACATAAGGTTAACTGGCCTGTAGTTTCCCGGGTCCTCCCTCCTTCCTTTTTTAAAAATTGGTGTGACATTCGCTATCGTTCACTCCTCCGGCACTGTGGCCGTTTTAAGAGACAAGTTGCATATTACCATTAAGATATCCGCAATTTCATTTCTCAGTTCCCTAATAACCCTTGGGTGGATGCCAGCTATTGAGGAAAAGAGGAGAGCCTTGACTGCATATAAAGCTTGTCCCGGCGAGCGCAACCTACAGGCCCTGCGAGCTGTTTGTAATAAAGTCCAGCAGACCGCCAGGAAATGTGCTAACGACTACTGGCTGCAGCTGTGTTCTCGGATTCAGATGGCAGCTGATACAGGTAACATCAAGGGGATGTATGATGGAATTAAACAGGCCTTAGGCCCAAAACATAAGAAAACTGCACCCTTAAAGACTGTTTCAGGTGAGATCATCCAGGATCGTGAGCAGCAGATGGCACGCTGGGTGCAGCACTACTCTGAACTATACTCCAGAGAAAACACAAATAACCGAAGAAGTCTTAAATAATATTGAGTGCTTGTCTGTCTTGGAGGAGCTTGACAATGAACCAACACTAAAAGAACTAAATGTAGCTCTGGATTCACTTGCCTCTGGCAAGGCACCTGGGAAAGATAAAATCCCTGCTGAAGTTCTGAAGTGCTGCAAAGAGATCATTGCCACTGAACTGTACGAAATCCTCTGCCTTTGCTGGAGGGAAGGGGGAGTACCACAGGATATGAAGGACGCTAATATTGTTACGCTTTATAAGAACAAAGGTGACAGGAGCGACTGTAACAACTATCATGGTATCTCTCTTCTAAGTGTTGTCGGGAAGCTGTTTGCACGTGTGATACTGAAGAGGCTCCAGATACTTGCAGAGAGAGTCTACCCAGAACCACAGTGTGGCTTTCGAACCAACAGGTCCACTACTGATATGGTATTTTCCCTCAGGCAGTTGCAGGAAAAATGCAGGGAACAAGGACAGCCACTTTTTGTAGCCTTCATAGATCCTACAAAGGCATTTGATACGGTTAGTAGGGATGGCCTCTTTAAAATACTCCTCCGGGTTGGATGCCCACCCAAGCTCCTTAACATCATTAGGTCTTTCCACAAGGATATAAAGGGCAATGTAGTTTTTGATGGCCTAATGTCAGATCCCCTTGACATCCAAAGTGGAGTGAAGCAGGGCTGTGTCCTTGAGCCAACCTTGTTTGGGATCTTCTTTGCTACCATGCTGAAGTATGCTTTTGGAACTGCAACAGAGGGTATCTATCTCCGGACCAGATCAGATAGAAAACTCTTCAATCTCTCTAGATTGAGAGCAAAGTCTAAGGTACAGCTGAAATGTTTGCGGGATCTCCTCTTCGCTGACGACGCTGCCATTACTGCTCACTCTGCTGAAGATCTCCAACAACTTATGGATCGTTTTAGCAAGGCTTGCAAAGAGTTTGGGCTAGAAATCAGCCTGGAAAAAACACAAATCATGGGCCAGAATGCGAACTCTCCTCCTCACATTACAATTTCTGCAAAAGAACTGGAGGTTGTCCACGACTTTGTGTATCTTGGCTCAACTATCTCAGATACACTCTCACTAGAGTCTGAGCTGAATAAACGCATAGGTAAAGCAGCTACTATGTTTTCCACACTAACAAAGAGAGTATGGCTCAATAAGAAGCTGACAGAACATACAAAGATACAGGTCTATAATGCTTGTGTACTGAGCACACTTTTGTATTGCAGCGAGTCCTGGACCCTCCATGCCCGACAGGAAATAAAGCTGAATACCTTCCATATGCGCTGTCTTAGGCAAATATTCAACATTACCTGGCACGATAAAGTTCCAAATAGCACAGTCCTGAAGCAAGCTGGAATCTCTAGCAGAGGCATGCCCAAACTTTGGCCCTCCTGATGTTTTGGACCACAACGCCCAGAATTCCAAGCCTGTATTTCCAATGGCAAAGGACTTTGGGAGTTGTGGTCCAAAACATCTGGAGGGCCGAACTTTGGACATGCCTGCTCTAGCATGTATACTTTATTGAAACAGCGACACCCACACTGGCTTGGACACGTTGTGAGAATGGACGATGGCCAGATCCCAAAAGATCTTCTGTATGGAGAACTAGCACAGGAAAAGCACCCCAGAGGGAGACCACAGCTGCGGTATAAGGATATCTGTAAGAGGGACCTGAAGGCCTTGGGAATGGACCTCAAGAGATGGGAAACCCTGACCTCCGATCGCACTGTCTGGAGGCAAAACATATAGCATGGTCTACATAAATTCGAAGAGGGGTTTGTCCAAAAGGCAGAGGAAAAGAGGCAGGCACTGAAACAATGAAACCTGAGGACTGGGCAAGAAAAAGAATACATCTGCCCCCAGTGCTGTAGAGACTGCCATTCCCGGATTGGTCTATTTAGCCACATTAGGTGTTGCTTTAGGATCTCTACTCCAGGCGTGATACCATAGTCTTTCGGGACTGAAGGATGCCAATGATGATGATGATGATGATGATGATGATGATGATGATGATGATGATGAGGAGGAGGAGGAGGAGGATGATGGATGCCCAGGTTGATCCACACCCTTCTGCTCCGCCAAAGAGCAAACAACATACTACCTATTCTGCTGAAATGTTTATTAAAACATGCCAAGTGGGATTTTTATGTCCTTTGCAGACATAAGCATCCATCAGAGTGACTGAGGGATAACCGGAGACGGCGACCTACCTCCTTCTGCGGAGTCAGACAGTGGCACAGAAAAGTGGAGGAGGGAGAGGCTGTCGTTGTTCAGGGGTCGGTGGGGTCCAGGCAAAATATCCAGCCCAAGCCAAAGTCCCGGGGCCTCCAGCCCTTCCCCCGCCCCCATCTGCACGTGCTCCTCTGCCCTTCCTTTGTCTCCTGACTGTGCTGAGCAAACAGACCGCTCCTTCTCGCCAGAAAAATCTTCCTGCCACATCAGCCCCCAACAAATGCACTGCCTCAGTCATCCTTCATCCCTTGTCAGCAAGTTTACCTTGTTCAGGCCAAAATGAAGCCAGAGGAGCAGAGGGCCAGGAGGAGAGGGGGTGGGGATGAGGGGTTGGGGGTGCTGGGATGGTGCAGAGCAGTGAGAAGCACTTGGAAAGGTGGGCAGAAAGGGGAAGGAGACAGACAGACAGACAGAGAATGAGAGAGAAAGAGACTAGAGAGGGGGAGAATCAGGACAGAGTGGGACAAGAATTAGGGGGGAGAAGACAGAGAGGGAGATGCCAAAGGGCCTTCCCAAAGCAAATACCAGGAAACTCCTTTCCCTTCCAGAAAGGGGCGGGGAGAGGGGAGAAGTGTCCCCAGAGGGAATGTAAGGATTCACTCACTCTCTGCTCAAACTCCATCCCTCATTCAGGCCAAGGCCAGTTCTTGATGCTCTGGGCAGGTGTGCTGCCACCCCAGCCAACCCCTTGAGCCCACTGGGTTCACTGTTGGGGAGTCTTCCTGTTCCTTCGCCTCTCTTCCTAGCCATGCCCACCCCTCTCCCTCTCTCTGCTGACACAGCCACACACACCCAACACCAAGTCTTCCACCCCAGCCCCAATCCATCAGCATGCGCCAAGGAAGGAGATTTGGGAAGAAGGCATGTGTGGCCCTAAGCCAGTGATGGCGAACCTTTTAGAGACCAAGTGCCCAAACTGCAACCCACTAATTTGTTTGCAAAGTGCCAATACAGCAATTTAACCTGAATACAGGTGGCTATGAAGGGGCGATGTCGGGTGCCCACAGAAAGGGCTCTGAGTGCCACCTTTGGCATCTGTGTCATAGGTTCGCCATCACTGCCCTAAATCTTCGGGGCCAGCCGTGGTGCATTCAGCCTTTCTGCCCTCTCTGCACAGGGAGGCCCGGTAAATGTTAAGCAAGCTGCATGCTCGCCTGCTCCAACCCCCACCCCAAGCTCCAGCAGCACTGGAGGTGGCGACAGCCGACACGAGGGTCAGGCGTTAAAGAAGCAGCCCTGCCCCAAGGCGCCCAAGCACACAAGTGAGACCAAATGGTGGGAAAGCAGCGAAGCGGGGGAGGGGGGACCAAGTTAAGCCTGGGTGCCTCCATTTGGAGAAAAGAAGCCACCAGCCCAGGAACCTACTGAAAGACCGAGAGCAAGACCGGCCAGACGCATGGGGGAGAAGCACACAAATGCCAACTTTTTAGGGCGTTTATACACGACCCCTAAGCTCCGCTGCAAATGGCTCCCAGCTCCAAAGCTTTAAAATGTTTTCCCACCAGCTCCGGAGCTAACAGAAAATTAAGTGCGACCCCGCCCACCTAAGCGCGACCTAGCGCACTTTTCTTGCACCTGCTCTCGGAGGGTGAAAAATTTTGATGCGGAGAGTGCAGGGCTCTCCTCGCTTCTTTTTGTTGGGGTTTTTTTTTTTTTGCCTCCCGCCCCTTTAAGAGGAACCAGGAAGTAACCGGCGCTCGGAGCAACTTCCACCAGGTAAGGCTTTATTCTTTTGTCCCCTTTTAAGGCTTTTTTCCCTCCCTCCCCTCATGCACACAGAAGCAAGGAAGTGCGGAGTGGTGGGGAGGAAGGAAGAGCGACAAACCCTCAAGATCTCTGGTCCGAATTTAAGGGACCAGCGGATCTTAGGGGTCGTTTAAAAAGGCCCTTATTTTCATCCAAGCAGCCCGTTGGATCTGTAGTGCAAGATCCTTCTCCAGCCCCCACCTGTGCTGCCTTCTGGCCTTTCACCAACTCTACCCCAAGAGCTGAGCTTCTCTTTCAAAACAGCCAGGCCAGACTCATTTGGAAAGCCAGGCCCTCCCCCTGAGAAGCCCAGGCAGGTCGGCCGAAGGACCATCCGCACATTCGGAGATCTACCTCTGCTCCTCAGAGGAGATGGTTCTGGGATGTGGGAAGAGGAGGGGCTGCAGGACTCGCCCAAATCTTAACAATCCCCTTCATTTATCTTATTTTGTCATACAGGGGTCACCCTGAAAGAAAGGCCTTCCTGAAAAGTTATGGCACCAGGTAGCCTGTCTGAATGCCCCCTCCACCTCTATCTTTTAGACAATGCTTCCATGGCCAGTCCAGGTGTGTGTGTGTGTGTGTGTGTGTGTGTGTGTGTGTGTGTGTGTGTGTGTGTGTGTGTGTGTGTGTGTGTGTGTGTGTGTGGGTCTCACCTGTTCTGCTTGCTCATGTGGCGCCTCCGCTGAGGTCCCCACTCTGTGCCCTGAAAAGGTGCCACCCACATTCCAAAGCCCAAACTGCACCAATGGATGAAGCTGCCCCACAAGTGGCTGTGGGGATAAAGGGAAGGAGGGTCCCAGGCCCCCCCTTTGCAGAGGGAGCAGCCGTTCCCCATTCTGCTTGGCAGGGCAGGGGACATGGCACGGGCAGGCAATGCCCAGGGTGACGGGCAGAGCCAGGGCGGAAGTAGCTATTCATGCAGAAGGAACAGACACACACACACACACAGAGAGAGAGAGAGAGGGGGGGCAATCCCACGTGCCATAGAATGGGACACAGGTAGGGGCACGTGCCTTTTCCCCCTCCCCACTGCAACATCCAAGACCCTGCCAGGCAGAGCGCTGGACTGAAAGCTGTTCCTCATCTTGAAATCTGTCCCACAAGGTTGCAGAACGTACTGGCATTGAAGCAGGACCGCACGCAGAGAAAGAAAGAGCAACGCACGCACTCGCGAGCAAAGATGTTCTATACTAGGAACCAGGCCAAAACGAGGGTATTGTTGAGCTGAACGGGCGGTGACGTGGGCTGGAGAATTCCAAGAGGGAAGGACAGTGAACCACGGGGTGTGGGAGGTGGGGATTACAGACCCAAAGAGGGGAGTCAGGACCACGTCCTTGCAATTCACCACCACCACCACCACCACCACCACCACCACCACCACCATCATGCACAATGGAGGACTAGGAACACTGAAAGAGAGGTGGCAATGAGGATCCATCGGGGTCTGAAATGGGTGCAAAGCATCTCACAAACCACAAAGGCCTCCCACGGCTTTGCAGGTCCCACGGATGTGTGTGTTCCACTTCCAAAAGGACAGAGACCAAGTACTGCATCTCAACATAGGATGAGAAAGACGTCTGGTGATGGTCATTGGCCCAGACGATACCTAGCCATCACCCGTCAAGGAACAGGGGGTCTCAGAATGTGGAAAGTCCTTCCACACCCGCACACACCGATTTTAGCTTCTCGTTGGGAAGTGTTGTGGCCGTTCCCTGGTAAAACCATACACAACAAGGAGGAAACGAAGGCACCCTCGGCCGTCTTTGGCCCAGACCAGGACATGGTCTTGGAAACTGTGTCCAAGTCCATGGTTATGCCGGGATCCCTCTTTCACCCCTGGGGCCAGAGATGTGACCTGGAACAGCCTGGTGCAACTTTCAAAAAAGATTCCAGCAGGGCGCCTCCACCACCTCATGGTGCGTTCTAGTCTCCCTCCTATTCCTGCCAAAATTTTGGCTGCAACGAAGCCTGCTCTTGCTGACCAGAGAGACCTGCTACTCAGAGAACCCTGGTCCACAAAGCCCACCTGCCCATGGCCCTGGGCCCCCAATTATCTGTGCTCTGGGGAGGGAGGAGACAGACCCCAGGGCCAAATCTTTCTCTCTTACCCCCTGCTCAAGGAGGTAGGAGACGCCTCTCATATCATCGCCCTGGTGGCCACCACTGCTGCTTTCGCAGAATCGCTGGCCTGGACCGCACAAGGCTGGAGGAAGCCTGCCCGCCTGCCTGCAGGTCCACCCAGCCCCGCCTGCCTGCTCCCTGGCTCCGGCTCTCCCGTCTCTACTTCCAGAAAAAGAAAAAAGAAAAGAGGGGGGGGCATCCATCCATCTGCTTCAGGAATGCATGACGGTGCAAATCATCACGGGTTGTTGTTTGAACGCCAGGCGGTGTCTCCCCGCCCCGCCCCCGCCGCGCACCAGACGACCGACCCACCCGCGACTTTCAGGGCCAGGAGACATGCAGACCCGCAACACACCGGCCTCGCGCGGGAGTGGCCACCGCCGCCCGCCCGCCCGCCCGCCCGCCTGCAAATGACGCCCGAGGACAGGTGCGGAGCCTCGCGGCGACTTGGGGGAAGCCCCCCCCCCCAGCCTTTGGGCTGATCTGGGCAATTTTCGGAAGCGGGTCCCCGGCCGCCTTCCGTGGAGGCCGCTCGCTTCCAAAGCAGCCGCCGCCGCCGCCGCCGCCCCCCGCGCGCCCTCCCTGGCCCTACCATTGGGGAGGATCCTCGGCGGTTACCTTCCGGAGCCCCCCTCTCGCCCTCCCTCCCAGCCGCTCGCCGACCAGAAGGCACGGCAGCCCGGCGCATCTGGAGCAACAACCCCGGGCGCGGGAAGGCAGCCCCCGCCTCCGACGGAGCCCCGGGCCCCCAGAGCCCCCACCCCCAAGGCGCCTAGGGCGATGAACCGGCGGCGGGGGAGAACGGCCAAAGGACCACGGGGGTTGGGGAGGAGAGGCATGAAATAAGAACAGACCGGGGGGGCTCGCTCTCGGCCTGGCCGGGGGTGGGAATCACCGGGCAGAGGGCCACTCGACCCTCCGTGGCCCGAGGGGAACCGTCCCTGTGCCCGCCTGGGCCGCTTCCGAGGGGGAGTGGGCGCGCGCGCGGGGGGGGGCGTTGTCCGAAGGAGCGGCCGCGGCCCCACCGCCCGCCGCCCTCTGGGCCCGCTCCACCGGCTCCCGGCTCCTGCATCATCATCATCATCAGCAGCAGCAGCAGCAGCAGCAGCACCGCGAGTCCGGAGGGGGGGGGTCGGCAAGGCGAGAGATGCCCCCTTTCCCCCCCGGCCTCCAAACACACACGCACCGGGCGCGGCTCAGGGAGCAACGCCTCCGGGAGGAGGCCCCCCCCCTTTTCTCCTCCTCCCCCCCTCCTCCCCATCGCGTCGCTTGGAGGAGCCCTGGGGCGCCTGGCGAGGCCGCGGCTGCAAGGGAGCCCGGGCGGCGGGGCTGCTCCCGGGGGGGGGGTGCCGGTGCCGGTGCCGGTGCCGGTGCCGCCGTGGCCCGCGGCCTCCGCCTCCGCTGGTGGTGCTGGTGGTGGTGCCCGCCTGCCTGCCCGCCCGCCCGCCCGCTTCCCTCTTTCCCGGCGCCCGGACACTGCGGTCTCGCCGCCTACCTTTGCTCTCCATGTCGCCGGCGCAGGAGGGCTGCGAGGAAGTTGCGGAGAAGTTTCAGGGCGGCGGCGGCGGCGGCGTCGTCCTCCCTCCTCCTCCTCCTCCTCCTCCTCCTCCTCTTCCTCCTCCTCTTCCTCCTCCTCCTCCTCCTCCTGCTGCTGCTACGGCGGCTGCGGCGGCTGCAGGTCTTCTCCGCTGCCCGGCGGCACTCGCAGCACCTCGCCCGGCAGCGGCGGCGGCGGCGGCGGCGGCGGCGGCTCCCCGCTCGGCTTCCCGGAGGCTGCAAGCAAGCACCGAAGAGGCGGCATCAGCCCCCGGTGGGGGGGGGAAGGGAGGGGAGGGGGCGCTGCGCAACCGTGGGCGGCGGCGGCGGGGGGCGAGGGAGGGGGGAGCCCGGGGGTGGGGGTGGAAGGCCTTACCTGGCGGCTGAGGGCGGGCGGGCGGGCGGGCAGTGGGGAGGGGTGGGGGGGGGAGCAGGAGCTGTCCGGAGGCTCCGGTGCTGCAGCTCCAACTGGCCGCTCCGCCCGCTCGGCTGCCTCTGTTTGTAGGCACGGCGGATCGGCACGAGCGCCCTCCGAGCGCATGCGCGGCGGCGGCGGCGCCCCCCACCCCCCCACCCCCCGCCCTCCACGCCAAGCGCCGCTCCTGCAAAAGCAGCAGCCGCGCCGCCGCCGCCGGCCAGGCCGACCCACTGCTGGGCCCGCCTGGGGCACGGAGAGCCCCGCCGCAGGGCTGAAGGCGTGTCTCCCCCCACCCACCCACCCACACACACACACCTTGTTCCGCGGCTGGAGCCTCCCCCCCCCCCCGTGTGCCGGCCCCTTCTTCCGCCTCCCGGCGCGCACGTTCAGGATCGGGCGCGCACGAGGAGGAAGCAGCCCTGTCCCGCGCAAGAGCACCGCCTGAGCAGGGCATGCAGCAGCAGCAGCAGCAGCAGCAGCCGCCCCTCGAAGGGAACCCCCCCCCACCGCCCGCCCGCTGATGGCCAACAGCTGCCATGAGGCTGGCTCAACACCCCAGGGTTGGTTGGGCTCCCCCCCCCCCTCCCCTGCCCACACTTGGCCCTCGGATCCCCCTCTCTCTTGCTGGCCAGCCTGCAAGGACAGCCAGGAGCTCCGGGTGGGGGGGTGGGGCAGGCTCCCACCTGGAGCTCAGTGCCACCCAGGGCCCTGGGGGCAGCAGGGAAGCTCAGCTGGCTGGCTGGCTGGCTGGGGGTTGTTCAAAGCCCCTTTTCAACTAGAGATGGGTAGCCAGGAAGGGAGGAGGGGTTGCCAGAAGATAGCGATGAGTCCTGACTTTTAGGCCCCCTTCCTGGCATCCACACTGGCAGTTGGCCAGCAAAAGAGAAGAGGAGGCCCCAGGTGGGCCCCTCCGTCAGGAACTTCCTGTAGCCACGCAGGGATCTGAATCCCACTCCATCGCCTGCTCCCCTCCCCCAACTGGCTCCTCTCGCCTGCTGGGGGGGGGGGCACATCCAGAAAACAGAGGCAGTTAAGAAAGCTGACTTTGGGGGTTGATTTGTCTAAAAGGTGGTGCTGGAAGAGATCTTTTCAACCCCCCCCCCCCAAGACAGAAAGGTGAATAAGTGAGTCCTACATCGGATCAAGCTTGATCCTACATCGGATCAAGCTGGAAGGCCAAATGTTGAAACTGATGCTGTCCTCCTTTGGGCATGTAAGGAGTTTTTTTTTTTTTGGGGGGGGAGGGCAATAATGCTGGGAAAGGGGGAAGGCAACAAAGCAAAAGCAAAAAGTGCTGCTTATATACAGCCCCAGAGCACTTCAAGGACACTCTGGGCAGTTTGTAATTTAATGATGCAGGCTGCACATTGTCCTGTCCCCCCCCCCAGCGAGCTGAGTACTCATTTTACCGACCTTGGAAGGATTATTTAACCACTGCGCCACAAGGCTTCAGCAAGAAAAGAGGTAAACCAAATACGTGATGGAATGAGTAAAGGAGACCACGGGTCTGCGCCTGTAAGGCCTGAGCCGTGCAACAGAGGCCAGGACATTTTAGAAAGCGCTCATTCGTGGAGTCTCCGTGGCTTGGAAGCAACTTGACAGCACATGAAAACTACAGCCATCCAGAGGAGGGGCAGGATCTGATCTTGATCGTCCCAGAGTTCAACACACACACATGCATGCATGCACATGTACACACACACGCACACACACACGCACACACACACACACACACACACACACACACACACACACACACACACACACACACACACACACACACACACACGGGCCCAAATACTACAGGAAGCCAGATTCAGGCTATCAGAAAAGGCTTCTGAACGGCTAGAGCAGTACAGCAGTGGCACCCGTTCCCTTGAGAGGTGGCAACTAGCGCTCCAACATCCTTCAAGAGAAGCCACCTGGCAGATCTCTGATGATTTTTCTCCCTGCCTGGAGTGGGGGCGGGGGGTAGGGGGGTTGGACTTGATGGCCCTTCGCCGCTCTTGGATTCTCAGATTCTATGAAGAGTCACAGAAAGTCCCTGAGGATGGTGGGTACCTGCATCATTCTTTTAATTAACTAGATGAATCTGGTAAACATTTATCCCAGGGAAAATCATTGAGATGATAATTTAACTTAATGGGTGCCTAACTGGTTTTGCATTTGGCCATAATCTGATCAATACATTTGGTCATAGGGCGTTTATACACGACCCCTAAACTCCGGGGCAAATGGCTCCCAGCTCCGGAGCTTAAAAATGTTTACCCACCAGCTCCGGAGTTAACAGGAAATTAAGTGCGACCACGCCCACTTTAGCGTGTCCCAGCGCAGCTTTCAGGTACCTGCTCTTTGAAGGTGAAAATTATTTGATCCGGTGTAACGATAGTGAGTGCGGGGCTCTCCTTGCTTCTGTTTGTTGTTTTTTGGCTCCCGCCCCTTTAAAAGCTACTTTTACAGAGAGGAGAGGCAGAAGGAGGTGAGCGGCATGCTTTTCTTTCTCTTTTTCTCCCTCCTCTCACGCAGTCAGCAGCCAGGAAGTGCGGAGGGGGTGGGAACGCAGGAAGAGCGACGAACCCCTAAGGTCTCTGGTCCGAATTTAAGTGGCCAGCGGATCTTAGGGGTCGTGTAAAAAGGCCCATAGTCTGTTTCAGTTCATCTGTTTTATCAGATAGGCAGGATGTCTCTCAGTGCCATTTGCAGGGATTTGACTAAGCAGGTGAAGACATCTGCTTGGGAATACCCTGAAGCCAATGGTGAGCCACTGTGTGAAACAGAACGCAGGACTGGATGGGCTGTGGCCTGTTCCGGCAAGGCTGCTCTTATGTTCTTATGAGGGCAATAACTAGCAGCAGAGATACCCCCCCCCCAGAGAGAGAGAGAAAGAAAAAGAGAGAGAGAGAGTCCAACCTTGGAGGCTGCCCTGGAAAGGGGTGGACGGGGGGGGGGACAGTGCTGATCGTCACCGCAACAGCAGTTGGGGGATTGGGTGGCTTTTGGAACATGGAACAGCCAAATTCGAAGCCATACCAGGCATGGGATATCAGTGGACACTTGTAGGGCAGCATTTCATTTCCACTCCCCACCCCCACCCCTGCTTCTGTTTTCTTAAGTGGGTGAGGAGACAGGACGCTCTGCTCACTAGGCCTCTATTTTTCCATGCAAATCTTCAGGAGCATTCAGTGTTTCAGGTCAACCCATTTCCTGAGTCCCTACCAAGCTCTTTGCTTACTCACTGTATTTACTGTATTTATTTTATTTATTTATGAGTATTTTTACCCCACCTCTCTCCATGGAAAAGGATCCATACTGCACATTTCATACAGTATGGAGGGACAATATACAGCACAATCCAATGAAGACGTATTCAAGTATTGAGAACAGAGAATTGAGGGAACTGAGGGTACTGCATTAGAAGACAACATTAGCGCTTAAAGAGAACGCGAGCAGTTAAGAAAAGAGTATACATTCCATGTAATGGAATGTAGAGACCATCTAAAAATTGTGAGGAATGGGAACTAACAAATGATGACATAGTGTCAGTGTAATCCCACAAGGAGACAAACAGGCACAAAGTTACAAGTGGTTATAAACACAAGTCTGTGTTGCCCTGTATGGTAGGCCCTCATTCAGGGAAAGTTTGCCTGAAGAGGAAGGTCTTTGCCTGTTTCTGGAAGGAGATCAGAGATGGGGCAGTCCTGGCCTCTAGTGGGAGGGAGTTCCAGAGTCTGGGCGCAGCAGTCGAGAAGGCCCTTTCATGAGTTTCCACGAAACGTACCTGTGAAGGTGGTGAGATGGAGAGAGAAAGGCCTCTCCTGATGACATGTGTGTCACACAGTGGATCTGTGCCCTCTACATGGAGCAAAGACCCTATTTATTAACCCTTTCCACCCCAGACAAGAAATCTACCGCATTTTGAGGGTGAGTGGATCATTTCAATCTGGCTTCACGGCTACTTACAGAACGGAGGCCACTTGGGTCACCTTGGGGGACAACCCACTCCAAGAACAGGACAGGGGGAGTGTGTCCCTGTTGCCTCTGCTGGACCTCTCGGCAGCTTTTTGATACCATTGGGCACCGTATCCTTCTGGGCTGTCTCTTCGGGATGGGACTTGGAGGCCCTGCTTTGTGGAAGGTCTGGTTCTTCCCAGAGGGGAAAACTCTGATGGTGGTCCTGTTTGACACCCAAGCCATGGGTCTGGGGGAAGTCCCGCCCACCAAGACATGCCGGCAGCCTGATCTTAGAGCTCTGTGCCGCGATCCAAAAAGAGCTTTAAAACTACTGTTTAAATGCCGTGGTGCCGTGAGTAATGCATCAATAAACTACTCGGGTGTCAGGAGAAGCAATATATGTGTTTTTCTAGACTAGATAAGCTTGATTTATAAGCAAAAGGAGCTACTTTCGGTTTTGCCTGCTTTGATTCTGCTGGCCGCTGGCTGCTTAGAAAACTGAATCCCGGCTGTTTGGAAAGTCACCAGATGATTACAAACAGTTAGACTGTCTGATACCTGCCTTTTGTCTAATTATATGCCGGGTAAGAGAGCAAAAAAAGAAACTCCAGCCAATAGGTTGGACTAGGAAATTATCTGATACAGCACACAATCGCCCAGCTCTACAGCGTATCGAGCAGCCCTCAGACGACGGAGGGGTAAAAATGGCGTCAGGATCTGAGAAAGGAAAGAGGGAGACTACCCCTCCTCCCACAGATCAAGACTTCATGAAGGAACTGCGTTTAATGAGGACGGAGCTAGCTAGCATCATGAGTGTTAATCAACAGGATGTGATCCGCAGAATGGATGGCCTTTCAAAGCATCTCCAAAGCACTAAACAAGATTTATCACATGAAATAAAGTTAAATGGTCAGCGGCTTGATAATTTGGCAGGAGAATTTAAAAATCTGGAGATACGTGTAACTGAAAACGAAACTCAAATTAACTCTCAGAAGCAGGCTTTACTGAAAACAAATAAGAAACTGACTTATATTGAAGATTATTCTCGGAGGCAGAACGTCAAACTGATTAATTTTGTTATTCAAAAGAAGGGGGCATCATTAAAACAGGAAGTTTTAACCTGGTTTAACTCCTTTCTGCCCAAACAACTAGAGGACGACGATTTAGAGAGAGTTCACTATTTGGGCAAGTCAAGAGATGGGGCCCCAAAACCAGTGATAGTAAGATTTGCTTCTTATGTAAATAAAGAGCGTCTTATGTCTTCAATTAGAGCCAATCCTAATATTCTGAAGAGAGGAGGTGCAACTGTGCAAGTTTTTCAAGATTTTTCTAAAGAAACTGCTGATTGGCGTAAATCGATGAGACCAGTCACAATCATATTAAGGAAGAACAACTATCGCTATTCTTGGGGTCACCCCCTATTTTTGAAAGTTTGGAAAGGCTCTGTTCAACACACTATCTACTCTCTAGAAGAAGGCCAGCATCTTCTTGAAGCATGGAACATACAGGACGATTCAGGTTCTGCCTGTTCTCCCCCGGGAACTTCAGTGGCAACATCAGGACAGTGAATTTCTCTCTTTTTACTCCGACTCCAGGAATCTTCGATGAAGATGAAGAATATTTGAAACTCATTTAACTTACTCCTCTCTCTTTCCCCTCTCTCACCTCCTATCATCCCCTTTGTTTTTCTTCTTTTACTCTTCTCCCCCTTTTCCCTTCCACTTCCCTTCCCCCCTCCCCCCCTTTTTTCTTTTTTTTTCTTTTTTTTCTTCCAATTTTAATTTTTGTTTTTGGGATGTTTCTTTTTCTTTTTTCTTTTCATTATCCCTTTTCTTCCCTTTCCCCCTCCTCTCCACCCTTCCCTCTTTTTGTTTTTGTTTGTTTGTTTGCTTGTTTTGAGGGGGGCGGGGGTGGTGAGAGGGTGGTTTAGAGGGGGGTAGAACAAACTTATAGAATTTTCAGTAACACGCTACTTAAGAGTTAAGGAGATCTAGGCTGGCTAATGTCTGTGGACGACTTCCTCCCTCCCATCCCCTTGATGCACATGCTAAACAGTATGATAGCTGGTGGGGTGGGAGAAAAGAATAGTTTTTTAGGGTGGAGGATTAGATTTATTTTAGTTTATTTTTTATCAATTGATGGTGTTTTTACTTTTGTATGCACAACGGGACCATTCCAGAATATTGTAACCAAAAGAAATAGGTTATGGGAAAGTTTATAAAATTAGCAACGTTGAATGTAAAAGGTCTGGGGTCATTTTCGAAGAGAAATAGAATCGAAGTGATGATCAAAAGGCACAAAATAGATATTGCCTTTTTGCAAGAGACTCATCAAATAAGAGATGGTATTAACGAATTAAAAATTCCAAATGTTGATATTTATGAAAAAGCTTTGGCACATCTAAAGCAAGAGGGGTTGCCATTATAATCTCAAGGAATTGTGAATGTGTTGTTGAAAATGTGGTAAAAGATTCAGAAGGTAGATATATAATATTGCAAGTTCTAATGGGGAAAGATCATTATACTTTGGTTAATCTGTATGCACCAAATGTTAACCAAGGCCGCTTTTACAATCTCCTTTGGGATCAGATTGAATTGGTTAAAAAGGGGTATTTAATAATGGCAGGGGATTTCAATATGGTCTTAGATAAAATTAAAGATAAATCGGTATGTAAAAAGGAAGAGTGGAGGACAAGACATACAACTCTAGCAAAGTTTATAAATACAACAGGATTGAAGGATGTCTGGAGAGAACTGAAAGGAGATGAAATAAAATACACCTTCTACTCACCAGTGCACAAAACCTATTCTAGGATAGATTTTGTGTTTGCTTCACAAAGCCTAATACCCAAGATAAATAATACCGAAATTGAGATCATAAAAACATCTGATCATGCTTTAATGTCGATTGATTTAGCAACAAATAAAAATTATAGAGAAGCTAAAAGGTGGAGAATGAATTTAAAAATATTTCAATATCCAGAAGTGCTGGAAAAGGTCAAAAAAGATTGGTTGGAAACTTGGGATATAAACGAAAAGGCAGGTAGCCAAACGCCAATCATATGGGACACCCTGAAAGCGGTAGCTAGAGGCCTTATCATAAAAGAAAATATTAAAACTAAAAAACAGGAAGAACTCAATAAAAGAAAATTAGAAAAACCAATAGCAGATTTTAGAATCCCAATTTTTTCTTACTAAGGATAATAAGATACTGAGGTTGATTGAAGCAAGGAAAAAAGAGTTAGAAGATCTAGATTTACAACAAACACAAAGGAATCTTCTGTACCTAAAAAGAAATTTTTTTGAATACAGCAACAAGAACTCAAAACTTTTAGCCAGATTAGCACAGAAAAGACAAGACAAGAATACAATAGGGATTATAAAAGACTCCTCAGGTAAGACATGCACACAAATGAAGGAAAAGTTGTCAGCTATACAAGAGTTTTATCAGTTGTTATATACTGCAAAAAATAAACCTAAGGAGGATATAGAAAGGTATATCACTAAGAATTTAAAGAGGGTCTTGGAACAGGAAGATATGCTGGAAATGGAAAAGCCTATTACAGATCAAGAGATAAGCGAGGTAATAGACAAATTAAAGAATAATAAAACGCCCGGAGTGGACGCTCTGGGACCTGAATTTTACAAACTTTTTAAAGCAGTATTAATACCTAAATTAAAGAAGCTATATAATGAAATTTTGGATGGAGAACAAATTCCGAGATCTTGGACCCATTCTTTAACTATTTTAATTCCAAAACCTAATAAAATTTAATGGATATTGGGTCATACAGACCAATATCCTTATTAAATCAAGATGCTAAGATTTTCACAGCAATTTTGGCTAAAAGAATGAATAAATTTATAGCTAAATATATTAAAGAGGATCAATGTGGTTTTATCAAAGGTAGACAAATGGCAAATATTATTAGAAGGAATTTGAATGTTCTTTATGAAATGAGTAAGAGTACTACTAAAGCTGGGATGTTATCTCTAGATCTTTATAAAGCTTTTGATTGTGTTCAATGGCCCACATTAAAAATATTGTTAAAAAAATGGGATTTGGGAAATCCTTTTTGGGAGTAATAAATCAACTATATTCAACGGGAACTTCCTCAATAATAGTTAATGATGGATTGACTGAACAAATCACCCTAGGCCGAGGAACTAGACAAGGATGTCCTCTTTCTCCAGTCCTTTTTGTATTGTTATAGAGCTCCTGGCAAATGCCATAAGGGACGACAAATTTATTAAAGGTATAGGGAAAGATGGGGCAACTAAAATTAGTTTATTCATGGACGATGCTCTTTTGACTATTGTAAACCCAATAGAGAATATTCAAAGAGTAAAAACTCATTTAGAAGAATTTGGAGAAATAACAGGATTATGTGTAAACTGGCAAAAATCAGAGAGTTTATTCTTCAATTATGGAAAACATGACTTAAAGATGATTGAAAAATCTGGACTTAAACCGGGAAAAAGCATTAAATATCTAGGATTAGAACTCCATAAAGAATTTACTAAAACTAAAGAAAGAAATATTTCGAAATTAGAAGAGGAGATGAAAAACAAATTATTATCCTACTCTAAACTAAAATTATCGTGGTTTGGCAGAATTGCATTGATAAAAATGAAAATACTTCCAAAAATTAACTTTATTTTTAAAATGTTACCGGTTCAGTTTTTAGAAAAGGAAATTAAAACTCTCCAAGACATGATAAATAGGTATTGTAATGCAGGGAAAAATCAAGAATAAATAAAAGTCTATGGTATAGATCTCAGAAAGAAGGAGGAATAGGTATACCCAATATAAAAAATTATTATATAGCCAATCAACTTAGTTCTTTGGGGGAAATTCTTTTTAATCCACAAAGTTAATATGGTGGGAGCAAGAGTCTTTGGATATAAAGGGGGAAATAAACACATTTTTATTCACGGAAGTTAAAAACAAAGTAAAGATTGACAACCCCCTATTGAATAGTTTAATTGCTACATGGAGAACATATAGGAAAATCTTGTCTCCGAAGGGATCCCCACTGGCTTTAGTTACTGACTTGGAAAGTTTTCCAGACAACTTGAAGCATTATTTGGAGTTATTTAAAATTAAGAAAATAGCTAGACTAAAGGATTGGATGCTCAAGATTAAAACAATTCAGGATATAAAAAATATTTTGCAACCCAGTGATTTAACATGGTTAAATTATATTCAACTAGGAAAATGGATAAAGGACTGGGGAAAGAGAAATAATCAAATCAGAGAATGCACAAAAATTGAACATTTCCTACTATCGCTTGAGTCTGAACAGGAAAATTCAGAGAAAGGAATAACACGTAAAATATATAAAATACTAGGGGAATTATCAGAAATGAAGGAGTTAAACACGTTGAGAGAAGTTTGGAACCAAGACCTTAATGTACAGATAGAGAAAGAAGACTGGAAGAAAATTTGGAATATGAGAATTTTGAGATCATTGTCAGTCAGGATAAAAGAAAACTACTTCAAATTGGTTTCCAGATGGTATTTAACCCCAGTAAGACTAAATAGAATGAATCCTGCTTACTCTAAGATATGTTGGAAATGTGAAAAGAGCTTGGTACTTACTTGCATCTTTGGTGGGAATGTGAAATAGTCCAAAGGTTCTGGAAAAAGTGTTTTTAGAGCTAAGTAATATGATTAAGATGGATATAGATTGTAATCCAGAGATAGCATTATTATCATTGTTAACAAGTAAAGATTATGTTGTTACAACAAAGGAACTAATAGCAAATTTTATGACAGCTGCTAGGTTAATTATAGCAAAAATTGGAAGTCAAAACTAGAATTCAAGATGGAAGACTGGTATAATGAACTTTGGGATATAGCTATAAACGATAAACTGTCCTGCAGTTTAAAGGTTAAACGAGGAGAAATGAAAAAAGACATTTTCTACGATATCTGGGGTAAATTTTTAGATTATGTACTAGTCGAAGGAAAAGGGAAAGAGTCCACGAATATCTCACAACAATTCTGGAGAAGAGAACTTTAAGAAGACTACTAGAAGAATAGAAGATGGAGCAACGAATAAGAATGTATGGATGGCCCCGTGGGATGGGGGTGCACTTATATTGTTTGTTGTAGTTTTTTTTTTACTTTCATTTTTTATGTCGTTGTATGTAGTTTAAAATTTAATAAAAAAACATTAAAAAAAAGCCATGGGTCTGTCGTGTCCCTCAAGGTTCCGCTTTGTCCCGTAAGCTCTTTAATATGGAACTGGAAAGAGAGGTTGTCTGGATATGGGAGGTGGTGGTGTGTATGTGTCTGTCACTAGTATGTGGATGACATCCAACTCTACCTTGCCATCTAAATCCAAGGAAGCTCTTTTGGCTCTAGATCAATGTCCGCCATCAATAATGGTCTAGATGAGGGTGAATAAACAGAAGTGTGACCCAGACCAAACAGAGCTGCTCCTGGTTTGCTGAAAGGCAAATCAAGGAACACGGATGCAAATTATGCTGGATGGTGGTCATACTCCCTCTGAAAACACAGCTGCACAACTTGGGGGGGTGAGGATGTGTCCTGAATTTGCCCCTAAACCTGGATGTATCATTTTAATTGGTGGCCAGGAATGACTTTGCATAGTTAAAAATCTTTGCAGGCTCCAAGGGCTGGGAGCAACTCCCCATTTACATGTTTTGGGTTATTATGAGTGTTTAGGGCTATCAGAGCAACTGTAGCTAAGACCATAAACTGTTAGGTGGAAACAAAAGCTCCCAAACGCACCATCAAAAGGAAACAGAGCAGAGCAAACAAAGAAATGAGCCAAGTCAGCCAACCCAAATGCTTTTGCAAAGGAAAGGGGGAAAGAGCATGGCTGGCACCAAAAGAAGGCCCTTGTGGTACCTGCCACGGGGATGCCACAGATGCCCACACGCAGAGACACACACACCCTGGCCGTCACTTCACGAAGTACTTCGCTTCGCAGCGTGATTGCCTTCGCTTTGAATGCGAAGGCGGTCACGTGGTCTCCGTTCGCCCCCACCCCTCTTTCTCTGTCCTCACCAAGCGAAATTTTCGGTTCGAATCCATTGCCACCTCACGTGCTCCCTTCGCATTCGGGTGCTTTCTTTCAACGTCCAGTTTTCGCTTTCTTTTATTTTTAAAAAAAATTTACCGCGGCGTATCGATGCATCGATACCCGGCTGTCATTTGCGGCAAAGCTGAATTACTGTATGATCCTTCATTTTCCACTCCCGATTTGTATTGCTTCGTCCATTGGCGGCCATAAAAAAAATGCTGTTCCCCGTCAGGGCCACAAGGTGGACCAGCACACAACATTTGTTGTTTATGATCCATCGGTCCTCCAAGGGCATTCGAGTAATCCCTTCCTAAATCCCTAGAGCAGTGACCAAGCAACTTCCGCCTCAAACTACCATTACAAAGCTATCATGCCTCCCTCGCGTTCATCAGTATTTTGGAGAAAAAGTAACTGAAAAAAATAAAAAAAAGAAAAATTAGTGGCCACACGTGACTTTCGATGCGAAGTGGGATGCGAAGCGAAAAAGATTCCCGGCCTCCGGCAGGGGAATCTCTCGCCCCGCTTGGAGCTCGGTTTAGGGGGCGTGGTCGGGGTGGCGCCGAACCCAAAGAGGAGGAGCGTGCGGACAAAAGCGGTCGATTCGCACGGAAATTACGGCTCGCCGCGCAGCGAGAGGCTCATGAAGTAACGGCCCCTGTTGTCTGAGGTTGAATTCCTAGTATAAGACTCTGTCCAGAACCAGGGTGGAGTTTTGGGCACCGTCCACAGCCTTGCCTTACAGGCACACTGACCCTTTGCCCTCTTCACTCCCCCCCCCCACCCCGCTCTCCTCCAGACCACGAGGGAAGCAAGTGTGTGAAGTCCTTGCTTGTTGTCAGTGGAATCATGACGCAGGTGCAGGACTGTGTGTTTCCCATTGCGCCAAAACCTATGTTGTTTGTATAGGGCCGAGGGAAGCAGTTTAGACTCCAGTCAGGGAAGTTGCTGTGTCTCTTGTCAGCAAAACTTTCCCAAAATAAACAAAAACTCTCAAAAACAACAATAGGTTCTGTTGGGTTCTTAAAATGATCCAAGCGAGGCAAAAATAAATATTAAAATGGAGCTTTATTTCTATGCTAAGTTACAAATGAAAGTTATATTTGTGAAAAGTTTCAAGGAACTTATTGTTTTCCAGGGACTTATTTCCCTGGAAAACAATAAAAAAGCTAAGTTATTCTCGCTGACTGGTTACGCTGAGTAAACTAGTCAGAGAGAATAGCTTAGCTTTTTATTGTTTTCTAGGGAAACAAGTCCATATCTCAGGTCTGATAAGGATTTTGGGTTTTTTTTTTTTTTTGAATCCTGGTAGTAACCTCCAGAAAAGCTTTAGCAACTTGTTTTGCATTGATACTGCTCGCAGTAGGGATCACTTCCACCCATTTGCTGAAAGGACAAACAGAGCAGATTAAGTATTTCTTCCCAGCCAATGCACCAGCTGACGTAAGAGGAGTCTCTGGCTGGGCCTCATTCGTTATACAAATGAAAAAGGTTTCAGCGCATGGTGGCAGCGGTGTGACTCGGGACTAAGGCTACTTAGAAGGTGGAAGAAGCAGACCTGCTCCGAGGATTCTTGGGGGTTTTTTTGGGGGCTCCTCATGCTATGCGCTAAGGCAACTTGAGCTTCCATCATCCCCTAATTTCCATGCATTAGGAAATTAGGGGATGATGGGATATAGTGTGATTTCCCCAAGCAGTTAAATTAACTGCACATTTCATAGACTCATAGAATCATAGAGTTGGAATAGACCTCAAAGGCTATCCAGTCCAACCCCCTGCCATGCAGGAACCCTGCGCACCCGTGACGTGTGGTTTGCCCCTTTGGGTCCAGCCCTGACATGGCTCCTGTTTCCCACTTCCTTCCTGAAACTTCCCATGAGGAACCCCTCCGCCTCAGCTGGTCTTGACTAGGTGGCATAAGGCGTTGTACCTGCCTTGGACAGTTGCTAGTAAAGCAGCTTTCTCCCCTTGGCTTTTAACGTTTAAGGGTGCCATCCCAAGAAGGAATCCTCACTCATTTGGGTGCTATGGCACCCAATGATTTTTGCCAAGGCGGGTTTGGTTGGTGCTGGGAGGGTGGTGGGGGGAAAGAAATGGATGTTGGGGGGGGGAGGTTGGAGGAGAGGAGAGCCTAGAAATGCAATCAGGCTGAGGAGTATCATCCAGGACTGTCTTCAATGCCAAATCTAAAATGGGAGAAAAAGCGGAAGCGTCAGGCCTGAAGGTGATGTCACTTGAGATGGATGAGTGCCTCTAAAGGTGACCTGTGCTGCTTCTACATACCAGGGCGCCTCTCTCTCTCTCTCTCTCTCTCTCTCTCTCTCTGGATCACAGAAGAAGCTTGCCCCCTCTATTAACGGGAAAGATTTTTGCAAAGAGTCATTAAAGCAAGCCAAGCAATGCATAACAAAACAGAGACCCGCCCAATCCAAAGACCGTATCGGTTACATCGGGGCACAAGTACGAAACATGCATTGCACGGAAGAGCAACATTTTGACCAGAAACAGATCTCAGCCACAGAAAAACGGGTCTGCAGAAAGGTTTGGTGGAGATGGCATAGCATTAATGAACGGGGAGAAGGCTTTTGGCCTGGCAGGCTGACCAGACCTTCTGCTCCCTGAACAGCCTATTTGCTGGTGGCCAACCTTTCTTCCACAGGGCAGCAAACATGGGTTCCCTACAACAAGGGATGTGGCCTGCTCTGGCCTTAATTCTGCAGTGCTTCTTTGAGCCACAGAACCAAGATTTCCAGAGGCCCTTTGCCCCGTGCCTCTCTGCCAGAGGAGTCTCCGTCTCCCTCTAGCCGCATGTACCCATGCTGACCTCCGCAGCCTCAAGGCCTAGGCACAGCCCCCAGGAAGTGGGGAAAACCGGTGGGTCATGGACAGCTTGTTTTCCACCTGCTGACAGGTGAGCCAGCTTCCCAATTCCTTGGCAACAGGGTGGCATCACAGGACAATGTGCCAGCTGGGCAAACAAGCAAGCCACCCCTCACCCACTGATGGGTACAGTTGTATCGCCCTGGCTGGCTCAGTTGTGGTGTGGTGTGTGTGTGTGAGTGGAGAATTGTGTCCTGTAATTCTCTGAGATGCCCAGATGGGGAGTGGGGAGCTGAGTGCCTGCCTCGCTGCCCTGCTCCTGGAAAGGATTGTCGTACCTTATTGGAACCTCCGAAGTCAAGGGCGGTGAAGGTCCAGGATAAATACAGGGATAAGACATGTAATTTGAGAAAGGGGAAAAAAGGAAGAACTGACACCTCATGTCTAACGAAGAGTCAGATTGAACGTCAGGGCTTGCGGGCAAGAGTTTTCTCTGCTAGCCATGGGGATGGGGTGGGGGGTGGGATTTCCCCGTGAGATGGGGAATCTGCTTCCCCTTCAGGCCGTCTCAGGGTTCCCTTGCAAAGCACATATCTCCAGCCCCCTCCATTCTCTCTCTCTCTCTCTCTCTCTCTCTCTCTCTTTCTGCTTTTGAAGAGCCACAGGGACCTCTTTCAAGGGGATTACTTGTGCCACTTGTTTCCCCCTCCCTTTCCCCTGCTGGACTCAGGAGGGCAGCTCTACCACCAATGGCCCCACACTGATATCCAGGGTCCCTCTGCCTCAAATGGCAGCTAAGAATGGAAGCTTCCCAGCTGAGGAAGCAAAAACATCCAACAAGGAGGCTCCAGGCAAGAAGAGGTCTCTGCTGAAAATGTAAAGTGCTGCCGCCTTAGCGCTAAGCTGCACCCTCAAACAAAGCAGTGCAAAAAGAAAAGGTCTGGGGGCCTGTGGGAAGAGAAAGAGTGCAAAGCAAGAGAAGAAGAAGAAGAATGTGACCAGAATGTCTGTGATGATGACCTGGGTGCTCATCAAGGAACTTCAAGGGGATCTAAATTCTCTGCTTGGAAGAGATGAAAGCCGCCCGCCATCATGGCCTCTGAGAGGAGTGAATGGGATGCGCTCTTTGCACAGGTTGTCATACACAAGATGGGAAACCCCCCCCAGAGTGGCCTTGTTGTCATGTGGGTGGTATATAAATGTAATAAATAAATATGAATGAATGCATGCATGCATGCATGAATGAATGAACTATTTCTTTCTACCCAGTTAGCATCTTCTACCTTTCTGGGTCCATGCCCCAGCTTCAACATCAAGGTCTCTCTGCCCACCTTTGGGACCCCATGTGCAGCTCCACACTTCTCTGCTTACAAAAACAGCCGCTCTGAAGGACTAGCTGAGGTTGCCAGTCAATCCCCCACTGCATTCCTTCAGGGCCTTGCGCGCTGAAGCCTGTCGCTCCTGTTGGGCTGGGAGCAGAGGCACGCAGAGATAGGAGAGTCCACATGTCGGAGAAGGCCCTCGAGGCTAGCCGGCAACCTGGAAGCTGGAGTCCAGCAGCTGCACCAAGGAAGCTGGGGTGCCAAAGAGGCCAGCCCTGGCTTTGCCAATGCTCCCCACCCCCACTTCCAGGATCCCAAGCAAGTTCCACAGTGGATAGCAGAGAGATTCCTGCCACTCCTTCCGTGGCCAGGGGGAGCATCGCCAAGTGGTCAAGGCAGACATCATCTCCAAAGAGGCAACCCAGGAAGAGCTGCGATGACAATGCCAGGGCATCGTGGATGGTGCTGAAGCAAAGTTATTGATTGGCCATCATGTGCCAGAGAAGCAGGAGGAGCAGTTCCAGGAAGCCTCCTTTTTGACTAGAAATGGACAGAGGGACAACTTGCAGGGGGGAGGGAGGGAGGGAGCCCACTGGAGGCAACAGGAGAGGCTGGTTGTTTCTGCTCAATGTTTTGAGAACACTACTTTTATTTTTTTAAGCACAGGTCCCAGAGCCTCTCGCCCTTTCCCTCGGCCTGCAGGTCACAGGATCCTGGGAGTTGCAGTCCAAACTCTTCTCCTCCACTCCACAGCACGGATCGGCTCGACTGGAGGAACACGCAAAGCCACCTTCGAGCAAAGTCAGGTGGTGGGCACTTCTGGCCCTGGTGTTGCTCACGCTGACCCTCCAGGGGGTCCATGAATTCCCTAGCCAGCCCTTGCCTCACCTTCTGCAGCAACTGGTCCCTACAAAGCAGACCCACAGCCTCCAGTCCTGGAAGGGTGCTGTGGTCCAGACATTTCCTGACTAGTAGCCACCCGTGGCTATCTCCAATGCAAATCCCCTCCCAACTTGCTTTTAAAGCCCTCCATGCATCTTGGGACAGTGGGTTCAACAGCTTAATTCTACACAGAAGTGGGAAGAAGTTGGTCCCACTGCCGGTCCACCCCTTCCCACCCCTTGGCCTCAGTGGCTGACACTGTTGGCTTTCAAAATACGAGAATAAGCCAGGTATGAACCAAGTCCTGGTGTGGAGCCTTGGAAGAATAACCTCTCCCCCAGCAGGGATGCTGCTGATCCATTGTCTCTGGTTTGGGGAGAGGGTGTTGGGAAATCCTTCCCCAGGCTTAAAAAAGTAGGTCTTCTACTGCCCACCCCCTAAAAATGGTGTTTCAATGCAGGGAAGCATCCAGGAGTTTTAACCGCTGCCAATCCAGCCACCCGCAAGCAGAAATGCCCAGGGAGCAGATCCTGCTGGGAATCCTCTGCCTACAGAGGAGATTCTTGGAAGTCACACGTTGCAGACAACAAGATAGGAGGACTTGTAATTCATTAACTTTTCACGTAATTGGGATGAGAGGAAGCCTCACCCCCTTTGCCTTGTGACTATCACTGGGGAGGGTTTGGGGATTCCTGCCTCTTCCTCACAGTTCCCATTGCTTGGGCCTGTTTTTGATCGCCTTTTGGGATAACGTCCTCTGACTGCATGTGCATGTGGATGGGAAGGTGTGTGGTGCCCCACAGTTTGAGGCACCTGGCCAAGCAGAAATCCAAATTCAAGACTTCTGCGCATAGAGCCGCATGAAAGCAGCATGAACGAAGGAAGGAGGGAAGGAAGGAAGGAAGCTGATGACAGAAGGAAGGAAGGAAGTGTAGCGGAAACGCAGGGGTGCTTCTCTGCCCAGACCCATCTGCAATCAATCAACCACAGCAGGCGAGGCATAGCACATTTATATTGGCAATGTTTACATTCAGCCTTAGAGAAAGGCTTCCCTAATTCTAAATTACTTCACAGGAAGGAAGGGAAGCTGAATGATGGATACAAAGAAGATGTTGAGGAAGGGAGAGAGAGAGAGAGAGAGAGAGAGAGAGAGAGAGAGAAGGGGGGTGGCCATAGGAAGCCCCTGCTTTGGAAAAGGAGAGAAGCGACCACTGCTGCTCGTGAGCTTTGCCAACAGAGGAAGCCCTTGCCCAGGATGCAGCTGCAGCCCCTGCGCGACTGGCCCCACCCTTGTGGGTCCTATGCTCCTTCAGACGCCTGCAGCCCCCCATTAGCCCTGGCGCTCCCTTAAAAGGCATTCTGGCAGCCAGGGCTCCCATTAAACCGGGTGGGCCTCTCTGCCTCTGCCTTAATGGGGGCTGGATGCAAGCCACCCTGGGATCGCTGGAATCCTGCCCTGCCAAGCGCTGGGTCACTGAGATCCCCATCAAAAGCCCACAAAAGCTGAAGGAGCTGTTTTTATCTTAATGTTGTTTCATTTGTTTTTCGTTGTATTGTTGTTTGACATGTTGCTGATTCCATCAGCCTTCTGTAAGCCGCCCAGAGTTCCCTTGGGAACATGGGCGGGGTATAAATTCAATAAATAAATAAATAAATAAATAAATAAATAAATAAATAAATAAATAAAGGGGCTGCTGAACTTTTTTTTGGTAGTGTGTGTTTGGGGGGGGGGTTGGAGTACTCAAAGCGACTGAGAGCCAAGGGAGGGTGTGAGAGATGGCTGCCCCCAGGCCGCTGTCGGAGCCAAGAGGTCAGCCAGACCAGAATCTGGGCCATGTGGCAAGGCGTGGGGAAAAGGCCACCAGTCACCCCAGCATGGTTTCACAAAGCATCCTCTTTGAAGGGGGTGTCCTGGGGGCTGGGAGGAATCTCGTGCAGTTGGATTTGGTGCAATACAGGTGCCAGTATTTCTCTCTTGCACCTAGAGGGTAATTTGTAGATGTGTTACAAAAGTGGCAATCCAAATAGTGAAGGGGATGGAGCAACCCCCCTGCAAGTCCAAGGCACAACCATTTAAATGTCAGTTTTACATCAGAGGCTGATCCTGTATCTAGAAGCAGTGCACCTCAACAGGACATAATTGTCTGTTTATGCTAACAGGAGCTTTCATTAATATCTGGGAGTTGGGTCATTGCAACGGGACTTCTTTTCTTGAAGCAAGACTAGACTATGGGTGATACCTTCATAGGCTGCTAGAAAAATTTAAAAAAAGTTGCTGAGCTTTCCAGGGCATGAAGGTATCAAAAAGCAAAGTGCTTATATACCGCCCCATACCACTTCAAGTACCACTTCACCCATAGTCCAGTCTTGCTTTTGTTTTGTTTTTAATGGCTGCATGACTCCAAAATTCTTTCTTTTCTTGAGAGATCGAAATGTTTCGCTACTCATCCAAGCAGCTTCGTCAGTGGATTTTACGAAGCTACTTGGATGAGTAGTGAAACATTTCAATCTCTCAAGGAAAGAAGTCCAGTTGCCATGACTCAACTTCTGGATAACCTCACCTGGATGACCGAGAATCTTCACAGACCTTTCTCCGATATGCATTTGGCAAATTGCTGACAAACAGGAACAGGTTCAGGGGAGGGCGACATGAACAATCTGGGGGCTGGAAACCAAGCCCTCGGGGACAGCATGAAATAACTGGCAATGCTTAGCCTAGTTTGGGGGGGGGGAGAGACTGAGGGGCAATGGGAGAGCACCTTTCAAATGTTTGAAGGGCAGAATATCGGGAAAAACTTCCTAGCTGTTAGAGCTGTATGACAACAGAACCCATGACCTCAAGGGGAGGTGGTGAGTGCTCCAACACTCCAGGCCTTCAAGAGAAATTCAAACCACCACCTGGCAGGTATCCTTTGATTTGTGTTCCTGCCTGGAGCAGGGGGTTGGTCTGGATGCCCTTGTAGGACACCTTCCCACTTCATGATTCCATGATTCTATGAAATTGCCTTGTTTTTATTTTGCAAATGGCCAGAAAGTGGAGGGGGCAGCACAGTTATGCTGGCATATCTGATGTCTCAAGCACAGAAAGTTTTAAGTGTCTGGAAGGATAGCATTCTAAAAAGGAAGAAATAAGGATTTGCCCTAACATGGGGCCCTAAAAGTGGAGATGAGGAAGCCGGGATGTACATCCTCACTTGTCCCACAGGTGCAGGCAGGAAATCACAGATATCTGACAAGCCTCTCCTTATATATAGCTTGGCTCCTCCCTCAGATCCTTGACGGTGATGGCATCATCCGCCCAACTGGAGTGGCAGGACCTTCACGAAACTCTCCTTCAGATGGCTAAATGTGTCACTTTCCCAAGGAATTCCAAAAATAAAGGGTGGGGTGTAGGGAACCAGAGTCCACAAGCAAGATGCAATGAGCTCGCTTTTCTTAATTCTACAGGAAGGGGTTGCTTGCTTCTGGCAATCCCCACATGACTTTTGAGGCATCTGAGATGGTCAGATGATGAGAACGGCAAGTATCTTATTTGCTGTCAGGTTTCAGGCAAAAGCACCAGGAACGAAGTGCAGCACCGGCGGACAACGGACCAACCCCCACCCCCAAGGGTACAGTCTAACAGTCCAGTAGTTTTAGTCCAGATGAGCAAGGACCAAGTTCAATGGGGTTGCACAAACTGGAGCCAGGCAGCCCAAGAGCCAGAGAGAGCAAACGAGGGCCAGAGGTACCAGCAGAATCCAGGATCACAAAGGAAGGAGAGGCA
Source organism: Phrynocephalus forsythii (assembly GCA_029282475.1). Taxonomy (NCBI): domain Eukaryota; kingdom Metazoa; phylum Chordata; class Lepidosauria; order Squamata; family Agamidae; genus Phrynocephalus; species Phrynocephalus forsythii. The sequence goes on along the minus strand of JAPFRF010000008.1, from coordinate 14,868,784 downwards.
GGAACAGGGTTACTATTCTGGGTGAGTAGGAACTCAGGCTGAGCAAGAACAGGAGAGCAGGAAGCCACCAGCTTTGATGGGGAGGCCAAGGGTTGTGGGGAGAAGCCAGTCCCTATACCGCCCAGCCCTCAGGCGCCACAGGGGACACTCCACCTGAGGAGCTCAGGACCTGCTGCAGGGAGAGGGTCCAATCCTGTGAGCTCCAGTGCAGCTTTCTCCCACGGGAGCGGAGCCCATCCTGCATGCACTAGGGTCATAAGGTTCCGGTGCAGCCTCCTTGGTCCTGACAATTTATCACCCCTGACTCCCTTCCCCCAGAGAATTTCCATGGCTGAGCAAGGACTTGAACCCTGGCCTCATTCAAAGCTCTCTTTACTATCCAGTGCTGACTTTCAATCCACCTGACCTTCATCGGCTGTTTCTCTAGCACACCAGATCCTAAAATACAAATCTCAAGCTTTGCTCCTCAGATGAAAGGTAGTTTGTGGTTCCTTCGAAGGGGGGGGGTTGAGTCACAGAAGAGCCCATTCCTTCACCTGCAGCTGGAGGCCATGAGCTGAAATGTGACTGTTTTTAGACTGGAGGGGTGCGACTGGATCACCTTAAACCCAAGGAACATCGCATGAGGTTGCTTCACACACCCCTCCCCGTGCCCTTGGAAGGGGTAGATCTGGAGGCCTGTGGAATCCAAGATGGCAGTCCAGGGGCCGGGCCCTCCCCAAACTCACCAAAGAGCAGCTCCCCTCCGCACATGGGTGCCTTCTGGCACCAGATCCTCCGGATCAGAAAGGGGATGCTGCTTGATGGCCACAGCCGCTGCCCCTGGATGGATATCTCACATGCAGCCATGCCCGCCTTGTGTGCCTCTCCCCTTTGTTGCACCAGCTGGCCCCAAAGGAGCCTCCATGGAGAACAGGAGGAGCTGTCTCTGGCAAAGGGAAGCCTGTGACTCCCCCACCTCCACCCCAATCCTCAGTTGCAGCTGGGGGTCCCCCCTACCCCCTTCCCACTTTACAAGCAGCAGCTTCTCTGGCCTCTCTTTGCCGAACAGCCGCCAAAGGAGACCACGTGCCCTCCTTCCACCATGTGGGGTATGTGAGCATCAGTGGCGTTTCAAAGAATGCCTCTGTCAGGGAACATTTCATTCCCCTCTTCACCCCAACCCTGCTGACTCCTCAAGTCAAGGAGAAACCACACGTTGCATGCATGGCTTCCACCCTCAGAAGGGCTTCAGAGCGGGGCTTTAATGCCCCTGAAACACATCCATGATCTGCCCGAGAGGCACTCCCTGAACCACCTTCGGTGGCACAGACGCAGGCAGGGGGGCACGTCAAGAGGCCGAGGCATGCCTGAATGGTGCACCCAGGATCCCCTGTGCATCGTGTCCCACCAGGGCCCTATTGGTGCCCCCTCCCACTCACCTTCTGTTCAGGCGGCCCTTTCCCCAAGAGGCAACCCAAAACACAGAAGAGACACAAGAAGGCAGGCCTGGCAACAGCTGCGAAGCATGGGGTTGCAGGGGAGCAGGTGTGCTGAGCAATCGTGTAAGTACCTCCGTCCCTTTGACACACACACACACACACACACACACACACACACACACACACACACACACACACACACACAAATTGGAAATGGATGTAATCAGCGTCAGTGACAGAAGCAGTACAAAACGCCCAGGATCAGTTAGCATCCCTCCTTACACCATTTTTAAATCAGAACTGTGGCCCCCCAACCATCCCTCCTGTGAGCAAGACATTTTCATTTCTCTTGGACTGTGAATTTAGAGAAATGAAAATTTAGAGTCTAAATGGTCTCCCGCTGGGCCAGTCCAATTTTCGAGGGAACTTCTGCTCTATGGTCAGTCGGCCTGACAAAACCAGAAGTAAAGAACCTGATGAGCCAGAAGGGCCAAGCTGGGGAAGAAGGACACACCAAGCTCCGGGGGATCACTGGTGCTTTGCCTTTCTGAAATTCTTACTCTAGGCCCACTGTGGAGGAGGAGGAGGAGGAGGAGGAGGAGGAGGAGGAGGAGGAGGAGGAGGAAGAAGAAGAAGAAGAAGAAGAAGAAGAAGAAGAAGAAGAAGAAGAAGAAGAAGAAGAAGAAGAAGAAGAAGAAGAAGAAGATAGGGAGGGAGGGAGGAGGGATGGAATGGTACCCCAGTGATGAAGGGCTAAGAAACCCCCACTCTGGAGGAAAAGCTGGCCGAGTGTAAGGCTGCCAAGTGTATCCCCAATAAAATGTGAATCACACTCTTGAAATATTTAAGAGGCTGTAATAAAGGCAAAGCAGAAAGGCTCTCTCTCCTCTTGCTCTTTCCAGCTTGGCAAGAGGCCGACGGCCACATCACCATCGAGGCTGGCCTGGCCTGGCCTGAAAAGCCAAACACAGGAGGAGGGAAGCCTTGTACATTTCATGGAGTTGCCTGGCCTTCTTTTCAGGAGGAAATCTTAAAAGAAAATGTCCCCAAATGTGGATGACTGGGGGAGGCCCCTATTTCTCATGGGAAGTGTGCCGTCACATCCATAGGAACTCTAGGGAATTTACAGGGGTGGACCCTCCTTGTTTTTCTTTGGGACTGTAGGGAGTAGGTGACCCAAGACAAGTGGAAAGGAGTCTCTGTCCGGCACTCCCAGTCTCCAGTAGCACATCTGGAAAGACCGGGACTATTCCTGCCACAAGCGGCTGGAGCCCTCCTGGCACATGGGAGGGGAAAAGACAAAGATCAGCAGAGGGGCTTTGAAAATGGTTCCTAGGGAAACTCTTGCACGTTTTCCACATTTGAAACCAGGTTCCAAGGAAAGTCTTGCATGCACGTACATACCGAGGCACGCCTGCATGTACAATCATAGAATCATCGAGAGTTGGAAGAGACCTCAAGGAGGGCCATCCAGTCCAACCCCCTGCCATGCAGGAACCCCCATCACAGCAGTGCTCCCGACAGATGGCCATCCAGCCTCTGCTTAAAAGCCTCCAAAGAAGGAGGCTCTGATTCAAAGCAGCCAAACACACAACCCAGGTTGGATCTCCCTGAGTTGACAGTTTATTCCCACTGTGGTCATGGCTCATGAGGTGACGGCCATAGATGGCCATCCCCAAGCCCCAGGAACACCCCTTACACATAAGGTTGATCTCCATCACCCCTCTATCTATGTGGACCCTGGCTTTTAGCCATAGCCAGCCCTCCCCTCTCCTCTCCTCTGCTCTTTTCCTCCTTCTCTCTATCATTCTATCTCTCTCCGCAACCCACTTCCCCTGGGTGTGCTTAAAACGTGTTCCTACACTGTTCTACCTTTCCTGGACCTACGCCATCTTAGGCAAGGCATGGCAGAGGGCACGTCTCCCATGGATTAATCCCAGCCTGGAGGCATCTCATTGTCTCATTTCCACATCCACCAGGAACTGTGTCTGGCAGTTGGGACTCCCCCTATTGACTTTTCAGCTCCCCCATTGTGACAACTCAGCTCCCCCATTGACCTGCTAATTACCAAAAGATTACCCAAACCCTTGGACAATGCCTAGTCCCCTTCCCTTCTATTATCACCTTCATGATGGCTCTTTAAAGGACAGATATGGCTCGACCACACCTGTGTAGGTATCCGGTTCCAGGACAAAAGGAACGTCCAGGACCTCCCTTGGGCAGGCCCCCAGACTGCTTCCATTGGACATTCCCAAAGACCATCCCCTTTGCCCACCCCGGGGAGGCGCACACCTTGTGGGGGGGGGGGGAGAGAGGGAAAGGTATAAAATGGTCTCCATCTTTGTCTTCGGCGCGGAACACTCTCGCACTGTCCTGGGTGGGGTGTTGGCCTGCTGTCTTTTATTGAGCTCAATAAATGCAGTATTTTTCCTCGGATCTCCCTCCTGCCGGACTCTTTATTGGGAATTCTGAGGCCCAGCAGCATACAGCAGGAATAGCCTGCTGCAGACTCAACAACTCCACCACCCTCCTTTGGGGCAGCATGTTATTCCACTTATGCCAAACCGCTGTAACCGTCATGAAGTTCTTCCTCATGTTCAAATGGAATATCTTTGCCTGTAGTTTGAAAACATTGAAACCAAACTCTTCAATATGACTATTCAATATATAGCTATCATGTCCCCTCACAGCCTTCAGAGAGCATGCGCCTGCAGGGAATCATGTCTTTCCCCCCTCAAGTATCCAGCACAGAAAGAGCAAAAGAGTCCAGCCTGCCCAGAACCTGCCCCTTCCTTGCCGGCCACAAGGAATCGATGCTCCGAGGGATGCACAGATGTGCTCCCTGGAGCAAGGTCCTCTCCTGCCAGCCTAATCCCAGGCCCTGATTAAATTACTGGGCCAGGGATTATCAGCCAGATGAAGGACCAGATGCAGCACTTGAGCTAAGCCAACGTTAACAGGGCACGCAAGATGGGATTTGCCTCTCTGGCACCCTGCTGAGGAAAGTGGGCCCACACTCACACGTTCTGAGGTGCCTGGGCCAGTGGTCTCTTGCTTTCTGCCATCCCCTGTTCCTGTAATGCGTTCATTAGGCCAGCCAAAGGGGCAAGGGGTTTCTCTGACATCAAGGACCAAGAGCCACTTGCGTCCAGTCCAGTCCTCTCTCTGCATCCCACAGCATCCCACCCCAAATCTCTGTTCTGCTCCCACTCCCCACCTCCACCACCTCCCACATCAATCTTGGGCAAGGCAGGTGGGGGGTGGGGTGGATGGGAGGACTGGGGAGTTCCCACAAAGGGCTGGGAAATCCACAGGGTGGCAGGAGGACTCCATCCACCTGGTGGCTAACCCGGCTTCATCTTGAAAGATGTGTTTTTAAAAATACTTGCTTTTACACTCGCTGCAGCGTCTTCAGTTCTCTGTCACCTTGCACCTTATCTGGGGATGGGGTGGGGTGGGGACTAATCACTTTGCTACGGTAGTCTTGGCTGTTTCCCCAAGGGGCAGCCACTTGAATCTGAAGAAAAACAAACAAAGAGAAACAAACAAAAACACGAGGAAATTCCTGTGGGATTGTTATGATGACTAATAGCACACTTGATTGGACATGAAGTTTCATGGGCTGCAGATGTGGATTGCCGAGAGCTTCTAGTCCAACCCCCACTTCCCACGGCAGGAGAACTCATGTCCAAACTCTTCTCAAAAACCTCCAGTGATGGGGCACCCACAGCATCGGGAGGCAAGCTGTTCCACTGCTTAATGGCTCTCTCTGTCAGGAAATGTCTCCTTATTTCCAGGTTGGCTCATCCCTCTGATGAGTTTCCACTCATTGGTTCTCGTCATACCATCCGGTGCAGTTGAAAATAAATCAATGCCCTCTTCCTTGTGGCAACCACTTTTTGGAAGACTGCTATCATATCTTCCTTCCATCTTCTCTTCATCAGGCTAAACATGCCTAGTTCTTTTAGAGACTCCCACAAAGGCGGGACAGGTCAGGGGTCAAATTTCCAGAAATTCTGAAGCCATGGGGGGGGGCAATTCCAAGAAAAATGGGGGGGCATGGGAGCAGTTTTTTTTTTTTTTGCCACAAGGTTTCCAGAAAATTTAAATCTGTACACAAAGGAGGGGGGTCAGGTTGCCCTCTCCTCCTTCAACACTGTCAAGCAATGTAACTTTTACCAAAATGTATGTCATATAATATTTAACAGTAGAGGTCGGCATGAAACAGAAAACCCATGGTTCGGATTCATCTGTTTCGGGCCCACCCTTGGTTCGGTTCGGGTTCGGGTTTGTACGAATTTTTAAAAAAGTTGTACGAACCCGAACCAATCTGAACCAGTTCGGGTCGACTTACCAGCCAGCGGCGGCAACAGGGCAATCCTATCCCCAGCGGCAAGGGCTTTTTGAGGCGCTGGCTTGGGGCCAGTGCCTCGTTTTTTGTTTGCTTGCTTGTTTTTCTTTAAGCGCCGACCGCGTGGCCCCTGGGGCCAGGTCAGCGCTGATTCTTTTTTAATTGTTTTTTTCTACAGGCCTACGTTCCCACCAGGACTAGAGGGCTGCGCCGACAGGACAAGAGGGGAGGGTAATGAAAAACAAAGCAAACGAAACGGAAATTTCCATTTCGTTTCATTTTTCTTTGATGGGTTGGTTCATTATTCGTTTCATAATCTAATGAAATGAATAATGAATAACAAAATGAATTAAAAGTTCATTTTGTGCCCATCTCTATTTAACAGATTCTGGGGATCATGTCTAGAAAGTAGGCGTTCGATTTCTGGGTATGTGATTTTTCTGGGCGTTTCATTAACGGCTTGGAAATCCAGAAAACAGAGGTACATTGCGTGTTCATCCACAAAGGCAGAGTATGGGGCACTGAGTGATCTGTGTTATGACTTAACATGATTTATTCAAATGTTAAGGGATATTGGTATGGATACAAAATTGTCAGTCAAAGTGTATAATGACTCTCTTTGGTGTATCTAGTTAGCACAAAACAGAAGGTCAGATCCAGAAGCAAGCACATTGGGATCCGATATCAGAATGTCAAGGTTTGCCTTGATCAAGAATTGATTGTACAGTGGACCCTTGTATAACAAACGGTTTGCATAACATAAAATTTGTACAACATAAAAAATTCCAGAGATAGGGGGAAAATTTGCTTCACATAATCTCTTATGGGGCGAATCTGTACAACATAAAAATGGGATCACTCTGTTTTCAATGCATTCCTATGGGAAATTTGTATAAAGGAAAATTTGCTTAACATAATTTCATTTGGAACCAATTAATTCCTTTGTACAAGGTACCACTGTATTAGAATATTATACAGGTGATCAAAACTGTGCTGATGTGTTTACTAAACCTTTGCCTAGAGAAAAACATGTATTTTTCAAAGAGAGGCTTGGTGATGAATCTGATAAATAGAAGTGGTGTCAAGTAATGTAACTTTTACCAAAAGGTATGTAATACAGTAACCCCCCGCTGATCACGGGGGTTAGGGACCCACCCCACCCGTGATGCATGAAAATCCGTGATATGCGGAAGCGAGTGGGGTGGGGCCTGGGGCGGGGGGGCGATTGCACACTTGTCTGAGAAGTCTTGGGGCGGCGCGTGCAGGCGGTGTTGCGAGATCTCACTTCTGCCACCCACCCCCACCCGCCCGGCCCCGAGGAGGCTTCTCGGGGGAGCCTGGGGGGCAGCGCGGAGGGACCCAATCACCTCACGACGACGCCCCACACCGCCCCGAGGTGCAGGTACTGCGATCCTGCGATGTAGTGGGACCATAGTACCTGAACCGTGAAATGGCGGGGGGTGACTGTATAATATTTAACAGATTCAAAATGGTTTCTGTGTATAAATGCATAGTCATTTGTCAAGACACAGGTGAATAGTGTAACCACGTGAAAAGGTCAGAATAATTATATCCAGGTGCCATGGATAACTGCTTAACATTGTCTGCCTAGGTGTACTCATGTGATTGGTTTATATGATGTCTGCCATATGTATAAAAGGCAGGATTGTATCCCATTTTACTTTGGGACTGCTTTTTGGTGAGATGAGCAGTTTCCCCGCTACAGTCTGTAATATTTATGCTCTGTGTTCTATCTCGTTGTGTATCATTGTGTATATTTTTGTAATACAAGCTTTTATGCTAAAGTTTACTTCTGTCTCCCAGCTTCCAATCTGTGCTTAGCAATTATCTTTCCACGTCACTGCATAAGTGTGCTAATCTCTGAAACCTTTAAAACCCAACCACTTCTTAACAAACACCACACCCTCCACTTGCACCTCGTGCGGTCCCTCCTCCTCCCAGCCCAGAGCTATCAATAGCTCCCTCTTCCTCTCCATCAGCACCTGTGCCAAGCCCTTCCCCTCTGGCTCTGACACACACACACACACACACACACACACACACACACACACACACACACACACACACACACACACACACACACACACACACACACACACACACACTTCAGCAAAGAGAGTGCTGCGCGTCCTTCAGAGAAAGGAGCTAGTTGTCCCAGATTGTATTTCCAGACAATGGAGCTCCGAGGCGTCCCGACTTATCTCTGAAGCACAAGGGAGCGCTGGACAAAGCTGTTGGGAAAAGCAGGCGCCAAGGGGCCCCCGTGATATGTGCCCGCAGAATAGACTCCGCCAGCCCTTGCAGCCAGGCAGGAGATGCAAAACTGAGCAAAGCAGAGGGGGAAAGGCGGCGGGGGGGGGGACACGAGACTCCTGCATCGGAAAGGGCACACAGGTGACCCTCCAAGCCCCTAATGCACGTGCATCAGAAGGAAGGCCCATGGCATTCAGTGGGTCACCAGACGCGCCTCTCGGTGGACACAGGCGGCTAAAGATATGGTCAAACGTGAAGGTTACAAAGAATCCCTTCAAGACAAAGAATTCTCTGATTGTGTTGCATGAGCTTCTCACAACCTCGGCTGTTTTTGCTTTGTGGGTGAAGAGCAGGAGGGAAAAGCAGGCTCGGTTCGCAAGCCTGACGGCTCCAGCAGGAAGGAAGAGGTGCCAGGACCCCCGTTCTGGAACAGGGCCGTGATATCAGCAGCCGATGGCGTGAGACCTGTGCGCCAAAGCTTGTCCCTGCGAAGGAAATGGGCAAACAAGCCCCCATAGACCAGAGGGCCCCTCAGTGTCACCCTCTGAGGGAAGACGCCCCCACCCACCCCAAACACAGATCAGAACGGAGGTAGTGTTTGGACTCCCTGCCCGCTCACAAAGGGGCCGGCACTCAGCCCCCCCCCCACCGTTGGCTTAATGTCTCTCCTTGCAGTGAGTCTGTCCCAAGGGACACGGGCCACCTCCTGGCTGAGGGTTTGGGGTTGGTGGTGGTCCCACTGTTTTCAGGCCATTGCTCAAAAAAAAAAAAAAAACCCAATGAGAATGAGAATTACTGGAAGGGATTTCTCCTTGGAAATGAGGTCTCCACCTCCATCTGTGTAGCACACACAGCAGGTGACCGAACAGGGTCTGCGGCCACTGTTGCGCCTGCCGTTGCAGCCCCTAGAACTGCCCCCCCTTCCCCACTGCGCTTGGGAGGAGGAGGAGGGGGAGGAGGAGGAGGAGGCAAGGTCTGGGCCAGATCTCTGCCCAGCTGGCAAAGGCCAAGCGCCCCTGGGGTGGGAGGTGGGATGAGGGCTGTTTCCTCCACAGAGGTGGCTCTGGCGGCCTTTGGGGATAAGCAGCCTCCCAGAGGTAGAGGCAGTAGCCCCTATTTTATTTTTATTTTATTTTTTCTTTTCTCTTTGCAAACTCCCGCTGGCCTCCACCACACCGCTCAGCTAAACTGGGAGAAGATATTCTGGGAGTCACAGCCCCCCCAAACGAAAAGGGGGTGCTGGCAGCGGGGAGTGGGCATGGTCTTGGACTAGTGAGGTGGAGCTGCCTCGAGGCCGTGGTGCCAAGGGCCGGCCCGGGTGCTCCCCTTCGGCAGGCCCTTTGCCAGCGGGCTTCCTGGCCGAGGTGGCGGGGGCTGGCGAGCGTGCGCTGGGAGTCCGCCGCCTGGGGCTGGCCATGCGCATGGGGCAGGGCGGGTGAGCTGCCCGTCGGGTTGGCTCCCCTTTGCCTCCGAGGGGGACCCGCCGAGCTCCTTGGTCTCTTGCTAGGGAAGAGGCTGCTGGCCCCGAGAGAAGTGGTGGGTGGGTGGGTGACCAGGGTGCCGGGCAGCGCAGCGCCTGTGGCAATGCATTGCCTCCCCATCCCCATGCCCGGGGGGGGCAATGGGGGTTCAGAGAGAATGCCGGCGGAGAGGTGTGGGGGGCCTTACCGGGGGGGGGCTTCCACCTCGGCAACTCTCCCATCCTTCCAAAGGAAGCCCCCCCGGGCTTCGGTGACTCGCCGAGGGGTCAGCGTTTCACCCGAGGGGGAGGGATGGACCAGCAGAAGGCCCGGTGGTTAGGGTCTCGGGGCCACTCCCCCTCCAAACCTCCTTTCCCCTCCTCCTCATCAGCTGCTCCTGGCCTGCCCCCTCCTTCACCGCCACCCAACCCACCCACTCACCCACCCCGTCCCGGATCCTTGGCTCTACATGCACATTACAATGCATCTGGCAAACGACTCCAGTATTCCTGCCAAGAAAACTCCATGAACATGGGGTCACGAAGAGTTGGTCACGACTGTAACAACACACACACACACACACACACACACACACACACACACACACACACACACACACACACACACACACACACACACACACACAGTTTCAAGTAACTGACCAGTTAGTCAGGATGGAGGGGCAGGGGCCAGATGTAGTTACTTTCAACACCTGTGGCATGTTCGTTTTTTTGCCAAACCAGGTGCCGGGATACATTTGCTCAAAGTGCAAGCTGGTGGCCCTCTTGGAGGACAATATCAGGCAGCTGGAGGCCTGTGTTTACATCTTCGCAACCTTAGGGACCAGGAAGGGTTGTTGCAGGAAGCAGAGAAAAACTTTGTCAAAACTAGTGACAGGAAGAATCTCAATCAGGGTGAGGGTATTTCACAAATACAGGAGGCAGATACTTGGAGGAATGTCACAGTCAGAAAAGGAAGAACTAGGAAACAGACAGAGAGCTTGCAACTGCACAATAGATGCCAACCTCTCTCCTTTAGCAGCCAGGAACAGGAACTGCACCTAGAACAGCAAGGGCAGCTTGAAGACCCTGCACAGAGGAATCCAACAGTTCAACAAGGGGCACCTACCAAGCCACGAAGGAGGCGAGTAGTGGTGATTGGAGACTCCTTGCTTAGAGGAACAGAAACGGTCATCTGCAGGCCTGACAAAATGAATCGAGAGGTCTGCTGTCTCCCTGGAGCCAAGATTCAGGATGTAACAGAGAGTCTGATGAGACTCATCAAGCCCACTGATTCTAACCCATTTCTTTTGGTCCATGTAGGAACTAATGATACTTCAAAATGCAGCTTTCCAGATATCACAAAGGCATATGGAGAGATGGGTAGGAAGCTGAAGGACCTGGGTGGACAGGTGGTAATCTCATTTCTCCTCCGTGTAGAAGGACATGGCCCACGTAGGGAAAGAACAATAGTGGAGGTGAACAATTGGCTTTGGAGATGGTGCCGGCAGGAACTATTCGGATTCTTGGACCATGGTTTGCTTTTTCAGTAGGTAGAGGAGGCAACAAGAGGCAAAACCATTTTAAATCTAGTCTAAACCAATAAGGAGGACCTTTTTGGGGTCGATGGTGGCATCATTTAAAAGTGACCATGCCTTTTGGAATTTGTTATACAGTTGGAAGGTGAAGCTAAGCATAGTCAGACAAGAATCCTGGACTTTAAGAAAGCCAAATTTTGAAAACTTAGGGGACAATTGGCTGTGATTCCATGGACTGAAACACTGAAAGAAAAACAGGTTAAGATGGATGGACATTCCTTAAAAGCTAGATATTAAAGCCTCAAATTAAAACTTTTCCAACAAGAAGAAAAAATGGGAGAGGTCTAAAGAAACCACAATGGTTTACTAAAGAACTTTCAACTCAGCTAAAATAAAGAAAACACAAGTACAAGGAATGGAAAAATGGTGGGATGCAGACGAGGAATATTGGAAAATAGCTAATATATGCAGGGGGTGGTAAAAAAGCTGTTTCAAAAAATGAACTTAGACTTGCCAGAGAGATTAAAGATAGTAAAAGCTTTCTTTAGTTATGTCATTTATAAAAGGAAAAATAAGGAAATGATAGGCTCTCATGTTGTGGGTTAAAATCAGAGGAAAACCAGTTACTAACAGGAGACAAGGAAAAGGCAGAACTACTCAACATCTTTTTGCCTCCGTTGTCTCCAAAACAAGAAAGAGATCCGCTGGGACAAAGAGTAGATGATGTAGGATGGGAATTGCAACATAGAATAGGTAGAGAGCTAGTATAGGAACACCTGGAAACATTAAATGAATTTAAGTCTCCTGGGCCAGATGAATTACACCCAAGGATATTAAAAGAACTGGCAGAAGTAATTTAAGAACCATTGGCGATAATCTTTGAGAAGTCCTGGAGAACAGAAGTCCCCAAAGGAGGGCCATTTTAAATCCATCTTCAAAAAAATAAGGAGGACCTTGTAAATGGGGCCCAGTGGTGGATCTTTAATTCCTGGAAAGATCCTTTTGAGCAGATTATTAAACAGGGAAGTCTGCAATTATTTAACAAACAATGCTGTCATTACTTTAAGAAAGCAACAATTTTTGTTTCTTAGGGAAAGTCATGCCAGGCTAATTTGATTCTTTTTTTTTTACTGAAACACAGGCCTGGTGGATGAAGGGAATGATGGATGGATATTGCTTATCTGGACTTTATATTAAGGCCTTTGATAAGGTTCCCCAAAACTATTCTAACAAGAAGAAAAAAATGGGAAGTGCTACTGTTAGGTGAATTTGTAATTGGTTGACTAAAGAACTTTCAACTCAACTAACTATAAAGAAAAACAAGTAAATGGAATGGAAAAGCTTGGAGATGCACGTGAGGAATATAAGCCCCAGGGTTCTGTTCTGGGTCCAGTGCATTTCAATATCTTTATTAATGACTTGGAGGAAGGAATAAAGATGCTAATTAAGTTTGCAAATGATACCAAATTGGGAGGGGTGGCTAATTCCCTAGATGATAGGATGAAAATCCAAAAGGACCTTGAAAACAGATTAGAATGCTGGGCCAAAGCTAATGGAATGGATTTCAACAGAGGGAAATGTGGGTGCTACATCTCTCCAAAAAGAATGAATTGCACAGATACAAAGATGGGGATACTTTGGCTGGAGAATAGTACCTGTGAAAGGGATCTGGGAGTCTTAGTAGAACACAAGTTGAACATGAGTCAGAAGTGAATGTAAGTCTCCTGAAAAGCCAATGTGATTCTTGGTTGCATCAACAGAACCATTGTCTAGAACAAGGGAAGTGATAGTAACACATTCTGCTCTGGTTTGACCCCACCTGGAGTCCAAAAGTCCAGTTCTGAGGAGCCTCATTTTAAAAAGGATGTTCACAACCTCGAGGGGTGCAGAAGAGGACCCAAAGGATGGCTGAGGGTCTGGAAGAAATGTCTTACTGGAAAGATCCTAGGAATGTTTAGCCTTTAAAAAGAAGGCTGAGGGGGGATATGATAGCTATGTTGAAATAGTTGAAAGGATGTCATATTGAAGGGGGAGCAGGTTTGCTTTCCATGGCTTCAGAGACTAGGACTTGGGGAAATGGTTTCAAACTACAGGAAAAGAGATTCCATTTGAACATTAGGAAGAACTTCATGACAGTTAGAGCTGTTCGGCAGTGGAATAATATGCTGCCACAATGGAGGGTGGTGGAGTCTCCTTCTTTGGAGGTTTTTGAGCGGTGGCTGGATGGCCATCTTTTGGGAGTCCTGTGATGGTGGGTTCTTGCATGGCAGGGGGTTGGACTAGATGGCCCTTGAGGTCTCTTCCAACTCTATGATTCTATGATTCTATATATATAGAAAAACAAACTGTCAATTAAATCAATCAATTCAAGCTGCAGACGTTTGCAGAAGAACAAAGCCTTAACGCAGAAGAGGGCGGAGACCAGGCTTTACTCTTGGTTTTTGATGATGCATGCCTGTGTGGCAGCAGCAGCAGCAGCAGCAGCAGTCTCTCCCTGGGAGAGGCACCCCCCCCCAATACCTTCGGCGTAAGAGCAGAGATGGAAAACTTCTGAAAGGGGTGTGTGTGTGTTGTTTTGCTGGTTCCTGAGTTAAAACAGCCACCACGGCCTTTTCTTTTTTGAGAGAACAAAGACTGGTTTAGTCAAGGACACCTTTTTTTAACTCCCCTGAGCCCCAAACAGAACTTCTGAGGCAGTTTACAAGCTGAGGGGATGGTAGTTTTCCTCAGACAGGTGTAGGAACCGTGCAATCTGACACCACACCTCTGCTCAGAAAGAAACCCCCACACCGGCTGCAACACCAGGGTCTAACAGGGCACAGCTGGAGCCGCTTAATAAAAGGGGTGCATTTGAAGTGTCTCTTACTGTCCACACAGGGACGAGTCTGATCTGAATCAGCCTGCACGCCCCCTCCACCACCTTTTTTTTTTTTTTTTTTTTTTGCTCCAAAAGTAGCTTGTCCCCATGCGGTTAGTGGTGTTCCAGTCTTGTAAAGACAGGGAGGGCCTTGGTGATACATGACATTCTGGACCAGGGAAATACATCCCACCCCCTCGTTCCTTTCTCCCATCATCCTCAGTTTTAAAAGCAATTGTTCCATACATCAGATCACCACTAGGTCACCTTATCACTGGGTCCTCATTATTATTTCCCATATTTACCCTCCCCCTCATCATTTCTAATGTATTTTAATATTAATGTTTTTTGTTTGTTTTTTACTTGATGACTTGTGTTGATTATGTTTCTTCCTTTTTTGTTACTACCATAGTTTATTCTTGTATATACTTGTTAGCTGCCCAGAGTGGCCTCTTAGACCAGTTGGGCAGGGCAAAATGTAATAAATAAAATAAAATAACATAACATTCTCTGTCAGGTTGGCAGAGGTGGGGCAAGAAAACAGAACCCGGGGGGGGGGCACGCTCTGTGCAGTGCGCTGGAATGCAACAGCATGGCATCCAGTAGAAAGGGTGTTCAAAGAGACCTACAATCCTGGTGTGAGCCCCGTCTGCTCTTTTAAACCTAATACTGGCTGCAAATTAAATTAAACCCCAAGTGCCATAGGACTTACGCCTCGGTTCTTGCTTTCTGGATTCTGCTTGCACGGTTTTAAATTATGTATATAAAATGGAGGGAAAGTTAAAAACAAATGAAAATATTAATATATTTTTGACCATTCTGCCATTAAAATGGAGGACTCGCCACAAACTTTCCTCAGACTAACGACGCTGTTTGGGTGAGCAGCGAAACGTTTTAATCTCTCAAGAAAATAAGTCCAGTTACCATCACTCAACTTCCAGATAAACTCACCTGGAGGACTGAGAATCTTCACACACATCACTGAAGAGGAAGCTCTTCAAATATTCCCGAAGGTCAACTTGTGCTTTGGAGAGGCAACTGCCATTATGACCATTTCATCCCAAAATTAACTGGGGAAAACATTAGTTGGGAGAAATTTAGTATTGAGAACAATTATTTAAATAATCACCTGTGAATGCTGATGGAGGGGCAGCTTTTTGCAGTGGTTTGCAATTTGAGAGTTCCTCTTTCTGAAGATGTCAGAGAAAGTGATCAGCTTGCTGCTAAGAGCACAGATACCAGGAAGACCAGCAGGACTGCTGTGCTCCACCCCAGGGCTAGTGTGCAACAGCGCTGTGCCAGCACCTCCTCTGTGTTTGCGCTTTCTACCACTTAGGAACGTATACCTCCCACATGAGGAAAATCCACAGGTGCCTCAGAAGAGGACCACAATGCTAATCTGCAGATTCTCATGGAATGTGTGGTGGATGCAAATGGCCAGAGTGGAAGAAGGGAAAAAGATTTTGATCCAACCCTTCTTGAGGGCAGAAGGACCGCCTCTCACACTGCCAGCAGATGGTGCAGAGCATGTATTTCTTTGGACAGAAATGGATTCCGGCAGCAAGTTAAAATTCACATAATGAGACATAACAAAACCCCTGAATGATCTGCATGCAATGCCTCCTGTCACTCCTACCCAGGTGGTTGTCCCCCCCCTCAAAAAAAGTCCAATTTTAAACTCATTTATTGCCAACCCAAAAGACAAAGCAATTACTTCAATCACAGAGCTTTCTTCACTGCAGGCCCAAGTCTGGGAATCATGTCCCAGAGGCCCCAAGCCTGTGTTTTTCAGAGCACCAAAGAGATTGCATCTGGATTCAGCCCAAGAGTCTTGAGAAAAGGAAGAGGGACCAACAATGGTGCCAACATCCCCACGTGTCTGTCTGTCTCGTCTGCCTGTCTGTGGGTCTGCCTGTGTGCCTTTTACCGCAGGCTAAAGCAAAAGCAAGGAAACAGTCACGCCAAGAATTGCAAGAATATTTCTGAAAAACCCGCTAAGGAAATCTCAAGCCCTGCCTGGGACAGATCGGTGGCCTTTCTACCTCCCCAGGAGCAAAGCCGAAGAGCCGTCCAGGAGACAGACTCCAGGTTGAACTTTCCAGGGGTCTCCTGTCCCTCTGGGCAAGGAGCCCAAGCACCATCAAAAACAGCCCAGAGTTTGGTCCCACTTGAAAAGATCAACATCGGCAGTGGATGAGGAAGTGGTCTGGTGTGCCCCGAAAGCTTCTGCCAAATACAGCCAGATGTTCACATTAAAATACAACTGTTTTTACGGTGCTACAAGGTCTGTTCAATTTTTCATTCTTTGGATTTGGCCTGACCATGAAACCGGTTTGACTTGGGAGGGTCTACAAGACTCTCTGTTGGCTCCCCACATTCCTGCAACAACCTAACACAGCCCTTGCCCCCTCCCCCTAAAAAAAAAAAAAAAAAAAAAAGCACAGGCGGACTAGTTTTGCTGTCTCCGGCTTGGACCAAATTCCCTCTGTAGGCTGAGGCATCAATCTCCTATTTATAATGAGCCAGGGATCTTTCTTGGAATAACCTTGCAAGGGGCATCTCTGTGACCCTTCGAGGCTCAGCAGGCAGCTTCCCTGTGCCTTCCCGGGGTGGGTGGGGTGGGTGGACAAACTGCTCTCCCCCCCATCCCAACTCCGTCTGACACAAGGGTTGCGAGAGCTACTTGGGCTTCTTCAACCCCAGGAGGGGCCGCACGACTAAGCGTTCTCTCTCAAAAAAGAAAAGGCCATTACTCAAGGGTTTCTTTTCTTTTCTTTTAGGCCATCTGCAACCCAAAGTGGCACCATCCATGGGGGGTTAGAAACCCATCAAAAAGACCCAGCACGTTTTCCCACTGCTCAGCTCCTCTGGTTCCGTTGTTGTTGTTGTTGTTGTTGTTGTTGTTGTTGAAGTGCCAAAGCCTTCTCAGTCATTGACTGGACAAGCTCCGGTCTTGCTTTATGGTTTCCTTGCTTTATGATCCCCCCCCCCGGTCCTAATACGAGCCGCTTCCATGTTTGGCTTGAGAACGAAGAAACATTATCCGGGTGATGAGGTGGGGTGGGGAGAGGCCTGAAGAAGGGCATTGGGGGGGGGATAATCCAAATTAGTACCCAGTTGAGGATGAACACCTCCAGGAAGCAAAACCCAGAGAGTCTGATGCAAGCACACGGCACCACCACCACCACCACCACCACCGGGGACTGGAGAGCTCACTGGTTGGCAGTTTGCGTCCCCTCCGGGCCTCCTTGACCAAGGCTGGAATTGCTGACCTAGAGGGTCCCTGCCAGCTGTGCAGCTCAGATGACTCCCCCCCAAAAAAAAACAACAACCACACATGCGTTAAGGAGAGATGGGGCTTGGCTCCTACCCTTTTGGCCAAAGGTGGCACCCAGTCCGGGATCCAACTGCCATCAGTCACCCGGCCTCTCCAAGACATCCTCCATCCCTACCCCCCACCCCCCAAGGCCTCTCCCCCCTCCTCCTCCTCCTCCACTCCCACGGAGGTACCCAAATTAAATTTTCTGGAGCACAACCTCCACAGCCCCTCCTCCAGCAAGGCCAGGAGGGAGCCCTATTCCGGAATGTCCCATTCCCAAGCACTGAGACAAGACTGCTTTCTGCACCCCTTTGGACGAAAGCCTCCCATGGGAAGGGCACCCAGGAGGGCTTCCCTTTCTGTATGCAAGGTGGGCTGCTTCTTCCCAGCCCCAGGCGCCCCCCCAAAAAAAAACCCTTGCAACCCTGCTGCTGCCACTCCCGTGCTCTTTATTGTGTTTCCTGCTTCTTTTGGAACGAGCAGTGCCAGGAAGGCTGGCAGAAACGAGACGGCTTCTCAGTGCCCAAAAGCTGCCGTGGGCCAACCTCCAGCGAAAGACAAAGGGGGGTGGAGAATGGAGGCCAGCAGAGGGGGGGATAGAGAAGCCTGGCATGTTTGGGGCTGAACCAAAAAGCGCCCCTCCCCGCGTGCGCACTCCTTCCTGGGGGTGAGAAGGCGCTGATCCTGCACTTGTTCTCTGGGGGCAGATATTTACATGATCCCTTTGCACAGAGCCTGGGGAGGGTGACTCACTAGGTGCCAGCTATCTGCTCACGGCAGGCGGCATCTGAGAGTTTGGCGTGCCAAGGCCTTTGGGGGGTAACGGCAAAGCCGGCCAAGGACCGAGGGAGGGTGTGCCAAGCACTGGCCAAGGAACACGCCCTGGGACTGAGACTGCCAACGCTTGGATGAGCCTCTGCCTGGGGCCCCAAGGCCACCCTCTCTCTCTCTCCATCTCTTGGCTCATCGAGAGGATGGCAGCCCTTTAGGGCAGGAGCTGCTCCGACTACCGGGCACCTGGATGATACCAAGGGCTGCCATCAATGGCAACCCCACTGGTGCTCCTCTCTCTTTTATAGAGGGTCCCTTGGAGTTCCAGGAGAGACTTGCCGAAGAGAACTCCTCTCCCCAAAAGGCAGGAAACCACCACCACCAGCAGCACCACCTGCGAAGCCCGTCGGAGCAGGCTTCTTGGATTCCCTTGGGAGGCCGCTCTTGAAGCTCACAGCCGGCCTCCGGATCCAGCCCCGTGCGAAGGAGCTGACCCAAGCGAGGCCAACAGCTGCGCCTTCTGAGAAGCAGAACCAGGCTGGCAGAGGGACCGCGTGGAGGGCGGAAGAGGGCAGGGGGTGCAAAGCCACATTTATAATCGTAGGTTCTTTAATAGCATTTAAATAAGGCTTTGAATAATTACACACACTAGAAACTAACGTCCCAGAACGATAACCTGCCCAAAGAGGAGCCAAAACCAGCCGTTTGTGTCCTGCACGGGGGTGTCCCGCTGAACAATTACATTCAAGAAGAGGTGAACAGTTGGGGGGTCATTCGGGGGGGTGAGAGAGGAAAATGCCCCCAAACTTGAGAAGTCTGTTGCACCTCACAGTGTTCAGAGTCAATTTTGTTGCTTCCAGTCAGAAAGGGGAGGGGGTCAAAAAAGTGGGGTTTTTTGGGGGGGGTCAGTTGGCCAAGGAACGGGGATCCCTGTTCGAAGTTCCTTGTGCTCGCCTCCGTAGAGCGAGATAAAGTTTAGGAAAAGCAAAGCCAGGCTGTACGGAGAGGAGAGGAGAGGATGAGGAGAGAAGGGAAGGGAAAGGAAGGAGGGAAGGAGAGCGCCCCTGCCCTCTCAAGAAACTTGGGCAAGAAAGGGGCCAGGAGTGTGTGTGTGTGTGTGTGTGTGTGTGTGTGTGTGTGTGTGTGTGTGTGTGTGTGTGTGTGTGTGTGTGTGCATGAAAGAATGTTTGTGTAGTTCAAGTTACTGTTTCAAAGACACACACACACACAGAGAGAGAGAGAGAGAGAGAGAGAGAGAGAGAGAGAGAAAGAGAGCTCTCTACCTGGGCAGGGGCAGCAACCAACAGAGCAGGGCTACCCTGCCCTGTCCTGCCAAATCGGGAGGAAGCCGTCTTTGGCCTGGTCCAACTTGCTCTGAGCTGGATATGTGTTTAATCCTTTTTTTTAAGAAAACAGAGGGAGGGACAAAGAGCAAAAAGGCCCCAAAAGGGGTGTTGGTGGTGAAGTCAAAGGAAGCCACGCGTTGAGTCCGAAGCCACAGGGATGCGGGGTGGGGGGGGAAGGGGGCAGTTCTCAGAAGAATTTGTCGTCGATCCTGAAGTGGGGCCGCGTGACGTCGTCGGGGTTGATGAAGACCGAGATGGATTTGCCCGGGTTCTCTGTCACCAGCTGCTGGAGCTTTTTGGCCAGCCGGTCATCCGGCTGGCCGGCCTCCCCTCCGTCCGACTGCGGGGAGGGGATGCTGGTGGCGCTACCCCTCCGCTGCAGCTCCAGGGTCAGCCGGTTGGCGGCCTTGGCGTGCTCAATGGCCGTCTGGAGGTGCTCGGCCGGGTCGGAGCGGACCGAGGAGAGCTTCCGGGCATGGAGGACGGCGGTCTCCTCGGAGAGGTGCTCCAGCATGTTGCACTGCGGGATGAAGTAGTTGGGGCACATCCGGTTGACCAGGCAGTGCTGGAGGTCGTCAATGAGGCCCAGCAGGAAGTGGGCGGCAGAGTCCTCCTGGGCCAGGTAGCTGGCCGGCAGCCGGTCGCAGGCCCAGAGCATGAGGCTGCGCAGGTGGTAGGGGCTGACGGCCTTGGGCCGCGAGAGCAGCTTGATGATGATGGCCTTGCAGGCCTGGTAGGCCTGCATGAGGCTGCCCGAGATGCACTTCTTGAGCTGGACTTCGCTCCGGGCGAAGGAGAGCCGCCACTCGTTCTCCTTCCGGCCGCGGTGGGAGCAGGCGGGCACCAGGTAGAAGCCGCTGATCACCTCTTCCTCCGTGATCTTCCCATCCCAGAAGTGGTTCTCCATCAGCCAGCTCTGGGCCACGGCCGGCCAGCCCTTGAAGGAGACCACGGGCACGACATCGTAGAGCATGCGGCTGCTGCCCACCCCGAGGATGATGGAGATGACCGTGCCGCTCTTCTCCACCTTCTCCACTTTGGGCATGCCCCGCTGGGGCTTCTTCTGGATCTCCGAGAGGACGACCCCGATGGAGTCGTAGAACCACTCGGCCACTCTGGTGGGCGAAAAGAAGTAGTTGGTGGCCCCGTTGAGGTGGTCCACGATGGTGCAGCAGTCCTTCCACTTGCTGATCGTCCCTTCGTCAAACAGCCGCAAGCTCAGCCACGAGTGGCACAAGGCGGAGTGGCGCATGTCCAAGGTGACCGGCTGGTTCCGGTCGTGGAGCTTCAGGGCCGGCACCAGGAGGGTGAAGTCCATGTCGTAGTCCGTCCCACGGGCGTAGGTGGTCAACTCGTCCAGGTCCAAGTCCACCACGCCTTCCCGGACACCCCCCGAGAGCAGCAGGTACTCGTTGGCCACCGGCAGTTTTTGGTCCAGTTTCTGCACCATGCCTGCAATGGGACCAGAAAAAAAAAGGGGGGGGGACAAGAGAAATTGAGAGAAGGAGCATTTTAGAGATAGGTTGTTCCATTCCATGTTGGTCCTTGGTAGCACATCACAACTTGCTGCAAGGAAAGGAGGGGCAAAGCAGCGGCTGAATCCCAGGAGCCAACATTTGCAGCAGCTGCTTCTGCTCTGCCTCCCCCCCCCCGAATGGTTGCCCTCCTGCAAAGGCCTTGCCAGCATCCCACATCCGTGGGGAAACCAGTCCCCTCTGGGGCAAAGGGAAACCACAGTGACTGGAGTCACACCGAGTCCTGCTGGGATTCAGCTGGGCAGACAAAGGGGGGGGGGGCGGAAGGAGCCCCCTGGCACACGCCCCCTGCCATGAGCAGCCATGGTGCACAAGCAGAGGGGTGCCTGGGCATTGGGGGTTCCTGCACCTCTGCTGTTGGCAGTTTTTCCAAAAACAATGAGAAACCAACCAACAAACCTGTGGAGTAGAAACAAGAGAAGTGGTTTGTGACACCCGAGAGACTTCACAGGCTCCAAGCTTTTCCCGGCTTCAGGGAAGCTTCAGCAAAGTAAGTCCCATTCCTCTCTGAAGGCTGGTGCAGGAATGTCAGAGGAGGCTGACCTCGCATGGCCAGCCCACCCCACCCCAATCCAGCCCTGTGTCCCTGGCTCTAAACCGCCCACGGTGGCTCCCCAGGGTCTCCTGCAGCGTTCCTTCTTAGCCCAACCTGCAGAGGCTGCCAACAGAACCTTCCCTAGGCTGAGTGGGGGGCATTGCCACTAGGCCAGACGAACCCTCACAGTCTGCCTTGCTGAAAGAGCATTACCACCCATTTGGGGTGGGGGTGGGGATCACAGCCATCCGGCACGCGAGACACCCTTTTAAGAAACTGTTCTATTAAAGTCCCTCTAAAAGCACATCAATAGTACAGTGCGTGTGTCCCCCCTGCTGGCATCCTCCGTCCGTGTCTCGTGCAGGACGCCCAGGAAGGCCGGAAGCCAGTTGCTTCTGCCAGCTGGAGAGCGTTCCTCCCTTTGGCTATTCCAGCTCTTCTGTCCTTAGAAAGCGGTCGGCTGGTCCATCACTTGACATGCACAAAGGCCCACATGTGCTCTCACCCACAGGTAACAAATCTGGCTTTGGAGCATCTCTGGGGACACTTACCACCTGGGCTTCCCATCCAGCCATGGCTATGGTGGTCCAAGGACATTCGGGAGGACCCTCTTCCTGCCCGTGAGAGGGAAGAAGGGGGAAGGAATGGCCCACTGCAAGAGTCAAGCCCTCAGGCTTGGCTGCCTGGTCTCCTGCCCGATCTCCCTGCCGGCGCCCTCTCCGGCCGCCTCTTCTCCCACCCTGACATGTTCAAACCTGCCTCTGAGATGTGGGAGCCAGTGGAGCTCTCCGTGAAATGGGGGGGGGGCAGTTCTTCTCAAGCGGCTCAACTGCCCAAAGACTCTCCTACTAGCAGAGATGCCCTCCTAGAGGGAGGATCTCTGTGAATTTTAGGCGTGGCGTCGGTTCGTCTCCAGTGGCACAAAACCCAAAGGTTCAAACGCAGTCTGGCATCCTTTGCCATTTCCTCTGTTTCTCAATGCCCACCTTTACTGCCCAGAAAAGGTGAGGCTCCTCTGAGTTTTAATCCTACTTGCTTTCTGATCCCTGGGATGCTGCCATTCTGAGGAAGCACGGGGCTGAATCTTCTCTGCCAATACGCCATCAAATGCATTTTCCAACTGCCAGGAATTCATTCTTCCAGAGCAGAGCAGCTCCAGGCCCTGCCCTCCAAGAGCAAGCGAGAGTGTCCGACTCCAGAGGTGGCAGCTTTCCTCCGAGGACTTGACCTCTCTGGCCCAACAACCTTTTTTGTTTGTTTGTTTTGTCAAGAAACGGGATCATGACAGGGACGGGACAGCAGCAGTTGGAACCCTTGGCTTCTCTCCTTCTCTGCTGGCCAACTTTCTAGCCAGAAGCCTCCCCGGCATGACTCCCCCTGTTAGCCATGACCTCTGGCTTGGAGGCCCAGAGCCCTCGTGCCTTGGGGGGTGTCGAGCAGCCGTTGCTGCCCCTCTCTCCACTCAACAAATGTGCCACCTCGCCCAACAGCTGGACTACATTTCCCATCGCCCTGGGCATGTCTGGAGCCCTGTGGCAAACCAAGAGAGAGGAGGAGGCCAGCCAAGGTAACCCTTTTGCCGAGCATGGTGCACCCCAACAGGCCTTGCCCAAGGGAGGGCCCGAGGGTCCCCACCCTACAGCGGAGCTGCCCAGCTTCCCTCCCTTGCTATAGCCTCACGCAGAGGCACAGGAGGGCCACCCCTCTCCCGAAAACGGATGGGCAGGCAAGGCACCCGTACCACCCACCCACCCCGGCCAGGTTCTGCTTTGTTAGCAATTGGTTTTGCCGGCACAGGTAGGCCGGGCTGTCCAGAGGCAACCCAAAGGGCACCTCCTCCTCCTCCTCCTCCTCCTGCTGCTGCGTCCGGGCCAGCACCCGCATCCTCACATGCTTGCCATGTGCTGCTCTGAAACGGTGGTCCCAGCGCATCCCACTCGGGAAGGGAGGGACAGGCGGAGAAGAACGCACGAGGCCACGCAAGCCCTTCGCCTCCTGGCCCAGCCTTTCCTTTTCAAGTGTGCTGTTAACTAAACCTGCCACGGAAGGAGGGCCCTCTGGGGCGGCTGGAGTTATTTCGGGGAAACTATTTTTAACACCACACGCCCAAAGCGTGTGAGGCGGCACACGCCCTTCCAGAGAGGCTGCCAGGCAGTCACCGGAGGAGGAGGAGGAGGAGGAGGTGCTGCTGGTGGTGGTGGTGGGATATCTCCCCATCCTCTCTTCCCACGCAAAATCGACTGCCACGAAGAGGGCCATTGGCAGATTTTTCACAGATCTTTCCCCGCAATAGCAAATGCTGCTCAAGGTCTCTTTTTGATTATTATTAGTCTCCCTTTTATTACGCTTATTATAGGGTACGATGGAGGAAAAACCAGCTGCTTCTTCTCCACACGTGCAGCACTTTCTGCTTCCTTCGGTCACGGCTGCCCTGACCTCTCTGTTTCTTCCCCCGTGGTTCTTCCTGGCCCAGGGCGGCCCCTGAGGGCAACCAAACCCATGACCGGAGCTTACGCTCGGTGCAAAGGAAGGGGCCAAGGCTGGACCCTCTCCTGTGTCAGAGACCACTCCTTCCAACTGGGGTTTGGCAGCGCAAAGGCTCCGTGGCGGTCTGGAGACCCCCTTTCCTCGTGCCCCCCCCACCCCCAAAGCACCAGGGACCGTGAGGCTCCAAGAGCCCCAGTCCTGGGCAGCATGAGTCCGAGGCCGCAGACCCACTGGCCTCCGTCTCTGGCCTTTCTGCTGGAGCAGCAGGATGGTCAGCCCGGCAAGGAACTGAATGCTGGGCAACCACCACCTTTGGCCTTTGGATCCCGTGTGGTCAGTCTTTGAATTCTGCAACTTGGCACCTACTAGATAGATATGCCGGACTACAGTTCCCATCATGCAGGCGACATGCAGGATGGCCATCATGGGAGATGTTTTCCCTAAACGTCTGGAGGACACCAGGCGAGGGATGGGTGGCATTTGCAGAGGCAAAAAAAAAAGGCCTTTTCTACACGGCAAAGGAGTCGACGGCCAAAGCCACCCACCCCACCCCCCACCCCGAGGATCTTCACACACCTTTTGCACCCTATATTTTACAGCAGGGCCCACCCCTTGTCCTGGGTTGTCACCCTGTGTGGGGTTCCCTATTTTCAACCCCAGCCCCCCTCCCACCACCATGATGCTATCCGTGGCCTTCCTGGAGCCCCCCACAGGCCAACGCCAGCCCTGCAGAGTAGGAGCTGACGAACCCGCCCACCCCTCCAAGGCTGCTGCGCTACAACAAATGTCCTACTCCTCCCCACCCCCACCGATAGCAATGGCTGGTGGATACGAGGGTCGGGGGGGGGCTGGAAACTAAGCCCCAGTTTTAGCCTAGACTAGAAAAGAAGCCTGGGGCCAAATTCTCATTAAAAGGTCGTCCTAACTGTTAAGAGCGGTATGACAAGAGAACCCATGACCTCGGGAGTCGGTGAAGGCTCCAGCGCTGGGAGGCATTCTGGAGCAAATGGGTTTTGTTCAGTGTCTCCCGGAAGGCCACCCTGCCCTGCACTTCGCACCACCTTGAACCCCAAAGGTGTCGAGCAGCTGGGGAGAAGATAGGAGAGTCACCTGCAAGGTTGCCACAGCCCAAGCTCCAGGCTGTCTTGCAAAATCGCAACCACTATGTACGGGACTCTACCTGGAAGAAAACTGGCCCTGAGCTGGAGAGGGCAGAGGGACCCTCCTCTCCGCCCCCGCCCCCCCCGAGAAGAACAAGGTGCCCAAATTGGAAATCTGCGGAGCTCAGAGGAGAGGCCTGCGGGGTCATCCAGTCCTACCCTCTGCCTGGAATCCACACCATCCTTTCACTGCCGCTCCACGTGGCCCTCATTGGCCCTCAAGTCCTTCTGCATTATTAAGCCATCACACCAAGGGTCCCCCACCCCACCCCGGTCGGGGGGGGGGGAGACTGCTGTGTTGGGTTTAGGTAAAAGGTAAAGGTTTCCCCCTGCACATGCATGCTAGTCTTGTCCGACTCTAGGGGCGGTGCTCATCATATTCAGGCCAAAGAGCCAGTGTTGTGCAAGTCCATGGCCAGGGGGCCAGCATGGCTGCAAGGAAACACTGTTTTACCTTCCCACTTTTTACGGCGGTACCTATTTATCTACTTGGCTTGCATTGACATGTTTTCGAACTGCTAGGTTGGCAGGAGCTGGGGTGATCAGCGGGAGCTCGCTCCGCTGCGTGGCCCCCCGGGATTCGAACTGCCAACTTTGCAGACAACCTTAGGGGATGCACCACGCAACCCCCCTAAGCCCAGCCCTGTCCCACTCCAGTTTGGCTGCTTCTGCATTCCACTGGACTCTCAAAAGAAGGATGCTTTTCTTTTCAACAGACATGCCTGCCTTCCTCTCCTTCCACAGGAACTGCAAGCCCAGCACCACCGGACGGAGCAGCTCACACACACACAGCCTCCAAAACGATGAAGGTTTCAGCAAAAGGCAAATCCCACGGCAGCACCTGGTCAAGAGGGCCTGATGCCTGGCTTGGCTCTCCCCTTAGCCAGCAGCACCCTCTGGCGGCCCCTTGTTGGAAAAGCATCCCCAGGTGGGAAAGGCCACAGCAACTTCGCATCCTGATTTATTTATTTATTTATTTATTTATTTATTTATTTATTTATTTATTTATTTGTTTGTTTGTTTGTTTTAGAGTATTTTTTGATTCATTCACCTTAATCCACAACACTCAGAAATGGCAAAATGCAATCCCTAATTTTATTGTGCTGCATTAGAGGGACAGGCTAGGAAAGCCAAGCTGGGGGGTGGGGGGCGGAATATAACGAAGCCACAAGCACACCTGACGAGGAAATCCCCAGCAAGCTGGTCCTGACGCAGGGGGCAAGACCCCAAAGGCCAGGGGCACCGTTCCAGCCTTACCCCCTGCCCAGTGGTGGCTTTCCAAGGCCTTCCTGGGGCCAGAACATTCCCTGGGGTCTGGAAGGGTCCCAGACCTTCAACCAGCCAGAGTCATCTTCGGGCTAGATGGTGCGGTATACAAATTCCAATTTTTTCCAAGGTGAAAAGTGGGGTAAAAATATTCTACATTAGAAATGGGCACGAATCGGAAAAAAATGACATTTCGGCTATTCGTTTTCCATTGTGGGTCCCGTTTTGGTTCGTTTTCATTGTTCGTGACTTTTTTGAAAAAATTTCATTTCGTTTTTTCCTTTTTCATTTTTACCCGCTTTTTGCGCGATTTAAAGAATTTCCGTGTGTGGGCGTCTCCCAACGCCCCAGACCAGAGGGAAAACACTAAAAAAAAATTATGCTGGCAGAGACACAGTATAGACTAGGTACGCAGGGAGGCTGCAAAGGCAGCGGCGGGCGTTGCCCAGGGGCGTAAGGCAGCTGCAGAGTGACTGCACTGCGGGGCAGGGGAGGGTACTCACTGAGAGGTACGCACGCACACAGGGAGGCTGCAAAAGAAATCTCTTCTTTCTGTCCCCTAAGAGCCAGGCTGCAGCCAGAAGGAACACAGAGACACACACCTGCCTGGCTGGACTAAAGTAACGAGTCGCAGAGACAGCAATCCCACCCTAACTCCCACCGCAGACTGCAAGGAGGACGGGGGCTGCCAGAGCTTTTTATGCCCTCTGTGGCTGCCACACCTACCCAGTCTGCAACCTGGGCATGCTATTGGTTGAAATTGTCCAAGAATTTACATGATCCCATCACATGGCTTGCTCCGTTTTGTGGCTGGAATCCATTTTGTGTCATCCTTAAAGGGAAAAGAAAAAATACACTGTGATGGGAGAAAGACAAAAACAAACATTTTAAGGACCCCAACCCCCTGGTAGGTAATAATTTCAAATAATTATCGCTGTGTTTTTACGGATGTCCAGGGCATTTTAATACCCAAGAAATCAATATTAGGCATCTGGGAGCCATTTTGGGTCGATGTCCCCTAAGCCCTAACTCCCCTTAAAGGAAAAAAATACAGTGATATGAGAAAAGACATAAATGCATGTTTTAAGGACCCCAGATTTTTACGGATATTCAGGACGTTTTTTAACATTTAAAAACAGCTCATTTCATTGCAAGTCGCCATTAACAAAAACGAAACATAACGAACCTAATTTTCATGGTTCTGTTCAGTTTGTTCCAATTTCATCACAATTTTCATTATTCGTTTCGTTACATAATGAAAAACGAATAACGGAACAATTTTTTTTCATTTCGTTCCCATCTCTATTCTACATACATAGATACATAGATACATAGATACGTACATACATACATACATAGACCTGTTTGGGGTCTCAACCAAGACCCTTACATGTCTCTCTCTCTCTCTTTGGGGGGGGGCTGTACTTAATGCAAGGGCACTGAAAAGCAATCTCTTTTCAAATACAGGACATGAGCCAAATGATGAGAAGAGTGTGATCTTGTTTCGACCACAGAAAACACATGCACAGGTGTGCACTTTGTCTCTTCATGGGTGGTCTAGATCAGTGTTTTTCAACCTTTTTTGGGCAAAGGCACACTTGTTTCATGAAAAAAATCACGAGGCACACCACTATTAGAAAATGTTAAAAAATTTAACTCTGTGCCTATATTGACTATATATAAAGTAATTTTTCAATTTTTCCCACGGCACACCAGGCAACATCTTGCGGAACACTAGTGTGCCGCGGAACAGTGGTTGAAAAACACTGGTCTAGATTGATGTATATTTATCATCAATATGTGGGCTGATTGTGAGGTTTCCTGTGAACTGCTTTGGCCGTTTGTTGCCGTTAGCCTCAAACTGTGGGAGAACGACTGAAATGGTCAATAATGAACCATGAACCTCCAGCGCCACCATCTCCAACCTCAGAGGTGCCTGGGCTGGCGAGTCTGGACTCAGGAAACCAGCATCTTGCTGCAAGGAGATCCCGAGGCTTCGTCTGTGGGCTTCCCTTTTTTGTTGGTGAAAGGAATGACATCCCATCATTCAAAGGTTTCTCTTATGAATTACCCAAAACAAGACAAATCTGTACTTCATCTTGTTTAAAGTTGGGTTGTTGCTCAGAACAGGGCTTTATCTAGTTACAGTATGTATTAATTGTTGGGCACAAGTTAAATTTATACATGCTTTTAATTTATTTATTTTATTTTATTTTAGAGTATTTTTACCCCGCCTTTCTCCTTGGAAAAGGATCCAAGACAGCTTAGAGTAATGAGAGATAATACACAGTCCAGGACAATTAAGGCATGTTCAAGGATTTCAGAAAAAGGAACTGAAGGACATCTTAAAGTGCTGTAAACCACTCAGTGTGTGTGTGTGTGTGTGTGTGTGTACTATGGGCTGGTATACAAACTGACATAATAAATATGGACAATTTGGGAATCACCCAGAACAATTTCCTTGGTCCCACCAGGCAGAAAAGACAAAAGGGGTGAAGAGGACGAGGCTGCCCAACTTGGCTCTTGAGAGGACTACCACTCTGGAAAGGGAGACCCTTTCTGATCTTGTGGCTGGAGCTTCAGAGGCAATAAGAAGGAAGGAAGGAAGGAAGGAAGGAAGGAAGGAAGGAAGGAAGGAAGGAAGGAAGGAAGGAGAAGAACAAGCCCCTAGCATTCAAGGTGGAAACAAGGCCCAAGGGACTCTGGAGATTTGGGGAGGGTGAGACAGGTTGGGATCCGAAGCCTCCATCCCACGACAGAAGTCAGCTTGAACCCTCTGCCTTCTTGGAGGCAGCTGGACTGGAGCACTCTTGGGACGGCCTTCTCCTGACACTCCCGGGTGCCCGTCGGACCAAGTTTTCACTGGCCTTTTGAGTGGTGGGCCAATGCAAACCTCATCGCCCGCCTGGTAACAGGTGGCCCAGCCCACAGGAAAAGATGGGAGATGGGCAAAGGGGTGCCTTGGGCTTTGGACTCAAGTGCACCTTTGTGTGGGTGGTTTACTCGCTCCTTCCTTCTAGCCGCACCAAGTTAACTATTAAATGAAAGTAACTGCATGGTTGTGAATTATTGGCAGAAATATTAATAGGTAACATATTTCATAGCTAGAGGTCTAGCCAAGCTGGCCGTGGGGCTGATGTCTTGCCCACCAACAAGGGTGTCCAGTGTGTCCAGTGAGAGAGTGTTCTTTCAGGCAGAGGACACAGGCATTCCTGACCCACACACACCCACACACGCACATCTGGAAAAACTTCCATTATCATTAATAATCAGCCTACTATAGCTGGGCTTCTCTTCTAGGAAGAGAGAACAAGAGGGTCGGGTCATTTTATGAGACATATCTTGTTGCCCCTTTCTTTCTTCCAGCTGCCACTCCAAGGCTGCTCGCACTCCCTCCACCCAGCGTCCGCCAACCACGGGAGGCTATTGGCTGCTCCTCTCTCCCTGCCGGGGCTGCCCCAGGTATTTGCCCACTCCTCAAAGCGGCCTGTCCTCTGGTTCCCCAACGTGGCTGGCCTCCCTGCTCTTCAGGCTTCCATCGGGATGCCCACTCCCTAACCCTTTCCCAGCTGCCAGCTGCTGGTATGCCCTCTTTTTTGTTTGACACAACCCCCCAGGAATTTAAATAACCTCCCCACCCCCCGAGACTGGAAGAGCTGGCTGGAGAGCTCAGTGGGGGAGCCCTGTGGTTGCAGAGTCAGAGGGAAAGAGTTCAATTCCCACCCACCCCCATGCCTCCTTGCAAGTACAGCCAGCCTGGGTGGCCCTGGGGGCAAGCTGCACAGTGGCCCCAGATGACCCCCAGAAGAACGGAAGGGTCAACCACTTTTAAATATTCTCTAACTAGAAAATCTTGCCAAGCAGTTCAGTAAGTCAGGACTTGCTAGATGACGCTGATGACGATGACACTGATGAGATATTAATCACAGCTGGCTGTTGCTGTGCACACGTAGTGTTACATAAGAACCTAAGAAGGGCCCTGCTGGATCAGGCCAAAGGCCCATCTAGTCCAGCTTCCTGGATCTCACAGTGGCCCCACCAGATGCCTCTGGAAGCGCACAAGACTAGATCTCTGTCTCCTGATACTGCTCCCCTGCATCATCTGGCCCTTGAAGTACCCCACTTTAAGCCTGGAGATGACACATCTCCAACATCATGGTTTATTATAACCTGTGATGGACTTTTCCTCCAGGAATCTGTCCAATCCCCTTTTGAAGGCATTCAGGCCAGATGCCATCACCACTTTGGTGAGAGGGAGAAGAGTGTCCTTCTATCCACTTTACTCATGCCCTGAATTATTTTAGGCACGATCCCTGGGAAAGCGTCAGAGGAATTCCTTTAAGAATGCTTTCCCTTGTTGGTGTTCTCTTACAGGGAACAATAATGACTATGTATGTATCTAGCATTCGAATTAACTCTAACAGGGTTTTGGCTATCTGGAAATTTGGATTTTTCAAAATCTGAATTCCAGGTGCGAAGGGCTTTAATTCCAAATCTGAATTTTTGGTGCTCGTGGGAATCCCTGGTTTCAAGCCTTCTCCTGACCCTGGGAGCAGGGCAACAGGGCAAGCCTCCAGGAGCACAACGGTGCCCCCTGCCCTACCCCGCCCTCGACAAGAGAGAAGGGGAGAGGGGTGCCATGCCAGGAGCCACCGCCGGAGGGCAGGCGCCTCCCGGGAACCAAGGCTCTGGCCAGCAGAAGGGCCTTGGCCTCCTTCGGACCCTGGAAACCCGTCCTTGATGGGGCAAGCCACCAAAGCACAGCATGCAGGCATTTCCAAAAGGTGCACCATGCAGGCAATGTGTACTACGTTGTGCAGCCGTGTGTGTTCCTCCCTTCACTGATGCTACATATGCAAACAGATACCCCAAAACCCTAAAGGCAATGACCCAAATTTAAAAGAGAGCCACAGACCCTTCCTATTGAAGCAAAACAATTCAAGGAGCTGTTGTAGCCATCACAAAAGACAAATACAAAAATGGAACAGGTGATACCTTTAGGCTACTATAAACATAACAAAAACATTGCTAATATTTTGAGGGCGAAACCCTCAAATAGGTACCAATAGGTGATAACAGGGCAAAAGATGGATTTGCCAGGAATTATTTCTTAGGTGTAGAGTCCATGGAAAGATGGAAAAAAGCCAGGCAGTTTACTTCAGGCATGGAACTTGGATGTTCTTGGGCTGCCTCTGGGTACCCCAATCGGCATATTGTTTACTATTTCAAGGCCGGGGGGGGGCACACAACGGTTGTCTCACTAACTCCAGCTTCTGTGGAGCTACTGTACTTCCACCAAGCCTGATCAAGAGCAGTGAAGGGTCTTGCGTTTCATCTTCTTGTCAACTTCTTATCTGGAAGTTGAGCCATGGCAACTGGACTTCTTTTTCTTGAGA
Source organism: Phrynocephalus forsythii (assembly GCA_029282475.1). Lineage (NCBI taxonomy): Eukaryota > Metazoa > Chordata > Lepidosauria > Squamata > Agamidae > Phrynocephalus > Phrynocephalus forsythii. The sequence goes on along the minus strand of JAPFRF010000008.1, from coordinate 14,837,069 downwards.
AATTAAAACGTTTCATTGCTCACCCAAACAGCTTCATCAGACTGAATACAGCTAGTGTGAGCCCTCTATCTTATAGTCAGCTTTGACCTCTTGTCTCCCTGGTCTGAAAGAGGCTCATAAGATGAACAACGGCCTGAATAGGCTCGTTAGGGAGACAATAGTATCCATAGCCTTAAGGTGAACAATGGCCTAAGGTGCTGAAACCTATAAAGCAGGGGTCCTCAAAGTTTTCAAACAGCGGGCCGGTCCACCACCACCCAGATACCACTGGGGGCCGGATCACAGTCCAAAAGCAGCTGCGGAGGTTGGCTTGCTCACAAAACAGGGGGTCGGGGGGGGGTTGCAATTGGTCCCAGGGGCGGATTCAGGACCTTGGGGGGCCGCATCCGGCCCCAGGGTCTTAGGTTGAGGACCCCTGCTATAAAGTATGGGTTGTTAGCTATGGCCTTGGTGGTGAAGGCTTTTTGATTTGTCTGGGTATTGTTGAAAGCACAGCCTAATAAGCAGCAGATAGAGTGTGCCTGAGCCCCCCATTAATGCTGACATGAATGGCTTCCCTGACTCCTCTCTCGAACCACCTATCTTGTCTGTCTAATATGTGTACATCCTCATCTTTGAACCCACAAACACACTAAGAACATAAGAACCTAAGAAGAGCCCTGCTGGATCAGGCCAAAGGCCAATCTAATCCAGCTTTCTGTATCTCACAGTGGCCCCACCAGATGCGTTTGGGAGCGCACAAGACTAGATATCTGTCTCCTGATACCACTCCCCTGCATCTGGCCCTTGAAGTACCCTGGTTTAAAGCCTACAGATTACACATCTCCATCATGGTTTGTAACCTGTGATGGACTTTTCCTCCAGGAATCTGTCCAATCCCCTTTTGAAGGCATCCAGGCCAGATGCCATCACCACCTCCTGTGGCAGGGAGCTCCACAGACTAACAACGCGCTGGGTGAAAAAATATTTTCTTTTGTCTGTTCTTACTCTCCCAGCCCTCAATTTGAGTGTATGTCCCCTAGTTCTGGTATTCTCGTGGCGCAGTGGTTAAATGCCTGTACTGCAGGTAAAACTGTGCTCACGACCTGGGGTTCAATCCCAGGTAGCAGGCTCAAGGTTCACTCAGCCTTCCATCCTTCCGAGGTCGGTAAAATGAGTACCCAGCCTGCTGGGGGGGCAATGTGTAGCCTGCACACTGTAATTAAAATTGTAAACCGCCCAGAGACGACTTGTAGTGGTATGGGGCGGTATATAAGCAGAACACTTTTGCTTTTTTTGCTTTATTTTCTGAGAGGGAAAAGAGCCTCCCTCTGTCCACTTTACTCATGCCCTGCATTATTTTGTACGTCTCAATTTTTGTACGTCTCAAGGCAGAGACTTGTCCACCCAAAGGTCCTGATACCAAAACACAAGAGGAGCAATATGCAGTCCAATGCACGAGCCACCTGTGGGGGCCGCGTGGAGTCCATTCTCACACACAACCAAAAGATGCTTTGGGTTTTGGCAGGGAAGCTGTTTCCATGGTAGCATTTTCACACAATTATTCACACAAAGGACTGGGGGTTTGGGCTATCAGCTTACATAAGAAGAGTCATGCTGGATCAGGCCAAAGGCCCATCTAGTCCAGCTTCCTGTATCTCACCTAGGTCTTCCAGCCGGCCAGCCGAGTGACTGGTGACTTGGCAGTCTGAAGCTGGTGGAGCCACTCTGGGCCCTCTTGGCCACAAACACTCCCCCCCACCCCCACCACCACACACACACATGGGAGTTGGCCTCCCAAGACTCAACTGCTGCCAAAGGAGACCCAGCAGGAGAGAAAGGCAAGGCAGCCGTGCTGGGCTGTGCTACAATAAGAAACAAAGAAGACCCAAATGTTGTGGCAGCTCTGTTTGAATGTGTACTTCCACGGACAAGTCCACGTCCTTTTTTTACCACCACTCAAGGCAGATCCCTGGCAGAGGGCTCCAGACTGCTTTAAGGCTGGATCGCCTTGATCCAAAAGCTCTGTGACTCTCTCTCTCTCATTTGGACTGTTCCCAACAGGTCCTTAGCTTTTCTGGAAGCCTCTGCAGCCCTGGGTGGCTTGCATTTGTCTCTTAAGAGAGGAAAAATAATTCTGTCGTATAAGCCTCTCCCACCCCATGTGTTTAAGAGAGGGATGTGTCATCCATCGCCTGACCTTAGAATCATAGACTCATTCCGTTGGAAGGGGCCTATAAAGGCCAAAGAGTGCTTCCCCCTCCCCGAAAAGCAGGGATCCAAATCAATCTTAATGAAATCTCTCACTCTCCCAACTATGCAGGCGAGAAGGTCCATCACGAGAGAGCCTTTGTGGACCTCTGTGAGATTTCTTGCCTCCAGCATGGAAAAGAGGCCAGGAATGTTTTTTTTTTTTTTAAACTCCTCGGGGGGGGGGGAGCTCTGCAGTTTGCACAAGGTAATTCCTGAGTCAAGACTGACAGCTTGGGAAGCCGGGCGCAGGCACACCAAACCAGCACAGAAGGTTGGTCCAAGACATTCAAATATCCCAGCAGGTGCTCCTGATTTTTCAGCAGCCAACACAAAACAGCATCTGCCATTGTGCAACTTGCCCTGTTTTTGTTGTGTGTGCAAAATCGTTTTCATGAATGTAAGACTCAAATCTTCTTGCAAATAAAGAGGAAACCCCTTGATAATTCTCATTCTTTTCAGCAGGGCAAAAGGTTACATCTCTATTTTAAGGCAACCTCTCTCTCTCTCTCCTGTGTGTGTGTGTGTGTGTGTGTGTGTGTGTGTGTGTGTGTGTGTGTGTGTGTGTGTGTGTGTGTGTGTGTGTGTGTGTGTGTGTGTGTCACCACCCCAGCAGAGTCCAGCTTGTGCCCAAAGCCACCATGCACTGTTCTCCAATTTTGTTGGCCAGGGGATGCCCCCTGCCCCCTACCCTGCCTTGGGCCTGTCACCCTCACAGTAGCTTTGGCCAACGTCATGTGGATCTTGCAGGAGCCAGTCCGGCCCCTGCCCCGGACAAGCGTGGAATCCCAAAGCATCAAGGCTTGCAGCCAAGGATGTGGGGAGGAGAGGGGAGACCTTCTCTAAGAGCTGGCAGGAGGGATATGGTCAGCTCCCAGGCCTGCCTGTCTCCAAGGCAGCGAGAAATCAGGAAGGCCGGCAGGCCAGGAGAGGCCTTTGCCTCCAAGGCACCTCCAAGGAGCTGGCCACGGCCATCTGTACGGCAAAACTAAAACCCCCAAAGCTGGGGATCCTACTCCGAAATCAAGTGATCTGTTCCAGGCTAAGCTTCCGTGGCTCTCAATCTGAGCATTCCTGTCTCTGCAGAAAAGACTATGACCCACAAAAGGACTTAGAGGTGCCCCAAAACACTTGAGTGTCCATTTTCTCCTCCTTCTTGGGGAGACCTTCCAGGCAAGGACCAGGCAAGCAGCATTGCTGGGGATGGGGTCAAGGTGTCAGGCTCTCCATCACCCCAACATCTCTGGGCAATCATGGCCAGTCCCAATCCTCACACTTTGGCCCAAGCCACCTCTTGACAGGGCGTGCCCAGAAAACAAAGGGATTGGGAGGGATGGGCGCCAGTTGCTGATAGTGGAGCATTTCACACCTGGCAAATGACACCGCTGATATGCTGATATTCGGCCCAAGCCACCTCCTTGACGACGCTTGCCTTCCATCGCCCCAACACCCCCAAGAGCTAGGAGTGGCTGCATTCCGCTTCACGGGGCTACTTAGCCATGGAAATAAGCTGGGACCTCCTCCTTTTTTGGACACACAAACACAAGGACCACAACATCTAGACACTCTATTTCAAGCAAGGGCCAGGCAGTGTCTTCTTCCTGCCGTGGTTACTTCTGTCTTGCCAACACTTTGTCAGGATCAGAGCCATGCCTGCTCCTCCTTGCAAGCCCTAGGACCCGCAGGATTGGCCCCACTCCTGTTGAGAAGGCTTTTCTGGACGCTTTCAGGACCAGGTCCTTCCCCCTGCAGCTCCGGTAGCCCTTCAAGAGCAGCACCTGTGCTGGCCCAGGTTGGGGCTATTTCAGGAGCAGCCTCTCCCCCCCATGAATCTTGACTCAGCAACAACCTTCTCTGGACCTGCTGTGGCTTCTCTCCTGCCACCTTCCTGCCAGCCAGCTTGCTGTTCCTGCTGTGCCATGCCTTGTCTTGCCTGCTGTTCCGGACCTGCCTCTCCAGACCCCCTTGGGTCCAGCTCCCAGGTGCTGCTCCCTCCGGCCTTGATCCCTGGGCTGCTTGAATACCCTTTGCCTCGCCCTCTGGCTTGGTGTTTGCTTGGACTTGCTGCAGGCCCCTTCGGGGGGGGGGGCTTTCCTGGACTGGGTCCTGGTGCTGAAGCAATCCTAGCATCATGACACAAGAGCCCTCTTGTTCTGCGGACACGCAGCCCTTTCTCCTCTGTGCAACCGGGAGCTTCGCCCAGCTGGCCGGCCTCCCCCTCCTTGCCCTCCCTCCTCTGGGATTACTTCAAGCCACCCCTGTAGACTTGGGACAGCCGCCCTCCCAGCTCGACAGCTGCCGCCACCACCAACCCTGCCTTCCTCTTCCACATCTTACATTCTCAACACAGCTTGGAACCCCCACTCTGGTTTTGAGCTGAAACTCCCCCAAAGCCCCAGCTGGTGTGGATTCTGGGATTTCTTGTAACCTCAAAGGGGCCACATTTTCCACCTCTGTCGCTTACGGGTTGACTTGGGCTTCAGAGCTCTCAGGATTTCAGAGGACGGCCTGTGCCTTGGGGACAGCTGGGCACAGTAACACTCTTAATGCAGCCTAAAATTTGCCTTAGAAAACAGCTGTCCCATCACTTTTAGGAGCTGCCTCACTCTAGGGCAGTGTTGGTGAACCCATGGCACACGGGTGCCCAAGGTGGCCCTCAAAGGAGCCCTTTCTGTGGGCACCTGACATCGCCCCTTCACAGCCACCTGCATTCAGGTTAAATTGCTGCATTGGGACTTTGCAAAGAAATAGTAGGTTTTAAATCACAGTTTGGGCACTCAGTCTCTAAAAGGTTTGCCATCACTGCTCTAGGAGGTGGATCCAGGGCTGTCATATTCAAGGCCATCAAGCTGCTTCCAGACCCACTGTGACCCTAGGAAGGAGCCCTGCTCTGTCCTCCGTGGCAAATATTTTCCACCTCTCGACATGCCCAGAAAACAAAGGGATTGGGCGGGTTGGGCGCCAGTTGTTGACAGTGGAGCATTTCCCACCTGGCAAGTGATGCCACGGATATTCAATTCCCCTTCCAGGATGCATTGCTCTGTAAACAACAGCAATGAAGGGAGACCAAAGTAATCCTGGGCTCAAGAGGACAAGCAGGCACAAGGATCTCAAATCACCACCAGTGGGGCTCCAGAGGAGGCATCGGTTTGCTAGTAATAAGGAAAGACAGCCGGACGTTCCAGGAGAGAGAACACAGTGTTTCACATGTGATAATATCCCAAGAAACTTTGGCTTACACCAAGTCCACTGAGATGGGCTTTAAACCTATGTCTATATTTTATCTCATCTCATCTCATCTCTCTCTCTCTCTCTCTCTCTCTCTCTCTCTCTCTCTCTCTCTGGGTTCTGTTTCTGCCATTTTTTCCCTTCTCCTGTGCCCTGTGTTCTTTACGGAAGCTCCAGGGCACTGCCTGAACAGGACTCTTATTTCCTTGTGGGAGCGTTAAAATTCCTGAGGAATGAGTTCAGCAAACCCAAAAGTACTGTGTGCCCTCCTGTTCTCTCCACAGCAGCTCCTCTGGCTGCAAATCCCTTTTTCAAGCAAGGGCATATTTGTCCCCCAAGGCAGCTGGCGGCAATGCAAAGCGGACCCCACACCAGCGAGTGAACCCCCCCCCCAGGTAGGAGGAAGCAGCAGCCTGTGACAACGTGGGGCATTTTGGATCTTGGGAGTCAAGAATCCCTCACGAATTTGGGCTTGGGGGACCTCAGCCAGGATTAAAAAGGAAAACACACACACACAGGGAAATAGAGCGGTATATAAGTGTAAATAATAAATAATAATAAATAAATAAATACACACACACACACACACACACACACACACACACACACACACACACACACACACACACACACACACACAGAGGGAGACAGGAGCCCCCCCCTCTAAACCCTACTAGGCAATGTGGGAAACGTACCCCCGACAGGTGGCCGGCCAAGCACTGTTAGACAACCAACAACCAAGTCCAAGGGCTGGAATCCACCAGCCAGCTTCTCAAACACAGCATCTGAATAAGACAGCTCCCAGGCTGCTTGTCCTCCTCCACCGCCTCCTCCCTTCCAGGTGCGAGTAGACTCAACCCCTTGGAGCCCTTCCTCTGGGGAGATGTCTTAGTAGCTCCTTTGCCACCATCGGTGACCCCAGGGGCTGGCCTGCTGGGCGCATCTGCCCTGGCCACAGCTGCAGGGGCCAATGTGCAGGAAGGAGGGGGGGCGCTGGGAAAACAACACAAACCTGGCATGTACCCCATGCTCCCAAGAGGCACGAGTGTGTTTCTTCTGGCTGTCTCCCCAATATGTAGCCTGCACAATTAAACTGTAAACGGCCCAGAGAGTGCTTGAAGTGCTATGGGGTGGTATAGAAGTAGAAAGCCCTTGCTTTGTCCATGCACACATGCAAACACCCCAAGAGCAAACCCTTTTGCACACCTGGAGGGCCAACAAAGCGCCCCTCCCCCTTCCCCAAAGCAGCCCCTGCCCACCCACCCGTGCACAGCGAAAACTCCTTAAACTCATTAGAACAGATTTCCCCGTGACTAACGAGGACAACAGGATTAGGGAAGGAGGCTGAGAAGGGGGAGGCGCAACACCGGACAGTGTGTGCCTTTGTAGCGGGATTGAGGCTGCCCGTAAGCCTTTAAACCGGAACCGAGAACGGGGGGGGGGGAGGCGTCGGCCACAAAGGGTGCCCAGGGCCAGATGCCACTGAGGGCTGAGGGCGCCAGCTGGGCGCTGGCTTCTCCTGCCAGGCGTCCCAGCCAGGAGAGACTAGGAGCCTCTGAAATGCCTGCCACAGCACATGACAAAAGAATGAGAGAGAGAGAGAGAGAGAATATGGCAGCAGGACTCCTCCTGCAGAGACTGTGCCTTGGTGCAAAGGGTGCCGGTGGTTTCCTTTGAGCAGAGCACTCCCCAGTTCAAGCCACAAAGCTCAGGAGGTCACCTGGATGCCCTGATGACGCTCAGTCTGACCCACCTGGCTAGAGGGTTGTGAGCTCAAAGCCACAGGGAGTGACTCTCAGGAAGCTGCCTCAGCTCCCCCGAGAGGAGGAGGAGGAGGAGGAGGAGGAGGACCGAGGAGGAGGCTGCTTTCGTGCCAGGGAGGAGAAAGAGGCTGGTGGCATAATAAAAGAACGAGCCAGAGGTCTCGGTGGTCTGCAGCCAAGGTCACCTGTGAGAAGCGGGCGGCTGCCACGCAGGAATGCTTGTGCCAAAATAAAACAACGATTGCCAGCCTTCCAGGTGCCTTGGTTGAGTCTTCTGCCCCTCTGGAATATATTCTCTCTCCCCCCCTCCATATCCAGACGACCAATCCCAAACCCACCAACCTGAATGAAGGATAATGATTTCCAAAGGCCTGTTTTGGAACCCACTGCTTGGGGAATCCTGGCAGGCAGAACAGTGCTCAAACGGGCCCATGGGGAAAGTGGTTCAAGTACAGTAAGGAAGGGAAAACTCTGCTCATGACCCGAGTTCAATCCCAATGGGCTCAGGTATCCGGCTTGAGGTTCACTCACCCTCCCATTCTTCTGAGATCCGTCAACTGAGTACCTACAAGGAAAATGTCCACCCCTTCTATACCGGCCCGTTGCTTGCTTGCTACACCTAGCTTGGTGGGGGAAGGAGGGATGTGGCCTCCCTGCCAGATCGACAGTACGAACACAACAACCTAGTAATAAATTTTAAAAATACATAGCCTGGGGTGGCATATAATAAGCAGCACACATTTTTGCTTTGCTTTTACTGCCCTGTGGTTGCATAAAGCTATTTAAACAAATCCTGTGGAGAAACCAGCAGCAACCCAGTTCAAGAGCGGACCATGGGAACGAGGTGAGCCGCCCCTCCCAACCCAAACCAGCCACAAGGTCCCCTTCTGGCAAGGGTTCAGAGGCGATGCTGCAGAGGCACCCACTTTGGGCACAAAGCAGCCACTCCTGGCACTGCCCCAGCCTGTGCAGCCGGCGCCTGAACTTGAATTGCCCGGCATATACTTGCCAGAATGCGCAGGCGCCAACACCTGCTTTAGTGAGTCAAGGCATCTGTCTGCACCCCCAGGGTGTGCATTTCCTGATCTTTGCAGGAGGGAGGGAGGGAGGGAGGGAGGGCAGGCACTTTGTCACGCGACAACTGGCGATTAGCACCCACTTCAATCTGTGTCAGCACTAGAGCTGGCCAGCTGGCCAGAGACTGCCCCCGCCCCTGGGCTCCGTGCTGAGTTTCTTCTGCAGGCAGGCGAGGAGCAGGACAGGAGCATGTGCCCTCAAGGAGCCCCCCCCCCACTCCCTGCTCTCTCTTTTGGGTGGGGAGCGGAGGAAAGGAAGGGCAGCATTCCCTTCCGTGGGGCAGAAGCAAACACACTCTAAATTTGCCACCATGCTTGGTGCGGGGTTGCATTTTTCAGTGCCCCCAGGCTCCCAGCGCCCTACCTGCTCTTCCAAAAGGACAGAGTGGGGCCACTCAAGACTCCTGGTCACCAAGAGGGGGGAAGGGGCCCATTCCTTCCGGACCACCCAAGGCAGCAGGAGGGCCCCCCTATCTTTCCTGCCTCCCCCCCCACACATTTCTTCAGCCCTCGACTGAACCGCTTTTGGAGACAGTGCTGGATGGACAGACTGACCCATCGATCTCTGGTTGGACAGACAAGGCAGGTCCATTCCGTCCACCTGGTGGTGACCCCAGCGGATTCCCCTCCCCACTGTATTCCCACTAGTCCTCATTAGACATGGGCACAACCAGAAAAAATGACGTTTTGAGTTTTTGTTTGTTGGAACAGATCCGTTTCGAGTCATTTCCGTTTGTCGCGAAATTTTTCAAAAATTTGTCGTTTTCAGTCATTTCACATTTACACCAGAGCATAGGGCGTCACAATCAGGGCCGGGCGCTAGGTGTTTTTGCACCCTAGGCGGCGGGCCCGAGTGGGTGGGCAGCGGCCGCAGGCCTGAGTGGGCGGGCGGTGGCGCAGGCAGACGGGCGAGTGGGCAGTTAGGATATCACTTAGGATAGAGGTTCAGCCCAAATGTGTGTGTGTGCAAGCAAATTAAAGTTGGGAAAATAGAAAATAAATGGTAGTATATAATCTATTTTTAAAATAAATCCACACCTCCCACTCCCAGACCTCCCCGTTATCAATATCAGAAAAAAATCCTCAAACTGCCAGAGAAGAAATAAAGAATAAACTGGGGCTGCAGGGAATCAAAGAAATTATTTTCCATTCCTCCCTGCCTGCCTAACCCTAAAGCCTCCAGCCTCCCTCCTCAATCTCGAGGCAGCCAGGAGGGCCCCCACATTGGCTTTCTATCTTTCCTCCGAGACATCCCCAGTCAAAAACCTGGCGATGCCATTGGTGGAATTTCAAAAAAATTGCATGGTCCCATCCCATGCCCAGCCCAAATGGGCAGGTCTAAAAAATCAAATCAAATCAAATCAATACGACGTTTTATTGCTATAAAAACACCACTGCTGCTACTATTAAAATTCAGGCATTTAAAATAAATAAATTTCAGTGTTTCTGTGGTGATTTGGTGTGTTTTTTTGACCAGATTTCAAAAGAAATATTGCAGTCACCATTTTGGATCCCCCACCGCATGGCATGGTGAGATCTCTGACCCCCAGCCTGGTGCAAGACCCAGACAGGAGAGCCACCCCTCTGGTAGGTGGCAAAGCCTCAGGCAGGCATATTTTCACCTGCTTTTTTGGCCAGGAGTCCTTTTTCTGTGGTGGTGACCACCAGCTGATTCAAACGGAAACGAAAACCCCACTGTATTTTGAGTTCTGACACTAGTTTCCTCATGATCCCCGACAATGTCCTCATGCCCATGTCTAGACCTCATGGTCCCCGTGTCCTCAGGAAAGCTGCCTGGGGTTAGCGCGTGTCTTGTGTCATTTTGGTTTGTTTATTTGTTTGTTCTACTCCCACGGGAAATGTTAAGGCCAAGGGCAAAAACTACAGTAACATTCTCCATATACTCTGCTTTCTAAAGAATGCCTGAGATCCACTTTTGAAAAGTTTTGCCCTGTTTTTCAGGGACTGCTTTAACATCACGCAGTCAGATCTGAAACGAAAACAAAACCAGCCTTGCAGGGAGAGGCTTCACGGGTGAGATTCCCAAGTAGGGAGGGCTAGTGAGAATGAGAGAGTCTTCCACCTCCTAGGCCCCAACATGTCCTCATGACAGGCAAAGTCGCCAAAAATGAGAATTAAATGCCTCCCACGTCCTGGCTCACCCAAGAAGGGCAGATGACAGGATGGCCCAAGCACATAGCCTGGGGCAAAAAAGCAGTCCAGAAGGAAAAATGCATCACATTTCTTGGGCTGTTTTTCTTTCACTGTTAAACACACACACACACACACACACACACACACACACACACACACACACACACACACACACACACACACACACACACACACACACACAGGGTCAGATCACTCAGTGGCTGAGGTCTGTGCCTGCAGAGGCCAAGGTTGGGGGTTTGATTCCCCCAGCCGCTGGGCCCTCCGTGGGAGTGTCTGGCCTCCATAACCCAGAGGGCCCCTTCTGGCTCCTCAGCCGTTCTAAGATGCCTCAAACTCAGGGACATTATTCATGTCTCCTCCACATCCTGAAATGCCTGCCTTGCAAGCCCAATTCTGAGAGGAATTCTGCAACACAGCACGAGCCTAGAAGAGTACTCAAACTGTCTCACTGGCCTGGAGGAGGGCCAAGCAATGTTTGTGACCTGCTCATCCCAAGGATGTCATATGGAAGAGGGAACAGGTTTGTTTTCCATGGCTTCAGAGACTAGGACGCGGGGCAATGGTTTCAAACTACAGGAAAAGAGATTCCATTTGAACATTAGGAAGAACTTCATGACAGTTAGAGCTGTCCGACAGTGGAATAATATGTTGCCACAGAGGAGGGTGGTGGAGTCTCCTTCTTTGTGGAGGTTTTTAAGCAGAGGCTGGATGGCCATCTGTGTGTGTGAGAGAGGGGGGTATTTTGATGGGGGTTCCTGCATGGCAGGAGGTTGGACTGGATGGCCCTTGAGGTCTCTTCCAACCCTATGATTCTATGATCTATGATTCGTTAATATTTTCCCCTCCATCTACTGTGTGCTGCTCAGGGATGCCTGGTAGGCAGGAAAGCAATATCCAGCAAAATTTCAAATCTTCTCCTTCATAAACAGGACAAAGAGTACAATTTTATAAGTCATCTCACTTAAGCCCTTTTGCCTCACTGGAGAAGTAAACCACGGACAGTCCCTCATCCAACCATCTTCCCACCTGGCCACGTGCAAAGGCACAGAGAAAAGGCAGGAGGGGTCTTTCCTAGAAGGGGAAGGGGGAACAAGGACTTCCCTCCCCCCCAGGTGTCCTTGGAAGGGAGCAGCTCAGGTGGAGGAGAAGCCGCGTCCCACCCACCCTCTTTGAAGGGACTTTGCCAAGCTGCCCCCTTGGCAGGCAGAGCAGGGAGCCGGGCGCTCAGCCGCAGCCCCCCCCTCCCTTCCAATGTCAAATCCCAAAGCACGCCAAAGCCCAGAGATCCCTCTTTCATCCGGAGGAGGCACACTGCCCAGGGTGGCTGCTTTCCTGCACTCTGCTTCTTCATTCGGACAGCAGGGGAGAAAAGTCAGCCTCTGGGCCAAAGTTGAATCAGGGCCGCCGGGGACGAAGTTCCTCCCTTTAACAGCTGCAGCCATAAAACGGGGGGAAGACAAAGGCCGCCCAGAGGGCTGGTTCTGGGGGCTCCTTTGGCCTTTGAAAAAGCGCCCTCGCGGCTTCAGCTTTTGCACGCACACAGTGCCAGGGCTGCCCTGTTTGCAGCGCCGCCTGCAAGCGCCAGGGCCCGGGAGCCACTGCTTCCAGCTGCCTCTGGAAGGTTTCCAATGTGATTAAAATAAGGGGAGTTCTCTAATCAAGTTCTTATGAACAGAAGCTAAAGGAACATGCAGCTGGCGTGAGATGGGAAACAGCAGGCGGGGGGGCAGCTCTGATGGAGAGGGCTTCCAGTTTAACTGTTTAATTTATTTAACCGTGTTTTTTTCATTATGTCATCCTACCCTGCTACCTCTAACACTGCCACGGCTGTCACTAAGTGGCTGAATTCATCTCGAGGATGCCATGGCACGCTGAATGCCAACACCAGCGACACATGTTGCAGTTAGATTGCTGCAAGGTGACCCCCTGGGGCTGCCTTTGAAGACAGGGCAGTCGATCCACAGGCAGGGGGCCGACACTGAAGGGATGACGCCAGTCCTGCCTTGGCCTCAAGCCAAACCCAAGGATCTCAGTCTCCCAACGGAACCTGCCCATCTTTTAGGACCGCCATGTCCCCCAAGCCTTGGTCGAGGGAGGCAAGGCAGCCCAGCTGATTCTATAGTAAGACCCCCTCAGACGCGTCTCAAAGCATCTTCCTCAAAAGAACTTTTTTTTCTTTTATGTAAACATTCCTCCCTCACTCCCCCCCTTTTTAAGTAAACATTTTTAACTGACTGGGCCTTGCTGGCTCTTGGTTATTTGTTCCTTCATTTTTGCAGCATTTCTCTCTCGCTTTGCTTTGTAACGCTCTCGAAAATGGCTTCCAACCAAACAAACACAGTCACATCAGAGGCTCAAAAATAACAAAATGGTAAAAGCAAAGGGGGAAGGAATGCATTGAAAGGGATTCTTCAAAAACCAGGAGTAACTGGCTGGCCTGGGTTTTAGTTCCAGTTTTAGGTTTTAAGGCTGCGGACAGAGTTCACGGCGATGCTTCCGCTCGAGACGGAGCACCGCGTTTGGCAGCGCATCGTTCTTGCCTGACCTGTCGCTGCTTTGTGTGTGTGCGTGTCTCGCTCAGCAGAAAGGCAAGGAAAACAACGTGCCCATCAGTAGCCAAGGAGGGCTGCTGCCAGCAGAGAGAGAGAGAGAGAGAGAGAGAGAGAGAGAGAGAGAGAGAGAGAGGAGAGAGAGAGGTGGTTTGGGGGCACAGGCATCCAAAACACAAACGTTCACCTGTGACACACACTCAAACTGTGGGTTGGGAGAGTGAGAACAGACAAAAGAAAATATTTTTTCACCCAGCGCGTTGTTAGTCTGTTATAACTCCCTGACCCAGGATGTGGTGATGTCCCCTGGATGCCTTCAAAAGTTTGGACAGATGGAGGAAAAGTCCATCACAGGTTGCAAGCCATGATGGGGATACCATCTCCCCAGGGGTACTTCAAAGAAGGGCCAGATGAGCCATGAATCTGTTCACGGACCTGGATATAAACTGTCATTTCAGGGAGATTTCCTTGGAAAAACCAGAGAGATTGGAAGAGAGAGAGGATCTCTCCAAACTGGGGGAGAGGGCTGAGAAATGAAATGAGATGGTAAAGTAATGCATGGTGGTGGTGGTGGAAAGAGATCTTGGTTTTGGGGGACAGCTCCAGGCATCCAAAACACAAATTCACCTGGGATTATCAAAAAGACACAAAACAGCCAACAAATAATGCTGTAAGGGTGAATTCTGGTCACCGAGTGAGAACAGAACAAAAGAAAGAATATTTTTTCACCCAGAAGAAAGGCTAAAACAATTGGGCCTCTTTAGTCTGGAAAAAGGCACTTGAGGGGGATATGTTAGTCTAATGTATGAGAACTCCCTCCCAAAATACAGGAACTAGGTGGTGATGGCATCTGGCCTAGATGCCTTCAAAAGGGTGATTGGACAGATTCCTGGATTCCTGGAGGAAAATCCATTACAGGTTACAAACCATGATGGGATGATCTCTAGGCTTTAAACCAGGGTCATCTCCAGATGCTTAAAAGATATCAGGGTACTTCAAAGAAGGGCCAGATGCAGGAGTGGTATCAGGAGACAGAGATCTTCTTATGTTCTTATGTTCTTATGCCCCCAGATGCATCTGGTGGGGCCACAATGTGAGATACAGGAAGCTGGACTAGATGGGCCCTTCTTGGCCTGATCCAGCAGGGCTCTTCTTAGGTTCTTATGGCTCCAGCTGCAGTCTTGCTCTGGAAACTTCTCCATGTCCATTACTCCAAAATCCTGGGCCAGGCGAGGCAGGCTTTCCTCAAGACCATGCTTGACCAGAACCTGAAGCTTGCACTGATGAGGACATCTGTGCCTCGTCTGTGCACGTTTGACACTCACAACCCTAACCCTCTTCCCTGCCACTCCATCCCAGACCCTGTAGCCGTGACCACACAAACAATGCGGCATCACATCAGCATCACTCGGCTCTGACACACTTTGCTTTTTATAGAGGTCCTGAAAGTGTGAGAGTCCTTGTGGCTTCTCCGGGGCCTTATCGCAAGGAATTGCACAACTAGGAATTCTGGAACTCAGGCATCAGCCAGGCCTCTGTCTTCTAAAACATGGTGTCTTGGTTTGATGCAGGGGAGAGCAAGCCTGATAAGGTGTCCTCCGCCACCCCCCCTCTCTTGTGAAAGGAGAGTGCCCCTGTTGCCTTCTTGCCAGGTGGCACAGACACTTGCCAAGACGGCCGTCTGAGATTTTCTCAAGTGCCTTGCTGGTCAGCCGTGAACGATCCAGGGTTGCGTCCAAGCCCCCGGGTTTTGCAGACTCACCCAGGGCAAGAGAGGCCACTGTTGTTCCAGCTTCCTGGCCTGGAAAAAACAGCCACTTTTCTACAGCAATTGCACACAAAGTGGACTGGTTCGCCGTGCCAGCCTCGCGCCCAGGGCGCCCAGGAGCGAGAATTGCCATTTGCACTCTGGGCAGCAAAGGGGAAGTGATGCGCACAGACACTCGTTATTTCCTGGGTAGCCACAGGCGAATTCCGTACTTGTGGTGAGCTGCAGCAGCAGCAGCCACAACCCACACAACAATGGGCTTCCCAGGCGGGGAGAGGGCGCACCGGCCGGTGCCTGAACAACCAAGCCAGAAACGGATTTCATGATGTGGAGCTGGGGGCAGGGGTGGGGTTAACCCAAAAAGGCCAGTGCTCGGAGGGAGGGGGGGTCACACGAGGGATGGCTCCGTGCGTTCTCTGGGCAGGCGCCCTCCTCGTGCAATCCAAAGCCGTCAGCCACCGCCAAGCTCATGCTTGCCTGCACCACCTCACCGCGTGCCTTCTCTGTAAATGCACCTGCACCCATGACTGCACATGCAAGGACCCGCACAAGAAGAGGCGCCAACATTTCCAGCAGGACGGAGCCAAGGCAGCATGGTGAGAAGGCTCTTTGTCCATCGGGAACCCCCAGCAAAAGAAGGCCGGGGCTCTAAGCAGAGGAGCTGGCCCTCAAAAGCAGAGACGGAAAGGCTGAGCAGAAGCCCCCCCATCCCCACCCTCAGTGGGCCAAGGAACCCCAGAGTCCCAGCTGGAGCTTCAGGCCAGGGGACCCACTCTGACCTGGGGCCGCTTTCCAGGGCCCGGAGCTCTCCGGAGACCTCGGGACACAATTCCCACACAGGCCTAGGGCCTGGATGGATGGATGGATGGATGGATGGATGGATGGATGGATGGATGGATGGATGGATGGAGTGACCATAGGGATGGTAATCCAATAAGGCTGGGGAAATCGACCTGCCCTTGATTGAGATGGGAAGCTGGTGACATGAAGGAGAGCCCGAGGAGCAGTGCAGTTCCAAGGGAGCGCGCATTCAACGCTAACAACATGCCCCAGACATGCTCAAGCGCTGCTGCGGGGATGCTGCCCTGGCCCCATTCGGCAAAAGAGCAGTGCAGCCTCAGAGGCAACAGGGAGGCCGATGGCGGAGGCGCCGTTCTCTTCCAGGAGGGATTCTCCGGGAGGGGCAGCAGCATTTTGCTTTGGTTGTGGGTGTGTTTCCCTTGCACATGTGTCACGAAAGCAGTGGGGAGCCTTTATGGGACAGCAATGGGGATGTGCAGCCAGGACATTTGGAATCTGAGTAAAAATCTCTCTCTTGCACATGCTTGCTCTCTCTCTCTCTCTCTCTCTCTCTCTCTCTCTCTCTCTCTCTCTCTCTCTCTTTCTTACACACGCACATATACAAAGAGAGATGTTTTTCAACCATGTGATGCTGCCTCTCCCGCCAGGTGACGGTGGTTGCCAAACGCAACCCAGAAACTGGGGCAGGCAGAGACGCTGAGCCTGGCAGAGGCTGTCTCTGCAGGCACCTGGCAGGTTCTGGCCTGGGGCTTCACCCGTGCCCCCTTTTTACCTGGCGTGGAGCGCGTCTGCTGTGACCTGACCCACTTTCCTCAAGAATTGGCAAACCCGTCCAACAAAATCCCTCGGCTCCACAGCGGGATAGAATCAGTCATGATGAAGGGGGAAAAAAATAAAGAGGCAGATGGGAAGTAGCAGTACTGTATGAAGGTGTCATTGTTCACATATTGATCAGAGGGTGCCCGAGGGATCTGCAGCTGTTTCCCTGTGGCACACTGAGGAGCTGTGAACTGCACAGCAAGCAGGTGTCCGTAAGGGAGGGGCTGTGAGCCTCTCGCTGGCTCCAGGTGTGGGGGGAAGGCAAACAACAACAACAACAACAACAACAACAACAACAACAACAACGAGAAACAGACGGAAGGGCCTCATCCTTCCCTCCCCGGCAGCAGGTTTAGAACAGCCAGGCAGGGCAGCCCACGGGTGGCAGCAATAGACCCATAATTTAAATGCAAACACTCCTAGCCCACCTGTTCCAGGCCTCTATTCCTTGGCCCTTTGGAGAGCATGGGAGCCTTGGAGAACCAACAGTGGGTGGGTGGGTTGGAGGGGCTGGGAATGCAACCAGAAGGTGGCGGAATCTCTGGCAGATCAAAAGAGCTTCCTTCATGGCGCCAGCACCACACCACAAGCTTCCGAGCGAGTTGCGGCAGGCTCCGTCCCTGGCCTCGTTCAGGAAAAATCTAAAGACGCTACTGTTTCGGGACGCCTTTGGCACTGATTAGGGTTTTTGTTTTGTTTTTTGGCCCTCCTGATTGTACTTACTTTGTGCTTTGGATTGGTGACGTTTTAGCTTTTTAATTGTTTTATCTTGTTTGTTGTAAACCGCCCTGAGTCCAATGTCTGGTGAATAGGTGCGGTATATAAATGTGAAATAAATAAATAAATAAATAAATAAATAAATGAGAAGAAGCAGCTCACTTGGGGCGAGGGCCTTCCCGTTTCCCCTCCAAGGTCAAAGGAGCCACGGCCAGAGAAACAGAGGGGGCCACAATCCCTCCGCTGACCACGCTCCAGTCAGGGACACCCTGAAGTCCCTGTGCAAAATGGTTCCAGTGGCCAACTGAGAGGGGAAAAGAGCCCTCCTTCCACTGGTTCCAAGATGCCCCGGAATGAACGAATCCACTCAGGCATTGCGTGATCCTCCTGGGAGGGCAACAAAGACCATCCTTCTACCCAAGGCAGACTGTCTAGCTTCGCACAGGTTGTACCCAAAGGCAGACACCCTCCAGGCTTCCTGGAAGGGCCCTCTCCCTGCCTTGCACCCACTGTCCCTGCCTTGCAGCCTTGTCTGTCCATCCGTCCGTCCATCCATCCGTGCATCCACTGACCCACCTATCTATCCATTTTAACCCTCCTTTTCCCTTAAAAAGGGCCCAAGTGCTCAGTCCCGAACCAAGGGTGCTAAGCACCTGCTCCAGCTGCTGGCTCGGGACAGGCCTGTGCTTTTCTGGATGGCCCTCGGCTCCTTGGGGGAACTGAAAGCAGGCGCCTGCCGGCTGCCTTCTTGGGAGCGAAAGCGTCCGGCAAGACTCTGGAAGTTCCTCCGTCCAGCCCCAGGAGGCCATCCCAGCGGGAAGGAGCACGGCTTTACTCCCAGGAAACTCCAATCCAGAAGATGGCAGCTGCAACCCCATCCTGCTGTCGCTGGCCACCTGCAGATGCTGACTGAGATGAAACAGGCACTGCCAAGTGGGTGTGATCAGGGATGAGCCTTGGCTTTGCTTTGTGTCTTTCGGGGGGTGGGATTCCTCTTTTGTTGCCAAAGAGAGAGTCCCTTTTGGGTTCGGCTGCCATAAAGGGGGAACCACACCAGACAAGCGAAGGAGCTGGCCTGGCTGGAACACTGGGGGAGGGACGATTGAGAAAGAGATAGGCAGTTGCTTCTCTTGGCATTTTGGGAACATGGACTACCCGAGTGCACCATTTCCTGCAGCACGAAAGCAGCTCCGCGGCTGGCTGGAGAGGGTGAGCAGAGGGTGAGCAGAGGGTGACCAGCGGCCCCCTAAGTGTGGGCATCCTCCTCACTCTTCCCAGACCCGGTTGGCCTCTTTGGGGTAGTAGTGAGGCACGAGGGGCAGGGGGCTGCCCTTCAGGAGACCGGCAAGCCAGCTGGCCGTGGCACTTCTCTGAAAGGGCAGCTTGCCCTCACTCTCTCGAGGCCCTAGGGCCTCGGGGCCTCTCAGTGCTTGGCCCAGTCCCAAAAGACCCCCACCAGTTTCTTCTGGTGGCACGAGGCACTCCACTCTGCGAACGGTCTTGGGATCACAGCGCTGACCTGCCTCCCCCGTCCAGGTGTCGGAGTCACCGGCAGCATCGGCACCTCCTGGGCTTTGCAGGCCTCCCTGTTTGCCAGTCCCCTGCCTCTGCCCGGCTCTCCTCCCGAAATCTCGTCCTTACACCAAAGTCACGCCCATGGCCTCAAGCCGGTCGTCCGCCTCTTCCTGGCCAGCACCTGAGTCCATGGGGGAACTGCAAAGTAGGAACCCCGATCCTGCTCCCCAAGAAGTGGAAAGACCACACTCCAGGTCGGTGGAACCCTTGTCACCAGCCCATCAGCTACTTTTCCTGCCCCTCTTTCCCATTTGTGTGGCTGTTGCTTCCATGAGGTGTGGATTGAAAGTTTCACAGGCAAAGAAAAAAAGAGAGAGAGAAAAAGCATGCTAGAGAGGCAGAATATAAATGAAACAAACAAAACCATGTGTTCAACACCCCCCCCATTTGTTGCAAGACAAAAGTCCCACCCCTAAGTGTGGCTGGGAGCCAAAACCCTTTATTCTTCTTTAGCCCATGGGAAAGAGAGCTGAACCTCTGGGTGAACTGTGGCTGAGCCATTTCCTGCTGAGCTATCTTAAGCGCCCCAGCAATAAAAGACACACACATTATCACAGAATCCAAACACACACCCGCCTGTGGACTCTCTTCCTTCTGCTCCCAAGCAATTGCCACCCCACCCCTCCAACACACACACACACACACACACACACACACACACACACACACACACACACACACACACACACACACACACACACACACACACACACACAATTTGCTCAATGCTGGACTTGAGAGGATTAGAGATGGAAACAACAGCAAGATTTCTTTTTATAAAAGAAATATGAAGCAGGATTTAAGCTGCAATCAGAACCCATGTTTCTAGCCATGGCCGGCAGGCAGCTGGAAGCCAAGTTCTGGAGAGCGCAAGTAGGCAACATACCCCATTAGCAGGCCAGACTAGACCCTTAACAATAGCATAGAATCATAGAATCATAGAGTTGGAAGAGACCTCAAGGGCCATCCAGTCCAACCCCCTGCCATGCAGGAACCCCATCACAGGACTTCCGACAGATGGCCATCCAACCTCTGCTTAAAAACCTCCAAAGAAGGAGACTCCACCACCCTCCTTTGGGGCAGCATATTATTCCACTGCCGAACAGCTCTAACTGTTCTAACAGCTCTTACCATGGATGAGTCCTTGCCCTGGGGCACCAACATTCACGGGGACCCAAAAACAACCTTGCCGGCACAAGTCACCTTGAACTGACTGGAAGGGATGTTGCCTCTGCAGCTTCTGAAAGGACCGCATAGGAACCTGGGATGGACCAGACCCAGCTGGGCTCTCCTTATGCTCTTGATATGCCACCCATCGCTGTCTTTTCTTCCCATTGTGGGAAGATGACGTCTCTTGCCTGCCTACCTTCCAGGCTGGGCTTTAATCCAGCTACCATGGAGATGCCTGCAAGGGTGAGAACCTGAGATCCAACCAAGGGCCAGGAGAGGTCAACGGTGGCATGGAGAAGACGGCATGGCCCCAGGGATGCAGCAAGGGACAGGGTGAGGAGGAGGAGGAGGAGGAGGAGGGGACTGCCCTAGGCAGCTTCCCAAAAGGGCTCCTGAGGAGGAAGGCTACAGGGATGCCCCACGGACCAGGGGCTGGGCAGCACAACCTCCACACAGCTTCTCAGCTACAGCTCTGACCCATCCTTGAGAAAAGCACTGGCCTGCATGATTTTCTCCTTAGCCTTGACAGGACAAACAGGAATTGAGGCATTCCAATCTCAGGAACTGATCCTGCTGTCCAGTTTCCACCGAACGCTTGCCATCTCCAGGGATTTAGCCAAGGTGTCGCCTCCTTCTGCATTTAGACGGTTTTCTCTTGGGACCATGCCGCCTGTTACTGATTCCAGGGAGGAGAAGTGGCAGACTATTTCCAAGAGACCCCCCCAAGGAGGCCCACAAAACAGCCACGTTCCCACCCCTGGGCAGAAGACGGAGGCCTGCCAGAGGGGCCAATCGCATGATACAAGGCAGTTGGCAAGATCGGCCTGGCACTGTCCGTTCAGGAGCCCTCTGAGCCCGGCGTTACATGGCCGTGCATCTTCCTTCCTTGGCAGGCACAAAGCAAGGCACGGCAAGGAGAAAACCAAGCCACATCTGGACAGGTCCAGACCAGCCTCCCTGCCTGCGTCAGGATGAGAGAGAGAGAGCTCAGCGTGCACACGCACACACATGCCAGCAACACTCCTTTGGGTTCCTTGCCCGCCCGCCCGCCCGCCCGCCCGCCCGCCAGCCAGCAGCTGCTGCCGCGAACCCTGGCAGGGGGCCACCACTCTGCCCTTCACACAACACTCAGCGCCACTGGGGAGACGTCTTCTTTTACCTTGAGAAGCCGGAAAGAAGGCTGCATCCCGGCAAACAGGCTGCCTCCCCTGCTCACCCGACGCCTCCTCCCTTACCAGGGGGAGCGCCAGATGGCAGATGGCTGCAGGTTGCAAAAAGAAAATAAAGAGGGGGAAAGAAGGAACCCCCCCCCACACACACACACCAATAATAATAATAGCAATTATAACAAAGCCCAGGCAAAGGGGTGGGGGAACGAACTGGCAATGCAAGGTGAGGGAACAGCCGACCTTCAAATATTAATACCTCCGCTCATCTTTAATTCATGGGGAAAGACAGAGGAGGAGGAGGAGGAGGAGGAGACCTGGATCTCTTCATCAGCTAAAACATCTTCATATTCCTCCTCCTCCACCACCACCACCAACCTGCACACTCACATAATCACCAGCTCCCTGAAAAGGTGTTGGGAGGGGGGTAAGAGGAGGCTGAGGACAGAGAGGAGTCCCCCACCCCACCCCACCCCACCTTCCTGCATGGCTCAGCACAGCAGAAGCAAAAATAATGCTGGTGCCATGAGGGGTGGGGGGTGGGCAGAGGGTGGCGGCAGTGGCGGCGCCCAGGCAGGCATGGTACCAGAGGCAGGAGGAGAGCACCAGGCCCTGAAGAGAAGGCAGCTGAACCCGTGAGGGAACGGAGCTGGGCTTCCCTCCCACTCACCCAAAAGGCCCAAGGCTCAGAGCAACCCCACCAATTTGGGGCTCAGCTCCGCACAGAGCAGGGGCAACGGAAGCCACCCTCCCCGGAAGGCTCCCGAAGTGGGGCCTCGCATCCACCAAGCATTTGGGTGCAACGTGGGAGGCGATGGGAAAGCAGAGGTGGGCTGGACCCGAGGTGGGTCCAGAAGGGCATCTCTTCCCCCGACTAGTCCAACAACAAGACAGATGTCTCTTGCACTGCCCTTGGGCAGCAAAGGACACCCTTGGTCTGGCAGCAGCTGGCTTGGAGCAAAAGCACACTGCCCTGAATCATAGAGGCTCCACTTTGAGGCCAACCACCCATGCCACTCCCTTTCCAGATGAAGCATGGGGCATTTTGTGACTCGTGCACTACATTTCTGGCTGCTTCTCTTACTGAATCTCTGCACCTCCCACTGATGAGTTTTGAGAGCGACACTTGTAATTCAGAGAACTGAAAATGCTCCCTGCCCCCGCCACAGCAACGGCCTCCCTAGAATGACAGAACTATAGAACCCCAAAGGGACCCCCAGGTCACCCACTCAAACCTTAATGCAAACCAGAAAGTCCACAGCAAATGCTTTGGTGGCACATAAACGTGTGAGGCTCCAGACGGTAAAGGACCCCGGGGTCATCTCAGCCTTGGCACTGCCAGTTAACTGGAGGGCCTCCTCCCCCCCCCCCAAATCACGTTGCAGCAGCCACCGCAGCGGCTTCACTGAATTCTCCGTGCAGGGTTTTGAGAGGACAGGTCTCTTCTCCAGCCATAAAAAGCCTGCTAGAAAGAGTGTGTGTGTGTTGGGGGGGGGGGAGCCTTGAAACCAGGCAGGTGACCTGCTCGGGTGTTAATCTGGGGTCAACAGGCAAGAGGCTGCAGTGGTTCCCAGCAAGCAGGGGGTTCTACCCCAGGGGACCCCAACCTTGGCAAAGAACCAGGAGGGGCACAGAAAGCAAGGATTTGGGAATTTATCTTTCGAAAGCACAACCCCCCCCCCGAAAATCTTATCAGCATGAGCTTCTGGGTCACAGAGAGGGAAGGTGAGCAAGCATGGATCCCCAAAATGCACACCCCCTCCCAAGGATCAAGGCGAGTTAATGATGCGAATCAGCAGACAACACAGGGGAAGAGCCAGCCTGTCCAGTGGGCGGATCCCATCTGTGGAGACCTGGGTTAATGGACAAGCCTCCTTCACATCAAGGGGTCCTGGGCTGAGGAGGGGCATCCCTTCCTTTCACTGCTTAAAAGCCTTTAAAACAAAACCCGGGCCGGAGCAGCTGTGCTTAGGGAGGATTTAGGGAAGGGGGGGGGAGAAGGCTTGTATGTGTGCACTGGCCCTCCAAAGTGGAGCCCTCCTGCTGTTTTAAGGGGGCTTCCACAAGGTAGATAAATCTTTAATTAAGCAAGGCCACCAACAGCCACAAAGGCTTGTTACTGAGGCAGAGAGCGGACACCACAAAAACATTCACCCTCTCCCAAATCTCTGGCTTGGAGCAGATACAGCAACGGAAATACGGCATGCCCGAAATACCACAGCAGAGAGAAAGAGGGGAGGGAGGGGAGGGAAAGAGGAAAGGGGGGTAGTTTCTCTCCCCAGTCAGGGCGACCACTAAATTTAATGTTTCATTTCCCTGACCAACCTTTGTCAATGGCCCTGGTCCTCTGCTGGGTTTAGCAGCAGACGGAACTTCCATTCCATACACAAGCGTGTCCCCAAAACATGCTTATCTTTAGGTAAAGGTAATGGTTCCCCCACACACACACACGTGCTAGTCATGTCCAACTCTAGGGATGGTACTCACCTCCGTATTCAAGCCAAAGAGCCAGTGTTGTGCAAGTCCATGGCCACGTGGCCGGCATGGCTGCAAAGAAACACTGGTGGGTTTTTTTACCTTCCCGCTTTTTACCTGCTATTTATCTACAGTACTTGCATTTACATGCTTTCAAACTGCTAGGTTGGCAGGAGCTGTGGTTATCAGAGGGAGCTTGCTCCGCTGTGTGGCACCCGGGATTCGAACCGCCGAGCTGCCAAGTTTTTCGGCAGCCTTAGTCCACTGAGCCACCACGCCCCTCACGATTATCTTTATATGTAAGTTAAATGAAGAACTAGCAGGTAGGGATGGAAACAGCTATTTAAAGTTTGCATATGAGTAAACTAGTCTTGCTTTGCAAATGCAAAGGCAGAGCTCAGAATGTATGCAGGTACAAAGCTCAGCAAACAGGTGAGGGCTGGTGGCAGAGCTGAGAAGAAGGTGGAGCTGGGAAAGGGCATCCTTAAGTTTTGCATGTATTCTCCTGCTACTTCTCCATTTCAGCTCCCGCAAGAGCGGATCAAGCACTTGGAGGACTGGGTCAAAAATCCACAGCTATTTTAATCCCAATTTCTCTGACTTCCCCGAAAGTGGCAGCCCTGCTAGATCTGCAGAGAGAAAACCAAGACACGAAGGATCCAGCCCCACCTGGGAGAGAACCCGTCTCACCCGGCTAGAATTCCCTCCGGGCACCCAGAGAAGCACCCTAGCTACGAGATTTATATGCATGCATGTAGGCATGTAAGCAAACAAGCAAGCAAAGGGATCTCAGAAGGAAGCGGGGGGGAGGGAGAGGGAGGGGGATGGCGGGCAAAAGGCAGAGCAGCAGGAGAGAGGGCTGCCGAGGGGGCAGGGGGAGTGACACCCTGGGCTTTCAAATAGTCCTGCATAAGGAGGTTGGGCCCTCTGGGCATGCACAAAGTACCAGCTCCCTGCTGAAGGATGCAGCTCTTCAGAGAAACAGGGATCATTCGAGTGCCAGGGGGTGGGGTGGGGGAAGGGAAAGCCAAGTGAAAAACACCTCCAGATCTCCAAGTTGACCTGTACCATCAAGTGTCATCATCACCTGACATGTAAGAGGTCAACTTAGAGGGAAAGGCGAGTGTTTTATGGTAGTGGTGATGTGTCGGGTGTGTGTGTGAGGGGAATTATTCCGAAGGTGGGAGAGTGACCCCTGCACAACGAGAAGCTGAAGGGTTTGAGAAGGAAAGAGAGGAGGGAAAACACAAAGGCCCTGTTAAGGAGGAACAGGAACTGGAGAAAACGGCGGGAAGTCAGAGGTGGCGGAGGTGGGGTTTGGAGAATGTAAAAGGGGAGAAGCACATGTGCTCCCTCCAGGCTGGGAGTGGGTGTGGATGGAAAACCCTTGGACTGGACAGTGGGAGCAAATGATGATGTCCGGGCCTGAGGCCGAGAGTTATAGGCGAACAGCACATTGACGAGGCTGCTCGTATTGGGGAGAGCGAGAGGCTCGTGAGTACAACAGAAAGAGAAAGGAGACAAGGAAGCAGTTGGCCTTAGAGCAATGGCTGGCCAAGGTGCAGGAGGAGGCGAGGCCCGGGAAACTGAGCACCGAGACGGATTTGACCCTGAGAGTAGATTATCCCTATTGATCCCACCACCAGAGACGTCTTGGACCGAAGCCTGACTCAGAGGTTGGGGTGCAGGTGGGGGAACCGCGCCTCTCGCAGGAGGAGGGGGAGAGCAGTGGTGGAGCCAATTCTCCCCTGGTAGAAGTGGGGGACTTGATTTCTCTGTGAAGACTCCCAGTTATGACTTTAAGAATAACCCTCTTGTTACTGAAGTCAAAGATGTGGAAACCGTTGTAAGTTAAAGAACCTCTGTTGTTGTAGAAGAACCTAATAAAAGTTCAGTTTATTCTTATCAAGACATGCCGTTATTGAAGTGGGAGGGGCGGGAAGCCTGGGCAAAGGAGAACCCTCGCGGGGGGGGGGGAAGGGAGCTTGAGCCACAACCAAGGCATTTGCCTCCCAAATCACCAAGCAAAGGTGCTCAGGTGACAAGAAGCACCTTTGGACCGTTGAGGTTCTCTCTCCCCTGCCGCCGCCTTTCTTGTTCCCAGGGAGACTTTGGTCCAGAGTGCACAAGGCAGTGAGTGAGTCAGAGATGGCCGAGGCAAGCAAGGGCCGGCTTCCTCGTGTCACTCCAGGAATTATAAACCAGAGCTGGGGGGGGGACCTTAAGAGGCCCCTCTGCTTTTCAGAAAGTAGGATGCACACACCTGCACACCCCCTCTCCCATTCAGATCAGCTGCTGCTGCCACTGCTGCCACCTTTTTTTTAAAGAACTAGAGACACTTCATGAAGTATGGAGTCCACTGCTAGGGACCTTTCTTAGTTATTTATTAGTTACGTTTGTGTCCCCTCTTTCTTCCAAGGGTTAGAAGTAACATAGTAGTATGTTAGGGTATAACAGTATAAGTAACTGACAATTGTAATTAAGTTGCTTAAGAGTTTGCAACTGTAGTAAACCAGTCAGGGATCAGGTGACTGCAATGTGTAATCAACTGGGTATATAGTGGTTAGCAAGTGTGGGTAACACTTGATCACTTCATCCCAACCTCCTGATGATGATCCATGCTGCTACACCTCTCTGCTGAAGAACTCTGTGACTGCAAGAAGGAATGCTGAAGAAAGCTGTTTATGTTATATTGTTATTTTGCCAAGTTATTTTTGTAAATAAAACTCTGCTAAAAAAACCATAACAGGTCTCTTTGTCCTGACAGCTGTTGGGCTCACAACAAGCCTGTGAGAGGAAGAGCAAAAGCCAGGAAGGAGCTGGGATTCTGGCTCAGGAGGCTGCGTTTCTTCCCTATTTCCGGCAGCCCTAAAATACCCCAAAACACTTCCAGCAGGAGGTTGCCCCCGTTTAACTTCCCAAGAGTGATGCCTCCTCCTCCTCCTCCTCCAAGGATCACCTTTGTGTTTGGGGAGGAGCCAGGGAACACAGCCTCTCTCTTCCACCCCTATGGCTGAGTTACACACTGCACAGGAAACCCCCCCCCATTCAGAAGGCGATCCTCCGCCTTGTACTTGGAGGGGAGCAAGGCCAGCTCATGACTCTCCACTTGGCAAGGAAACGGCGCCGCCGGGGGTGCCAAGCTGGAACTGGATCCAGCAGCCCAGAGCGCTCCGTCAGGGAGAGCGACCGCTCAGTGGGGGAGCCCGGGGTGGGTGAGTGGGGGCTTGGCAGATGGACCGCCTGCTCCCAGGCGGAGGGCGGTAAGTCAAAAGAACTGGAGCATCCAAAGGAACCGACAAGTCAAAAGAGACAAAGTCTCAGGGTGCTAAGCCAAAAGATTCTTTATTGAAGCAGAAGCCCAACACGTTTCATCTTAGAAAGCCTTCTTCAGGGGCTGTGTTTAACTGCATTAAAACAAAGGGACAACTAATGAATATCTATTAATATTATACAGCAAACAGTGTAAACTAAATAGGGTATGTTCTGGTAGGGGGCTTACTGACATTAAAAATATTTTGGATAAATGGTTATTAGAGTAGGTAGCTTATTTTTACTTTATACAAACCCAGTAAGCCAATTACTAAGATGTTCACGGTTTAAACTATTAGTAAAGTATTACATTCTAAGTCTACACCATTCAAGACTCTGAAGCACTGAATGGGTTGTTGGTGTCTTTCCTTAAGTGTCAGCCCCCTCTCCCCCACCCACCACCCGCCACACCACCACCTCTGCCCACTGCCTCACTGTGCTGCCGGCTCCCTGGCCTTACTGCAAACAGGTGCACAGGCTTCTGAGTCAGTCTTGGACGCCAGCAACTATCCAGCCCGAGACACTGTGTTGTAAAGACATTATCCTGTTGTGCAAAATTAGTTTTGCATTTTGACCAATGGGGTTCATGTAAGTCCAAGTTGAAGAGGGTGACAGAACCTGCATCCACTGGACCACCCAGAAATGATGCCCCTCCAACCTATTGGCAACAATCCCACGGCCATGAATTCCTACCGCTTTCCCCTCAGCACAACTCAACAGGAGCACGAGGGTTCAATGTAAGAGTCACTGGTGCCTGGTACCATCTCCCTGACACAACCCCCCCCAGCACTGCCAGGCCAACCTGTTAGAGGGGTGTCATCAACTCATGGTGGTCACTGAATTCACCTCCCAGCAAAACCACGTCAGTTTCATTTTTGAGGAGTTCTTTGCTGTTCTTCCTTGCCAAGATTTCATTTCACTTGTGTGTGTGTGTAAAAGCCACAGGACCAATGAAACAGAAACCAAGCAGTTGCAATGGGTTACTAATTCTTCACAGCCTACTCTGTCAGTCCCCTGTCTCGCCTCAACCCTCCTGAAATGCAATCAAATCGTGCAAAGGCACGGGGGCTCCACCGGACTGCTCTGACGGTCATTCCAGAGCCCTTTGAGAGCAGAACAAGGATAACAGACTCTCTCTTTTGTACCCTGTACAGACACGGGCAAAGTCCAACACGCAGACACAGACACACGCATGCCTGCTCTCAGAAAAGAGCATGGATGGATGGACTGCTTCGTCCTGCACAGAGCAACGGAAACATTTAAGCTGGTACCTACCCAGAAGCAACCCGGCCTTTGCCTGGGTTCCCATCTGGTGGAACAGATCTACCCAACATGGAAGAATTCTGCCAGAAGCATCTGGTAAGGCCACGGAAGAAGACACCGTGGCCTCAGCACCCTCTCCTGTTTGCCTGCTCTCAGAGACCAAGTTCACCACCGACGCAAGCCCTTGAATCAATCATCCTGCCTCAGTTTACCAGCCAAGCGTTTGCCTTCGTGGAGAAGCACTGCCACGGAGGTTCCAGCCAGGTCCTCTCCGTGGTGGTGGCTTTTTCTGCCACCCATGAAGTGGGCAGCATCGCCCACAGCCACAGCCCAGGGCCACTGTCTCATTTCTGAATGCCAAAGTGGCGGCAACGTGCTGCCCCCAAGACAAGCCCCAGCAGAAAAATGGGCAGGAGTGCCGTGCACTGCCACGCCCCCCCCCCACACACACACACCAGCAAAAGCACAAGGAGGCTGCACCACGAGGCAGACGGGACGTGGCCGAAGCTAATGCCTCCTGAGATCCACAGGGCCCAAAAGCGAGACGCCACCTGCCACTGGGTCCCGGACTCCCAAGAGCCCCCCCCCCGCATCTCCGGCCCGCATCGCACGGAGCCACAGTTGGAGATCTGAGTGATGTTCTCCGAGACTCAGCCGCCGCTGCACGTCACCGAGGGTTCAGATCGCCACCTAACCAGCAGGCAGACCGGGCAGGCTGGGGTCTCTTCCTGCAGAACAAGGTCTGGAAGTGGGTGGGCTGTGGATGTGGCCCAACAGCTCTAGGGGCACCCTGAAGCAACCCCAGGATGCCTCTCGGCACAGCGGAACCAGACTGTCAACGAGGAGGAGGAGGAGGAGGAGGAGGAGGAGGAGGGGACTGCCACCCATGGGAGTTCAGACCAAATAAAGCTGGTCCACCATCACTTCTGCTGCTGCAACAGAGATTAAATTAGGAACCCCCTGCGTTTGTGACGGGTGGTAATGGACCCCTTCCATTGGCTCCAGAGGCAGACTCGCCCCCTGAAAGAGTTGGGGAGGGCATACAATCCTATCACCTGCAGGAGACGGGACATGCACAGGACCAAGGGGCGGCCTGCCTCTGAAGTGCAGGCATGTGTGCGCTCTCTCTCTCTCTCTCTCTCTCTCTCTCTCTCTCTCTCTCTCCATTTGCACGCACTGCCTCCTTGAAAAAGGTAGTGGCTGGCAGATTAGGTGAGCTCATAGGCTGTTCCTCCCAAGTAGATGGCTCTGCACCCCGGCCCAAGGACAGGCAGACGAGGGACCTTTCCTCTGTTGTATGTATTTTTATTTATTTATTTTATTGTTATATTTATATCCCGCTTATCTTCTACGAGAGAACTCTAAGCGGCTAACAAGGGCTATCAATAACAACCAAACAATCAGTACAACAAATATAGTAAATTCAAATCAACATGACACACTAAAACAAACATAATAATAATAATAATATAAAACCCTCCTGCATCCCAGCCTGCAGGGGAAACGAGTCTTACCAAATTAACCATCAAAATTAGATAAATCGATCAGTGACGGTTAATAGCGATGGCGGGGGAAAAAAAAAAAAAAGAAAAAGGATACCGTTAAACTAAAAATCGCCAAAGGCCTCCCGGAATAAGTAGGTCTTCAATGCTTTCCGGAAGGCCTGCAGGGACTCTGCAGAGCGCACTTCGCTGGGGATTGAATTCCATAAGGATGGGGCTGCCACTGAGAAGGCCCGGTTCCGAGTAAACGTCTTCCGGGCCTCTCGTGGGGTGGCAATCCGCAGCGAGTGCGCTCGCACCTGCCGAACAGGACGGGCCGAGGTGGATCGCTGGACGATGCGCTCTGTCAGGTAGTCCGGTCCCAAGCCATGGAGGGTTTTATAAACTAAAACCAAGACCTTGAATCTAATCCGGGCTGCAACGGGCAGCCAGTGCAAGCGGACCAGGACTGGGGTGATGCGGTCATATCGACGCGCACCCACCACCAGCCTGGCCGCCGCATTCTGTACCCGCTGCAGGCGCCGGAGAAGAGTCAAGGGCAACCCCATGTAGAGGGCGTTGCAGTAGTCCAGCCTCGAGATCACCAGTGCCTGGACCACTGTTCTCAGAGAGTCAACATCCAGGTACGGGCGGATCTGGGCGACCTGACGAAGATGGTAATAAGCGGCCCTGGTCACCGACGCCACCTGGGCCTCCATGGTTAGCGCCGGGTCCAGGACCACGCCCAGATTCCGCACCCTCTCCACCGGCTGGAGGAAACCCCCAGACAGGGAAGAGGGCCACCGTACCCAGATGGTGAGCTCCCAAAGAACATAACCTCCGTCTTCTCGGGGTTGAGCTTAAGCCTGTTCGCCCCGGTCCAAGCCAGTACGGCCTCCAGGCACTCATCAAGGATCCTCACAGCTTCCACTGCAGAGGTGGAAAAGGAGAGATAGAGCTGCGTGTCATCAGCGTACTGATGACAGCAGACTCCAAATCTCCTAATGACCCCAGCCAGCGGCCTTACATAGATGTTAAACAGCATAGGGGACAGCGGCTGTGGAACCCCACAAGGAGAATCCAAGGAGC
Organism: Phrynocephalus forsythii; assembly: GCA_029282475.1. NCBI lineage: Eukaryota > Metazoa > Chordata > Lepidosauria > Squamata > Agamidae > Phrynocephalus > Phrynocephalus forsythii. The sequence continues at coordinate 14,806,413 of JAPFRF010000008.1, read as the reverse complement.
CGACAGCTCCCCCATGCTGAACGTACTGAGGACGGCCCTCCAGGAAGGACCGGAGCCATCTGCAAGCAGAGCCCCGATCCCAACCTCAGAGAGCCGATCCAACAGGATACCGTGGTCGACGGTATCAAAGGCCGCCGACAAATCCAGGAGAACCAACAGGGTAGAGCAACCCCTGTCGGCCGCCCGGATTAGGTCATCTTGCAGCGCGACCAAAGCTGTTTCGGTCCCCCGACGAGGCCTGAACCCGGACTGGCAAGGATCGAGGCACTGCCGGTCCTCCAGGTACGACTGCAACCGAACCGCCGCCACCCTCTCGATCACCTTACCCAGAAACGGGACGTTAGCGATAGGACGATAGTTCGCTAAATCGTCCGGACACAGGCCAGGTTTTTTGAGAATGGGCTTTACCACCGTCTCCTTCAGACGGGAGGGAAAAACCCCCTCGCTGAAGGAGGCGGTGGCGATGACCGAAGCCCACTCGGCCATAGTCCCGCTGGCAGCTTTTATAAGCCAGGCAGGGCAGGGATCGAAAGGAGTAGACGCCGGCCGGCAGTGAGCCATAGCCTTGGAGGCCTCGACAGCAGAAACAGGCCCAAGCTCCTCCAACCGAGGCGACGAAGGCGGACCAGCAACCGGGGATGCCGGGGCAGTGCTACTGCAACCGGAGTCGAAGCCGGTCCGGATGGCCTCAATTTTAGTTCGAAAGAAGGCTGCAAAGTTCTCACTACTGAAATCAGTAGGAGGAGGCCTTGCCAGACTAGGATTGGTGAGGTCCCGAACCACTCGGAAAAGCTCCGCCTGGCGGCTCGAGGCCTCACCAATTCTCAGGAGAAAAAGATCTTTGGGCCTCCCTGATCGCGTTGGAATAGCGCCTAGTCTGGGAAATAACGGCAGCCTTGTTATTTGCCGTCTGGTTCTTCTCCAGCTGCGCTCTAGTCTTCTCCTCAGCTGCTTCATTGCTCGGAGCTCAGACGTGAACCACGGTGAGGACCGAGCTCGGCACCGGAGAAGATGCTTAGGGGCGATCCGGTCGATGGTATGGGCAGCTGTATCAAACCAATGGTTAGCCACAACCTCGGCCGGCGCGCCAGCCAGTTCTCCAGGAAATACCCCGAAGGCCTCCTGGAACCGTGAAGGGTCCATAAGTCTCCGGGGGCGGGCCAAAACAAGAGGCCGATGGTCCCCGCGAGGAGGGCCGGAATCGCCAAGGGGAAAGAGAGCAGGTGATGGTCTGACCATGACACAGGGAGGGAGACAATGCCCCTACCTCCAGACTCGAATTCCCGACATGGAGGAAAACACCAGATCCAGGGTATGGCCAGACCTGTGAGTGGGGCATAAAACATGCTGAGACAGACCCATGGAAGCCATGGATTCCATGAATTCCAGAGCTGCACCAGAGAGTTCACCGCCGGCATGCACATTGAAGTCGCCCGCAACCAAAAGGCGCAGGGACCTCAATAGCGCAGCGGCGATAAACTCGGCGAGCTCTGGGAGGGATTGGGCTGGGTTGCGGGGAGCACGGTAACCCAGCACAATGCCAAATCTGTCCCGCTGTCCCACTAACAGGTGAAGGCACTCTAACCCCCTGGCTAACCAATGTCGAGGCCCTGCAGACAAAAAAGAGTCCCGATAGACGATTGCGACCCCTCCACCCTTCTGACCCTCCAGCCTTCCCACACCCTGAACCAAGTACCCGGGTGGGCACAGAAGGGAGAGCGAAGCCCCCCCCTCCTCACCCACCCAGGTCTCGGTAATAAGAGCCAGGTCAGTCCGCCCATCTAAGATGGAATCGTATATGATGGGGATTTTATTGTGGACTGACCTGGCATTCAGCAGAGTGCAGGAAAGGCTGGAGGCACTGGAGAAGTGACTCCCGGACTCGTGGCAGCGAGCCGAGGGGTCAGAACGCGGGACAGGCCGAAGATGCCTGACCCGGGTTCTTCTGATCGGACGAACCCCCCGGCTACAAGCGTACCGCCCACGGCCCGTCACAGTTGGTATGTGAGCCCCTGCAATCATGGCAATTAAAAAAAAAAAACGGATATAAAATACAAATGGATATAAATACAAATCAAACAAATGACCCGTTGGACAGGGTCAAACAACCACTAAAATAGATAGATAAATACAAAGCTACAATACAATAAAGAAAAAAATAAAGAAAGAAATATAACCATGAGTAAAAATGAGATAAAATAAATATAAAAATATTAAGAAAAATGCAAAATACAATTTACCCCGCCAGAAGCCAGGTGGAAGAAGCATAAATAAAGGGGAGATGGAATCAAGGGATCAAATGGGATAAGAAGGGGATGCAGGTAGAAGCAGGCTTGGTTCAATGATAGTACTATAGTAAAGCCAGGATGGAGGTGGGCAGACCAGCGAGCCCCGCAGCCAGAACACCATCCGGATGTCTCCGGCGGCCGACCTGCCGTCCGAGCGTTAGATGAGAACAAAGCAACGCAGCAGAGAACCGGCCTCAACAGCCGCACCGGCGGCCGAAAAGCCGCCCGAGATAGAACCAGCGGCCCGGACACAACCAGGGATGGCCCCCGGCTCGCCGCCATGTTGAACTCCGGCGACCAGCACGCTGTACAAGGCACCACCCATGGCCAGCTGCTGCCTCTTCGGGCCAAAGAGTAGATGAAACAAAACACCCGGTTGGAGCAGGGTAAACGTAAAGACACACCCTGAGCCTCTCCGGCGGCCGCCCTGCCGCCCGACAGAATCCCACCAACTAAGGCGCCGCCAAATGGCGTCAGCTCACGAACGCCGGCAGCCGACATACTGCCCGAGGATGGGGTCATCAGCCAGAGCTGCCCCCTCGAACCACAGGACCACTCTGGCGCGCCGGCCAGCGATGAAACTCCGGCAAAGGGCGGCGTCAGCTCTCGGACGCTGGCAGCCGAAACGCTGCCCGAAACCGACAGCCGCCGCAAGACGGCTCCTCCCACCCCGCGGCTCAAGAAAGTCCAAACGGGACTCGCGGCTGCAGCCGAGCAAAACTCGACCACAACCGCGGCCAACAACTCCCAAGTCCTCCAAACCGTCGGGGGGGCGAGCCAGGCCACCAGCACGTCCCCCCCCCGGCGGCGCCCGCCAGGAGCGGGACGCCATCGAGAGCAAGGACGGCCACGGCACAGCCAGAAAGGAGGGACGGAGAAGCGTCCCAAGAAAGAATGCAAAAAAGAAGAGGTGGGGAGAAGGGGAAAGAAAAACAAAAAGGGAGAGGAGAGTGAGGGAGAGGGGAGGGAACACTCAGCCTTACCGGGCATAGTTGGAAATAGTATTTCTGCCGGACTGCTCGTCTAATCGGCGAGCCACGCTGAGCCCCTTTGAACCCCCTACAACCCCCCAAAACCCCCAATCCCTGAATCCCCTAGCAGGTTCCTCCACCAAGTCCTCTGGCGGGACAAAAACTTTTAAATAAGAAAAATGCCCATGGCAGCGGTATCCCAAAAAATAAACAGAGCGCTGGGACGCCGGAGCAAACGGGAAACGCTGCCGCCCGCCATCCATGTAGGAACAGGGCCAGGTGAACTCGGCTCCAAAGGTACAAGGCAGGCGAGATTCTTCACTTCATTTCCTTGGCTCTCCAGGCAGCCCTCTTTCCAGGAACCCAGGAGAGCACTCAATGTTCTGGGGGGTAAAGGGGGATGCGAAACCTCTCTCGGGAGCCTGAGGCAGAGATTCAGGAAGACTAACCGGGGGCAGCACATGCACGGATTTAGAGAGAGGACTATCCATCTGGGGAAGTGACGAAGCAGGATCGGTCCCAGTCAAGCCACCTCTTCAGGGGGCCCTCAAGGAAGAGCAGACCTCAACCCCTCTTGTTTTGCTAACTTTGGCTCTGGTCCTGGCTGCCCATTTTGCAATAAATTGACACAGGCAGTACTGGCTTTGCTTGGTTCTTCATTTCATTTACTGCCTCACGTCCACTTTAACTCTCCTGGTAGCTGCCACGGGGCAGGAAGGAGGCGTGTGAGGGATCAGTGCCCCATTAAAGGATTTGGTACTAAATTAATGGTTCGGGATTGCACTACCCATCTCCCCTAAAGAAGCTTGGCGCTTCAAATCCCGGGTGCCACACAGTGGAGTGAGCTCCTGCTATTCACCCCAGCTCCTGCCAACCTAGCAGTTCGAAAGCATTTAAATGCAAGTAGATAATTAGGTACCACTGTAAAGCGGGAAGGTAAAACAGTGTTTCCTTGCAGCGATGCCGGCCACATGGCCATGGACTTGCACAACACTGGCTCTTCGGCTTGAATACGGAGATGAACACCGCCTCTAGAGTTGGGCATGACTAGCATGCATGTGCGGGGGGGGAACCTTTACCTTTACCTTTTTAAGTCTGGCCTTCTCATGATAAGAGTAAGTTAGCCTGAGCCGAGTTATTTCGGCTTCTCGGAAGAGAGCAGGTGCCTGCTTTTATTGGCTTTCCGGGTGCCCCACAGTGCTTGGGGAGCGCTCCCCAAGTACCTCATTTCAACTCCCCCCCCCATCTGAATGCCTCCCCAGAGAGGCGGGCTGACCACCAACAAATCAGGGCTGGTGCAGACGCTTGCTTTCATTGCATGTCTGTGGAAAGACGACTAAGTCTCCTGATCAGAGACAGGGAATGGGATGGGGTCTCAGGACGATGGGATACCAAACCTGGCCCCAGCAGGGCAAAAAACACAGCTGACAATACAGCAGCAGCAACCTGCAGCTTTAACATTGCACTGCCACTCACAACTACAGCTTCACAATCCCCAAGGTTGGAAGGCTGTTCTTCCTTTCCCCCCCCCCTCTCTCTTACATGCAGATTATTCGGGACAACATAATAACTAGGTCACTTCCCTAAGCTTCTTCCTTGGAGCTCAAGCCTTCTGACCCTGGGGGCGGTCGGGGAGTAGCTGCTGCTCTCCATGGAGAAAGGAGAGTCTGCCTAAGGCCAGGATGGGTGAAACACACCAGCCTTTTCGGATTCAGTATTAAAAGTGGAATAACCTCTCAGGAGGCTAATGTAAAGAAGTGAATTGTTTATTAATTAATGGCCACTGGGCATGGGGCATCCAAGGAGCAGGCAGGGCACACAGAGCCGCTCCCAAGGCCCACAAAAAGGGTCACTCAGGGGGTACCAAATGCCACTGACTGAAACAAGAAATAGAAGGACCCAAAGTGAAATGCATTGGCAACTTTAAACAAAAAATCCAAAAGATTCAGAAGGAACAGAGTATGTTGCATATGACCAGTTACATTTAATGTGTATTGTATAAGAAAGCGAAGTAACACACTTCAGTGGCAAACAGAGGAACAACAGTGGAATTAAACACACACACACACACACACACACACACACACACACACACACACACACACACACACACACACACACACACACGTGCACGCAGCCGCACAAAGAACTGAACTGAATCATTTCCTCTGCTTTACTAAGGAAGGGAAAGTAGCTTCTCTGCTTCAATTCCCCAGAATGAATCCCAAGGTGTGCGCGCGCACACACAAGCACATCCCAGAGATTGAGGAAGTAAAACAAGAAAGGGTGCCTTTGTCCAGAGAAAAAGCTTTCACTCCAGGGGGGAAAACCCTGCAGAACGGGGAAAGGAAGGTGTTTTTTTAAGACCATGAACAGATCCTGCCTCTGTCCCAAGCCTGCAGCGCCAAAGGAAACCTCCACTTGCCACAGAACCATTCAAATAGTGCCCAAGCAAAGGCCTGTTGAGTAAACCGGCCCCCCTCCCACAAATCACCGGGATTCTTCAGGAAATCTTCCTGGGACCTGTGGGCGAACATCCCCCTGTGCACACTCCCTCCCTGGCCCCCTTCACCCTCTGCCTTGTTGTGCAGACAGGAACTCTCTGGCAGCCTCCTTTCCACGGACAAGACCTACCAAGCACCAGGAAAGGATCGCACACACGGGCCAGGTGCTTTCCAAGAAATCCAAGGTGACCCCCAGGGCCCAGTTTGGGTTCTAGCCGGCTCACAGAGAGACCTCTGCCCCAGAAAAAACAACCAAGGAGGTCGGAAGGGTTTGCAACACGACACCCCCCCCTTGGAACAAGGCAGGCTTTGCACCTGCCCTTCCTGCCCGTCCCACCTGACCCAGCGCTGAGGATATGGAAGTCTGGAAAACTGGTTAACAGGGGAAGGTGGCTCTGCCTTTGCTAGTGAGATGCCCGAAACCGCACACACCGCTGCCAACTATGTCAGTCCCAGGGCAGAATTAGGACCGGCTTTCTGCCGTTTGGGCACCCCCACTGCTGGCCACCCAGGCTCCATGGGCAGATATGCTATGAACCACAGCAGAGGAACCAACTACGTTGGTTGAGTCATGGCTACTGGACTTTTTTTTTTCAGAGAGAGAGACTATGGTCTATCTAATATGGCTATCCAGGCCACTCTGTTCATCTTAAGAACCTATTTCAGAGCAGGGTGACAAGAGGTCAAAGTGGACTATAAGATGGAGGACTCGCAACTAGCTGTATTCAGACTGAGGAAGCTGTTTGGGTGAGCAGCGAAACGTTTCTATCTCTGAAGGAAAAGAAGTCCAGTTGCCATGTCTCACTAAACTCACCTGGGTGACTGAGAATCTTCACAGACAACTATGTGGGTTATGACTCTCGTGAGATTCCTGCTTGCACATTGACCCTCCAAGGGCTTCCCTTCCACGTTCCAGCCACCCAAGCCGCCTGCCTGCTGCCAAAGATACTGGATTCCCACCCTGAGCCTCCTCTTCCCTTCCTTGCCTAAGAAACACTGCAGGCATTGGACACATTCACTCATCCCTTTGTTGTTGTTGTTGTTGTTGTTGTTGTTGTTGTTGTTGTTGTTGTTGTTGTTGTTGTTGTTGTTGTTGGGGGGGTCCCCCAGGGGATTTTTGCCTCACTAATAAGATTTTTTTGGGGTGGAGAAGTTCCGAAAACCTTGCAGCGCCCTGCCAGGGATGAAGGTGCTGCCCCAACAGTTCTGCCCCCCTGCCAGGGTCCATCAAGCTCTTGCCATGATCTTCCAGAAGGAGGCGGTGTGTCCGGCAGGGGCGGTGCGCCAGTCTTGCTCTCCTGCCCATGTCTAGCCTGAGCAAGAAGAACCATTAGGCAAAGAGGCCTGCCGGGGACACGCCCGCCACGCCTCCCTGGGCCCTTGCCCTCTCCACTCACAGAGGCAAGGTGTGGCCCGGCTCTGACAGCCAAGGCTGGGGAATGGATGCCCCCCCCCCAGGGCAGGGCCTTGGCTCCTGAACCTCCGGAGTAGGCAGGGAGGCTCCTTCTGCAAAGCAGCGGCTACTGAGAGCCAGTGTTTGTCCTCCCGGGCAATGCACTGCCAGCCTGAGTCCAAGGGGACTTCCTTCCAGTTGGTCCTTGGCAGAGCAGGCAAAGGATGGCCAGCCGTGCAGACTGTTTCCTCCAGGAAAGGGACTGGGGGTGGGGGTGGGGGCAGAAGAGACCAGCAGGGCCTGAGGCATGCAGCTCACGCTCCCATATATTAATGAGGGTTAGGGATGACCACGCCAGGCTGCTGAAACCAAGTCCCGTAAACAGTCATTCCACAGGTGGCACCGGAAAAGGAGAAGGGGCAGTGAGTGGGGAGTCCCCATTTTCTCCCCTCCCTCCCCCCCCCCCCGGGGGGGAGCCATGGAAAAATCTGCTTGCAGGCTCCTCCCGGGAGAACGCCAGTGATTGGCCTGCAACACTGACCCCAGAGGACTCTGCTCTTCCCGTAAAGAGAGAGAGAGAGTGATTTTTGATAAGGTGAAGATGACAGGAGCATCCCACGAGTTGGGAAGGGCAGGAGGCAGGGGTGGCCCCGGATCCCCACCGGCTGGCTCTTCTGGGGAGACCCGTGGGGGAGCTGAGCTCCCACCCATAGGCTCCCTGGCCAGCCACAGAGCAGGCAAGGTGAAAGCCCATCCCTCGAGGAAAAGAGAGCTGCTCAAAGACAGAACTCACTTACTTATAAAGGTCGTTTTAGCCAGAGTGATGGGGGGGGGCATGTGATTTTGTTTCTAGATGCATCCCTCAAACTCACCACGTTCCAAAGCAACCAAAGTGCCCTCTTAGGTCTGGTGAGGAACTTTTGCCCAGAAGGATGCAGCTGGGGCAGGAAGCAGCGAGACCACCAAGGGCCTCCCCCCTCCCCCAAAGTGCTTCTCATTCAGCCAGGCTGGCCATCTCCCCCAGCGCCCTCTCTCTTCCCCAGAGGCGACTCCAAAACAGAAGGGCCCACATGCAGGCAGGGACAGAGTCCAGCAGGGACAGAAGGAAGCTAATCTTAGCCTCGCCATCATCCGACTTAAAGACATAAAAATAGCAAGGGGCTGCATCCAGGAGGAAGCCACACAACCGCCAATCACGCCGTGGGCTGAACCAAGTTGTGATGAAGGCTGAGGCAGATCCTGGACCACTGGGTGGATCTCCCCAGCCCAGGTGCGGGGGGGGAGGGCAGCTCACCTATTCGGGGCTCCAACTAACCGGCCTAGGTAGGAGGTGTCCTCCTTCAGCCCAAAGGGGACTCCAGCCGCCCCCGAAGGCAGTCCACCCATACAGGCAGAGGAAGTGTCTGGGCCAGCCAGGTGTGGACGCCTGGTTCTTCTGCCCAGCCATCTCTTTGGGTTGCAGTGGGGATCGGTCTGTTCTGGTCAGGATTCCGGGGGCAGCGGAATCCTGAGCACCTGGACTGAACTCACCCACGGGGGGGGGGGGTCTGCAGAGGCCGTCCATTCCAGTACAGGGAATGACAAGCGGGGGCTCTCCTCCCTCAACCCCATCCCCCCCATTAGCCAGCCCACGGAGCTCTGGGAGGCAGCAACAGCCTGGCGGGCGGCCTGTTTGCAGCCTCTCCCCCGACGGCGCCCCCGCCCGTCCCCGTCCCCCTCGCCCTTTGTCTTCGCCTGCAAGCCCTGGGAAGCCCTGGGCTGGGCGCCGAGCTTGAGCGGTGGCGGCAGCGATGATGATGATGATGATGGGTCCCTGGAACCATTCCCCCCTCCAGCAAGAATGGGGGGGGGGCGGGCGGGGCTGCATTGCCGGAGGGGAAGGGCGCCGGGCGGTCGCCGGCCGCCGCCCAGCCAGGCGCCCCTTGAACCGACCTGGGCGGAAGAAGGGACCGGCTGCCGGGCGGCGGTGGGGAGAACCGGCCTCGTCCTGCCAGAGGGATGCGCGAGAGGGACTCGCGGCGGCGGCGGCGGCGGTGCCGGGCTCGCGACTCCGTGGCCTGGGCCGGGCCGGCTCCGACGGGTCGCGCCTCGCAGCGCCCCGGGACAGCTGGGCGGGGGGGGGTGACCCTCCTGGGCAAGCGCGCCCGACGGGGGTGGGGGTGGAAGGAGGAGGAGGAGGAGGAGGAGGGCGCCCCGGGCTCCACGTGCGGGGGGTGTGTGTGGGAGAGACGAGAGCCGCGCCCTCCTCCTCCTCCTCCTCCTGGGGGGGGGGGTCGGGGGGGGGGTCGGGGGGGGTCTCCGAAGGGGCCTCACCCAGCATGGAGAAGATGAAGTCCTTGGCGGTGTGGATCTCGAGGGCGCGCTGGTCGTCGTAGTCGCGCTGGTCGTGGCGCGTGAACTCCTGGATGAGCCGGTTGAGCTCCTCGACGCGGGCGCCCGAGCGGAAGTCCAGCTCCGGCGGGCACGAGGCCGAGGAGGAGGAGGCCGAGGAGGAGGCCGAGGAGGAGGCCGGGGGCAGCAGGAGGGCGGCGCCGGGGGCCAGGAGAGAGGACGACGACGACGACGACGACGGGACCCCCGAGCCCGAGACGCCCGCCTTGGCCGCCGCCACCGCCGCAGCGGCCATCTTCGCCCCCGACAGCCAGGCGGGCAGGCAGGCAGGGAGGGGAAGAGCCCCGGTCGCCGCCGCCGGGATGGCCGCCGAAGGAGGGCGGGGGAGGAGGCTCACGAAGACCGGCGGGCGGCCCTCCCCGCCCAGCCCCACCCCCGCCGCCAGGCCCCGCCCGCCGCCCGCCGCCGCCGCCGCCTCCTCCTCCTCCCCGTCCGGCGGGGAAAGAAGCGGCAGCCCCGGCGATCAACAAGCGGCCGCGCCCGGGAACCAGCAGCAGCACCAGCAGCAGGAGGAGGGCGAGGGCGAGGGCGAGGAGGGCGGCTCCGGCGGCGCTTAAAGGGGCCGCGCACGGGCCGCCCTGCGCGCTCCCGCGCGGCCCCCAAGAAGAGCCGCCGCCGCCGCCGCCGGGAAGAGCGGGCGGAGGCATCCCGGAGGGCAGGCGGCAGGCTTCCCCGGGCCGCGCCGCACCACCCCCCAGCGCCCCATTCCTCCCCCCGCCCGGCCGGCCACGCTCTGCAGGAGGAGGAGGAGGAGGGCCGCCTTTGGGGGAGGGGGGGGCGGCCGGCGTCGTCGTCCCCCGCCCGAGAAGCCCACCCGCGAGCAACGGCCCCGCTCAGGCCTCCCGCCGCCTTCCTGGCTGGGAGGGCTTCCCTCCGGCTCCCTCGCTGCTGCCTCCCCCACACACACACACACCACCACCACCTCCATACGCCCGAAGGCGCAACAGCATCACCTCCGGCTTAAGATGCCCACCCTCCACCCCAGGCCGGAGAGAGCCTGCTTCCCACAGGACGCCTGCCGCCGCCGCCGCCTCCTTTTCCCCGCAGTCCTGTGTGTGTGGGGGGGGGCTGTGTTGCCCCCTCTTGTGCTCATGGCCACCGCCAGACCCCCTAAGACAGCGCCGAGGGGCGGATCGGGACCACCTCGCCCTTGGCCCTGCAAAGCTTGCTGCCCTTTCCCTGCTGGCAAGGAGGGCACCAGGTCCTGCAGCATTTCCAGGCTTTTAAAAATCTTGGGGGGCAGAAGCACATTCCACATTCATAAACTGGGAGGTTTTCCTTTTTTGAAGAACTGAATCCCCTGGCTTTTTAAAACAGGAGTTTAAACACATGTACAGGGCACACAAGCTCTTCCCCATCCCACACACACACATTTACCCAGGGCTAGAGGATTCCAGAAGGACAGAGTGTTTTGGACTTCATGAAACAGTGAAGCAAAGGTGTGGGCAAATGCAACACATACCAGGGAGCAACAACACACACACACACACACACACACCATTTATCCTCTTGGGTGAACTGCTGTTTCCCTGCTGTCTCCACCAAATGGAGACTAGAAAGCTGTCTTCCCATTTCTAAAGGCTTTCCTTGGGGGGGGAAATAAGAAAACCTAGATCAGAGCAAAGGTCCACAAACAAGCATGTTGCATGCATGTTTTCCAAAAGATGCCCCCTTTGACTTTTGAAATTAAAAAAGGAAAAGATTCTAGTTGGCAAAGATCATCACTCGACACCAAACTTCCATCCTATGTCTGTGAAGATTCTCAGGTTATCGGGAAGTTGAGTCATGGGATCTGGAGTTCTTTTCTTGAGAGATCGAATAGTGGTATGGGGCGGTATATAAGCAGAACACTTTGAGTAGCAAAACGTTTCAATCTCTCAAGAAAAGAAGTCCCGTTGCCAGGACTTCCAGACATCCACACGATGTGAAAGACAGATGGTGAAGAAAGAGAGGGACAAAATCTTCTCATTGACCAAGGCAGTCAAAGCTGCCAGTCTTGCCACCAGCCCTGAAGCCAGATTGAAAGTTATTTATTTATTTATTTATTTGTTTGTTTGTTTATTTATTTAATGATTCATCTGCCAGCCACCTGGCCTGAGGGCCACTCGGGGCAATGAACCCATATCTGGGTGGTGAACAATATGGATCTCAGCCAGGAACACCCTGGAGCAGAGAAGCTACAACCTGCTCCAGCACCTTCCCCACCAATGGGATATTAGCTGGCATTTATCCAATATCATGGGGTCCAAGGAGGGGTTCCTTCAAGAATGGTCTCGCTACTGCCTCTTTTACCCGAGCAGGGATCCTTCCCTACTGCAGGAAGGCATTCAGGACCTCTTGGACCCAATTGGCCCATTCCTCTCCGGCCGCTTTTTATCAGACAGGAAAGGCAGATGAGGGGCAACCAATAGCCTCCTTCACACGGGGCTGCGACTGTCACCCCCTGATAGAAACGCCGCCTCCTGGCACAGCAGAAAACAGGCTATCTGCTACCTCTGCACCAAATTTGGTAGTGCTCTGAGGTCCGGTTTCAAAGTTATAATGCTTTGTTTGAGGCAACCCCATTTCGAGTTGCCTGATGGAATGCTGAGTTGTACTGTGGCACAATAAGGATTGCTGTGTTCTCCCACATTAATATTGCCGCTGTGGAACATGATTCAGCCAGACAAGGAGAAAAAGGTGGGACGATCCACACCAAATTGAAAACTAGACTCAAAATCAGAGAGTACAGAATGTTATCTCCTGGGCTGTGGAAGAAGCTTCTCCAGCTGTCTTGTTTTGTGTTGCTCAGGCCCCCTTGTAATCTTTACCAGTTGAATCAGGAGTCATCCTGTATTTATTAGTGTGGCAAAGAACAAGGCCTGTTACTGCCCTCCCTTGGTCAGGACTAGGAGTACAAAGCTAGAGAGGTTTGCTAAAAGGGCCCCTGCAAATTTTACAGAGCAAGGAGGAGAATGGCAGCGGCCTTATTCAGGCATCAGATTTTGAGGCCTGTGTTCCTCAATCCAGGGGTGGATTTTTCTTTTCTTTTTTCTTTTTTGAAAAAAGCATGCACAGTTCTTAAATGTCTTTGTTTAATGGCAAATGCTGCACAGGGTCATAGAAATTAATCATGGCCCTGTAGCTGAGAGCTGATGGAATGCTCTTGAAGTGCACCGTCAGCAAAGAGGAGGAGGAGGAGGAGGAGGAGGCATAGATCTTCACCGCTACAGATGAGATCACGGGGTTGCTGTGAGACACAACTGAGACCCATTCTGTTAAAAAGAAAAAAAAAGCACACAAAGAGCAGCTGAAGGAAAGGCACTGGGGTGGGAGGGAGGAGGAAAGAAAACTGCCAATCGGAGGTTCATGGCACAAGGAAAAAAACAGATGGAATTCTGATAACAGCTTCCCCGAGAATGCTCCTTGACTTGCCTAATGGAAGTGCCTGAAACAGTCAGTGAGGACAAAAATGGTTAATGCCCTCTTTAGAAAATCCAGACAGAGCTGATCCCTTTATTGTGCCAACCAACAAAGCCCCCCCCAAACCATGTGTGCTTCTGAGGATGTGTGTGAAAACAGCAATAAAAACCCACACAGAGAGAAAGAATTTCATCTCTTCACCAGGCAAGAGGGACTGAAGATCCAGCCTCCCCCCACCCACCCACCCACCCTGGTTTTTCAAATCTTAGATGAGGGGAATGGTGTGGGTTGATTTTGGCAAGGTTCTTGCTAAAAGTCCCTTGTGATATTCTTGTAGCCAGGCAGGTACATGTTGGCCGGGATGTGGTGTGGATTTGCAACTGGTTGATGGGCCATACTTTGTCAGTACTTACTAACAGTCTTTTGTCATCCTGGAGAGTTGTGGGACCCAATGAGATCTCTCCTGGGCCAGGTTACTGCTCAGTAATTTTGGTTTTTTAAAATCTTGGCTAACAGGGCAGAGGGGATTCTTGTGAAATCTGTGAGAGATACTAAAGCAGAAGTAGCTATAACTAAGGTTCATGATGCCAGGTGACCTTAATATATCGAAGAAGAAGGCAAACCCAGCACAAATGGCCAGAATTCTATGGTCCCATCCACAGCCGCCTAAGTACAACAGCATGAGCCACGGTGGCAACTTGCCCTTCATAATGGAGACACCGCCTGGAAACCTTCTTGCCCAGCAGTTGCATGACTTGTCTTGGAATGAGGAATGCAAGCAATGAACCCCGAAGCACCCAGATCGCCCAAGGCAGCCTGGTGTCCCATTGTTTATATGCAGTATTGTAAATTGCATTGAGTCTACTAGCAAACTGTTCCTCAGCTCACATCTGGTGCTTCAGGTTGCAGGCATCGGTTGAGAGTCACTGGATCCTTAAGAATACTGTGTTGGTACTGCAGATATAGTTATCTCGTAAAGATGGCTCAGGATTGCTTTTCTGGTTAATATCATTTTGATGTTTGTAAATATACAGAAGTATTCCATTTTTATTTATTTATTCATTTTAGAGTATTTTTGCCCCACCTTTCTCCTTGGAAAAGGACCCAAGGCGGTTTACAGTAAGAAGAGACAATATACAGTCCATTACAATTAAGACATGCAGTATTCAGTTTGAGAAACAGGGAGTGGAGGGGGTACCTTACAGCAGTGGTCCCCAACCCCCGGGCCGCGGACCGGTGCCGGTCCGTGGACTGGTTGGCACCGGGCCGCCTGGGGAGGCTGGGGAGGCTCCTCCCCTTTTCCTCCGCCGCCTCACCTCCTCCTCCTCCACTCCCCCCGCAGGCAGCCAGAGGAGGAGCTCCTGGGCCGGCGGGCACGGCGCCTCCTCCGGGGCCCGGGGGCCCGCCCGGGCTCCTGGGCGGGCGGGCCCCGCCTCCTCCTCCTGTCGGCCTCCTCCGCTGGGGAAGCGGCATGCCAGCAGCCGCCCGGGTTCGGATGAGGCCACGACTCGGCGGCCGCAGGCGGGCGCCCGGTGCCAGCAGCGAGACCGTGCGCGGCTCCTGGCTCAGGCGCCCCGGTGGCGCCCGGGGCCGGAGACGCCACCCCCACCGGCCTCCCTCCTCCTCCTGCTCCCGCCTCCTCCGCCCGAAGGCCACAGCCGGAGGCAAGCGGCGGCGCAGAGGTGCTCCACCGAGGCGGGCGGCGGCGGCGGCCACGGGCGCCCCGCCGCCGGCTGTGGAACCACAGCTGAACCCGGGTGGCTGCTGTGGCCACGGCCCCGGCCGCCGCCGCCCGCCTCAGTTGGGGCACCTCTGCGCTGCCGCTGCCTCCGGCCGCCGACAGGAGGAGGAGGAGGGGGCCCGCCCGCCCAGGAGCCCCGGCTGCTGCTGCTGGTGGTGGTGGTGGAGGCGAGCGGACGCCAGAGGCCCCAGCTGGCAGGCGCGCCGCCGCCGCCGCCGCCGCACCCATGGCACCCCAAGGTACACACGCTCCTCCCCCGCTCCTCCTCCTCCTCCTCCTCCCTCCCCCATCCCCCCCCGCCCCCCACACCCTCCCCTGCCCCTCACACACACCCCATCTCCCTCCCCACCCCCACCCCCAGGCCACGGGAAAATAATCAAACAAATACCGGTCGGTGGAGACAAAAAGGTTGGGGAGCACTGCCTTACAGCATTAGAAGGCAACATTGAAACTAACAATTGATAACATAGTGTCAATATAATCATACAAGGAGAGGTATAGACACAAAGTTGTACGTTATTATAGACACAAAGTCTGTGAAGTCATGTATGGTATCCAAAGACATGTAATACCTGTAGGTAGTCTATCATTCAGGGAAAGCTTGCCTGAAGAGAAAGGTCTTTGCCTGTTTCCAGAAGGACAACAGAGATGAGGAAGTCCTGGCCTCCAGTGGGAGGGAGTTCCAGAGTTTTGGCGTAGCAGCCGAGAAGGCCCTTTCATGGGTTCCCATGAGATGTACCAGACACACCCGTCTCCCAATCCTGCAAGGTACTAATTTCCTGCTATTCGGCACTGGTGAGGCCCGGTCTGGAGTCCTGTGTCCAGTTCAGAACACCACAGTTAAAGAAAGATGCCAATGAACTAGAAGAGGTGTGTTCAAGGAGGGCCAGATTTGGTGAGGTAAAAATGTTTGGGGGCCGACCATTCAGCCTGAAAGGGGGGGGGAGGGCATGGTCCGTAAGCATCCGCAACAGCCACAGATGCTCCGGTTTCAAGGTGCTCAAGGGCCCAACAGCTGTTGCATGGCCTGGGAATCAGCCCACGTGCACCCAAGACGCACCACTGCTCACATCTGCTGCCCTCCCTTGCAAGGAGGTGGGGAGGACACTGCAGCAACGGAGCCAGGAGCATTGAGGCAGGGTGGGTGTCTAGGGGGACAGACGGAGGCTGGAAGGGTAGGCAAACCATAAAACGCAAGCTGATGTTTCCATCCAGAATGGAGAGGGGCTGGCCAGCAGGGAAGAGTGACAGGGAAAAGAGGCTGCGGGCCACTCAGAATTTAAAACAGGCCACAAATGGCCTCCGGGCCAGATTTTGGACATGCCTGCTTTAGCCTGGTTTTGCCCAGCACAGTGACTTGTGGTCACATCACTACAATATCACCACATATCCCCCCTCAGGTGCCTTTTTTCCAGACTAAAGAGCCCCAAATGTTTTGGCCTTTACTCATAAGGGAGGTGCCCCAGCCCAGTCATCATTTTAGTCGCTCTCTTTTGCACCTTTTCCAGTTCCACTATGTCTTTCTTGAGATGCGGTGACCAGAATTGTACACAATACTCCAGGTGGGGCCTTACTATTGTTTTGTATAATGGCATTATAATGTTGGCTGTTTTATTTTCAATCCCATTTTTGATAATCCCTAGCATGGAATTGGCCTTCTTCACCACTGCCACACACTGGGTAGACACCTTCATGGAGCTGTCCACCAACACACCAAGGTCTCTTTCCTGATCCGTCACAATATTACTTTACATTTTGCTACACTGAAACGCATTTGCCATTTGGCAGTCCATTCCCTCAGTTTGGAGAGATCCTTCTGGAGCTCTTCACAATCTTCTTTTGTTTTGTTTTTTATCATACAGTGATTTGCAGTCTTTGATTAAGTTAAAAGGAATTGTGTTGTGGTCACTCTTCCCTGTTGGATCAGTCGCATTAACATTTTGCACCAGATCCTGTGTATTACTCAGGATCAAGTCAAGGATTCTCATACTTCTAGTTGGGTCTTTAACCATCTGTTCCAGGGAACAATCATTTAGCATATCTAGGAACTTTATTTCTTTATCATGTGCTGAACAACAGTTAACCCAGTCCCCCATTATAACCAGGCTTCCCTTCTTGGATGCCTCCTTTACAACTTTCTCCAATTGCCAACCCCCCTCAGGGGCTTGGGTTAGAGGCTGATAGCATATGCCTAGTGTTAGACGATCCTTGTGATCCAATATTCTTACCGACAGAGTTTATAATGGTGACTCCAAGTCACCTAGATATTCCAATCTGTACGATTTTATCACTTCTTTGACATACAAGGCTAAACCACTTCCCGTTTGCCCCTTCCTGTTCTTCCTGTACAATTTGTAGCCTGGGATAACTGTATCCCATTGGTTAGCATCCATCCACCAGGTTTCAGTGAAGCCAATAATATAAATATTTTTATCTATTGCTAAGTATTCCAGATCCCCTATTTTGTTCCTGAGGCTTCTGGCATTTGCAGACAACCATTTGTAGCTGCTTTTCTGATGCAGTCTTTTTAAATCCAGTTGCATCATTAGATTACCTCTTGCATCCTTCTGCTGGAATGCTGGTGACTAGCTCCTGGCTCTGCTCAGGAATTATTACATCCTCCTCACTACTCAAGTAGATACTTTCCCGAACCGGATGCTGCCCAACTCCTGTCGGCTTTCCCCAAGTTATTAGGTTAAAAGCTGCCCTGCACCCTTTTTGTTGTTGAGTGCCAGCAATCTGGTCCCATCATGGTTCAAGTGCAACCCGTCCCTCCTGAACAGGTTTGGCTTGTCCCAAAATGTCCTCCAGTTCCTGACGAATCTGAAGCCCTCCTCTCGACACCATTGCATCACCCACACATTGAGGCTTCTGAGCTCTTCCTGCCTGGCGGGTCCTGCACGAGGAACAGGCAGCACTTCTGAAAATGCTACCTTGGAAGTCCGGGACTTCAATCTTCTTCCTAACAACCTGAATTTGGCTTCCAGGACTGACCGCTTGGCCTTCCCAACCTCATTGGTGCCAACGTGTACCATGACCACTGGCTCCTTCCCAGTTCTGTCTAACCAACTATCTAAATTTCTTGTGATATCTGCAACCTTTGCACCTGAAAGGCAAGTCACCATATGGTTATCATGCATATCAAAAATCCATCTCTCTGTATTTCTAATAATTGAATCACCTAGTTCAAGGAGCTTCTCTCCTGCAATCTGTTCATCTACATGCACCTCATGAGCTATATTAAGAGAGAGGTCTTCAGATTGTTCCCATTGTTTGTCTTCCTGTATCTCATCAAGTGTGATGAGGGAGAGATCCTCAGGTGGAACCTGTTGTTCTTCTGTGCATTCCTCATGAGGTGTGATGAGGGAAAGAGTCTCAAATTGATTCTTCAATTTCAGACTCTCAGGGCTATCCCTTGTCCTTCTACTCCTTTGAGTCACATTCCTCCATGCATCTACCTCTTGAGACAGTGAGACGTAACATCCAAATTCCTGAAGCCAGACTTCATGGGAACTGAAGGAGTGGGAGGGGGAGAGAGAACTAATGAATATGCTGATCATTGCCCTGTGATTGGTTGACCATCAGCATGACTGAAAGATGGGAGAAGACACTACAAATGAAATGCTGCTTCATGTTAGTGACAGGGGGGCTTAGAGCTTCAGACTCTGGATATGGCTTCCAGTTTTGTAGTTCTGAGTGGTAGCATTGCTTAGGTAGTTTTCTTATTTTCTTGGACTGTGCATTCTAAACCATGCTACTGAATAATGCTAGATTTATTTTTCTTTGTATTTCCTTTTTTACTGAGATTTTAAATGATTTTGACTTTTGCTTTTTGCTTTTCTATTTTTTAATAATAGTAATAATATTTTACTAGAGTGTGATTTTTGCCTAAGAGTGAGTGTGGTTAAAGCCCAGTGTCTTGGCCAGAGAAGTAACTTTGGAACTTGGGACAGTTTTATCTATATGTCCTACCTGGAAGGGTTGATATAACTTTTAAAGTACACAACCAGAAGTAAGTCTATGGAGTCTAATAAACTGAGAGGGTTCAGAGCACCTCCACAGGCACTCTCCCTGAGCAGGGATAGGGTGAGGGTACAAGAGTGGTGGGATTTTAAGGTGAAATTGGATCTCAGTGACTAGAACCTCAAAAGCAGTGCAAACTCCAGCCCCCAGCTTGTCCCAAACACTGCAAAAAAGTTTTACCCAAGAGCGGTTCTGAAAAAAAATACAAGACAACAAGATGTATATTTCAGTATTCTCCCAGACAACTGAGCAGATCATGGGAAGGTCCTGGCTGGGTGTCAGCACCAAACTCCGCTTCCTTCAGGGTGTTCCTGGGAGGCCCTTTAGGAATGCCAGGCAAGGGGCACCCCTGGAGGGATGCTGCATGCAGGCCTGCAGCTGGCCAGACAACAAAGTTGCCTGCAACACTTCCCCAGTTACTCCCGAGGAAGCCTCGTGGCAATGTCAGTAACAGGGGCACCAAGGAATCCATCGGAAGGGATAAATGAGATGCCAGGCATCCGTGCGAAAGGTGTTTGGAGGCTGCATTAAAAAAAGGCTCCCATTGGTCACAGGACACAGGCTGGTAGTGGCTGTCCAGTAGGGTACAACCGACAAAGGCCTCATTTCCACAAGGGACAGCGAGTTTGTGCATTGCCCCACCTGTTGGTTTTTTAATGATGTTACATTATGATTTCTTTATTTTTATTATTATTGCTTTTTTTCTTCTATTATTTAGTTTGTTATCATTGTTATTGTTATTGTTGTAAACCACCTGGAGTTCCTTCGGAAGATGGGTGGTATACAAATAAATAAATAAATAAATAAATAAATAAATAAATAAATAAATAAATAAATAAATAAAGCATGGAGCCTAAAACTTAGGCCTACGGGGCGGGGGGAGGACGTGAGCATCCTGGGGAAATGTGTTGACTGAAGCAAAGCAACCCAAGGGATCCCCTTTCCAGCCAATCCACTGAGTATCCACGACTCAGCCAAGTCCTGGGGGTCCCATGTGGCTTTCCCTCTTTTATTCAGAGTAGAAGTGCCACACATAAAAAGCACCACGACCACCACTTGCCTGGCCCCTTTGTGAGAGCCCACGTCAGCTGCCCGAGGGGAGCCTCTGATGTCGGCGAGAGAACGCAGGTTCCAACATAATAATGACTGAAGCCCATGTACCACGATGTCCATAAAGATGGGCAGGATGGCCCCATGGGCAGGATGGCTGGGCCTGGTGTCTTGGTCAGAAGAGCAACAAAAGGCCTGATGATGTGTTTCAGAACTACATCAGCAAATCGAGTGAGGCGCTGGTTTCATGAGACCCATTTCTCGTGTGTTCCAAATACTGAACAAAGGACCATGGAAGTCAAAGACAACGTGTCTTTGTAAGCGTGTCAGTCACACCAACGCCTTGTGAAAAGATGCTCCGAGAGGCTCATCCGATAAATGAGCCTGACCTCGCCAGCACCAAGAGACCCAGGCACTGACAAGGGACAGAGCGTTGGTTGACTGGAACAACGCCACTATTCTTTCACCCTCAGCTGCTGCCCAAGTCACAAGTTGGAAGCACACAACAAGCCCTCTTTCGGCAAGGTGGTGGCAATATGGGTCCCTTGTTCTATATTGTATCCACTTTCTATAGGAAAAAAGTATATGTAATACAGTATTTGTTACACGTCATGGTACATGGGTTTCAGTTATTACTATGTTACAACCAACTTTCTCTTATTCTTTGTTCCCCCACCCCCAGCTATAGAATCATAGAATCATAGACTCATAGAGTTGGAAGAGACCCCAAGGGCCATCCAGTCCAACCCCCTGCCATGCATGAACCCCCATCACCCGACTCCCGACAGGTGGCCATCCAGCCTCGGCTTAAAAACCTCATAAGAACATAAGAACATAAGAAGAGCCATGCTGGATCAGGCCAACGGCCCAAATAGTCCAGCTTCCTGTATCTCAGAGTGGCCCCACCAGATGCGTTTGGGAGTGCATGAGACTAGACATCTGTCTCCTGATACCACTCCCCTGCATCTGGCCCTTGAAGTACCCCAGTTTTAAGCCTGGAGATTATACATCTCCATCATGGTTTGTAACCTGGGATGGACTTCTCCTCCAGGAATCTGTCCAATCCCCTTTTGAAGGCATCCAGCCTAGATGCCATTGTCACACCTTTTGGCAGGGAGTTCCACAAACTAACAACACGCTGGGTAAAAAAATTTTCTTTTCTCTGTTCTCACACTCCCAACCCACAGTTTGAGTGGATGTCCCCTTGTTTTGGTGTTTTGTGAGAGGGAGAAGAGTGTCCCTCTATCCACTTGACTCATGCCCTGCATAATTTTGTATGTCTCAATCATATCCCCCCTCAGGCGCCATTTTTTCCAGAATAATAAGCCCCAAATATTTTAGCCTTTCCTCATAAGGGAGGTGCCCCAGCCCAGTAATCATTTTAGTCACTCTCTTCTGCACCTTTTCCAGTTCCACTATGTCTTTCTTGAGATGCGGTGACCAGAATTATACACAATAATCCAGGTGCAACCTTACTATTGTTTTGTATAATGGCATTATAATGTTGGCTGTTTTATTTTCAATCCCCTTTTTGATAACCCCTAGCATGGAATTGGCCTTCTTCACCGCTGCCACACATTGGGGAGAAACCTTCATGGAGCTGTCCACCAACACACCAAGCTCTCTTTCCTGATCCATCACGGATAACTCAGAGCCCTTGAGTGGATAGATAAAGTTTTGATTTTTTGCCCCAATATGCATTACTTTACATTTGGCTACATTAAAATGCATTTACCATTTTGCAGCCCATTCCCCCAGTTTGGGGAGATCCTTTTGGAGCTCTTCACAATCTTCTCTGGTCCAAAGAAGGAGACTCCTCTACCCTCCATTGCAGCATATTCCACTGCTGAACAGCTCTGTCATGAAATTCTTCCTAATGTTTAAATTGAATCCCTTTTCGTATAGTTTGAAACCATTTCACCGTGTCCTAGTCTCTGAAGCCATGGGAAACAAACCAGTCCCTTCTTCAATGTGTCATCCTTTCAAATAAAAACATAGCTATCTTATTCCCTCTCAGCCTTCTTTTTGAAAGGAAAAAAATTTATAGCTCCCTAAGCCGTTCGTCATAAGACATTTCCTCCAGACCCTCAACCATCCTGATCACCCTCCTCTGTACCCGCTCGAGGTTGTCAACATTCTTTTTAAATTGAGGCACACAGAACTGGACACAGTACTCCAGGTGGGGTCTGACCAGAGCAGAATAGAGTGGTAGTATCACTTCCCTTGATCTAGACACTATGGTTCTCTTGATGCAACCAAGAATCACATTGGCTTTCCTGGACGCCGCATCACACTGCTGACTCATGTTCAATTTGTTGTCCACCAAGACTCCCAGATCCCCTTCCACAGGTACTATTCTGCAGCCAAGTATCCCCCATCCTATATCTGTGCAATTTATTATTATTTTTATCTAGATGCTGTACCCTACATTTCTCTCTGTTAAAAACCATTCAGTTAGTTTTGGGCCAGCACTCTAATCTGTCAAGGTAGTTTTGGATTTTCGTCCTATCCTCTAGGGACTTAGCAACCCCTCCCAATTTGATATCATCTGCAAATTTAATCAGCATACACCGGTTCTCTTCATCCAAGTCATTAATGAAGATATTGAATAGCACTGGATCCAGAACAGAACTCTGGGGCACCCCACTGGTCACATCTCTCCAAGCTGAAGAGAGGCCACTTATGATCACCCTTTGGGTGCAACCAGTCACCCAATTACAAATCCACCTAACACAGTAGCACTATCTATCCTACTAACTTCTTTGTAAGCATACCATGGGGAACCGTATTGAAAGCCTTACTGAAATCTAGAGAAGGAGTATCCACAGTGTCCCCCTCATCCACCAGTCCTGTAACTCTAACAAAGAAAGAGATCAAATTAGTCTGGCCATTGATAAAACATATTCCATACTTGTTAAGATTGTGAGTCCTCATTTTCCTCAATTCTCATTGTCCGTCTGTCCACCTTTGCACATTCCAAAATTGTCTTAACAATCATTTCATCTGGGCTAGACATACAATCTTAACAAAATTCATCGCAAATACAGGATTAAAGGATGTTTGGAGAGAATTAAAGGGCGATGAAAGAAAATTTACTTTTTATTCATCAGCCCACAAAGCTTACTCGAGAATAGATTTTATATTTGTCTCACAAAGTTTGTTATCTAAAGTTGTAAATACAAATATAGAATTGATAAAAACTTCTGATCATGCTCTAATGTCTGTTGAAATAGAAAATAAGAAGAATTATAAGGAAGCTAGAAGGTGGACAATAAACCCTAGAATTTTTCAAACCCCAGATACAGTACAAAAAATACAAAGAGAATGGCTAGAAACCTGGAATATCAATGAAGAAGGTGGTGGTCAAATAGGAGTTATCTGGGACACTCTGAAGGCAGCAGCTAGAGGTTACATAATAAAAGAAAGTGCTATTATAAAAAGTTGAGATGAGCAAAATAAAAAAAAATTGGAGGCTATTATAGCAGACCTTGAATCTCAATTTTTTTTAACCAAAGACAAAAAAAATTTAATTCAGGTTGAGGCCAGGAAAAGGGAATTAGAAGATATAGATCTACAACAAACCCAAAGAAATCTACTATATTTGAAAAGAAACTTTTCGAATACAGTAATAAAAACTCCAAGATGCTAGCAAAATTAGCACAGAAAAGGAAAGAAAAAAGCATGATAGGAAGGATAAAGTTTAAGCGGCAATATATCTACTCAAATGAAAGAAAAATTAAAAGCTATTCAAGAATTTTATCAAAACTTATATACAGCCAATAGAAGTAGTAAGGAAGTTATGGAACAATATATTGACAAAAACCTAAAAGTAAGACTAGCGGAAGAAGACAGGCTTGAAATGGAAAAAGCTATTAAAGAGGAGGAGATAGAGGATGTTATAAATAAGCTAAAGAATGCCAAAACTCCAGGAGATGACGGATTGGGACCAGAATTTTACAAGGTATTCAAATCAATGTTAATTCCTAAGTTAAAGAAGCTTTATAATGAGATATTGGAGGGCAAGCAAGTTCCTTCCTCCTTGGAAACATACCTTAACTATTTTAATTCTCAAGCCTAATAAAGATCCAATAGATGTTGGATCTTACAGACCAATATCACTTATAAATCAAGATGCCAAGATTTTTACAGCAATTCTAGCCAAAAGAATGTATACATTTATAGACAAATATATTAAAGAAGACCAAACGGGCTTTATCAAAGGTAGACAAATGTCAGACACTGTAAGAAGAGTTTTGAATGTTCTTTATGAGATGGGAAGATCACAGGACAAAGCATGCATTTTGTCTCTAGATTTATTTAAAGCCTTTGATTGTGTCCAATGGCCTGCGTTAAAGCTTTTATTAGTGAAATGGGGATTTGGCGAAAAATTTCTAAGTGTAATAAACCAACTCTATTCTCATAGCACCTCATCAATCATTGTCAATGATGGGATGACAGAAAAAATTACCCTAGGCCGAGGAACAAGACAGGGATGTCCTTTATCGCCAGTTCTGTTTTGCATAGTGATAGAGCTACTAGCTAATGCAATAAGGGAGGACCAACTTATTAAAGGTATGGGTAAGGAAGGCAAGATAAAAATCAGTTTATTTGCGTCAACAATAAAAAATCTGGTAGAAAATATATTAAGAATAAAAGCACACCTAAAGGAATTTGGTGAAACAACCGGATTATGTGTCAACTGGCAGAAATCAGAAATCATGCTTTTCAATCAGGATAATTGAGACATGGAAGAGATCTCCAATCACGAACTGAAAGTTTGTAAATGTATAAAATACCTAGGGATACTTTTAGATAAAGACATTAGTAAAACGAAAGAACGAAATTACACAAAAATAAAGGAAGAGATTAGACATAAATTACAAAATTACTCCAAATTAAATTTATCATGGTTTGGTAGAATAGCAATGGTAAAAATGAAAATACTTCCTAAAATAAATTTTCTTTTAGAATGTTACCTATTCAATACACAGAAATTGAAATTAAAGTTTATCAAGATCTTTTAAATAAATTCTGCAATGGTGGAAAAAAAAAAAGCAAGAATAAATAAAAGCTTATGGTACAGATCTCAAAAGAGGGAGGTATAGGCATACCTAATCTTAGAATGTATTACATAGCTAATCAGCTTAGCTCCCTGGGGAAATATTATTTAAACCTCAAAAACTAATATGGTGGGAACTTCAATCAGAGGAACTAAATGAAGACATGAATAAATATGTGTTTAGTTTCCCCAAAAAGGAAAAGTTACAATTAAAAATCCTCTTCTAAGTTCCCTATTGCTCACTTGGAAAAAGTATGGAAAGAAATTGATACAGGAAGGTTCCCGCTTGGTGCGGTGATCGATCAGATAAATTTCCCCACGAACATGAAGAAATTGGGAGACTTATTTAAATTAAGGAAAGTGGCAAGACTAAAAGATTGGATTAAAAGATGACATCAAAACAAGAAATTAAACGTATTCTGCAAACTCAGGAATTGTCCGCCCAGTTAGAAAGCTGGAAAAGAATGGATTAGGAGAAATACACAACTTAGAGGATATACAAAATTTGAAATTTCTGACAACATATGAATCAGAGAAAGGAAATACAGGGAAAGGAACAGTTGGCAAATTATATAAAATAATTCAAGATTCATTTGAGAATAGGGAACAGGACACAATAAGAGAGCTCAAGACATAGAGAAAGAAATAAATAATGATGAATGGAAAAGAATTTGGAATTTGAGGATTTTACCATTATCAGTCAGAATAAAAGAAAACTACTTCAAACTAGTTTTAAGATGGTATATGACTCAGTCAGAATGAATAGAATGAATCCAAAATATTCTAAGCTCTGCTGGAAATGCGAAAAAAGATAGGTACCTATTGTCATTTATGGTGGGAAAGTGAAATAGTTCAAAAGTTTTGGCAAGAGATTATTGAGGAGATAAGAGAAATACTACAAACTGATATTAAATGTGTACCGGAAATTGTTTGTTATCATTACCATCTATCAATGAATATGATGTGAAAACTAAAGAATTAATTCTTATGACAGGAGCTAGACTGATTATTGCTAGGAACTGGAAACTGAAATCAGACCTTAAAATTGCTGAATGGTATAAGGAAGTGTGGGACATAGCACTAAATGATAAACTATCTTGTAATATAAAAGTTTTGAGAGGTGAAATAAAAAAAGATACTTTCTATGATGTTTGGGGGAAATTTATAGATCATGTACTATTAAAAGGGAAAGGGATACAACCAACTTATAACCCAACACAGTTCTGGCGTAAAGGACCTTAAGAAGCCTATTGGAAGAAAAAGAAAAAAAAGATGAAGAAGAAAGAGAAGATGCAAGAATACTGGACGGTTTCTTGGGGGTGGGGGGCACTTTGTACTGTTTATGATTGTCTATTACTGTTTTTTTATATAATTGTTTATCATTGTTATTTTGTCTTTTTTATGTTCAATAAAAAAATAAAAATTTAAAAAAAAAAACAATCATTTCATCTGTTGCAGTGTCTTAGTTGTTCCCGTGTTGTGCCCCACTTATCCTTGCTGCTGTCAGAATGTGTAGTACTAGATAAGTATTTTGTTTGTCTAAATTTTCTGGTAATATGCCCAGTAAAAAGAGTTCTGAGTTAAAGTCTACATGTATTTTTATCATTCTAACAAGCCAGGTATGTATTTTAATCCAATATTTTTTCGCTTTATCACACATCCACCATGCGTGATAGTAACACCCTGTTTTTTTGCACACATTTCCAACATTTATTAGACAGGTTTGGGAACTTTTTAGCTAACTTAGCAGGTGGAAAATGCCATCTATAAAACATTTTATACATATTTTCTTTATATGATGTTAATTTATATGATTGTTAATTTAGAATTTCTCTTTCAAAGTTTTTGCCATTTCTCCAACTTCACATTGTAACCAAAAATTTTGCTCATTGTATGATTGGTTCTTTCACATGCTCATCTTCCATTTTCCATTCTAACAAAAATTATATATTTTCTTAATTATCATCTGAGGATAACAATATTTTATCAAATGCTATCTGTTCATTATAAAAGCAACAGATTTTCAGGTCTTTCTTATACCTAGATTGTATCTGTATTAAAGGCCACCTTGAAGTCACCACCCCTGGGCTAATCAATTCTTCGTTAGATTTTAAATTCCCTTCTAAATCTAGTATATTTTCCCAAGTTTAAAAAGTTTGGGTATGTAAATGCTTCCATAGGTGAAACCCATCTTGGCATTCTCATACAGTATGTAATGTCATTTTCAGTTTCTACCATGATTTTAATAGAGTCCCTAAAGTAATGGTTTTGAAAGTATCTATCATTCTGATGGCATACCAGCTAAGCAGAATTTATTTTAGGTTCTTAAAACTGGAAAGCTTATCAGCTTAAAAATGACTCTCCAAAATCCAAAAGGTAATATATAATGGATCTTTATTTCTAAATAAAATT
The DNA here is from genome assembly GCA_029282475.1 of Phrynocephalus forsythii. NCBI lineage: Eukaryota > Metazoa > Chordata > Lepidosauria > Squamata > Agamidae > Phrynocephalus > Phrynocephalus forsythii. Next base: position 14,779,179 of record JAPFRF010000008.1, on the reverse strand, counting down.
CAGAGTAAAACAAAATTGAAAAAAGATTCAAAAATACATCAAAAAAATCTAACAGACTTAAGGTATGAACTTATTTGCCTACAAAATAACAAACACTAGGTTACTCTCTTTATCTGGTTACATGAATCCATTTTGCCTAATCCAACTAAGTCTAACACTATCTAACTATTTAAGCTGCTTTGCTAGAAGCAGGCTGGATCCAATGATGATGGGGATTTGCTTCTTTCTTCTTCTGCAAGGTTTCGAGGCGAAGGATAGCACGTGATGTGTACTGTCCAACTGTAGGTCTCTGGCTCATCTCTGGAATCTTTGTTATGTCTAAAAAGGTGCATTCTTTAGATACCATTTCTACTGCAAGGGGAAAAGTGCTTTTAATACCAATGCTTTCAATATCAAGCCTAAGAAATCACTCCATGTCCCATCATTCCAGGGAGTATCTGCTGCTTGTACCAGATCAGGACTGTGTCTCTGACACGGGGCTTTTACTTCTGTGTTGGTCTTGTCAAAAGACCTGGGGTGCAGAAATGCTGCCCGTGGATGTTTGCTCTACCCCCACCCCCACAAAGCAAAACAGAAGCTTCTGCGTGGCTGAACAGAACAAGGATTCTTTGGGCAGGGACGGGAACAGAGAAGAACCTGGTGACGTCCTTGGCATCTCCCGGGGGGGGTTTCAACAGCTCTTTTCTGTTCGCCCCAGGGGGGGGCAGGTGCTTTGTCTGGGAGTCGATGGATGGGATGACGGGAGAGAGAGAGAGCTTTCATTTTTAATACATTTTTGACACTTGGTTTGGGTTTTTTTCCCCTTCATTTTTATTGGGGGTCTCAGCATCTGAACCATATCAGTAAGATGCACATTTCCCTGCTGCCCATCTTTCTTGCCTCCTATTTCGAAATTTGTCTCAGTATCTTAATGCCTTCCCCACATCAGTAAGCTATACAAGCATCAGACACGCACCAACATGCCTTCTATGGGTGTTTATACACGACCCCTAAACTCCGCTGCAAATGGCTCCCAGCTCCGGAGCTTAAAAATGTTTCCCCACCAGCTCCGGAGCTAACAGAAAATTAAGTGCAACCACGCCCACTTTAGTGCACCCCAGCACACTTTTCTTGTACCTGCTCTGGGACAGTGAAAAATTTTGATGCGGAGATTGCCGGGCTCTCCTCGCTTCTTTTTGTTGGGTTTTTTTTTTTTTTTTTTTGGCCTCCCGCCCCTTTAAGAGGAACCAGGAAGTAACCGACGCTCGGAGCAACTTCCACCGGCACCGGAGGTAAGGCTTTATTCTTTTGTCCCTTTTTAAGGCTTTTTTCCCTCCCTCCCCCCACGCAGACAGGATCAAGGAAGTGCGGAGTGGTGGGGAGGAAGGAAGAGCGAAAAACCCTCAAGATCTCTGGTCCGAATTTAAGGGACCAGTGGATCTTAGGGGTCGTGTAAAAAGGCCCTATATCATTGACCCCGTTGCCAGAGTCTCCTAATCTTTCCTGGTGGGGTGTGCTTTCTTTTCATTATGCCTTCTCAGCTGGCTTTTGTTGCTGTTAAAATGTCAGAAATGAAGAGTCTAATGGAAAAACAACCACAATAAATAATTGGAGCGGTTCCGAGACTTCCTGGAACCACTGGCCACTGTCTCACACCATCACAAGCACTACACTCAAAACCCGGTTCAAAAATACCATTCCGTTCCTGAGATATCGGGGGGAAATACATCCACCGCCATTTCTGCGGACTGGAGGCATTGCTAGGTGAAATCGGAGGCTTGGGTGGCTGAAAAGGCCACTTTGTATCCAAATTATCAGCTCTCGCTGAAACAAGATAACCGCTGCAGTTCATTTCCTTCATTTCCACAGAGAGTCCATAAAACAGCAGGGGTGCCAAAGGATTAACCACCTACGCCCTGACTGTGTGTCCTAACTAATCAGCGCGCCCCTCATCCGTCGCTGTCTCGTTAATTACGAGGCTGGAAGGGGGTGCTTAGCAAGAATAGATGGCGATAGATGAAGCTGGTAGACCACCACAACAAATTTGCTCCATAGTCCCTGGACCGCGGGAACTCGAAACTCCCAGCCGGTCCCGACTTCCAGAGAGCAGGCTGAGGTCTAGCAGCGACACCAACAGTATAGATCTGCCCTTCCCTGACCACTTCACATTTCCACAGACCCAGCTTGAGTAAAAATGCCAACACTGGTCAAATCCTCTCCTTCCCGGCCGTATCTCAGTTCCAGGAGGATTCTGCCTTCGGTCGGTATGGTTATCAATGACTATAGACCGTCCCGCATTTCAGAATTGAATGAATAGGGCCATTCCCCTTTGCGGAAACCTTTGGAAACTTATTTCTTCTTTTTCAAAGGTTCCCACCAAGAGACGGCCAAGGTCCCTTACTGGTAAATTTAGTTAACCCTTCCCTGGCCAGATTGAATCCTATTCTCTGAGCATTTAAGGCAGCCAGATGCGCAATCCAAGGAAATCTCCCTGAAATGACGGTTTATATCCACCGTGCTCATGGCTCATGGGGAGACGGTCACAAATAGCCATCTCCAAACCCCAGGGACTTCCCTTTACACATAAAGCTACCTCCATCGCCTCTCTGTCTATATGGACCCTGGCTTTTGACCCCAGCCAGCCCCTTCTCCCCCCCTTCTCCCCCCCTTCTGCCCTATTCTCTCTCTCTCTCTCTCTCTCTCTCTCTCTCTCTCTCTCTTCTCTCCCCAACCCACTTTCCCTGTGTGTGCTTAAACGTGTTCCTACACTGTTCTACCTTCCCTGGACCTACGCCATCTTGGGCAGAGCGTGGCAGAGGAGGACGACCACATGGCAAGGAGGCCAAATCTTCGGAATAGACTCCATTTGTCTACAAGGACTTCAGCACGTCTCACTCCAGAATGTACCATGGATTAATCCCAGCCCGGAGGCATCTCATTGTCTCATTTCCACATCCACCAGGAACTGTGTCTGGCAGCTGGGACTCCCCCTATTGACTTTTCAGCTCCCCCATTGTGACTTCTCGGCTCCCCCATTGACCTGCTAATTACCCAAAGCTTACCCAAACCCTTGGACAATGCCTAGTCCCCTTCCTTTCTATTATCACCTTCATGATGGCTCATTAAAGGACAGATATGGCCCGATCACACCTGTGCAGGTATCCGATTCCAGGACATCAGGAACACCCAGGACCTCCCCCAGGAGACTTCTGGATTGGTTTTCATTGGCTGCCCCCAAACACCACCCCTTGCCCAGCCCAGGGGGAGGCGCGCACCCTGTGGGATGGAGTGGGAAGGAAATAAAAGATTATTTTTTTCCTGTTTTGGGCGCCGAACGTCTTACGCTGCCTTGGGTGAGTCGTTCACCTTACCGTCTTTTATTAGGCCTAATAAATTGGTAATTTTCTCTGGATCTCATCTGTGTTGGATTTCTTGTATTGGATCTTAGAGAATCCAGCAGCATACACTGAGATTAGCTACTGTGATTTCAACAGTATGTTGAGTTGGCGTATATTTTATAAATACATTGTGCAAGATAGCTACGAAATCCCAGCGAAGACTGTCTTGTCTTGTGGGAGGATTAGTCACTATTGGCCATGTTGGGGGGAGGGGCTCCTAGCACTCCTGGGGAGGTCACCAATACATGTGCATGCATGCACGTGTGCATGCGTGCACACACACACACACACACACACACACACACACACACACACACACACACACACACACACACATTTGTTGGGGGGAAAGGTTTAGTGATTCAGGATGCAAGGGGGCTTTTTCAAAGCAAAAAAAAACCCAACCAAAACAAAACAACAACAAAGTGTTCTGCTTATATACCGCCCCATACCAATTTAAGTAGTCTCTGGGTGGTTTACAGTTTTAATTACAGTATGCAGGCTACACATTGCCCCCCACCCCAACCCCCAGCAAGCTGGATCCTCATTTTACCGACCTGAGAAGGATGAAAGGCTGAGTCAACCATGAGCCAGCTACCTGGGACTGAACCCCAGGTCGTGAGCACAGTTTTACCTGCAGGACAGGTATTTAACCACTACCCCATGGGGCTCTCTCCTGTCCAAAATAAAAATGTAAGGGGTGAAGCTGGGGCTAAGTGGAGTCTCTGTGTGGGCCCCTGGCCTCTGGGGCTTCCTTGTGGCCTTTTTGCATTCTGTAAAAGCCCAGTCCCCTGGGGCTCCTCCTGTGGGCTTTGCACGGGGCAGGATTGTTGAGTGGCGCCTTCACGTTCAAGCGCAACCTGCCCCTGAGTGCTCGATGCCCTTTAACATGCATTGGAGAAGGACGGCCACCCTCATGCCTTGCACCTCTCACTGGAGCACCGATATTGCTAGCAAGGGTCTCTTTTCATCTTCTACCACCCTTATGGTGCAGTAAGCAAATTGAGCCCTCCCCCCCAACTCCTATCTCCTAGGTCTCCAATAACATGCTTCACTGCTAAAGCCTAACGACGACTAATCTGAGCAGAGAGCCAGCCAGCAAGGACAAAGGTGAGCCACTTTGGCTAGCTAAGGTTGGATCCCCTGACCCAGAACCCCTGGAAGAGAAGGAGATGGCAGCTCCTCTATATCAGAATCCAAACAAGCCCCCTTCGCAACAGGCTTCTCCATTCCCTAAAAGAACTTACCTTAGCCAGAGAGGTGCCAAATCCCAGCTCAAGGGCAGGTAGCCTGACATCACAAGCGGCAACACGTAACAGCCTGTGCAGATACACGTAACTACAAAGGTACAGAATGTAACTGATGCCAACAGTTCTGGAGGAATCAGGATTAGTGGTGGGCACGAAACAGAAAACCCATGGTTTGGATCATTCTGTTTCGGGTCCACCCTTGGTTCAGTTTGGTTTGGGTTTGTACGATTTTTTTTTTAAACAGCCAAAATGGTTCGAGTCCTTACCGGTGACGGTGGTGGCGGCGATCCTGACAGCGGTGGCAGTGGCGGTGATGGCAAGGGTTTTTTGAGGCGCTGGCTTGGGGCCAGCACCTCTTTGTTTGTTTGTTTGTTTGTTTTGAGTGCTGACCAAGCAGCCCCTGGAGCCGGGTCGGCACTCATTTTATTTTTTGTATTTTTTTGAGGGGGGGGATTTTAGAGCACCAACCAAGCAGCCCCTGGAGCCAGGTTGGTGCTCCTGTGTGTGTGTGTGTGTGTGTGTGTGTGTGTGTGTGTGTGTGTGTGTGTGTGTGTGTGTGTGTGTGTGTGTGTGTGTGTGTGTTTGTTTGTTTGTTTGTTTGTTTGTTTTGGAGCGCCGACCGCATGGCTCCTGGGGCTGGGTCAGCACTCGTTTTATTTTATTTTTAATTTTGGGGGGATTTTAGAGCACCAACCAAGCAGCCCCTGGGGCTGGGTTGGTGCTCCTTTTTATTTTTTTAATTTTTTAAAGTCCCCAGCTGTGAGCTTTTTGATGCACTGGCTTGGAGCCAGCGCCTCTACAGGCAGCTGCTTCCGGAGTTCAAGGACCAGGAAGGCGGTGACAAGGTTTAACAAAAAACAAAGCAAATGAAACGAAAATTTCCATTTTGTTTCATTTCATTTTTCTTTGATGGGTTTGTTTGTTATTCATTTTGTTAGCTAACAAAACAAATAACGAATAACGAAATGAATTAAGAGTTCATTTTGTGCCCATCTCTAATCAGGACCCATCCATTCTTGCTGAGGAAGGGATCTTACCACCTCATGGATACAGGAATGCTTCCTTATGCACTTTGAGCAGCCTTACCTAACTTCAGCTCCAACCTCAACAAAACCTTCCTGTCCTATTTGCATCAGTCACTTCTCTCTCTTGGTTTTCCCTGTGAAAGCTACACCCCTGGGTTACCTTTTCCGCTATTATGGGAGCCGAGGGTTGAAAGAACACACCAAGGTTCAAAGGTACGGAGAAAAAGCTTTAATTTTGCTGCAGTGAGGCACCCAGCCGAATTCATTCGGAAAACTGGGGCCTTGAACAAAAGAAATCATACAGTCTTTATAGGAAAACATTCCTCAACACCCCTCCTTTATCAGAAAAAACCAAGGATACATCTGGGCGCCGTAGATCACCCGCAAACAACAAAGAAACTTCAAAAGACACATAGTTATCACATTATTACACACACAGGATACTATTGAAAGCCTCACCCGGGAATTCCCGTGCCACTGTTTACGGGGGTCGAGGGTCGAAAAGACGCGCCAAGGATCGAAGATCGGAGAAAAAGCTTTTATTTTGCTGCAGCAAAAGGCACCCAGCCGAGTGCTCTCGGGAATCTGGGGCAAAGAATCCGAATACATACATAGATTTTATAGCAAAAGGTTCCCCAACTCCCCCTTTCTCTATCGGAAAAAACCGGACACATCTGGGTGCTGTAGAATGCCCACAATAGACAAAAGAAACTTCAAAGACAGCTGGCGTGTGCAGATTATTATCACCCTCTTGAAACCACTTAGCACATACTTGAAATTGCTACATTCAGCGGACGCAATTAATCTTGTTCTTCAGCGCCCCCTGGCCTAGGTACTGCAGGCATTTGACGTGTGCTTTCCGGGAAGCGCTGGGAACGGTCCTTTGACAGCTGAATGGGGCCGCTTTGACAGTTTACTTCTGCCGCTCCGATAAGCGGGACGGCTGGCTATCTCAAGGGCAGGGGGCTCATTGTTCGTCCGCCCTTCCCTAAATCGTGACTACCCGTTGCCTGTGTCCTGTTTATCTCACAGGACAGGCTGTAAACGGGAAGTGAGAAGCGGGAATCGTGTAGTGCTTTGCTCAACGGTTTTGTGAAGGGGCTGGGGTGAATTAAAGGGCAGAGAGGGCTTATGTAGAAATATATTTCGTATAGAGAGCCTGTCATTTTATCTACAATGACGGCTAAAGGCTACATATAATATTAACGTATAAATTGATTATGTCTCCTACAATCCCTCCTCTTCTTTTAGGACACTCAGACTGAGTCGTCCTGTTGAAGGGCCTCATAATCTTGGAGGACTGCAATCAATTTGGGACCAGTTATTTTTTCTACTATCTTGGAAACAGTGGACTGCACAAACCGCAATAAACAAGGAATACATATTAAAGCAAACAGCAAAAGACATAAAGGAGCAATTAATAAACTTGCTAATGTTTTCATCCAAGTTTGTGGCATAAAATCATTCAACCACTGCCATTGCATGCCTTTCCACTCCTGGGTTGGATTAAAAGTCAATTGTTTAATTTCCGTGGCAAGCTGGTTCACAACCTTGCCCACGGGGTCAATCTTTAAACAACAGTTTGTTAAATTAAATTTACCACACACTCCATTCTCTGAAGCGAGAAGATAATCGAGAGCGAGCCTGTTTTGATAGACAGCTGTTCTTAATTGATCTGTTACCTCTGCTATAGCAGTAAGCGCCGTAGTGATGCGCTGACCTGCCAGATCTAGAACTGCTTGTAAACGAATAATTCTGTTCAGCATATATATAGGGGTTCTGTACCCCCAGGAGCCGTCTTGAGCCCATGTGGCTGGACCATAAACACAAACAATTCTCTGTGAGTCCCATATATCCCCCTCATATTCCTCTGGGTTCTTGCATGAAAACCCTGCAAAAGGGGTGTCATCCCTTTTTCTTCTATTTAGAGGGCCATAGACTGGGGCTGCCAGGTACTGCTGTGTCTGAATAGGAATTAGAAAGAATGATGGCTTTATGAACGCCAACACACAGGAACCTGACCATGAATGAGGCAAGTGCACATAAGCCATGTTTCCACAGACCCAATACATATTTAGAGGGGCACTCCATTTGTCTGGTGATGCTGAATACAAAAATGGCAGAAAAGTGGCGTTAAACTTCTCTGGCTGTGGAGCAAAAGATGGGGAGTACCAAATGCCATTTTCCCAGGTTCCTATACAGGTCAGATAGCCTACTGGGATAGAACCATTTTGGGAAAAACAGACACGACCCACTAAATGAGATGTGATAGTCCATGTCATGTTCTGGGACTGAGTCCTTTTGGTGACATTGCCAATTTTGGACATGTTGTTATACAACTGTGGAGAGACCTCCATAGCTTCCCAAGGCCAGTCTTCGCCGTAATTAGTTCCCCCACAAACATAGCAGTTTGAGACCCCTAATTCAGTAGCTATTGATTGGGCCATTTCCAAAAACAAATTTTTGGCCTGTTGGGAAATTTCATAAGGATTGTTATCCTTTAAGTTCTCCACAATATTTTCCACAGACCAGGAATGGCTCTTCTTTTCTCCATCCCTTACTTCTGTTCGTGTAATTGTCAAGTAAGTCACTGGGTCCTGTCCAGGCCCATTAATTCCAAATCCATATACTTGGATATCAGGATGTGAATGGCCAATCACCAGACTAACCCAGTTCCCTCCTACCCTCCTAAACTGTGAGAGATGGGGACAACCTGGGTAGCCTCCTGCTGTGTAGGCACATACACAACCCCATCCTGAACACAGCTTAGTTGACCCACACGGTGCCCAAACTTCAGGGTTTCCTGCCCTTGCACCTTCATGGGGGTAACACAGATACTTGTGACTGTCTCTGTAAGTAGCTGCCCAGGTTTTTGTTCCACAACGTGTTCCTAGGCCTTTACCCAAGGCATCACAAGCGTTCAACCAAATCACTGCTCGCCTGATGCTGTGTTTTAACACTATAGTGGAGTTTATGTAAAACAAGATCCCACCACCCTCAGGATTGTCTCTCCTGGGTTCTTTGGTTCTGGCCATTCCTGCCCACAGAGTGACATTAAATCTCACTGGAATTTCAGGCTTATAACAAAGATAACCCTCTGATTCACTTTCACATATGTGATACATTTTGTCCTGATTTAGACAGGTGGTACCAGCTTGTTTACACTCCACTGGTTTCTGCGTGTAGTAGACTAAGGTGTTCACTATCCTATTACCTTGGCTTGCTGCTATAATGCAGGGAGTACACTCTCCTGTACCTTCAGGATTGGCATTCAAGTAAGTTGGCAGTAAAAGCAAGGGGATTAACCAAAACATCTTAAAAACACTTTCACTTCCCATCATACTAGACCCAAACAGGTCACTAAAGCTCACATAAACAAATTAAAGGAACAACTTCACTTAAAGGGTTGACTCACTGAAGCATTCGAGGCTCCTTTAAGAGTTTTTGACAGCCGCGGAGCGCTTTGACAGCTCTTAGAACGTTCAGTGACAGCTCTCAGAACGCCCGTTGACAGCTGCCGCGCTACCGGGAAACTGTTCACTCGCTGCAATTCCTTCAGGAAACCAGCAGGGAAGCTCCGTATGGCTTCAGAAGCAGGAAAGAGGGCACTTTTAAAACATTGTCTCGCACTGGAAATTGCCCTTAGCTGTTTAGTTACACTGAGTCACCTGCTCTTGTTGCCGCTTCTCCCTCCTCTTCTTGTGAGAATGACCAATTTGAAGGGCGGGAAATTCAAAACTGAGAGAAAAGTTAGGCTTTTTCTGTTGAAGACTCCTTTCACCATAGAATGCCAAGATTTTACTTTGGCTTTTCTATGTCCAAAGCAACCTTCTTAAAGACCAATTTTAAGCTGTCATCTGGGTTGGCGCGCACTGTCCATTCTTCCTCATCCGATGGGGCAGCTCTCTTCACGCAGGTGTGATGAATCCAGGCACTCACTTCAGCAAGTTTGACAGCTGTTGGTGTTGATAGCAGCACCACATAAGGACCCTTCCACTTCGGGCGTAGGGGCAGTTGATTCCAATCCTTGATCCAAACAGAATCTCCTGGTTCAAAGCGATGGAGAGGCTCCTGCAGCGATACAGGCAACCTTCCAAGAGTCCATCTGTGTAAAGAAGAAAGAGACCGGCCAAGCATCTGAAGATACTTTGCATGTGTCAAAGAAGCTACACTCTCTGGTCTTATGCCACACGAAATTGGGACTGGCCTGCCATAAACTAATTCAAAGGGAGAAATGCCAGTTTGACTTGAGGGGGTAGTCCTGCTCCTAAATAAAGCAATGGGGAGCATTTCCACCCAACTCCTTCCCGTTTCTTGAGTCAATTTAGATAAATGTCCCTTTAAAGTCCTGTTCATTCTCTCGACCCGTCCTGAACTTTGAGGTCGGTATGCTGTATGCAAATTCCACTTAATCTGCAATGCCCTAGCCAGTCCTTGGAGCACGTGATGAATGAAACTGGGCCCGTTGTCTGAGGAAAGTGTACGGGGTATCCCATGTCTCGGCAGGTGGTCCCTCAAGAGACAACGAATCACCTCACTAGCCTTTTCAGTCTTTGTTGGGAAAGCCTCTGGCCAACCAGTGAATGTGCACACTAACACAAGCATATAGCGATAGAGTCCACACCTGGGCAGTTCAGTAAAGTCCACTTGCATGTCCTCAAAGGGCTCCTTTCCACAGTATTGAATTCCTGGAGGTGGCAAGGGACCTGTCCTAGGATTATTCCTTTGGCAAATGACACATCTGTGGGAAATGTTTGAAGCCAGCTGCCGAAGCTTGGCTATATACAAATGAGGAATCAAATGCTTATATGCCACTTCAGGACCCTGATGTGTGCTATCATGATGATTCTGGACCACTTGGCGAGCTAAGTTCTCTGGAACCCATAATTGTCCACTTGGGAGTTTGTACCAACCCTCTGGTGTCCTATCAAACTCCTGCTCTTCTGCAAACTCCTCTTCAGCCAACGAATATCTAGGTGGGTCTGGAGGCAGGATGTCTATTGGAATAAGACTAAGCTGCATTTGAGCTGCACCCTGGGCTGCCTGTTTGGCAATGCGATCTGCCAACCTATTTCCTCGTGCCACAAGTCCTGGACCAACTTTATGACCATAGCAGTGAATAACTGCCACCTTTTTCGGCTTCCAAACAGCATCCAAAAGCTGCAGTAAAACTTCTGGGTGCGCTACTGATGTGCCTTCGGAAGTGAGCAGACCTCGCTCTTTCCAGACTGCCCCATGCGCATGAAGTGTAAGAAATGCATACTTAGAGTCCGTGTATATATTAATGCTTTCCCCTTCTGACAGCTCTAGTGCCCTAGTGAGTGCTATTAACTCAGCCACTTGAGCTGATGTTCCAGGTGGCAATTGCTTGGCTTCCACTACAATGTCCTCCAATTCCACGATGGCATATCCTGCCTGTCTTTTTCCCCTCAATCATCGAACTGCTACCATCCACAAACCATGTTCTCCACTGTGGTTGAGGGGTATCCAAAAGATCTGGCCGTGATGAATACACTTCATCTAATGTTTGTATGCAATCATGGCTGGCCGGTTGATCGCTAATTGGGAGTAGGGTGGCCGGGTTCAAACCTTCTGTTGTTTGAAAAGTAAGACCAGCTCTTGAGAATAATTTTTGACACTTCATCATGGCAGTTTGGGACAAGTGGTATCCTCCTTTGGCATCCAAGAGGGACAAAACTGCATGCCTAGTGATACATTTTGTGTCCTGTCCGAAAGTGAATTTATCTTCCTTCTTTAAGAGGGCTGCCAGTGCCACCACTCCTCGCATGCAGGATGGAAGCCCTTGCTCTGTTGGAGTTAATGTCTCTGACAGATAAGCCACCGGTTGCTGCCAGCTTCCCAATTTCTGGCACAAAACTCCCTTTGCCACTCCATTTTCCTCATCCACATATAAGTTAAAAGATTTGTTCGGGTTGGGAAGTCCCAGGGCTGGCGCTTCTATTAAAGCCTGCTTAATTGCCTTGAAGCTCTCCCTTTGTTCCGGACCCCACAGGAACTCATCACTCTCTTTGCCTCTAGTTGCCAAGTGTAGGGGCTTCGCTAGAAGACTGTAATTCGGAATCCAAATTCGACAAAAGCCTGCTGCTCCCAAAAAGCCTCTGAGCTCTCTCCTATTCCTAGGCTCGGGAATCTGGATAATTGAATGCTTCCTCTCAGCTCGAAGTTGGCGCTTTTGTTGAGAAATGTCAAACCCCAAATATCTCACTGTTTTCTGACAAATCTGGGCTTTCTTCCTGGTCACCCTATATCCTGCTGCTGCCAAATGATTTAGAAGATCGATTGTAAGTTGTTCACAGCCTTCTTTAGTTTCTGCTCCCGCCAAAATGTCATCTACATACTGCAGGACTATTTGGCCAGGTTTTCGGGGGAAATTGGCAAGGTCTGATGCCAGGGCACCCCCAAACAATGTGCTGGAATTTCGAAATCCTTGTGGCAAATGTGACCATTTGAATTGTGTTTTTGTACCAGTTTTGGGGTCCTCCCATTGAAAGGCAAAGATGTGCTGACTCTGGGGCGCTAGCCGGCAACAAAAATATGCGTCCTTTAGATCTAAAACTGTGAAATAAGCCACTTCCGGCGGTACCAAGCCCAGAATCGTATAAGGGTTCGGCACATTCTGATGAAGAGGTTCAATGGCCTCATTCACCAAGCGGAGATCTTGAACTGGGCGAAAAGTCCCATCTGGCTTGCGAACTGGGAGAAGAGGGGTGTTCCATTGTGATTGACAGGGGATAAGAATACCATGATCTATCAACCTCTTAAGGTGGACCCAAATTCCTTCTGCTGCAGCTTTGCCAATGGGGTATTGTGGGACTGAAACTGGTCCTGCAAATGGCTTGAGTTGAACCACTATAGGAGGGATGTTCTGTGCCATGCCTGGGGGATTATCTTCTGCCCACACCTCGGGGTTAACTTTGTCCAGAAAATCTTGGGACAGCTGCACTGGCTCCTCTTCTACCACCATCAAGCGCCACCTCTCTCTCAGAGGATATTCTAAGCACACTTCTTCCTCTGGACCCTTGCTGTCAGTTGTCAAATGAACCTCTCCCTTTGGGGTAAAGGTGATCTGGGCCCCCAGTTTGAACAATAAGTCACGCCCTAGTAAGAGAATCGGGCAGTCTGGCATATGTAGGAATTTGTGTTGGACAACCTGTCCCCCCAACTTGCATATCACTGGTTGCATGAAGTAGGCACGCTGTGCTTTCCCCGTGGCACCCATCACACTAATCGAAAAAGTCTTGTCTATTGGCTTTACAAGCTGCGGAATCACTGAATGGCTGGCTCCCGTATCCACAAGAAATCTAACAAATTCGTTCCCGGTTTGAACATTGACTAAGGGCTCCCGAGAACCAAAGCCCTGTCCCTTCTTCCAGAGCCATCATGTTCTGGTACGGTGGGGTCCAAGCCGGACCCTGCCCTCTTTGGGGTGCCTGCTGAATCTGTGCTGACTGCGCTTGGCTCTGACTTGCAGGCTGAAATTGGCCACCTTGTCCTTGATTGACCTGAGGGTTCCTCTGCTGCTGAAAGTTAAAGGGAACGGGGGGCCGAATATCTTTCAAATGCCGGTGGCTGCCAAGGGCGTCATGGACCTTGATTAAAGCCTCCACGCCTTTGATTTTCGGGGTTTCTGAAACAATCTCTGTGCCAATGTCCAGTTTGGCCACAGAGTGCACATTGATTTCTTGTTAGTGGTCCTCGCCTACCCCCTGGGGCATTAAAATTGCGTGGCTCAGGGACTTGGTTGAGAGCCATCACCTTCCTGGCTTGTCCTTTGCCTTTTGGACTTTGATCCTCATCCCTGTTGTTAAATTTTGTTTGTGCCAGCTGGAGCATCCATTGTAAAGTTTGCCCCATAAAATTTGCCTCCTTTTGAATTCTCTTTCGTATTTCGGGAGCAGATTGAGCAACAAAAGCCGTTTTCACAATATTCTCCATGCCAGGGTCCTCAGGGTTAAACGGGGTAAACCTTCTAAATGCTTGATACAATCTATCTAAAAAGGCTCCAGGGGATTCATCCTGTTTTTGGACCACGTCATTAACCTTTGACATATTTATTTTCTTCCTACCAGCAGCCCTAATGCCCTGAAGAATTGCTGCATGATAATTTCTCAGAGCAGTGCGCCCTGCATCTGCATTATAGTCCCAATCAGGTGGCGTGGTTGTTGGGACGGCTGCCTCAGCTTGAGCGGCGGTGTCTCCTGCTGCTAAACGGGACTTCCTAGCCTCCTCGAAAATCTTCCGCGTTTCCTCTGCATTAAACAACCCTCTCACTAAATGTTGGACATCTTCAAAAGTGGGCATGTATACATTGAAGATGCTAGACATAAGAACATAAGAACATAAGAAGAGCCATGCTGGATCAGGCCAAAGGCCCATCTAGTCCAGCTTCCTGTATCTCACAGCGGCCACACCAGATGCGTTTGGGAGCGCATGAGACTAGATATCTGTCTCCTGATACCACTCCCCTGCATCTGGCCCTTGAACTACCCTGGTTTAAAGCCTAGAGATTACATATCTCCATCATGGTTTGTAACCCGTGATGGACTTTTCCTCTAGGAATCTGTCCAATCCCCTTTTGAAGGCATCCAGGCCAGATGCCATCACCACATCCTGTGGCAGGGAGTTCCATAGACTTACAACGCGCTGGGTGAAAAAATATTTTCTTTTGTCAGTTCTTACTCTCCCAGCACTCAATTTGAGTGTATGTCCCCTAGTTCTGGTATTTTGAGAGAGGGAGAAGAGCTTCCCTCTATCCACTTTACTCATACCCTGCATTATTTTGTATGTCTCACTCATATCCCCCCTCAAGCGCCTTTTTTCCAGACTAAAGAGGCCCAATTGTTTTAGCCTTTCTTCATAAGGGAGGTGCCCCAGCCCAGTAATCATTTTAGTCGCTCTCTTCTGCACCTTTTCCAGTTCCACTATGTCTTTCTTGAGATGCGGTGACCAGAATTGTACACAATACTCCAGGTGGGGCCTTACTATTGTTTTGTATAACGGCATTATAATGTTGGCTGTTTTATTTTCAATCCCCTTTTTGATAATCCCTAGCATGGAATTGGCATTCTTCACTGCTGCCACACATTGGGGAGACACCTTCATAGAGCTGTCCACCAACACACCAAGATCTCTTTCCTGATCCGTCACGGATAACTCAGAGCCCATGAGTTGATAGATGAAGTTTGGATTTTTTGCCCCATTATGCATTACTTTACATTTGGTTACATTAAAACACATTTGCCATTTCTCAGCCCACTCCCCCAGTTTGGAGAGATCCTTCTGGAGCTCTTCACAATCTTCTCTGGTTTTTACCACACGGAAAAGTTTTGTGTCATCTGCAAACTTGGCCACCTCACTGTTTATCCCTGTCTCCAGGTCATTTATGAACAGATTGAAAAGCACCGGTCCCAGGACCGAGCCCTGGGGCACACCGCTTTTCACTTCTCTCCATTGTGAAAATTTCCCATTGACACCTACTCTTTGTTTCCGGGATCTCAACCAGTTCTCAATCCATAAGAGGACCTGCCCTCTTATCCCCTGACTATGCAATTTTCTCAGCAGCCTTTGGTGAGGGACTGTGTCAAAAGCCTTTTGAAAATCCAGATAGACTATATCCACCGGTTCACCCAAATCCACGTGCCTGTTGACCTTTTCAAAAATTCTAAAAGGTTTGTAAGACAAGATTTACCCTTACAGAAGCCATGCTGATTTTCTCTCAGCAAGGTTTGTTCTTTTATGTGTTTTAAGATTTTCTCTTGGATGAGGCCTTCCACCATCTTCCCTGGGACAGATGTAAGGCTAACTGCCTGTAGTTTCCTGGGTCCCCCTCCTTCCTTTTAAAAAATTGGTGTGACATCTGCTATCCTCCAGTCCTCTGGCACTGTGGCCGTTTTAAGAGACAAGTTGCATATAACCGTTAAGAGATCTGCAATTTCATTTCTCAGTTCCCTAATAACCCTTGGGTGGATGCCATCTGGGCCCGGTGACTTGTTAATCCTCAATTTATCAATTAGTCCTAAAACCTCCTCTCTTTTAACCTGTATTTGATTTAATTCTTTAGTCAAGAGGGGCGGCTCAGGCAGCGGAATCCGCTCAAGGTCCTCTGTCGTGAAGACAGACGCAAAGAACTCGTTCAATTTCTCTGCAATGTCCAAGTCCTCCTTAACCTCCCCTTTTCCTCCCTCACCATCCAGAGGCCCAATTGGTTCTCTGGCAGGTTTTCTACTTCTAACATATTTAAAGAAGCTTTTATTATTACCCTTTATATTGCTAGCCATGTGTTCCTCAAAGTCTTTCTTTGCCTCCTTATCATCTTTTTACATTTATTTTGCCAGAGTTTGTGTTCCTTTTTATTTTCCTCGTTTGGGAGGATTTCCATTTACAGAAGGACCTCTCCTTGTGCTTTAGAGCCTCTCTAACTCCACTCGTTAACCATGCCGGTGTCCTCTTGGACTTAAATGAGCTCTTCTTTCTTTGTGGTATGCACTTGTGCTGGGCCTCTATTATTGTTGTTTTAAACAGGCTCCATGCACTCTGAAGAGATTGGATTCTTCTAACCCTCCCCTTCAGTTTCTCTCTAACTAGTTTCCTCATCTGAGGGAAGTTTGCCCTTCGAAAATCAAGGGTTTTTATGTCTGATTTGGTTGACACTCTTCCTCCGACATGCATGGCAAAGGTAATTGCAGCATGGTCACTGTTCCCCAGAGGCTCAGTGACATTCACATCCCTGACAAGGTCCTGAGTATCACACAATATTAGATCTAGAGTTGCCTGTTCTCGGGTGGGCTCCATGACAAGTTGCTCTAAGGCACAATCATTCAGCAAGTCGAGAAACCCAGTTTCTCTTTCTTGCCCAGAGCTCGCATTGGCCCAGTCAATGTGGGGATAATTAAAGTCCCCCATGATTACTATCCTATCCCTCTTAGCCACCTCCATGATTTCTCTCCTCATGTCAAGGTCCCCCTCAAGTTTTTGATCTGGTGGACGATAGAATACTCCAACTATCACATCACTCTTTGGACCTGGTAGTTTAACCCACAGTGATTCTATGGTGGAGTCAGACCCTCTGTCAATCTCCATTCTGCTGGATTTTACGCCTTCTTTGACATAGATGGCCACTCCTCCTCCAACCCGCCCCTCTCTATCCCTTCTATAGAGTTTATAGCCTGGGATTGCTGTGTCCCACTGGTTCTCCACATTCCACCAGGTTTCTGTTATGGCTATTATATCAATGTTATCCCTAGCTGCCAGATGTTCAAGTTCTCCCATCTTTGCTCGGAGGCTTCGAGCATTGGCGTAGAAGCACCTGTACAGTGGGTCCCGCAACAACAGCTGCTGCCTTGTTCTTTTTCCCCGACAGCTTTTATTTTCAGTAGACAAACTGTCACATTCCGTTATTCTCCCAGTGCTCATACCTGCTATGTCTTCTCTATGTGATTCTCTACCCTCTCCAACCTCATTCCCCGAGGATGAGGTGTTCCGAACCGGATGCCACTCAGCTCCTGTCGGCTTTCCCCCAGTTATCAGTTTAAAAGCTGCTCTGCTGCCTTTTTGAGGTTGAGTGCCAGCAATCTGGTCCCATCATGATTCAAGTGCAACCCATCCCTCCTGAAGAGGTTTGGCTTGTCCCAAAATGTTCTCCAGTTCCTGACAAATCTAAAGCCCTCCTCTCGACACCATCGCCTCATCCACGCATTGAGGCTTCTGAGTTCTGCCTCCCTGGCGGGACCTGCACGAGGAACAGGTAGCACTTCTGAAAATGCTACCTTGGAAGCCCGGGACTTCAATCTTCTACCTAGCAACCTGAATTTGGCTTCCAAGACTGACCGCTTGGCCTTCCCGACAACATGGTTTCATAATTCTTATCTGGGTCTTCTTCCAAGCTCGGAAGAGAATTTTTCCAGTTTATAATATCGCTTGAGGTAAAAGGGACGTGTTGCATCGTATATGTGCGTGGACCCTGTTGATTTTGGGGCAAAGGGTCATATACTCTTCTGAGGGGCATGACTTTTGCCTGTTCTTCAACTTTCCTATTCTCAAGCAATTCCTCATGTCTCCTTGCTGCATCATATGCCCTTAGGAGATATCTCTGTCTTTTTGCCCAATTCCGTTCTCCCGCCGCCTCCAATGCAAAATTTCCCACTTCCATCACCAAGTCTCTGTATTTCTTAATTAATTCAGCCACTCTTTGATGGTCTGCTTCTCCCCATTCTACATTTCCTTTTATCCTATGACGAAATTCCTCTTCACTCTCCTCTTCCTCCTCATCCTCATCTCTCTTGGGGGCCCCTTTCCCCGTTTCTTGCTCATCTTTGGGAGGTTTGCTCATTGGTCCTGGTTGGGGAATGTCTTTTGGTACGGGGTGTCCACTATCCTTTGGAGGGGGAGCGGGTGCTGGACCTGGCGGAGGCTGTACTGGAGGGGGAACCACTGGATTCCCTGGAGGGACAGCCGCCAGATAAGGAGGTGGTGGATAAAAGACATCATAGTCTTCGGGACGGGTTTCTAAGACCGCTTCCTTTTTCTTCAAAGCCAGCAATTTGGCTTGAGGTGGCAACTCTCTACATACTTGAATCCATGAAGGATTTTTCTTCACGTTTCCTTTCCAAACCTCAATGTAGGGGACGTGTTCAGGGCAGTATTTAAGAATTTTCAGCCACAGTTGCCTGATGATACTTTCATTAAAAGTCCCTTGAGGTGGCCAATCTACCTGCATGATGGGCCATTCAATTTGGCATAAAGTCTCCATTCTTTCTCTTTTCATCCTGATTCCAAAATCATAGTTTTTGACAGCTGCATGCCAATTTAAAAGGAAGCACTCAAGAGGAGTGGAGGGCTTACTTGTGTTGTGGCCCATGATTTTTGGGTATTTTATTTAAGCTATGTTCCTATATTTCTCCCACACACTGCCACTGGACCCGCACCTAAATTTTACACAATTTTCACGCATACACCACTCGATACTGACAGCGACTTGGTGGGTCGCCCCAAACGAGAACTGCGCTTGTCCACACTCGCTCGGTTAGGGAGACGCTAAGCTCCAACCTTCCACACACTCACAGATTCACTGGGTCAGTGGCCACTCAAATCACCCACATTTCAAACCACCACCCCACCTAGTCTGGAGCCCCTACCTAATAAAAACCTTTTTTCTGCTAGTCTAATTTGACAGCCGAGAGCTCCTTTCCGCTGTCCATACCAAACAACATTTGTTTGTTTCACACAAGGGATGTTAGGACATATACACTGCCCTTCTCCTCCCTAAAACACAGAACCGTCGTTCTGTTACCCTTTTACACACTTCAGAGGCTCACCCCCAAAGTTCCCACTTTGGACCGGTCCCAATATCTTACCAAATTTCCCACGAGACGTCTCTCCGCCTGGCCAGAGTTTTTCTCCCCGAGCGAAAGCCGTCTCCGCCACCACGTTGAACGAGAAAACCCCTTTTCAAGTGGAAAGGTGTGCACTGGTTCGTCGTCCACCGCTGGCTGTTCGGATTTCGCCTGGCTTGACCCCTCGCCCCAAAAAAGGGGGGTATCCCGGACGAGCCCCCAGATGAAAGCCTCACCCGGGAATTCCCGTGCCGCTGTTTACGGGGGTCGAGGGTCGAAAAGACGCGCCAAGGATCGAAGATCGGAGAAAAAGCTTTTATTTTGCTGCAGCAAAAGGCACCCAGCCGAGTGCTCTCGGGAATCTGGGGCAAAGAATTCGAATACATACATAGATTTTATAGCAAAAGGTTCCCCAACTCCCCCTTTTCTATCGGAAAAAAACGGACACATCTGGGTGCTGTAGAACGCCCACAATAGACAAAAGAAACTTCAAAGACAGCTGGCGTGTGCAGATTATTATCACCCTCTTGAAACCACTTAGCACATACTTGAAATTGCTACATTCAGCGGACGCAATTAATCTTGTTCTTCAGCGCCCCCTGGCTTAGGTACTGCAGGCATTTGACGTGTGCTTTCCGGGAAGCGCTGGGAACGGTCCTTTGACAGCTGAATGGGGCCGCTTTGACAGTTTACTTCTGCCGCTCCGATAAGCGGGACGGCTGGCTATCTCAAGGGCAGGGGGCTCATTGTTCGTCCGCCCTTCCCTAAATCGTGACTACCCGTTGCCTGTGTCCTGTTTATCTCACAGGACAGGCTGTAAACGGGAAGTGAGAAGCGGGAATCGTGTAGTGCTTTGCTCAACGGTTTTGTGAAGGGGCTGGGGTGAATTAAAGGGCAGAGAGGGCTTATGTAGAAATATATTTCGTATAGAGAGCCTGTCATTTTATCTACAATGACGGCTAAAGGCTACATATAATATTAACGTATAAATTGATTATGTCTCCTACACTATCAATCTTGCCTCATAGCGCCACCTGTCATGCAATTCCCGGAACTCTCCGCTTTTTCACTGAAAGCGTTTGACAGCTCTATCGAAGCATCAATATTTCGACGGATGTCTGGTTTATCTTTCGCAGGGGCCCTTCTACCAGTGGCCTTCCCACAAAGATGTGTTTGTCCGGTAGTTTTATGGCCTGTTTATCTCACGACACAGGCTTGGGGAATAGTGTAGTGCTTTGTGCTACAGTTCCGTGAAGGGGGAGAGGTGAATTAAGGGACATATGGCCGAATCAATGATAGAACCAGAATACCGTCATTTTATCTACAATGACAGCTTATAAACTATAAAGTATATTAAAAATCACCTCTATCACCTGAAAGCTCATTTGCAGGACCTTGTCAGAGGAACAAAGAACCTGTTCAAATGTTTGTCCTGAGTCCCTTGTGTCACAACGGTCCCCGTTCTCTGAACGCACCCCTACAGGGAGGATCCTTGGAGGAAATCTGTGTCTGCCCCGGCCCCGGTGTGTGTGTGTGTGTGTATGTGGGACTCTTCCATGCTTGTACCAGGTTTGCAAACCCTGCAGGCCTGGCGTGAGGCTCTCTCTCTCCCGTGGAGCCTCCCTGGCTTCAGAAGAGACTCTTGTCTCAGCTGTCAATGAACATTTCCTTCCTCGCAGCCTTTGGGGATGACCTCATTTGACATCCTCCTGCCTGCCTTGCTTTGGGGCTGGCAAAGGAGGCAGGCAGGCAGGGAGAGCAGGGGAGGGAGGGAGGGAGGGAAGGAGGGAGGGAGGGAGAAGGGGAAACCCTGCCTTCTCTGCCGCTGGGTTGGGGGCGGGTGGGGGGGGATTTCCTGGCATCCACCTTGGCAGTAGCAGCAGCAGCAGCAGCTGGGTCCTAGCCAAGCATGGGCTGAGGGACAAAGAGGAGACTTTTTCTCCAAATCCCCAAATCCTTACCAAATTTCTTCCACAGTTCCTGCGGGCTGGATGCTGTGCCTTTTTCTTCTTCTTCTCTGAGTGTCAGAGATACAACCGTCTAGCTCCCATTCTCCTTCGTAGTAGCCGTAGTGCTGTGCTCATGGCTAGAGGGAGGCATAAACTGGGGAAACAGTAGTTCGCAATGGTTTGTGGTACATCACTATTCTTGAACCCTAAGCTTTCACAAACTTTCCCCAAAAAGGAACCATGCCACGGAACTCCCTGCCACAGGATGTGGTGATGTCATCTGGCTTGGATGCCTTCAAAAGGGGATTGGACAGATTCCTGGTGGAAATCTCCATCACAGGTTACAAACCATGATGGAGATGTGTCATCTCCAGGCTTAAAACCAGGGTACTTCAAGAGCCAGATGCAGGGGAGTGGTATCAGGAGACAGATATCTAGTCTCCTGCGCTCCCAGAGGCATTTGGTGGAGCCACTGTGAGATCCAGGAAGCTGGACTAGATGGGCCTTTGGCCTGATCCAGCATGAGGGCTCTTCTTAGGTTCTTATGTTCTTATGTTCGTGCAATTTGGGATTTTTGGGAAGGGTAAAACAGCCCTGAGAGACACACAGTGCTCAACGAGCCTGCTTCCCATTTTGACTTTTGTTTGTCAAATCAGCCGTGGCCTAGCGTAATATGTGATGTATTGTTGTTCGTGTGAGGCTGGATTTACCTGATTTTCAGACCTGCTAATGACCAGGTGACTTTTATTACACCCTGATACGTAAAATCATAGAATGCAAAGGGGTTCTACTTTTATGACTGTACGGTCATAATTTTAAATTGTGCCACACTTCGGTCTGAATAAAGGAAGATTATTCGTATGATCAGTATTCATATTTTAATGCGGAGGGAAGACCAAGGCTGCTGTCTGGGACATCCCATGATTCTATGACATGGAAGCCACCCATACTGTTGAAATTTGAGGGGTGGCCTTGGAACAGCCGATCCTCTCTTGCCCCTCTGCCTTGCATCACACCGATGGCCGCCTTTCCTGTCTCCTTCCGTTTTTGCAAGGACAGACGTGACGAGAGGTGAGAACAGACCAGATGTCTCCACACGTTGCTTTGCACCATAAATGGGTGAGGAATCCTTATTTTAAAACTCTCCGGCGGTTTGAACAGCCAAAGAGGGCATCCCATGAGGAGGCGATTCGGAATATACCAAGGATGCCACGCTTCCAAGTCTCACCAAGAAAGCTGCCTGCTTCCCATGCTCGGCTGTTTCATGCCTACAGGTGGCAGCAGCAGCCAAGGGCTCCTGCCACCTCCTCTCCCGGCGCCCTGAGTTCAGAGTATTATCAGCAGCATCACCTGCACCACAGCCAAGAGAATGCAATTGCAAAAATAGGTTACAGGCAATACCTTTATAGGCCACTATTAAAAATAAAAAAGGACCATTGCAAGCTTTTGAGTGTAAATCTCCCTTCTTCAAAGCGAGTCCCAGAAGTTCAGACATGGTGAAACATGTGTTTCACCAGGAGGTTACTTTTAAAGTCCTTTGTTAGATGATGTTCTTAAAGTCCATGGCTAGATGATGTTGCAACCAAGGCAGGAGTCTTGTTAGAGGCAAGAAGGGCAGTTGAGAATGGCGAGAGTCAGCCACAGTGTGTGTGTGTGTGTGTGTGTGTGTGTGTGTGTGTGTGTGTGTGTGTGTGTGTGTGTGTGTGTGTGTGTGTGTGTGTGTGTGTGTGTGTCCAATTACACTGGTGCATTTCCTAGAAATGGGCTTCAGAGCATTCCCACCCTTCGCCCGGCAGGCCTGGGGTGCAGCTTGGGCTAGTGAGTGGCTTGAATCCACTTTTAATAGATGTCTGTTTCATGATATGAACCCCTCTAATTATCCTTTTTTAAGGAGAAAGGAGGGGCAATAATGCCATAGAAACTGATGGGGGGGGAATGGAGCATTTGTGATGCTACAGCTTCTGCACCTGTCCTTCACCAGCTGTGATTTGTTTAGCAAGACCTGCAGGTGTCCCATGAGTCACAAGAGAAGCAACCAAAATTTCAAAAATTCCTATCTCAGAGAGAGGCATAACCCACCTGACAGAGATGTCAGTCTCCAGCACTAGGTGGGAAAGGAACACCCTGGGCTGTGGAAGGAATTGCATTCCAGAAGGATGAGTTATACAACAAAAGAGTTTGAATCAATTGGTTGACACCTTGGTTGAGTTACAATCATTCTCTAAGAATGATTGATTGCTTCTGCTTAGTAGCTTGTTAGAGGAGGTAGGATGATTGCTTAAAATAATTTAGATTCAAGGCTAGAAAAAAAAGGTTGAGTATTTTAACAGGCTTAAAGGATCTGAATATCCTTTGCTTTGCAATACTGAGAATGTGCAACTGTCTTTTTATTTTTTTTATTTTTATTATTTAGATTTAATGATCTTTTTAAATGACTTTTAAAATGTTTTCCCAAGGCGTGTGCAGGGTAGAAAGGAGAAGAAAGCATGCCTGACTTCTTGGCTACCTGTCCTGATTGGTGCTCAAGGTCTCCAAGTACACAGTCAGTGGGTTTTAGGTTTGAAACCAAGATACTAAATCCATGTTAAAAAGGCATGCCGATGATTTCGCTTCATGCATTCTCTGGGCCTTAAGCTTGACCCAGGTCAATAAAGAGGAGTGAAGGGCTGGAATCAGAGTAGCTACCTTGCCTAGTGGATCTAACTTTTAGGTGGGGTTATAGATAGATAGATAGATAGATAGATAGATAGATAGATAGATAGATAGATAGATAGATCATTCCCCTTGCCTTACTGCCTCTCCTCCACCATCTCCTCCCTCTCCTAAGCCTTGATGATCTTCCTGTCCCTACTAGGGATGGGTAAGAAATGAAAATATAGCATTTTGTTTCATTTCGGGTTGTTAGTAATATTTTTAAAGTAGTTTTGTAACAAAATAAAATGAAACACAATCAAACCCTATGCTCCCCTGAGCCCTGGCGGCAGCAACATCACAAGGGAGCTTCTTTGGACTCTTCCTTGTAAGCCCCCCCCCCAATTTGGAGAGGTTTGGAGGTCAGGGGATTGAGTTACTAAACTCCAAAGGAAGTGCCCTTAGGAAAAAAGAAATCATTGTAATTAAATCGGAAAGCCACTAATTGCTCACCCATGGGGGGGGGGTATTATGGCTTCCCAATTCAATTAGAATTGAATTTTGGAGTTTGGAGTTTAGTAACTCAGCCCCCTGACCAGCAAACCTCTACAAATTTGGGAGGCTTACAGGGAAGAGCTTGAGGAAGCTCCCCTGCCATTTTGGTTCCTCTAGGACGAACCGTCTAGTTTTTAGAGTGGGGGGGGAATGGCCTTTCATTTCAGGTTGAAACACATCCTACCATTTTGTTACATAATGAAGTAATTCGTTACATAACGAATTGACAAAACAGTGTTTTGTTTTTCATTTTGTGCCCATCTCTATTCCCTACATCTCTTCCCTTGGCCCTCATCTCCCATCAGCCCCCGACCTCTCTTCCTTTTCTTTGGTCTACCTTTTCTCTCTGAGTGCCATTCCCTAGGAGCAGCGCATCCTGCTGATTATTAATTCTTCGCAGCCCCAGGGGGGAACGCGTAACACTGTAGTACCTACCAAGACATCTTGACCCAGCTCCATTTTCCTGGCTGAACATCTGACGTCTATTTTTGCAGTAATTAAACTTCAGTACTGCCATCAAAACTCTGCCCACAACCTGGGGTTCAATCCCAGTTAACTGGCTCAAGGTTCACTCAGCCTTTCAGCCTTTCAAGGTCAGTGAGTAGTAACCAGCTCACTGGGAGTGTATGTGCAATGTGTAGCCTATGTAATTAAATTGTAAACCGGCCAAAGAGTGCTCTAAGTCAGGCCTGCACAACTGGTCGACCACGGGCTACTGGTAGCCCGCGAAGGGTTCAAAAGTAGCCCACTGGCCATCAATCAAAAAGTGATGGGATAAGTTCTCCACCCCTCCCTCCCCCATCCCAAAGACCACCACTGCCCCAGCAAAGTTCTGGGTCTGAGTGGGGCAGTTCAAGGGCCATGGCGCATTGAAATCTGTTCCCTCCAGAATGGATTAATTGGTTTTCATCTATTCCTATGGGAAACTGCTGCTCTACTTACATTTTTTTTTTACTTATGAGCATGTGCTCGAAACGGATAAAATTTGTAAGTAGAGGTTTTAGTGTAGTAGTGTAGTAGCCCTTAGGAAAAAAGTAGACCTCAGCCTGTTCAAAATTGAACAGCCCTGCTCTAAGTGGTATATAAACTGCATAGTTGGCTTTTTCATTTTCTTTCACGTTAGTTCAACATATAGATATAACTTGTTATGTATATTGCCTTTGCTCAAAGCTGTTCACAACCATCAGTCCAAAGGAGAACCATTTTTATTATAATTTATGCCAGTTTATTTCTGAAAGGCCCACAGTGAGGATTTACGTCGTCAAATAATTATATTTGTAAGGAAAACTACACCTCCTCCTGCTTTATGAAGAAATATCAGATCTACAGTTATGCTTTTTTGTAGATTCCTTTTTCAGTTTACAAAGGGTTGAGTAGTATTAATCTATTTCATTGAATTACCAAATGCAGGAAGAATATGTAGTTGATCTTAATCTTTTTCAACAAAATGACCTTACAAAAGACCTGTGCCAGAGCACTACATACCTCTCAGTGTGTAGTTGTCCCAAATGCACTTGAGTTGCCAGTTAGTGGGTGGAAACTGTCAAATACTTTGAAGAATGTGTATCAGGCAAACAAAAGATTTTAAAACAAAGACAACTGTGTGGCACCTTAAATTACTAACTGTCGTATACCATGGATAAAATCTACTTCCTAATACATAAGAGTGAGATACCATGGCAATGTTTTAATGCATTTACTCATGGCCTTTCGTTTTTATATGATCATTTCAAAAGAGAAGGAGAAAAGTGTTTTCACAGCAGAAGATAAAGAAGAGTGTATTCACAAGTTTCACATACGGATCGAGTTGTCAAAGACTCGGACCCCTCACAATAGAGAAAATGGATGGTTGGTTAAAATGTTGACAGTTGGGTGATATCTTTTGTTTGCTATTCATAAGAACATAAGAACCTAAGAAGAGCCCTGCTGGATCAGGCCAAAGGCCCATCTAGTCCTGATTCCTATATCTCACAGTGGCCCCACCAGATGAGTTTGGGAACGCATGAGA
The DNA here is from genome assembly GCA_029282475.1 of Phrynocephalus forsythii. Classification (NCBI taxonomy): domain Eukaryota; kingdom Metazoa; phylum Chordata; class Lepidosauria; order Squamata; family Agamidae; genus Phrynocephalus; species Phrynocephalus forsythii. The sequence goes on along the minus strand of JAPFRF010000008.1, from coordinate 14,753,032 downwards.
CTAGATATCTGTCTCCTGATACCACTCCCCTGCATCTCGTCCATGAAGTACCCTGGTTTTAAGCTTGGAGATGACACATCTCCATCATGGTTTGGAACCTGTGATGGACTTTTCCTCCAGGAATCTGTCCAATCCCTTTTGAAGGCATCCAGGCCAGATGCCATCACCACATTCAGATCTGACTACTGTAATGTTGGGTAGGAACCCCATGTGGTAGAATAACAAGAGCCGAAACAGCCTATCTTCTATTTATACTAAGGAGACTGGCATTTTTACAGAAGGCAGACGTACTTGTGTGTCCCCAATGATGGAGTCCTGTTGGCAGATCCTTCCACTCCAGAAGGGACAACCTTAAGGCAGGTCACCATATAATGCAGACGTCATGAGACGTGCTTAGGCGGCCATGTACAGCTATTAGAGCCAGGACCCCATTGGGAAAATGGCCGTTATATAATAAGCCACCCTCCTTGCTGGGGTGTGCATTGTCCCTTTCTCCTTGAACCTTGGCTGCTTCTGCAAGGGTGAGATACAGGGCAGGTGCTGCCCTGTGCCCTGTGCCAGGGTCTGAAGCCACCAATGCCCTTAAAGTCATGCTCTTCCCTCTGTTCGAGACAGGCATTTAGGAAGGGAATCACTCCGTAATCGTGCACCGGGCTGTGATAAGGGAATGAGCGTTGGGGAGGGAAATTAGTGCCCCCTGGCCAGCTCTTTGTGTTATCTTGCTGCCAGGAATTGCAAAGCTCAGCTGGCAACAGCTTTCCAGGAACTTCACTGGGGATGAGTTGATGTGAACTTTGTATCCGGCTCAGCGAAGGGAAACATGGCCCAGCAAGTGAGGAGGTGGTTGTTTAAATGCCCTCTAAAGTTTTTATGATTTCAAATGACCTGAGATTTGGAAAATCGATATCTTGATTACTAAGCCTGTAAACATTAAAGGAAAAAATATATAAGATGTATTATAGGTGGCCTATGTCGCCTGCAAAATGAGCTACAATGTACACAAATTATCAAACAAATGTTGGGCGTGTAAGACACAAGAAAGATGTTTTTTTCTTCATACGTGGTGGACATGTAGAAAAATGAGAGTATATTTACAAAAAGATCTTGTCATGTAATTTATCATTTAAGTCTGAATTCTTGAAAGTGAATACAGTGGTACCTCAACTTAAGAGCAGCTCGACTTAAGAGCGGAAAACTGTTGGCATTTTAACTGCTGCCGTACAAATTTTAGATATGGTCTGCTCGACTTACAAATATTTTTTTGATTTTTTTAAACTTATTTTTTCAATGTTTTAGATAGGTACCCCGACTTAAGAGTAGTTTGACTTAAGAGCATGCATTCGGAATGGATTAAATTCATAGGTCGAGGTACCACTGTATTATGCCGGAGAATGGAGACATGAAAATGAGACATTTAGTGATGCATGTAGTAACTGCAGCCAGAATTTTATATGTAATGCACTGGAAAAGAACTGAGATACCGAATCAAGAAGAATTGATAGAGAAGTGTCTGGAAGTCGCAGGGACAGACATATTATCAGAAACATTAAAGGACTTATCCATGGAAATAGTGCGTGAAACCTGGTGGGAAGCATTTCTTAGGGAGACTTGTAAAAATGTAACAGAAACAAAGGGTAAAGAAAATTAACAAGAGCAACAATGTTTTGACTGTAGGGCTAATGCACTATAAAATGTAATGTGCTGGAATATGGTTAAGAACATAAGAACATAAGAACATAAGAAGAGCCATGCTGGATCAGGCCAAAGGCCCATCTAGTCCAGCTTCCTGTATCTCACAGCGGCCCCACCAGATGCGTTTGGGAGCGCATGAGACTAGATATCTGTCTCCTGATACCACTCCCCTGCATCTGGCCCTTGAAGTACCCTGGTTTAAAGCCTAGAGATTACACATCTCCATCATGGTTTGTAACCCATGATGGACTTTTCCTCTAGGAATCTGTCCAATCCCCTTTTGAAGGCATCCAGGCCAGATGCCATCACCACATCCTGTGGCAGGGAGTTCCATAGACTTACAACGCGCTGGGTGAAAAAATATTTTCTTTTGTCAGTTCTTACTCTCCCAGCACTCAATTTGAGTGTATGTCCCCTAGTTCTGGTATTTTGAGAGAGGGAGAAGAGCTTCCCTCTATCCACTTTACTCATACCATGCATTATTTTGTATGTCTCAATCATATCCCCCTCAAGCGCCTTTTTTTTCCAGACTGAAGAGGCCCAATTGTTTTAGCCTTTCTTCATAAGGGAGGAGCCCCAGCCCAGTAATCATTTTAGTCGCTCTCTTCTGCACCTTTTCCAGTTCCACTATGTCTTTCTTGAGATGCGGTGACCAGAATTGTACACAATACTCCAGGTGCGGCCTTACTATTGTTTTGTATAACGGCATTATAATGTTGGCTGTTTTATTTTCAATCCCCTTTTTGATAATCCCTAGCATGGAATTGGCCTTCTTCACTGCTGCCACACATTGGGGAGACAACTTCATGGAGCTGTCCACCAACACACCAAGATCTCTTTCCTGATCCGTCACGGATAACTCAGAGCCCATGAGTTGATAGATGAAGTTTGGATTTTTTGCCCCAATATGCATTACTTTACATTTGGTTACATTAAAACGCATTTGCCATTTCTCAGCCCACTCCCCCAGTTTGGAGAGATCCTTCTGGAGCTCTTCACAATCTTCTCTGGTTTTTACCACATGGAAAAGTTTTGTGTCATCTGCAAACTTGGCCACCACACTGTTTATCCCTGTCTCCAGGTCATTTATGAACAGATTGAAAAGCACCGGTCCCAGGACCGAGCCCTGGGGCACACCGCTTTTCACTTCTCTCCATTGTGAAAATTTCCCATTGACACCTACTCTTTGTTTCCGGGATCTCAACCAGTTCTCAATCCATAAGAGGACCTGCCCTCTTATCCCCTGACTATGCAATTTTCTCAGCAGCCTTTGGTGAGGGACTGTGTCAAAAGCCTTTTGAAAATCCAGATAGACTATATCCACCGGTTCACCCAAATCCACGTGCCTGTTGACCTTTTCAAAAATTCTAAAAGGTTTGTAAGACAAGATTTACCCTTACAGAAGCCATGCTGATTTTCTCTCAGCAAGGTTTGTTCTTTTATGTGTTTTAAGATTTTCTCTTGGATGAGGCCTTCCACCATCTTCCCTGGGACAGATGTAAGGCTAACCGGCCTGTAGTTTCCTGGGTCCCCCCTCCTTCCTTTTTTAAAAAATTGGTGTGACATCCGCTATCCTCCAGTCCTCCAGCACTGTGGCCGTTTGAAGAGACAAGTTGCATATTACCGTTAAGAGATCTGCAATTTCATTTCTCAGTTCCCTAATAACCCTTGGGTGGATGCCATCTGGGCCCGGTGACTTGTTAATCCTCAATTTATCAATTAGTCCTAAAACCTCCTCTCTTTTAACCTGTATTTGATTTAATTCTTTAGTCAAGAGGGGCGGCTCAGACAGCGGAATCCGCTCAAGGTCCTCTGTCGTGAAGACAGACGCAAAGAACTCATTTAATTTCTCTGCAATGTCCAAGTCCTCCTTAACCTCCCCTTTTCCTCTCTCACCATCCAGAGGCCCAATTGGTTCTCTGGCAGGTTTTCTACTTCTAACATATTTAAAGAAGCTTTTATTATTACCCTTTATATTGCTAGCCATGCGTTCCTCAAAGTCTTTCTTTGCCTCCCTTATCATCTTTTTACATTTCTTTTGCCAGAGTTTGTGTTCCTTTTTATTTTCCTCATTTGGGAGGATTTCCATTTACAGAAGGACCTCTCCTTGTGCTTTAGAGCCTCTCTAACTCCACTCGTTAACCATGCCGGTGTCCTCTTGGACTTAAATGAGCTCTTCTTTCTTTGTGGTATGCACTTGTGCTGGGCCTCTATTATTGTTGTTTTAAACAGGCTCCATGCACTCTGAAGAGATTGGATTCTTCTAACCCTCCCCTTCAGTTTCTCTCTAACTAGTTTCCTCATCTGAGGGAAGTTTGCCCTTCGAAAATCAAGGGTTTTTATGTCTGATTTGGTTGACACTCTTCCTCCGACATGCATGGCAAAGGTAATTGCAGCATGGTCACTGTTCCCCAGAGGCTCAGTGACATTCACATCCCTGACGAGGTCCTGAGTATCACACAATATTAGATCTAGAGTTGCCTGTTCTCGGGTGGGCTCCATGACAAGTTGCTCTAAGGCACAGTCATTCAGTAAGTCGAGAAACCCAGTTTCTCTTTCTTGCCCGGAGCTCGCATTGGCCCAGTCAATGTGGGGATAATTAAAGTCCCCCATGATTACTATCCTATCCCTCTTAGCCACCTCCATGATTTATCTCCTCATTTCAAGGTCCCCCTCAAGTTTTTGATCTGGTGGACGATAGAATACTCCAACTATCACATCACTCTTTGGACCTGGTAGTTTAACCCACAGTGATTCTGTGGTGGAGTCAGACTCTCTGTCAATCTCCATTCTGCTGGATTTTATGCCTTCTTTGACATAGATGGCCACTCCTCCTCCAACCCGCCCCTCTCTATCCCTTCTATAGAGTTTATAGCCTGGGATTGCTGTGTCCCACTGGTTCTCCACATTCCACCAGGTTTCTGTTATGGCTATTATATCAATGTTATCCCTAGCTGCCAGATGTTCAAGTTCTCCCATCTTTGCTCGGAGGCTTCGAGCATTGGCGTAGAAGCACTTGTACAGTGGGTCCCGCAACAGCTGCTGCTGTTAACTTAAGAATGTTATTGTACTCTTCTATATATGGAGAGAGGGAGGAGGCGGGATAGCCAGAGGACTCCTCCCACTTCCTCCTCCACATCACCTAGTAATCGACCCCTGAGGGCCCCACCCCCCCCCCCTACCTGCATTTGCCCCTTGGTAAACTCCCATCACCCTCCCCTCCACCTCTTTTTCCATCCATTGACTCAGAATGGCTCCTTTGTTCCCCTGTTCAGTCCCTTTCCACCAAGGCAGGCACCACTGACACTGCAGCCCATGTTCCCCAGTGCAAGCCCAGCTGCATTAGCACCCAGATTCTGTACATCTTCTTATGGTATATATCTTGTGTGTCTGTTTTCTCCCCTCTGGAGCTCTTGGGTTCTTATTCCTGCTTGTCCCTTTGGCACTTTGTGTGCATCCAGAGACTAGATTTTGCTACAGGAAGGCAGAGAAGGAATACAAGGAGAAGAAAACAGCAGAGGTGGATTACAATTCATCAATTTGAGTGTGCATTTAGAACATTAACGAGAGATCAGAGGTTTTGAAAATACAGCCTATGAATGAATAAGCTGGCTTTCTCCTCTATCATACATGTAGCTGTTATTTGGAAAAAATCTGAGCCCTGCTTGCTGAAAAGAATTCATCCAAAACTCGGGTCCTGGGAACTCACATTATTTCCATATTTCTGTTACCAGGATTGTTAGGAAGTTAATGTTACGAACACCATGAATGTTCACGGCCTTGGTTAGTAACACCATTGTTTCCTTGGACATTCATTGCAAATTAAATATGCAACAGTCAGCTCACTTTCCCCGCTTTCACACTGGGTCCCACTCCTGTCCCCACTGCCATGTATCCCACAGATGGATCTAGACTGCCTAGAGTCTAGATATGGTGATCTGCGTTTCCAAAGAAGCAGCCAGTAGATCACTTGGACATGCACACTCTTGTTTTGGTCACTGTTGCTGCTGAAACAGATTAATGCCACTGCTTCTCTGAAATGGGTTCACTGGTTTATTTGTACAGGGCTGGTGGGATTCCTCTGTTGGATGTCTTAAAGTTCATATGCAGGGACCCTTGTATAACAAAGGGTTTGTATAACATAAAATCTGTACAACATAAAAAATTCTGGAGATAGGGGAAATTTGCTGAACAGAATCGTCTATGGGGCAAATCCGTACAACATAAAAATGGTCGCGATCAGGGATTACTCTGTTTTCAATGCATTCCTATGGGAAATTTGTATAAAGGAAAATTTGCTTAACATAATCTCATTTGGAACAAATTAATTCCTTTATACAAGTTACCACTGTATTTTAAAAAATCAGTTAGAGGAGAGCTTGGAAAATAAGCTTTTTGGACCACAACCCCCAGCATTCACCAGCCAACTGGCTCCTGGTCACCTCGGTGGTGAGATTCTGATGGCTTAAATGTGGACCCTCAACAGATGGGCGGGGCATAAGTTTAATAAATAAATAAATAAATCATCCACCTTCCCTTGGCAATCTCTCAAGCCCCAAAACTACTGCAGCTGAAGGAAGGTTGAAACACCCTCCCTCCCACCCCTGTTTATGGGAGCTGTTCACATGAGCCTACACTATATTTGTATTCCTACAGGAAATGGTAGTTTTCACCATAAACATCAAGAGGGTGATTGCTTGGCTCCCATGGCTCCTTTTTAAAGCTTCGATCTTATCCGTGGAATGTTTATTGCATAAGCAAAGCATAAAACCTGAGTGGTAGGAACTCACGGTGTGAGTTTGGGAGATGTTTTAAGAAAGTTGTTTTAGGCCAGCAGTAGAGCATTCTCTACACAAGAATGAAACAACAGAGCAAAACACCATCATTCTTCAGGACAACACAGCTTTTGGGACAGAGGAACAATCAATTATAAGAGGAACAATTCCCTAATAAATGCAGACATTTGAAAGCTTGTGCCATCCCCTGGACAGCTTACAACCTACCGGAATAAAAGTTGCTCCGTGAGGACACATACAAGACAATATACATACAATGACACAACTCAGGAAGGGCTGTTCTGCCCCTGAGGATGCCTCCGCCAGCCTCCAACCACCAGGGAACTCGCATCACTTGGCTTCTGTTGGGTGCGATAAATACATCTCCAAATCCTGATTTCAGTCTTTGCTTATTTGTTTACTTAATATTTGTTTAATAATCCATGGGATTCAGCCAAAGAATTGATGGTAGATATTTAAAAAATGTTTCTTATTAAAATACTTGCATCTTATCCAAGAACAGATGCATAATAATTCCATCCACAAGCCTTTCCTTTTAAAACAATGTGTCTTGGGTGCTGTCAAGTCAGTTCTGACTTCAGTGCTCCTTGTCACGTTTCCACGATGTGTGAGGTGTTCAAGGGAGTGCTTTATCAGTGCCATCCCAAGTTGAGTTTCCATGGCCAAGCGGGGAATGGAACCCATTTTCCCCGAGTCTGACAGCCTACCCGTTGCAACACAAGGCATCACGTTTTTTATTTGCTTAAAAATTAAGGCCCTTGTGAGAAGGTGGACACTCCTCAACTTCACCCACCAACAATTCACTGGTGCAAATAATTATTTCTGGTCTTTACAATGCACATGGATCACTGAGGCAGGCAATGAGGCAAAAGGGCTTGGCAACAGAACCCAGCGCTAATGAGGAAGTAAATGATTTTTGCGTTCACGCGTTTCTTTGAACTCCTCCCAAAGAACAAAGCTGGCCTTGTCTGTGTGCAACTAATCATCTCATGACACTCATGCCCAGTGTAAACAGTTTGGGCATCAAAGTCAGACTTATACCATTGTAAATGAAGTGGGTTCACACAAGGAATGTGTTTGCTTAAAGTTTCCTTATGTTGATTCCTTCAGGCAGCGTGCCACTGAATCATTGGATTCCCACACTGGACATGCAGTGACACCCACTTTCTTGTACAACAACGAGGGGGAGTTTCATGCAAAAGTGCGTTATCAAGGGCAGCTCTTCAAGAGCTACTCTTCCGCTGCACGGGGCCTCCCTTGAATACCATTTGGAAACCTCTATTAATTCATCCAGAAGTTGAGTCGTGGCAACTGGACTTCTTTTCTTTTGAGATCAAAATGTTTCACTAGTGATCCAAGCAGATTCATCAGTCTGAGGAAAGCTGGTGTGGAAGTATAGGTTGTAATGGGTGTTGGGAAGAGTTGCATAGGTAGGAATTTTGCACACCCCCAGGCCATTGTATGTCTAAAGAGCCTATTCAGGCCAAAGTCCACCCAATGATCCTATTCAGGCCCCAGTCATGAACACCTAACAAGTCACCTAACACGCCGATTCAGACCAGGGTGGGGTGAAACCAAGGTGAACTATAAATTGGAAGTCTCCCACCAACTCTCCTCATACTGATGAAGCTACAGGACTTGGATGAGTAGTGAAATCTCACAAGAAAAGAAGCCCATTTCCCATTACTTCCAGATAACCTCACCTGGAGGACTGAGAATCTTCACAGACTCTATTAATTCAAAATGCAAAACAGTTCAACACATTCCAATTAGAATCACCATTCAAAGCACTGTTGCTGGTTATTAGGAGGGATGTGCACACACCACCTCTGCATTTTGAGGTTTGCCATTTCCTCAAGATCAATGGCACAGCATGGCCTCTGCTCTGGAGCTCCCCCTACTCTGCATGGCATGCACCTGGTTCTCGCTCTCTTTTTAATGGGTCCAAATGAAAGTGCTGGTTCGGAGTGCTCAAGTCCCTCATCAGATACTTTTCATTTTAATTTTGAGTCCAGCTCAGGCACGCCTTTTAAAGTGAAAGAGGCAATAAGCCAATTGATCTGTCTCTCTTTCTCCAGTTTATTCTAAGAGTCAGATAGGCAGTTAGACAGCCACACAAAGACAACACACCCAAAGAAGAGATAGCTTCTCAATAGGGAGAGAGAGAGAGAGAGAGAGAGAGAGAGAGAGAGAGAGCACTCTTTTTAATATGTTACAAATACTGTACACAAATCATTTGGTGGAAAACCCTTTTGGCTTTTTCCTCCTGGGATGAGTAATAAATTAACATCCATTTCTCTCTCTGGTCTAGTAAACAAACATCCTCTTTATCATTTGGGTGAGGATGGATCTTCCTTAATTGACTGGGTAAACCACTTAGCAAACATCCTGAAGCTCCCTCCTGGTGTAATGTGTGCCTTAAGGTCAGTCAGAAGTTATATCAGCCCTCAAAACTTGTAGATGTTTTACCATGAATGATTACATGGAATTTATACTCTTTTCTTAACTCCTCGCATTCTCTTTTAGTGTTAATGTTGCCTTCTAATGCTGCAAGATAGCCCTCAATTAAACTTTATTTATTTATTTATTTATTTATTTTTACACCTTATACTGTCAACTACCCAAATGTCTCTGGGTGACTTACCATCAAAAGAATTAAAACATTTAAAACATACAATATCAATAAATAAATGTCAGCAGATAATTGGAACAATAATAAAAACATTCACATTAAAATTGCCATCAGGACCCACAATCCATGTTATGTCAGTTAAAAAACTTCAGAAAGAGGAAGGTTTTTACCTAGCACCTTCTTGAGGGATGGCTCTTTCAAGAGGGCCCCCTGGCTTGATCTTAAACTGCCAGGTAGGTTCGTATGGAAGGAGGCATCCTTCATGTAACTATGGCCTAAACCGTTTAGGGCTTTATATGTCAAAACAAACACTTTGAATTGGGCTCGGGCAGCAACTGGTAACCAATGCAGAACCAGCTTGATGTGATCCTTGGCAGTCCCACCACTTACCAGCCGCGCCACACAATTCTGAACCAGTTACACAATGGAGAGAGTTGAAAAGTGGTGTGCCCCAGGGATCTGTCCTGGGACCAGTGCTTTTCAATCTGTTCATAAATGACCTGGAGACAGGGATAAGCAGTGAGGTGGCCAAGTTTGCAGATGACACAAAACTTTTCTGTGTGGTAAAAAACGCAAAACTTTTCTGTGTGGTGTCTACCCAATGTATGGCAGCGGTGAAGAAGGCCAATTACATGCTAGGGATTATTAAAAAGCCAACATTATAATGCCATTGTAGTAGCTGCCTAGATGCCCTAATAAGCACATCCGATCTCGCCTGATTTTGGAAGCTAAGCAGGGTCGGTCCTGGTTAGTACTTGGATGGGAGACTACCAGGGAATACCAGGTGCTGTAGGTGCCTGGAGTAGGAACTGGCAAGCCACTCCAGTATTCCTGCCAAGAAAACTCCATGGACATGGAGTCATGAAGAGTCGGTCAGGACTGTAACAACACAACACACAGATAATGCCATTGTACAAAACAATAGTAAGGCCGCACCTGGAGTATTGTGTACAATTCTGGTCACCACATCTCAAAAAAGACATAGTGGAACTAGAAAAGGTGCAGAAGAGAGCGACTACAATGATTACTGGACTGGGGCACCTCCCTTATGAGGAAAAGCTAAAACATTGGGGGCTCTTTAGTCTGGAGAAAAGGCGTGTGAGGGAGGATATGATTGAGACGTACAAAATAATGCAGGGCATCAGTAAAGTGGATAGAGGGAAGCTCTTCTCCCTCTCACAAAATACCAGAACTAGGGGACATCCACTCAGACTGTGGGTTGGGAGAGTGAGAACAGAAAAAAGAAAATATTTTTAAACCCAGTGTATTGTTAGTCTGTGGAACTCCCTGCCACAAGAGGTGGTGATGGCATTCAACCTGGATGCCTTCAAAAGAGGATTAGACAGATTCCTGGAGAAGTCCATCACAGGTTACAAACCCTGAGGGAGATGTGTAATCCCCAGGCTTAAAACAGGGATACTTCAAGAACCAGATGCAGGGGAGTGGTATCAGGAGACAGAGATCTAGTCTTGTGCACTCCCAGAGGCATCTGGTGGGGCCCCTGTGAGTTACAGGAAGCTGGACTAGATGGGCCTTTGGCCTGATCCAGCAGGGCTCTTCTTAGGTTCTTAGGTTCTTAGGTTCTTATGTGGTTGTCACCCCCACTGCCGGCCTGGGCTCCCACACACCTTGCAGGTGTGTAAGCAGGGGCAACAACCCCCCCAACACACCATCATAGGTGGTGTGCTGGGAGGCTGGCAGGGACCTAGCGGGCAACCTCTGACGGCACTGTGGGGGACTGGTCACCCACGGTCAATGCATTGTGCAGGCCTGCAATATATTACAAATAATAAAATCCTATGGATTGGGATTGAACTTTGTCCTGATCTGAATGCCTTGCATTGAAAATTACTGTGCCAAGAGGCAGCACTCTATGAATAACAATTTCCAAGCTGGATGTGTGTTTGTGGGTCCGGCGTAGATCCAAGGCAAAGCCCTCCCTGATGGTGCAATGTTGTTTACCTATAGTATGTGTAGACACATGAAGTAACTGTTCAAATAAACACTCAGGTCGCTTCCTTGTAGTGACCCTTTGTGGCTTCCTGGCATTTACTTTTCCACAGTCTGTTGGAAGTGGAATTAAAACCTTAGCTCCTGGTGGCATCTTACTGCATGGGCAATATCCTTTTGTGATATTTCCTTCCATAGAAGTCTTGTTTGAGGGTTGCTCCCTCCAGTCTGAAGTATCTGCCTTTAATATCTCCCTTGTTACCCTTTTTGAGGAGTTTTCCAATGTCTTAATTCCAGAACAATTGTACTTGAGACTTGGAGAAGAAAACAGAAAATGAGGGAGACGAAGCTTGTACTTATTGCACTAGTCCTTCCAACAAAAAACTATTGGGCTCTCCATTGCTAAGGTACTGCCCAGACTGGCTATTTAAGGGCATGGGGTGGATCAGACTGCAAAGAGTCCGTTGCAGATGGGGAGAAGAGGGATATGCTGTTTGGCCTGCTCCTGCTATCCGAACATCAAAAGAACCACTGTAGCCTGATCAGCTGCCAGTTAGGTGGTTCCCCTGATCGTTGGCGGAGGGTCAGGGCAAGTGAAATTATTTGTATTTAGTCACTCTTCTATCCCTTCATCAGTGTCATCCTGTTTTCTCCTTCTTCCCTCCCTGCTTCCCCTCTATGACTCCTTCCTCGGAATCTGCAGCCAGGATGGCAGGGGCTGCTGTGATCTCCAGGCTGAACAACTAGCATGCTAAAAAGAAATGCATCCCCTCCCTCTGGTACAGAGAGGTGCGTGGCAGTTCTTAAAGGAGAAGGATGGATAATTCTAAGTAGGAGCTATATATATCATATGCCAGTGTGGACAGGCCCTAAGGCAAAAGAGCATATGCTGTAAGTGCAGCATAGGCTATTATTTATTTATTTATTTATTTATTTATTTATTTATTTATTTATTTATTTATTTACAAACATTTTTAGCTGCCCCACTACCAAGAGGTCCCTATAATATGGGATATACCATTCAGTGGCTGAACTCCTGTTGTGTAGTGCAGTAATTCACAGTAGAAGAGACCATTGACTCAGTAAGGATTCCATGAGTCAACTCCCCAGTAGGTTCCATGGATTCAAATGGAAACACTCAGGTCGCTTCCTTGTAGTGACCCTTTGATTTAATTGCACTTTACTTTAACATACCTGCAGGCCCATTTGAATGCCTGGAATCTGTAAAAGAGTTGACTCACCAAATCCCCCTTGATTCCATGGGCCTCCTCTAGTGTGATACAGGGCGTTTATACACGACCCCTAAACTCCGGGGCAAATGGCTCCCAGCTCCGGAGCTTAAAAATGTTTATCCATCAGCTCCGGAGTTTACAGGAAATTAGGTGCGACCATGCCCACTTTAGCGTGTCCCAGCGCACCTTTCAAGTACCTGCTCTTTGGAAGTGAAAATCTTTGATGCGGTGTAACGATAGTGAGTGCGGGGCTCTCCTCGCTTCTGTTTGTTTTTTTTTTTTGGCTCCCGCCCCTTTAAGAGCTACTTTACAGAGACTGGAATGTTGCCGGCAAGAGCGAGAGGCAGAACGGAGGTGAGCGGCATGCTTTTCTTTCTCTTTTTCTCCCTCCCCTCATGCAGCCAGCAGCCAGGAAGTGCGGAGGGGTGGGGACACAGGAAGAGTGACGAACCCCTAAGATCTCTGGTCCTAATGTAAGTGGCCAGCGGATCTTAGGGGTCGTGTGAAAAGGCCCTTACTCTATGAAGCAACAGGACTTTAGTCGGTGATATATGAGGTAAGTAAGCAACTTGTTATCTGCCATGGAAATAAAACGAGGAAATAATGTGATCATCAGGTCCTTGCTGAGTGTTGACGTGACACCCCAGGAGTCAGCCCTTCAAAGCAAAGGGCATTGCGAAGAAGAAGGAACACTTTCCGGCCTCTTAGCAGAGGGGAATTTCCCTCTTTATCTTTTAAAACACAGGAGTCACCACTGGACCAGGGAAGACTAGGGTTAGAAATGAAACGAGCATCTATTTCCACAGTTCCCATCCTTGGGAAACCCAGATGTTCTTAGACTACAACTCCCAGAAACGCCAGCCAGCACAGCTTCAGGGAGTTGGAATCCAAGAAAATCTCAGGAACAAAACGATCCATTTGCTTGTTTAAAATGTTTCTCAATTGCCATTGGAATCCAGGGGATTCTGCTGAGATTAACAAATGGCAGTGCAATTCTTAAAAATCTGTGAACTACAAAGATGCCTTTTTAAAATTTATTTATTTAATTCCACATGCACACAGTCTTCCTCTCCTAGTGGGTACCCAAGGTGGCATACAAACAATTTAAAATCAACAATCAATTAAAAAAAATAAATTTAGATTGAAAGTTAGAATATATATGTATTAAAAACATGATTCAGAAACTATATATTTTAAAAGACCTTGCCATCTCAGCTGCCTCTTGGCTCGCTAAAAGCCTCAACATGGGAAGGATCTCACAAGCTGAATGTGAGCCAACAATACAACATGGCTGCAAAAAAAAAAAAGGCAAATGCTATTTTAGGTTGCAATAATAGAGATACAGGGCGTTTATACACGACCCCTAAGCTCCGCTGCAAATGGCTGCAAGCTCCGGAGCTTAAAAATGTTTCCCCACCAGCTCCGGAGTTTGCAGACAATTAAGTGCGACCACGCCCACTTTAGCGCGACCCAGCGCACTTTTCTTGTACCTTCTCTTTGGAGGTGAAAAATCTTTGATGCGGTGCAACGATAGTGAGTGCGGGGCTCTCCTCGCTTCTGTTTGCTGCTTTTTGGCTCCCGCCCCTTTAAGAGCTACTTTTACAGAGACGAGAGGCAGAACGAGGTGACCGGCATACTTTTCTTTCTCTTTTTCTCCCTCCCCTCAGGCAGCCAGCAACCAGGAAGTGCGGAGGGGGGTGGGGACAGAGGAAGAGCGAGGAACCCCTAAGATCTCTGGTCCGAATTTAAGTGGCCAGCGGATCTTAGGGGTCGTGTAAAAAGGCCCACAGTCTCCAGATCCCTCAAGTAGTATTTTCCCTGTATTCGACATTGGTTAGACCTCACCGTGAGCACGGTGTCCAGTTCTGGACACTGCCCTTCAAGGAGGATGCTGACAAACTGGAGGACGTTCAGAGGAGGGTGACAGGATCCGGTTCTCAATCAACCCAGAATGTAGAATATGCAACCGTGGGCTCAAGTGACAGGAAGCCAGTTTTTGGCTGAACATCAGGAATATGTCTGTGAAGATTCTCAGTCCTCCAGGTGAGTTTATCTGGAAGTTGAGTCACGGCAACTGGATTTTTTTCCTTGAAAGATCGAAATGTTTGGATGAGATTTGTCAGTCTGAGGAAAGCCAGTTGTGAGTCCTCTATTTTATAGATCACTTTGACCTCACGTTATCCTGGTCTGAAATAGGCTCTAAAATGGACAATGGCCTGAATAGGCTTGCTAGGTAGACAATAGTCTCCTAGGCCATTAGGTGAACAATGGCCTAAGGTGCTGAAACCCATAAAGCATGGGTGTGAAGTATTTTTCATTTTTATGGGGATTGTTGAAATCACACCCTGATAAGTAGCGGATAGACTGTGCCTGAGGCCCTGAGCTATCCGTGACGGATCAGGAAAGAGATGTTGGTGTGTTGGTGGACAGCTCCATGAAGGTGTCTCCCCAATGTGTGGCAGTGGTGAAGAAGGCCAATTCCATGCTAGGGATTATCAAAAAGGGGATTGAAAATAAAACAGCCAACATTATAATGCCATTATACAAAACAATAGTAAGGCCGCACCTGGAGTATTGTGTACAATTCTGGTCACCGCATCTCAAGAAAGACATAGTGGAACTGGAAAAGGTGCAGAAGAGAGCGACTAAAATGATTACTGGGCTGGGGCACCTCCCTTATGAAGAAAGGCTAAAACATTTGGGCCTCTTTAGTCTGGAAAAAAGGCGCTTGAGGGGGGATATGATTGAGACATACAAAATAATGCAGGGTATGAGTAAAGCGGATAGAGGGACGCTCTTCTCACTCTCACAAAATAGCAGAACTAGGGGGATCCACTGAAATTGAGGGTTGGGAGAGTGATAACAGGCAAAAGAAAATATTTTTTCAGCCAGCGCATTGTTAGTCTTTGGAACTCCCTGCCACAGGATGTGGTGATGGCATCTGGCCTGGATGCCTTCAAAAGGGGATTTGACAGATCCCTGGTGGAAATCTCCATCACAGGTTACAAACCATTATGGGGATGTGTCATCTCCAGGGTTAAAACCGGGGTAGTTCAAGGGCCAGATGCAGGGGAGTGGTATCAGGAGACAGATATCTAGTCTCATGCGCTCCCAAACGCATCTGGTGGGGCCACTGTGAGATACAGGAAGCTGGACTAGATGGGCCTTTGGCCTGATCCAGCATGGCTCTTCTTATGTTTCTTATGTTTCTCTGTTGAGAGAGGGGTTTTCGTTAATGCTCACATGAATGGTTTCCCTGACTCCTCTCTCGAACCACCCATCTTCTCTGTCTAATATGTGTACATTACATTCCCATCTTCGAATAAGTGCCCTTTGTCCTTCAAATGGAGGTGTTCTGCTGATTCTGGTCCTGAGCTGTTGCCCCTCCTATGTTGGGCCATCCTCCTGTTTAATGGCTGTTTAGCTTCTCCAGTGTAGAGGTCTGCACACTCCTCACTGCATTGGACCACATATACTATATTGCTCCTTTTATGGTTTGGTATCGGATCTTTTGGGTGGATGAGTCTCTGCCTTAGGGTGTTTGTGGGCTTGAAATAAACATCAGAAAAAAACTTCCTTAAAGTTAGAGAAGTAGGGCACTGGAAGCAATGCCCTCAGAGGGAGTTGCTGAGTTGAAGGCATTCAAGAGAAATGTGGACAACCACCTGGCAGAAATCCTTTGATCTGTATTCCTGCGTGGAGCAGACTGGTGGGCCCAGTGTCCTTAGTGGCCTCTGTTTTAGTGAGATATGCTTTCACTTTCCAGTGTAAGGAAAGGGGCCAGGTGAAGCTCCTGAGGAATGGAGTTGCATGTTTTGAGGCCAGCCGTAGAAAAAAGCCCTCCCCCATCGGGTCCCCTCCAGATTTATTTATTTATTATTTATTTTAGAGTATTTTTACCCCGCCTTTCTTCTTGGAAAAGGACCCAAGGCAGCTTACAGTAATGAGGGACAATATACAGTCCAATACAATTAAGACATATTGAGAGCAGGGAATTGAGGAACATCTTACGGCATTAAAAACACATTACATTAAAGCTACAAGAGAATGCAAGCAGTTAGAGAGAGTGAAAAACCCATGTAAAACTTATGAGTGAGGGAAACTAACATTGAAA
The DNA here is from genome assembly GCA_029282475.1 of Phrynocephalus forsythii. Lineage (NCBI taxonomy): Eukaryota > Metazoa > Chordata > Lepidosauria > Squamata > Agamidae > Phrynocephalus > Phrynocephalus forsythii. The sequence continues at coordinate 14,736,616 of JAPFRF010000008.1, read as the reverse complement.
ACATAGGGCCTTTTTACACGACCCCTAAGATCCACTGGCCACTTAAATTCGGACCAGAGATCTTAGGGGTTTGTCGCTGTTCCTGTGTTCCCACCCCCTCCGCACTTCCTGGTTGCTGGCTGCGTGAGGGAGGGAGAAAAAGAGAAAGAAAAGCATGCCGCTCACCTCGTTCTGCCTCTCGTCTCTGTAAGGCCATCAAGTCCAACCCCCTCGTCTCTGTAAAAGTAGCTCTTAAAGGGGCGGGAGCCAAAAAGCAGCAAACAGAAGCAAGGAGAGCCCCGCACTCACTATCGTTGCACCGCATCAAAGATTTTTCACCTCCAAAGAGAAGGTACAAGAAAAGTGCGCTGGGTCGCGCTAAAGTGGGCGGGGTCGCACTTAATTGTCTGCAAACTCCGGAGCTGGTGGGGAAACATTTTTAAGCTCCGGAGCTTGCAGCCATTTGCAGCGGAGCTTAGGGGTCGTGTATAAACGCCCATAGTGTCAATACAATCACACAAGGTTTTAAGTAGTTATCAACACAATGTCTATGTGATCCTATCGATTCATATAAAAGACACATACCGGTAATAGCTAGTCCATCATTCAGGGAAAGGTTGCCTGAAGAGAAAGTTTGTTGCCTGTTTCTGGAAGGACATCAGAGACTGAGCAGTCCTGGCCTCTAGTGGGAGGGAGTTCCAGCGTCTGGGCGCAGCAACAGAGAAGGCCCTTTCATGGGTTTCCACGAGACGTACTTGCGAGTGTGGCGGGATGGAGAGAAGAGCCTCTCCTGATGACCTTATCACCCAAGTTGGTTCATACTGAGATTCGATCTTTGAGGCAGCTTGGACCCAGGCTGGACAGTGCTTTGTAGGTCAAGGCCAGCAACTTGAATTGCTTGGGAAAGCGGTGGGACCAAGAGAAGGCACTGGCCTGAGGAGGGTCTTCACACACGGGGCTGGGTGGGTGGGGCTCATCCATGGGCAGGCAGCCCTCTAGAAAGCCAGATGAAGTGTTATTGTGCATTTGGGTTGGTGTTGGACTTACCACCACCCCTGTTTTCCCCTCATTTCTTCGGCTTTCCAGGTATGGAGGGAGGTGGAAATCGGTCTCTTGAGCCCTAGATGGGCTCTCTCTCTCTCTCTCTCTGCTATTCCCCCATGCTGGCTCTCGCCATCAGATCATCCGGTGGCCGTGGCTGCCACCTGGTGAGGTCAACGTGCCGCCTCCTTGCTGACCCATAAATAGCCAGCCTTCCTTTCCCCCCACGAGGCTCCAGAGAAACAAATGGGGGAATTGAAGGCAGGGAGGGTGGAGTGGGCAGGGGGGGGGTTACAGCTGAAAGGCACCAGAGCCCTTGGTCTGTTCCTGAAGTGGCGGCAGCAGCTGCACTCATCCATTTCCTAACTTCTAAAATACACCAGTGGAGAGGGGGGAAATACAATAAAACAGTGCCCTCGATAATCAGTAAATACATAGAGGCCGTGAAATAGCCTCCTACTCCATGCAGTGCCCAGAATGGACCTAAAGCTAAGTAAACCAAGAAGCCCTTCAGCTCACATTGAACCTTTGGTCCTAGTTGGTGCCGCATGGGAGGGAGAAGAGAACTTCCCTGAATGAATCAAGAACGCCCCCCCTCCAGTGGGTGAGGATGTAGTTCTGAACAAGAGAGGTGCCAGCAAGAGGGCATTCCACGCTGGATTTTAAGCAAAGGAGAGGGCACTCCCATGGGACACCAGACCCAAAGCTGCGTGGGGCTTTGAAAGTCAGCATAGGCACCTGGGCCATGGCTGTTTCATGGAATGGGGGGGGGCGGGCAGAGCCAGGGCCCCTGCTTTGGACTTGCGCCTTTGTGGCCCCAATGGGAGTTTTCCCGGCTGTTGGCTGAGCTGCCATGTTCTGCATGGGCTGTCCCTCCTGGATGGTCTTCAGAGGGAGTCCCCATTTGAGTACATGGTCCAGCCCCGCTTTCCCAAATGCAGTGCCCTTGAGGAGTCGTTTCCACCCTAAGAATGCTCAGTGGCCAAGATGTCGGGGTTGATGAGTGTGGCGGCTCTGCTTCCCTCCCCCTCCCCACATTCCATCCTCAAACTGGAGGAGGGCTTAGAATGCGACACTCTGGAAGAGAGCCTCACCTTTCCGAACTCTGGGGAAATCCTTGCTGACAATGATCGTCCTTTTAGGGTTGAGCTCAGTTTAACCCGAGTTAGCCGTCTGGAGGAGCAATGAACTTGGACCTCCTCCAGGATGTGTTGAATCCACAGTACGCTATTCGCACTGTATGCTGCCAGATCCCCCAACACCCAATGAGAGAGATCTAACACAAAGAGGTCCAGAGAAGTTACTGGTTTATTAGGCTTAATAAAGTACGGTAAGGCCAACTAACCCACAGCAAGGCAGTGCGAGATGGTCGGCCCCCAAAACAGGAAAAACATAACTTTTTATATACCCTTCCCCTTCCCTCCCACAGGGTGCGCACCTCCCCTGGGCCGGGTGAGAGGTGGTCTTTGGGGGCATCCAATGGAAACAGTTCAGAAATCTTCTAAGGGAGGTCCCAGGGCATTCCTGATGTCCTGGAACTGGATACCTGCTCAGGTGTGGCTGGGCCATACTTGTCCTCTAATGGGCCATCAAGGGGTGATAATATAAAGAAGAGGATGGGCATTGTTCAGAGGGTCTGGGTAATCAGCAGGTCAATAGGAAACCTGAAGAGTCAACAGGAAGAGTTCCAAACTGCCAGACACATTTCCTGGTGAATGTAGAAATGAAACAATAGGAAGCCTTCGGGTTAGGGTTAGGGTTAGGGTTAGGGTTAGGGTTAGGGTTAGGGTTAGGGTTAGGGTTAGGGTGTGGTACGTGTTGGAACCCATGCTGACGGTTGGAGTCTGTTCTGGAAGATGCAGCCTCTTCACAAAATCGCCATGTTGTCTTCCTCCCTTGCCATGAGCCTCTGCCCAAGATGTAGGTCCAAGGAGGTGCAGGACAGTGTAGGAACACGTTCCCAAGCAGACCCAGGGAAAGTCGGTTGAGGGGAAGAGAAGGAAAGAGAGAGGGGGGAGGGAGAGAGAGGGGGCTGGCTAAGGCTAAGATCCAGGGGCTCAGGTAAGTAGAGGAGCTACAGTTGTAGTTTTAAGTGTGAGGGGTGTCCCGGGATACAGAGATGGCCATCTGTGGCCGTCATTCCATGAGCCTGAGACCACGGAGATAAACTGTCAACCCTAGGAGAATCGGCCTGGGTTGAGTATCTGGCTGTTTAAATGTCAGAGAAGTGGAATTTATTCTGGCCATGCAAGGGTTAACTGAATTCGACTCGTCAGAGACCCAGCCATACCATGGTGGAAATCCTTGGAAGGTTAAAAATGAACTTCCAGGGGTTTCTGCAGAGGGAATGGTCCGTTTTATAAATTTTTGGAAGACGGGCCGGTCTACCGCCGTCAGCTAACATTATCGGGCAAAAGACTTATTTCCATGGAACTCAAATACGGCAGCAAGAAGGGGACTCGACCGGTGTTGATCCTGCAGCTTGGCCAACCCCACGGATCTCTGAGGTGGCTGTGGGGAGGCAAGCCTACACCGTACGCATCACCAGATCTTAGCTGGCTCTATGGAAGTCTGGATCAGCTGGCGGACTGTAATTCATGCGATCCGGGGGCCATGGACCATAATCAGTGTACTGGTCTACAGGTAAGTTAATTGTTATCTCTCCCTGTTGGGCGCCCCCTTCCGGACTTGCAATTAACGAGACAATGATGGATGGGGGCTCCCTGATTGGGTGAGATGGGCAGGCAGGGCGCAGGCGGTTAATCCTATTAGCACCCCTGCTGTTTTACAGACTTCCCGCAGTAATGAACTGCTGCCGGTTATCTGTTAAGTGGAAACCGGCAATTTGAAACAAAGTAGCTTTTTCCTGCCGGCCAAGCCTCGAATTTCGGTGGCAATGCTTCCCAGCCGTTACCCAGAAATGGCAGTGAGGGTATTTTTCCTGATATCTCAGGAACGGAATGATCTTTTTGGACCGGGTTTGATGTGTTGTGCTTATGACGGTGTGGGGCAATGGCCAGTGGCCTTGGGAAGCCCCGAAACCTCTCCAACCATTTTATAGGCTTCATGTTGGTTTCCATTGTGACTCTTCAGATGGGCCACTTTCCTACCTGAAGACTATTCTTGATTTCCTCTTAGACTTCCTCCCTCATGAGCAGAGCCTTGCTTGTCTCTTAAAGGATAGCCCAATAACCCTACCCCGTTGCCATTCTTGAAACTTCCTTCCCTTCTTTAAATGGAGGCAGACCCACAACCCCCTTTTTTGGCTGGTCAGCCCACCACCTTGGGCTGCCTCTGCTTTTTGTCATGCGGAAGGCAGTCTTAAGGACAACAGTAGAAGGCCTACCAAGTGGATGGCCCAAGGTCTTTTCCTAAAACCGCACCGAGCAGAACCCCAAGAGAACCCACTTGCCCACTCTGGGCTGAAATATCCATATCCATCATGCCAAAGCCAGGAAGTTTTGTTTCCTTGCCAGAATGCTTTCCATTCCTGTTGAAAGCCTCACCCAGGATTACCTGTGCCAGTATTATGGGAGCCGAGGGTTGAAAAGACACGCCAAGGATCAAAGGAACGGAGAAAAACTTTAATTTGCTGCAGCAAAGGCACCCAGCCGAGTTGCGTCGGGAAACTGGGGCGAAGAGCTTGAAAACCTTTACAGTTTTTATAGAAAAACATTCGCCAACACCCCCTCTTATCAACAGAAAAACAAGGATACATCTGGGCGCAGTAGAACGCCCGCAAAGAACAAAAGAAACTTCAAAAGATAAACAGTTTGCACATTGTTAGCACCCCGTTACTTGACAAGGGAAACATACAGCGGACGTGATTAATCTTGTTCTTCAGCGCCCCCTGCCATTGCAATTCCCGGAAAGCGCTCCGCTCTTTTCCCGGAAAGCGCTTTGACAGCCCCACATCGATGTATCGATGCACGGATGTCTGGCTATCTTAGCGCAGGGGCCCCATTGTCTTGGAGACTTTCCCATAGATAAATGTTTGTCCGTTAGTTCCTGCCCTGTTTATCTCACAGGACAGGCTTGGGGGTGTCAGTGTAGTGCTTTGTGCAACAGTTTTGTGAAGGGGAGAGGTGAATTAAGGGACATAGAGAGAGTGAATAAAGGAACAGAAATACTGCCATTTTATCTACAATGACAGCTTATAAAAATATGAGATATATTGAATAATAATCCCTATCACTGTAACAGGGTCATAAAATGCCATTGCCTGGTGCCATCCACATGAACAACAGGACAAAGGTGGGGAGAAGAGGCCGGATCATTATCTGTCAGTGAGAATCTGGATTGATCTGCTATAATTTTCTGCCTGCTTCCTTTTACTGTCACTGGCAAGTGTCAAAGTCCCTTCGGCTTTTGCTTTGTGGTTTCATCTAGCCAGTGGCAACCTTGGGTCACCCAGATGTTCATTGACCACCGTTGTTGTTGTTGTTGTTGTTGTTGTTGTTGTTGTTGTTGTTGTTGTTGTTGCTGCTGCTGCTGCTGCTGCTGCTGCTGCTGCTGCTGCTGCTGCTCTTCTTCTTCTTCTTCTTCTTCTTCTTCTTCTTCTTCTTCTTCTTCTTCTTCTTCTTCTTCTTCTTCTTCTTCATTGTGTCTGTTCCACTTGGTGGAACAGACCACAATTCCCACACGCGGGGGGTAAAGGCTTCTGGGATTCACAGTCCATGAACACCTGTCAGAGCCAAGGTTGGGGACCACTGGCCTAGGCAGTAGTCAAGGCTCTCTGCCTTTAATTCAGTTGCAGAACAATACCTATTTTTTATGCTTCCCGCGAGTCTTGCTGCCCCTGCCCAGGATGGATGAGGCCCCTGGCCCCTCCTAAAGTGTTCTGCTTCTATGCCACCCCATGGTGCTTAACGCACTCTCTGGGCAGTTGGCAGTTTAACTGTGCAGACTACACATTGCCCCCCCGACCCCAACCCCTAGTGAGGCAGGTACTCATTTGATCGACCTCAGAAGGATGGAAGGCTGAGTCAACCACAAGCCAGCTGCCTGGGACAGGACCCTGGGTTGTGTGAGCAGAGTTTTGGCTGCAGCACTGTGCCTCAGTGGACTCAAGACTTCCAGGACTGATAGTGTCTGACTTTATTAGGGTCGATGATGAGACAGACTTGCGTAGCTTCTCTCTGGAAATCTGCACACATGTCTGGATTGGTCCCCCTCCCTATGAAATCCATTGACTTTGTTCATAAAATCTGGAACTGGGCACAAGGTGAAATGTCTTTCATGCAAAATGCAGAGGCTTTCAGGAGAGTGAGGTCAGCACAGAGAAATCCTGGAAATTCTGCAGAGAAATATTCTCCCTCTTCCTCTCCTTCTCTCTCTCTCTCTCTCATCTGTGTGTGTCTGCGTGTATTCCTCAAAAAAGATTTGGCCGCACTGGCCTGTTTGGTTGACTGCATCCGTGCCTGCAGTCTCTGCATCCACACGGTGTAGTAAGGAGCCAGAAGGCCAGAAGGGCCCACCTGCTGCTCTCTGACAGCTGCAAGGGGTTGGGGGCAGGTCTTGGGTGGATGCTGCTGTCCCTGTGGCCCTTGTGCTTGTGTTTGGCTTGCATCCAAGCAATCTGGTTGGGGGCAGGTCTTGGGTGTAGGCTGACTGCTTTTCTTCTTCTTCTTCTTCTTCTTCTTCTTCTTCTTCTTCTTCTTCTTCTTCTTCTTCTTCTTCTTCTTCTTCTTCTTCTTCTTCTTCTTCTTCTTCTTCTTCTTCTAATCACTGCCTCTGCTCCACCCATCTGTCAGCACTTACGGTCTCTGACTCACCTGTGCCCTTCTCACTTCATGCTTGGCTTGCCAAGGCAATGGACTAAACCTCTCTCTGCAGGGCAGCGGAGCAGCCCCCAGGGCAGGATATCCCACCCACCCCCAGCATGAAGGCCAGGCTGTCTTTCCAGCATCTTTGGGTCGTCCTGTGCCTCTCTGGGCCAAGGATTAGCGGGTAAGCCATTCCTCTCTCCCCCCCTTCCCCGTGCCTTCCTTCCTGGGTGAACAGTCCTGACGAATGCCAAGCACGAGTTCTTGGGGAAGATGTGAGGAGGGTGCCAAGTGCATGGAATCCTCCTGCTCCTTGCCTTCTCTGTGCCTCCGAAACCGCCTTGGGATGGGGAGGGGAGGGGAGGGGAGGGGAGGGAGGTGCTGCAACGCTTTCCCTGCCTCTGCTGCCATTAACATCTTCTCCTCAATCCTGCCTGGTGCAGCAGCTGCTACAGACACACTCAGCGCCCAACGTGTTTGCAAAGTTGTCTGTTATTCTGAAAGATCCTGCCAGTTCTCCTCCTCCTCCTCCTCCTCCTCCTCCTCCTCCTCTTCAGGGCTTGTGGCTCAGAGGGACAGCTCCAAGCTCTAATTAGCTGTTCTGTTTCTTTCCTCCCTCGCTAGTGGTTTTAGGATACAAGGGGACCAAATTCCTGTGAGGAATGTTGCTTGGCTAGTGGGACCCACATGGAAGTTGCTCCCCTCACACTGGGAGACATTGCCTGGAAGGCAGCCTGACCGCAGAGAAACTTGTTTCTGGCTAACTGGGGTTGGGATGATGGCAGAGGCCTCTTTCTAGCACTGCCTGGCCAGTCCTCAAAGGCGGTTACTTCACGTCCGTTTTGTCTCTGTTAGTGTTGCCCTTAGGAGCAGTACAAAAAATGTTACTTCACGTCCGTCGCGCAACTACTGAAATTTGTCTCGACCATGCCCCCGTAACGGGGTAGGGTATTCCCTTGTCATGGTTTGTTCCCGGTTTCTGTTCCGAGACAAGACACCGTGAGGTAACAACTGTCACACAACAAAAAATTCGTTTCTCTCAGAAAATTGTGTCTGGGTTTTTTTATTTTTGATTTTTCAAAAGCAAAATATCAAAAAAGAATTTTAACACACACACCCCTCAAAAAAAAAAAAGGAAAAAAGGAAGCTAGACAAATTCAGTGTTTGTCACGGTACAAGACCGTGAGGTATCACTTGTTACAAGACAAGTTATTGCGATCGTGGGAACACTGAAACAGGGACAAAACCACACGACCAACACTGTCATGGTACAAAATTAGTCACGGAACAAAGAAGGACATGAAGTAACTCCCAAAGTCTGAAGGCTGCAAGTGTCGGTGGCGCAGTGGTTAAATGCCTGTACTGTAGGTAAAACTGTGCTCACGACCTGGGGTTCAATCCCAGGTAGCTGGCTCAAGGTTGACTCAGCCTTCTATCCTTCCGAGGTCGGTAAAATGAGTACCCAGCTTGCTGGGGGTGGGGGGGCAATATGGAGTTTGCATACTGTAATTAAAACTGTAAACCACCCAGAGACTACTTGACGTGGTATGGGGCAGTATACAAGCAAAACACTTTGCTTTTGCTTTTCTGTGGTATACTTGAAAAGCACATCCCCCTTGGTTCCCCACCCCACCCCCAATACGCTACCAAATGGAGGTTGTACTTTTAGCTATGGGCAGCTCCTGCTCTACCTGGGGCTTCTTGACCCCTCCATTTTGAAACAGAGGGTGCTGGCACAGACCTCCTGGTCCTGTGTGGCCTGTGCTTCCAACCTTGGCCTGTGGTGCCATAACTCCCAGCCACAGGATGTGGTGATGGCATCTGGCCTGGATGCCTTCGAAAGGGGACTGGACAGATTCCTGGAGGAAAAGTCCATCACGGGTCACAAACCATGATGGAGATGTGTCATCTCCAGTGTTAAAACCAGGGCACTTCAAGGGCCAGATGCAGGGGAGTGGGATCAGGAGACAGAGATCTAGTCTCGTGTGCTCCCAGAGGCATTTGGTGGGGTGATACAGTGAGATCCAGGAAGCTGGACTAGATGGGCCTTTGGCCTGATCCAGCAGCAGGGCTTTTCTTAGGTTCTTAGGTTCTAACCGTGGCTGAGCGAAAGGACTGGAAATAACGATCTTAGAATGGCAGAGAGCAGGGAGGGGCTCCATGGATCATCCGGCCCAACCCCTGTCAAGGAGCCACCGGGAGTGGGTGGGGCATGAACCCCCAGCCTCTAGCTCTGCACCCAGAGAACTGAACCACAGAGCTCCCCAGCAGGGCTCTCCTCCTCCTAACCGTTATAGGACTGCAGAAGAGCTGGCAGGGACCCTGTCAAGGTGGGAATCGAACTCCAAACCTCGAATTCCACAGCTGGTGACCTAACCCCCGGAGCTATCTGGAAGTCCTGCATGACACCTTCTTAAAAAAAAAAAGCAAATCAAGCTGCTTTCCAAGGAAGGGCTACAAAGGGCAGAGTAGCCAGGAGTGGAGGAAGCACCGTTCACATCCTCTCCCCTGCTTCCCTGCGCCACACAGCCTCCCTCCGGGAGATTGCCCGCTGGCAGGTACCTGGAAGTCCAGGCATTGGAGGGAAAGGCTGGCTCCCTCTGCCCCACCTGGCCCTACCTAGACGGTAGCTAGAGGACTATGGAGCGTTGCGGATGGGAGGCAGGTCGTTCATCCACCATGGAAGGGAGAGGGTTCTGCTGAAAGGCAGGGAGGTCTACTATTGGAACGGAGGTCACAACCTGCCCAGTTGCCTTGGAACTGGAGACACCTGCACCCGTGGTACTGGCACGAGGGGAGGGGAGGTTTGCACGGCTTCCTTTGGAGAGTTTAAAGCTGTTCAAAATAAATATGGAGCACTCTTGACTCACAAGCAGATTCTGATAGGATGGAAGGGAAAAGACACCCTTGTCTGTACTCGGACAACGAAACCAAATGCCTGGTGCGACCCCTCCAAGGCCACCCCTTTGTGTTCTGAAGTGGGACTTCACTGGCCACAAATGGACCCCCTGGGAGGTCTGGCAGCCCTTTAAATGGAGGGTCGTCTTCTGCAAAAGGGGGCATGGAGGTTCCCCCACACACACACACCCCCCACGCCCTGCTGCACATCATGTGCAGGTGGGTCAGCAGAAGTGGGTCACATTCCCCAAAAAGCTCACCCTGAAATGAAGGCATGGGCGTGGAAGACCCCATGCCCTTTCTCTGCCATCTTGGCTTTCCAAGTCTTGACCTCTTCTTTAAAATCCATGTGTGTGTGTGTGTGTGTGTGTGTGTGTGTGTGATCCATGCTTAAACACCGCAGTGGAGCTATAGTAATACCTGTGAAACGTGCATGAATAAGGCTGCATCTAACCAAGAAGACGCTGTTTGTGAAACAGATTCCTCTTTCTTAAATGCAGGCAAAACCAACTTTTAGCAGGTGGCATGAAGAGGTTTTTCCCCTGGGCTACAGTCGTACACCTAGGAGGTTCTTGTGTCACTTTGCAGAGAAGGGTGTCTCTGGGTGCCTCCCTGCCCACAGAGCAGCCTTTCTGGTCACAGGCTGGTTCAGAAAGAGCTTCATAGGAGGAATCCCGATGCTCATTCCCCTTCCTAACCCTACACTCCATTTAACAATGGAGCTCAATAACATCCTGGTATAACCATCCAAAGAGGACTCGGCGGGTGCAATCTTCCACAGTTGGTGACCCACAAACACACCACCTCCTTCAGGCTGGTATGTCATGGCAATCTTCCCAGTTTCATCACTCAGTCCCATAGGTTCAAGGTGGAGTCTGGTAAGAGCTTTGTGATGCTTGGTTTTTACAGGCTCTGATGCTAATGCGCCTCCTGTTTCTCTTGGCAGAGTGGAAGAGAAGGGTCCAGCCAGTGGCCTGGGAGCCTGGGCGTCTTCTGGAGGTGAGCACCCCATCCTCAGCAGCTGTCCTCCTGCTCTTGCCCCACCAGCCAGGGAGGAGCACGGCTCCAGCTCACAATGCCTCTGTTTCAGACTACTTGGCCGGGTGCGATTTCAACAACAACTCCCAGCCCTTTTGCGACTGGACGCAGAGCTGTGGTGCCAGCCAAGGGACCTGGATACGGACCAACCATGCAACACCCACCCCGGGGACTGGACCGGAGGGTGACTATCCTGATGGAAGTAAGGGTTTGTGCCACTGCAATTAGTCAAAAGGCTGGCCAGTTGGGAGTACTGGGCAGAGCAAGGGCACAGACGGGGAAGATGGGAACAGGAACACTTCCATTTTGTTTTTCGCATTGCACAGGCATTCGATCTGCACAGAGTCTCAGGGGTCGTCTTGGAGGTCCTTCTCTATGTGGGTGGGGGCGGTCACCAACTCACATAGGCTGGAGCATGTGGTTTCCCAGGTGCAGCTGCTGCCCTGCGCAATTCAGGGCATCTCTAACATTGCCTTGTCAGTTGCCATGCTCTGTAGTTTCCCCTCAATCCTCGGAGAGAGGGCGCAGCCTCAGTGTTTTGATAAATAAACAAAATTAATTGTATCATGTGCCTAAGGTCCTCAGGGAAAAGCTTGTAAGTAGAGATGGGCACGAATTAAAAAAATGACGTTTCGTTTGTCGTTTGTCATTTGGAGGTCCATTTCGGTTCGTTTCCATTTTTTGTGAATTTTTGCAAAAAAATTGTTTTCGTTTTCGTTCATTTTGTTTCAATTTTGTTACCATTTATTTCAATTTTTTGTGATTTTTTTTAGCATTTAAAGCAGTTCACTGTATTGCAGTAATGGAAACGAAACACACGACAAAATTTCCGGTGTCTCTCTTTGTTTCGTTTCATTTTGGAGACAAAATTCGTTTGTCGTTTCGTTGCGTAACGAAACAAAAAACTGAAAACAGAAATGAAAAATTGTTCGTTTCGTGCCCATCTCTACTTGTAAGAGGTATATGGCTGTAACACCGGAGGAACTTTTCTGTGTTCCAGATCTTGACTGCATATCCACCTTTTCAATGGTTTACCAAGGGGGGGGGGACCTTGGCTTTCTTGGCAGTGTCTGGGTTGGGGTCCCTGGATCCCTGGGGCTCTTCAGTGGGAACGACTCTCTGCGACTGGACCTCTTGCCCTTCTCTTTGTGGAGCGAATCCTGCTGTTGTTGGCATTTTATGGCATACCTCAGTGGAACTTTCCAGGACTTGCTCATGTCCCCCCCTTTTATCACACACACTCTTTTTGGCTTGGATGGTGTTGTTCTGTTGTGTTCCACTTCACTTCCCTTTCCACTTGGCTGAGCTCCACTTCTGAGCCAGCTCTCCTGGCCCAGGCCATGCGGGGCGGCTTTCTTCTACCTGTGGAGGTTTCTTCTCCCTCTCCCCCACCTCTCCTTCCCTTCTTGCAGGAGGCTACTTCATCTACCAGGAGGCCAGCAACCTTGTTCCATCCGAGAGCAACAGACTGGAGAGCCCCGAGCTGGTGGTCTCTGGAGAGATATGCATAGAGTTTTGGTATCACATGTTTGGCTCGGAGGACCTGAATGAGCTGAGCATCGTCCTCTTGGCTGAGGGGAAGGAGTCCACTGTGTGGAGCCGGAGGGGCAGCCAGAGGCCCACCTGGCTCCATGGGGCTGCGTCCGCACAGTTCCTGAAGGAGGAACGCATCCAGGTACCCTACGGAGACACACGGGGTGGGGTTTACGAAGGGGAGGTTGGGTGAGGAGTCATCTTCACATGGGCACCTTAGGGTGGGGTGGGGGTGGGGTGGCCAAACGAGAAAGGGCCTTTCCAGAGGCGGTGCCTGGACTGTGGAACTCCTTTCCCCGGGAGACCCGCCTGGCTCCCTCCCTCCTTCCCTCCTGTCCTTCTTCCTTCTCATAAGAGAAAGGCTGGCTCATTGAGTCGGGAGGGGCCTCGAAGGGCCTCCAGCCCAAGCCCTGCTCAAGGCAGAAGAAGCCCAAGTGGTCTGACTTTCTCTTCAATGCCTCCTGCCCTCTTTGGCAGGGATGTTTTTTTTTGGGGGGGGGAGGCTAAAAAAAGTCATCCAGCATCTCTGATCAGGATTGGGGGGCTTGCTTGCTTTCACCTTTCATCAGGTGGCTTTCATTGCTGTCCGAGGGTTGACGGAATATGGTGACACGGCAGTGGACAACGTGGCTGTCAAGCATGGGCCTTGCAGTAAGTGCTTTCTCTGTGGCTTCAGTCTTTGGACAACAACTGGCCCAGGACTACGTCATTCTCTTTGCCAGATGCTAGAGATTTGGCCTCGCTTTCCCAATGTATGATGGGTCTTAGACCAGGGACATCAGTGAGATGTGCTTATCAGTGTTCAGGGTCACAAGAGCCTTTGCTGGAGGCATGTTAGGGAGCAGAGCATGGCAGGAATGCCAGGTAGAGGGGCAGAATTTGCCCTGAAATTACGTTTTGCATTTTGTCCTGGTCTCTTTAAGGTGGCCAAGTATCCCTCTTAGTAGGAGAATGCCCTCTGTCTGAATGCTTTCCAGGGGATGGTCTGCTATAATCGGCTGGGTAGTTCAGTGGTTGAGGTCTCCAGCTGGGGAGCCAGAGAGGCTGGGAGTTCAATTCTCTCCCCCCCCAAATTGGGCCTCCTTTACAAGGGATGTACTCCATGATCTTTGCCTCCTGCTAGCAAAGAGAAGGAAAGAAAGGAAAATTCCCCCAAACCACTCTGTTGGTGTCAGTCGTGGAAAAAGATCAGCTGTATGCCCCATGGAGATGAATTGGTTTCTCAATGCAGTATCTGAGAAAACAGCAACACGGCACCTGCAGAACCGGTGGCTGAAAGCAGAAAGGGCTCCCATTTGGGTAAGCCTTCAGTGAGCTGAGGAAAGAGGGGAAGACACAACTTGTGTGCATTTCCCTCCTCTCCAAGGGCTCTGGGCAGAATATATCCCTCAGTTTCCTTAGCCCCACCCCACCCCCAACCCTTTGCAGTAATTACAAAATACAAAAATGTCCTGCTGCTGAATAATCTTGTTAATCAGTCAGGGTTACTGTATAATAACTTATTGCTTAAGTCATAATGAGCTGCAATCAGAGATACCAGCTGGAGTTTGCTCCCACAGGGAACCGCTGAATGCCTGGGATAGCAGAATGGATCTTGTTGACTATTAGCCAGCATTTCTCAGGATGGGCTGATGAGCTCCAGAAAACAGCCCAGGGCTTGTTTTTTTTTGGGGGGGGGTGCCCCTGGCAAGATTCCCCAGGTTTTCTGCTGAACTATTCCCAACGTCTCTTATAAGTGCAAAATCATTTCCCCGCTTCTGGTCCAAGCAGGCCGCCCAGCTGTCCTGGCAGCAGTCAGAAGATTCAGACCCAATGCATCAGGCAGATAATAAGTTCTTCTGGGAACTCTCGGGAAAGTGCAGGGACCATCCGCATCGTGGCTGATACGCTGGCCAGCCCAGGGTGGGGTGGGGTGGGGTTGCTCAAGAGCCAGCTTCCCTTGGATCTCAGTTCTTCCGCCTAGTAGTAGCTCTACAATACAACAAGAAGAAGCCCCACTGCCGACTCTCAGGCCGCACTTCAGTTCCGGTCATGGCCAAGCACAGCCTGTCCTGGCAACTTAATCAGATAAAATGCAAATGAATTGTTAGCTCCAAGGGCCTCCCTTGGCTGATGGCTGTGCTCCACGCACGGGTTAGGGAGTGGAACGGGCGCTTGGGCAGCGGTGGAGATTTAGGTTTTTCAAAAGGTTGCAGAATACGTCTAGGCTTTGGGCACGCTGGCTGGATTAATCTTCAAAGTGCAGTCCAAAACGAGAGATATCCCACCTCGCCAAGCTCTGGATCTTGGAGATCCGTCTCTCGTACTTCTCACTGAGCTGTGAAACTCCTGGGGTGAACTTTGGGTCGTTCTCTTCCTCCGCAACCTGACCTACTTCAAACTGAATGTTTTTGTGGGGATAAAGTAGGGTGGACTGGATGGCCCTCTGTCGGACATACTGTGATGGGGGTTCCTGCATGGCAGGTGGGTTGGACTGGGTGGCTCTCGAGGTCTCTTCCAACTCTAGCATTCTAAAGGACAAATATGCAAATTTTCAGCACTGGAAAAAGCTGGGTATAAATCTGACTAGAGATGGGCACGAAACAAACAATTTTTTGTTTCCATTTTCATTTTTTTTGTTTCGTTACACAACGAAATGATAAACGAATTTTGTCTCTAAAATGAAATGAAACGAACAGAAACACCGGAAATTTTGTCGTGCGTTTCGTTTTCATTACAGCAATATAGTGAACTGCTTTAAATGCTAAAAAAAAATCACAAAACTTGAAATAAATGGTAATGAAACGGTAACAAAACAAACGAAAATGAAAATGAATTTTTTTGCAAAAATCACGAAAAAAGAAATGAACCGAAACAGACCCCCAAACGACAAACAAAATGCCATTTTTTTTATTCATGCCCATCTCTAAACCTGACTATGTAATTACAATACAAATCCCTTACTCTCCCCAGCACCCACCACCACCACCACCACCACCACCACCTTTCCAATGGGGACGGAAACTCCAACCAAAACACCAGGTAGGTGAATTTATCATGCAGTGTCTATCCCACTCAGTGGCAGGGGCTTATGGTGAGGTTATCAACACAACTGTGTGTATGGGGGGGGAGGGAAATGCAGTCCTCCTGGAAACCCCAAACCGAAGCCATCATTCTTAAATCAGTGGTCCTGTACATCAAAAGCCCCAGGCTGAACCACAACAATTTGCACCCCTGTTTGACTCATGAGTAGAAGGGGACAACTCTCATATGAACCACCAAGAGCAGCCATGTAGCTAGATGGGCAGAACAGAATTCCAATAGATAGATAGATAGATAGATAGATAGATAGATAGATAGATAGATAGATAGATAGATAGATAGATAGATAGATAGATAGATAGATAATCATTATTTCTATAATAATCTCCGCATTTGGCATCAAATGCAGTTTGAGATAAATTGCCCTGGTTCTGCGGTGAAAAGGGGAGTCACCAGATGGATTCCTGTAGCTCAGCGAAGTAAGTCACAACTAGGGGTCACCTCCAGTGTAAGTTCCACTGACTCAGTAGGCCTATTCCAGTGGCAATATACTACAGTATCTTAAAAGACAAGATTCCAGTTGTTGATTCAAAAGTCTCCCGTAGACTGTCCATATGGTTTAAGCCTCAGCTGACTGGATCTGGCAGCTCTGATCATCACCACCTCCCTAAGTCACAGGGCGACCCTGATGGAAATACAAGTGAATCCATCGTCCATAGCGTTTGTGGACAGGAGTGGAAGGGGGTGGCGTGAATGGGCCTTCCCATGATACGAAAAGGATCTTAGACTTATGCCGTTGTTGTTTCTTAAACAACATCAATGGACCCATTCGGACGAATGCCCTATTCAACATACTTTTTATGATTTTCCTAGAACGTACAACTGACGTCCTGCTGGGAAGGACCATGCCAATCACTACAGGAGGTAAATGGTTCCATCCTGTATAGTTCTGTCTTTATGGTATCACAGTCTGCAGAAGTATGCAATAGTTCTGTCTTTATGGTATCACAGTCTACAGAAGTATGTAATCAATACAAATGCAGCCCTTTCGACAATTGCCCTATTCAACCCACTTTTCTTGAGTCCCCTAGAACTTACTACTGATGTTCAACTGGGAAAAACTACTCCAATCACGACAGGAGGTAAATGGTTCCATGCTGTATAGTCCTACTTTTTTATGGTATCACAGCCTATAGAAGTGTGTAATCAGCACAAATGGACCCATTGGGCTGAATGCCCTATTCAATCCACTTTATTTATTTATTTATTTATTGGATTTTTATACTACCCATCTGGCAGCAAGGTCATTCCGGGTGGTTTACAACAGTTAATAAATTCAAATAATTCCATACAATAAAAACATAAAATACAGTAACATAATAAAATAAAAATAAAAATAACATTAACATTCAAGTGACATAAAATAAGGTCACTTAATGTCACTTACATAAAGGGACAAGTAGTGAGGTCCTAAACCGTTTAGGGCTTTGTATGTCATAGTTAAAAGCTTGAAGTCGATTCTTCTAGAACATACTACTCATGTTCGTCTGGGAAGAAACACCCCAATCAATAACAGAAGATAAAAGGTTCCATCCTGTATAGTTCTAGGTCCTTATCACATTCTATAGAAGTGTGTAATCAGCAGAAATGCACCCCTTTTGACGATTGCCCTGTTCAGCCCATTTTTCATGATTCTCCTAGAACTTACTACTGATGTTCCACTGGGAAGAACCACCCAAATCGAATCAGAAGGTAAACGGTTCAAAATCGTATAGTTCTATTTCTTCATGGTATCATTGTCTACAGAAGTGTGTAAGCATCTCAAATGGAACCATTTCGCTGAATGCCTTATTCAACCAACTTTTCATGATTGTCATAAAACTTACTACTGATGTTCCACTGGGAAGAACCATTCCAATCACTATAGGAAATAAAGGGTTCTATCCCATATAGTTCTATCTCTTTATAGTAATCAACACAACTTTAACCCACTTTTTGTGATTCTCATAGAACTTATTACTGATGTTCATCTGGGAAGAACCACCCCAACCAATTCAGAAGGTAAATGGTTCAATCTCGTATAGTTCTCTGTCTTTATGGTATCACAGTCTACCAAGGTGTGTAATCAACACAAATGCAGCCCTTTTGATGATTGCCCTATTCAACCAACTTTTCATCATTCTAAAGAAATATGTAATAAATGCAAATGGACCCATTTGGCCAAATGCCCTATTCAACCGAATCTTTTTATGTAATTCTCCTAGAACATACTACTGGTGTTCTACTAGGAAGAACCACCCAGGTCAATACAGAAGGTAAACGGTTCTTTGTCATAATGTTCTACCTGTTAATAATTTCACAATCTATAAAAGTGTATAATCAGCACAAATGGACTAATTTGGCCAAATGCCCTATTCAACTCACTTTTCATCCTCCTCCTAGAACTTACTACTGATGTTCCACTGGGAAGAACCATTCCAATCACTACAGGAAATAAATGGTTCTATCCCATATAGCTGGTGAAGATTCTCAGTCATCCAGATGAGTTTAACTGGAAGTTGAGTCATGGCTACTGGACTTGTTTTTTGAGAGCGATGAAGCTGTTTGGATGCACAGCGAAACGTTTATATCTCTCAAAAAAGAAGTCCAGTAGCCATGACTCAACTTCCAGATCCGATATAGTTCTACGTCTTTATAGTATTACAGCCGAAAGAAATGTGTAATCAATGCAAATGGACTCATTTGTCCAAATGCCCTATTCAACCCACTTTTTCATGATTCTCCTAGAACGTACTACTGATGGCCTGCAGGGAAGAACCACCCCAATCTCTACAGGAGGTAAATTGTTCCATCCTGTATAGTTCTATCTCTTTCTAGTATTACAGTCTACAGAAGTGTGTAATCCACAAAAATGTACCCATTTGTCCAAATGCCCTATTCAACCGAATCTTTTTTGGTAATTCTCCTAGAACATACTACTGGTTTTCTACTAGGAAGAACCACCCAGGTCAATACAGAAGGTAAACGGTTCTTTGTCACATAGTTCTACTCTTTATAATTTCATAATCTATAATAGTGTATAATCAGCACAAATGGACTAATTTGGCCGAATGCCCTATTCAAGCCACTTTTCATCATTCTCCTAGACCTTACTACTGATGTTCCATTGGAAAGAACCATTCCAGTCACTACAGGAAATAAATGGTTCTATCCCATATAGTTCTATCTCTTTATAGTATTACAGCCTATAGCAATGTGTAATCAATATGAATGGAACCAATTGGCTGAATGCCATATTCAACCTCTTTTTCATGATTCTCCTAGAACCTACTACTGATGTTCCACTGGGAATAATCACCCCAATTGCTACAGCAGGTACATAGTTCCATCCCGTATAGTTCTATGTCTTTCTAGTATTACAGTCTACAGAATTGTGTAATAAACAAAAATGACGCATTTGTCCAAATGCCCTATTCAACTGAATCTTTTTTGGTAATTCTCCTAGAACATACTACTGATGTTCTACTAGGAAGAACTACCCAAGTCAATACAAAAGGTAAATGGTTCTATGTCTTATAATTCTAACTCTTTGACAATCTATAAAAGTGCATAATCAGCACAAATTGACTAATTTGGCCGAATGCCCTATTCAAGCCACTTTTCATCATTTTTCTAGAACTTACTACTGATGTTCCACTAAAAAGAACCATTCCAATCACTAAAGGAAATAAATGGTTCCATTCCATATAGTTCTATCTCTTTATAGTATTACAGCGTATATAAATGTGTAATCAATGCAAATGGACGCATTTGTCCTAATGCCCTATTCCAGGGCTGTCCAACACGTTGACTGCGGGCGACCAGTTGCCCGCAGCGCCTTCAGGGATCCCCTGCCAGATCCCCTGTGCAGGTGGGGGATTCCCCCCCATTCACTTGTGCTCTCTAGTGGTGTTGGCAGCGGCTCCAATGGCAGTGGCGGGCCCAGCAACCCCCCTGGGCCCGCCTCTGTGGCTGCCACCCGTTGCTGGAGTTGCCACCGTGTCCCCACCCCTGCCGCCTGCATCACCCCTGTCACCATCGCCATCACCCACGCTTCCCCACTGCCCCACCCTCACCCCTGGAGCCATCGTCCCCGCCCCCACCACTGGCCCTGCCCCCATCACCATCGCTGCCCCTGCCTACTGCCATCACCCCAGACCATGCCTGCTGACCCCGCCACCTCCTGCACCCATTGCGGCCGCCGCAATCAACCCCCCCACGTGCTGCCATCACCCCCACCCCCGCCACAATCACCCCAGGCACCGCATACTGACCCCGCCACCACCACCCCGCGCCCACTGCTGCCACTGCAATCCCCCCCACCCACTGCCATCACCCCCACCGCCGCAATCACACCCACCCCCTCCCTCTGACCCTGCTGCCACCGCCACCGCCCCGCCCGCTGCCATGGCCGCTGCCACCATCACCCCAGGCCCCGTCCCCCGATGCCAGCCCTGAGCCTCCCCCCCCACACACACCGCCGAACGTCTGCTGCTGTCGGCCGTGGGGGGGGGGTCTACAGAAGCGGCAGGTAGGCGTCAGGCTATTCAAAGTTGGACAGCCCTGCCCTATTCAATCCACTTTTTCATGATTCTCCTAGAACGTACTACTGACGTCCTGCAGGGAAGAACCACCCCAATCTCTACAGGAAATAAATGGTTCCATCCTGTATAGTTCTATCTCTTTCTAGTTTTACAGTCTACAGAAGTGTGTAATCAACAAAAATGGACCCATTTGTCCAAATGCCCTATTCAACCGAATATTTTTTGTAATTCTCCTAGAACATACTACTGATGTTCCACTAGGAAGAACCACACAAGTCAATACAGAAGGTAAACAGTTCTTTGTCATAATGTTCTACCTCTTTATAATATCACAATCTATAAAAGTGTATAATCAGCACAAATTTACTAATTTGGCCGAATGCCCCATTCAACCCACTTTTTCATGATTCACCTAGAATGTACTACTGATGTTCCACTGGGAAGAACCAACCCAATCTCTACAGGAGGTAAATGTGTAATCAATGCAAATGGACCCATTTGGCTGAATGCTGTATTCAACCCACTTTTTCATGATTCTCCTAGAACGTACTACTGACATCCTGCAGGGAAGAACCACCCCAATCTCTACAGGAGGTAAATGGTTCCATCCCGTATAGTTCTATCTCTTTCTAGTATTACAGTCTACAGAAGTGTGTAATCCACAAAAATGGGCCCATTGTCCAAATGACCTATTCAAACAAATCTTCTTTGCCATTGTCCTAGAACATACTACTGATGTTCCAATAGGAAGAACCACCGAAGTCAATACAGAAAGTAAATGGCTCTATGTCATATAGTCCTGCCTCTTTATAATGTCACAATGTATAAAAGTGTATAATCAGCAGAAGTGGACTAATTTGGCTGAATGCTATATTCAACCCACTTTTCATCATTCTCCTAGAACAGTGATGGCGAACCTATGGCACGGATGCCAAAGGTGGCACTCGGAGCCCTTTTTGTGGGCACCTGACAATGCTCCTTCATAGCTACCTGTATATAGGTTAAACTACTGTATTGGCACTTTGCAAAAAAATTAGTGGGTTTTGAATTGCAGTTTGGGCACTTGGTCTCTAAAAGGTTCGCCATCACTGTCCTAGAACTAACTATTGATGTTCCACTGGGAAGAACCATTCCAATCACTACAGGAAATAAATGGTTCTATCCCCTATAGTTCTATCTCTTTATAGTATTACAGCCTATAGAAATATGCAATCAATGCAAATTGACCCATTTGGCCGAATGCCATATTCAACCCACTATTTCATTATTCTCCTAGAACGTACTACTGATGTCTTGCAGGGAAGAACCACCCCAATCTCTACAGGAGGTAAATGGTTCCATCCCGTATAGTTCTTTCTATTTCTAGTATTACAGTCTACAGAATTGTTTAATAAAAAAAATTACCCATTAGTCCAAATGCCCTATTCAGCCAAATCTTTTTTTGTAATTCTCCTAGAACATACTACTGATGTTCCACTAGGAAGAACCACACAAGTCAATACAGAAGGTAAACGGTTCTTTGTCACATAGTTCTACTCTTTATAATTTCACAATAATAGTATATAATCAGCACAAATGGACTAATTTGGCCGAATGCCCTATTCAAGCCACTTTTCATCATTCTCCTAGAACTTACTACTGATGTTCCACTGGGAAGAACCATTCCAATCACTACAGGAAATAAATGGTTCTTTTCCATATAGTTCTATCTCTTTATAGTATTACAGCCTAAAGCAATGTGTAATCAATGCGAATGGACCCATTTGGCTGAATGCTGTATTCAATCCACTTTTTCATGATTCTCCTAGAACGTACTACTGACATCCTGCAGGGAAGAACCACCCCAATCTCTACAGGAGGTAAATGGTTCCATCCCGTATAGTTCTATCTCTTTCTAGTATTACAGTCTACAGAAGTGTGTAATCAACAAAAATGGACCCATTTGTCCAAATGCCCTATTCAACCGAATATTTTTTGTTATTCTCCTGGAACATACTACTGATGTTCCAGTAGGAAGAACCACACAAGTCAATACAGAAGGTAAACGGTTCTTTGTCACATAGTTCTACTCTTTATAATTTCACAATAATAGTATATATAATCAGCACAAATGGACTAATTTGGCTGAATGCCCTATTCAAGCCACTTTTCATCATTCTTCTAGAACTTACTACTGATGTTCCACTGGAAAGAACCATTCCAATCACTAAAGGAAATAAATGATTCTATTCCATATAGTTCTATCTCTTTATAGTATTACAGCGTATATAAATGTGTAATCAATGCAAATGGACGCATTTGTCCTAACGCCCTATTCTAGGGCTGTCCAACACGTTGACCACGGGTGACCAGTTGCCCACAACGCCTTCAGGGATCACCTGCCAGATCCCCTGTGCAGGTGGGGGATCCCCCCCTACTCGTTGCGCTCTCTAGTGGTGTTGGCAGCGGCTCCACTGGCAGTGGCGGGCCCAGCAACCCCCCTGGGCCCCTCTGTGGCTGCCACCCGCCACTGGAGTTGCCACCGTGTCCCCACCCCTGCCGCCTGCATCAACCCTGTCACCATCGCCATCACCCACGCTTCCCCACCGCCCTCACCCTCACCCCTGGTGCCATCGTCCCCGCCCCCACCACTAGCCCCACCCCCATCACCATTGCCGTCCCTGCCCACTGCCATCACCCCCGCCACCCCAATCACACCCACCCCCTCCCGCTGACCCCGCCGTCGCCGCCACCGCCCCGCCTGCTGCCTTCGCCGCTGCCACCATCACCCCAGGCCCCGTCCCCCGATGCCAGCCCTGAGCCTCCCCCCCCCACCGCCGACCGTCTGCTGCTGTCGTCCGGAGGGGGATCTACAGAAGCGGCAGGTAGGCGTCGGGCTATTCAAAGTTGGACAGCCCTGCCCTATTCAATCCACTTTTTCATGATTCTCCTAGAACGTACTACTGACGTCCTGCAGGGAAGAACCACCACAATCTCTACAGGAGGTAAATGGTTCCATCCCGTATAGTTCTATCTCTTCCTAGTATTACAGTCTACAGAAGTGTGTAATCAACAAAAATGGACCCATTTGTCCAAATGCCCTATTCAACCGAATATTTTTTGTAATTCTCCTAGAACATACTACTGATGTTCCACTAGGAAGAACCACCCAAGTCAATACAGAAGTAAACGGTTCTTTGTCACATAGTTCTACTCTTTATAATTTCATAATCTTTAATAGGGTATAATCAGCACAAATGGACTAATTTGGCCGAATGCCCTATTCAAGCCACTTTTCATCATTCTCCTAGAATTTACTACTGATGTTCCACTGGGAAGAACCATTCCAATCACTACAGGAAATAAATGGTTCTTTTCCATATAGTTCTATCTCTTTATAGTATTACAGCCTATAGCAATGTGTAATCAATGTGAATGGACCCATTTGGCTGAATGCCGTATTCAACCCACTTTTTCATGATTCTCCTAGAACGTACTACTGACATTCTGCAGGGAAGAACCACCCCAATCTCTACAGGAGGTAAATGATTCCATCCCGTATAGTTCTATCTCTTTCTAGTATTACAGTCTACAGAATTGTGCAATAAACAAAAATGACGCATTTGTCCAAATGCCCTATTCAACTGAATCTTTTTTGGTAATTCTCCTAGAACATACTACTGATGTTCCAGTAGGAAGAACCACACAAGTCAATACAGAAGGTAAACGGTTCTTTGTCACATAGTTCTACTCTTCATAATTTCACAATAATAGTATATAATCAGCACAAATGGACTGATTTGGCCGAATGCCCTATTCAAGCCACTTTTCATCATTCTCCCAGACCTTACTACTGATGTTCCATTGGAGAGAACCATTCCAATCACTACAGGAAATAAATGGTTCTATCCCATATAGTTCTATCTCTTTATAGTATTACAGCGTATATAAATGTGTAATCAATGCGAATGGACCCATTTGGCCAAATGCCATATTCAACCCTCTTTTTCATGATTCTCCTAGAACCTACTACTGATGTTCCACTGGGAATAACCACCCCAATTGCTACAGCAGGTACATAGTTCCATCCCATATAGTTCTATGTCTTTCTAGTATTACAGTCTACAGAATTGTGCAATAAACAAAAATGACGCATTTGTCCAAATGCCCTATTCAACTGAATCTTTTTTGGTAATTCTCCTAGAACATACTACTGATGTTCTACTAGGAAGAAACACGCAAGTCAATATAGAAGTTAAATGGTTCTATGTCATAATGTTCTACCTCTTTTATAATTTCACAATCTATAAAAGTGTATAATCAGCACAAATGGATTAATTTGGCCGAATGCCCTATTCAACCTCTTTCTCATCTTTATCTGGGGTACATTCCAGGATTTGCCTGAGGGGAGCACAGCATTAGCACCTTAAGGGGATCAAAAGAATATGGAGTGGCTCTTTAGTCTGAGAATGGGTGACAGAAGATTGGAAGGCACCACAGTAAAACCCAAATATTTCCTCCCTATTGGGAAGCAGAGGGATGTAGCAAGGCTCTCCCAGTCACCCCTTGCCTCTCTTTTCTGGGCCTCTCCCAGCTCCCTCCCAGCAGTGTGACTTCTCCTGCTCCTTCGATGTGGACTTCTGCTCCTGGACGCAGCCGGACACCCACATCCTTCCCTGGACTCGGCATAAGGGCCCGACGCCCTCGGGGACCACGGGGCCCTCCTATGACCACACCACGGGAGGTGAGAGGGGAAGGGAGAGGGAGGACGGAGGCTTCAGCTGAACGCAGCAGGGGCGGGGGATCCTTGTCCTGTGGCAGGCGCCAACACTCCCTGGTGGTGTTGGACTGCCTGCTTTCCCTCTTCCTTCTTGGAGGAGCCATGTGCCAACGGGAGAGCAGATGCCAGGCAAACCGAAGAGATGTTGAGGTTGACAGGAGTCAGGTAGCAGAGGTAGAAGAGCCAGGGTCCTTCCGAGCCAACAGTGTCTGGAACGTAGCGGAGTGGCCGACCTCTTAGCTGCAACAGTGGGCCCTCCTCCTTGGCAAACGCACCGATCCCATGAGGACCATGAGACTGGAGCTTGTTTCTGCCAGAGACCCAGGGGAACCGCCAAGGGAGCTGCATTGGGTCCTGTGTTCTGCCAAAGGTCCAGCACATTGGCGTGTGCCTCTCCATTCCAGGTGGCTATTTCATCTACCTCGAAGGCAACGGCGCCAACCCGGGAGACGTCGCCCGCCTGCTCAGCCCTGCCTGCATTCCCTCTGGGCCCCTCTGCTTCCGCTTCTGGTATCACATGTACGGGGTGGCCCGCGCCATGGCCCTGCATGTGTACGCAGTCCCTGACGGGGCTGCCCCTGAGCTGCTCTGGTCTGAGCAGGGAAACCAGGGCGACCGATGGAGGAGAGCAGAAGTCAGCGTGCCTCAGCGTGGGCGGGTGCAGGTAAAGTGGGGTGGGGGTGGGTTCCACTCCTGCTGTCAGGGGGCTATGGAGTTGGGAGGCACGACTTGCCCCTCTGGGAGCAGGAAGCGAGATGTTTTTTCTTCCTAGATCCTGCTGGAAGGCGTGCGGGGAGAAGATTTCCGCAGCGATGTGGCTGTGGACGACGTCTCGTTTATGAAGGGACACTGCCCAGGTCGGTACAGGAGCAGCACGGGTTCTACGGACTGGGAGGCATAGCCTGCGTAGGGCTGTTTTTATGAGTGTCCCCCTCCCTAGCAGAGTAGGGTGGGTTAACGGAAGCTTCCTTGGGTGGGCAACATGTGTCATTTCTCCTCCCAGGCTACGTGCACCCGCCGACCCCCAGTGAGATTGCACCGCCAACCACCAGGACCACCACGGCCACCACAAGCAGCGCAGCCCCTCCCACCTCGGGTGAGTACGCCAGGATTTTGGTCTCCCCCATGTGTGTGGGTCCCACCTCTGAACACGAAGGGGCTCCTCGATTGGAAACTTTTGTATGTTCTGATCGTCTTCTGACTCTCTTGCAGAGTCCTGCCTCGTGTCTGGGGACCCCCATTACTACACTTTTGACAAGCAAACGCATCACTTCATGGGCAACTGCTCCTACACCCTCTCCCGGCTGTGCGACCCACACGCCTCCCAGCTGGCCGATTTCAGCGTGGAAGCAGCCAACGAGCACCGAGGGGGCAACACACAAGTGTCTTACGTCCGCAGCGTGGACGTGGTTGTCCTGGGCGTCCGGATCACCCTGGAAAAGGGGGGAATCCTGAAGGTATGTGTTTCTTTGCAAGGGGGGTGTCTGAGCAGGGGGGTGCACAGTTGCATCTCTCCCTCCCTCCAGGATCTGTCCTGATCCACTCTGCCTCTACCTGTCTGTAGGTCAATGGGAGAGAAGCCCCCATCCCCTCCACCCCTACGCCGGGGGTCCACCTCTCCATCAGCGGCTTCTACAGGGTGGTCTCAACAGATTTTGGGCTGAGGGTGAAGTTTGATGGGGACCATCAGGTGGAAGTGACGCTCCCAAGTACCTACAAGGGCCAGGTGTGCGGCCTGTGTGGGAACTACAACGGAAATCCCGCAGACGACTTCCTGAACCCGCCTGGGGAGCAAGAGCCAGACGCCACCAGCCTGGGGAACAGCTGGCAGGTCTCCAACCTCACCAGGTTGGTACCTCCCATGCCATGAAGGTACCGCTCGACTACTCCGATGTGACTGAGTGCCCTATCGAGGCCCTGTTTTCTTCTCGCAGCTGTTCCTCAGGGAGCGATCCTGTCTGCCCGGAGGCTGTCCGGGAAGCAGCCCAAGGTCGGAGCATGTGCGGGCTCATCACAGATGCGGCGGGACCCTTCAGAGAGTGCCACGGAGCCCTGGACCCAACGGGGCACTTCACCAGCTGCGTTTACGATCAATGCGCCCTGTCCCTGGACCCCGGCTCCCTTTGCCGAAGCCTGCAATCCTACGCGGACGCCTGCCGGTCCCTGGGGGCTTCCATCAAGCCCTGGAGGAATGCCACCTTCTGTCGTGAGTTTGGAACAAATAGATCGGGTTTAACTGTGGTTTAGAAAGCTTGCAGAGTTGCATAGTGGCTTGGAAAGATAATTGCAAAATACAGATTGGAGCTGGGAGACAAAGGAACTTTGCATGAAAGCTTATATTACATATTTACACGATATACTGTACATCAAGATAAGACACACAGCATATATACAGAGTAGTGGGAAAACTGCTATCTCACCAAAAGCAGTCCCAAATTAAATGGATTCCAATGCTGCCTTTTATACACATTGGCCACATAGACGGTTTCTTCACGTCCTTCCTCGTTCCGAGATTACATTCGTTTCATGATAACATTGTTCACAGTCACGTGGTCTTGTCCCAGTTCTGTCCCTGTTTCCGTTTACCCACGGGCATGATTGATGGTATCGTGACAACTGTCACTTCACATCCTTGTTTCGTGACAATTATTGAATTTTCCTGGCTTCGTTTACCCTTTCTTCATTTTGCTCAGGCTTCCGGTTTTCGATATTTCGAATCTCCCTAACTTTGCCTGTCATGCCTTAAGCGGCAAGACTCCCAGTTTCATGCCTTCTTCTCTCTCTGTGATGCATTGTTTACACCATTGGGATTGTACTGGAGAATGCAACTTTGCACACCTGCCACTAGATGGAGAATGTGTGTGTTGCGTGACGAGCCTTACTTCACGGGCACTTGTCTCAAAACAAAAACTGAGGCAAGACAATTCCTGAGGCTAGGGAGAGGAATGTCTCATTACACTCTGTTCCCGGCTCAGGGCGTGTGGTCGGGATGAACTCCTGCCGTCATGCAATGGACATGGAGTAACCTTTTTTCATACCGGTCCCAAGCGGGACAGCGGACCGCGATGAGAGGGACGTGAAGTAACCGTCATAATTTAAACCAGTGATGGCGAACCTTTTAGAGACCGAGTGCTCAAACTGCAATTCAAAGCCCACTATTTTTTTTTTTTTTTTGCAAAGTGCCAATACAGTAATTTAACCTGAATACAGGTGGCTACGAAGGGGCGATGTCTGGTGCCCACAGAAAGGGCTCCGAGTGCCACCTTTGGCACTTGTGCCATAGGTTCGCCATCACTGGTTTAGACCAATCCCATGAGTGTTAGGTGATTATCCATGGCACCTGGACATAATCATTTTGACCTTTTCATGTGAGTATTTCATACACCTGTGTCTAGCAACTGACTATGCATTTTACACAGAAACCATTTTTATGCATCTGTTAAATACCATGATACAGACATTTTGTCAAAGGTACATTACTTGACAGGGCCATTTCCCATGTCTTGCAACAACGGGGTTGGAGAAGATATCCAGACAAGGTTTGGGAGGGGTGGGTTTGGGTGCTACAGATGGCTTGGTGTGTGTGTGGTGGGGGAACATGCCCTGTGATATGCTTTATGAGGGGGGAGAGATATTATCCCGCTCTTGTTTCTGCTCAGGGCGTGCAGCTTGCCCTTTAACCAAACTGCTTCCTTCTTCGTATGAAGTTTGAGTCTAAAGCAGTACAAACAATTGACCCTGAAACCCTGGTTGCACTTTTCCTCTGATGTGCTTCAGCTTAAGTGCACATGAGTCAGCCTGTTATTGCGAGGAAGAGTGTATGTGGCACTTCCATGACACACTCAGCCTCGATTCCACACTTGGGATTATGGAGATCCATTGTGATCCATAGGGTGTAAATCTGCAAGAGAAGCGGGCAAAGGATCCCATCGTAGCAACATCTAAATGAAGCGCTTTGGTTTTCACAGCTGTCTCCTGTGGGCCCAACAGCCACTATGAATCCTGTGCCAATGCGTGTCCTGCAACCTGCGTGGACCCCAGGGCTCCTGCCACTTGCCACCTGCCATGCCTGGAGGCTTGTGTCTGTGACAGTGGGTTCCTCCTCCACAGCGGCGGCTGCGTACCCAGCCACCAGTGTGGGTGCTGGGACCACGGCAAGCACTACCCTGTGGGCTCTGAGGTGTGGACCGATGACTCCTGCTCCTCCAAGTGCACTTGCCCCCGAGAAGGCGGCTGGCTAGAGTGCTCTGATGCTACCTGCCCAAAGGGCCACTTCTGTGGGGTCCAGAACGGGGTCCCCGGCTGCTACCCGTACGTGGAGGGGGTCTGCCGGGTCCACAACGACCCTCATTACAACACCTTTGACAAGGCGACCCATCACTTCATGGGCACCTGCACCTACACGCTAGCCAAGGTGTGCGGAGAGAGCGCCGGGCTGCCCTCCTTCAATGTGGAGGCCAAGAACGAGCATCGTTACGGGAACCCCTCCGTCTCGTATGTGCAACGGGTCCTGGTGGAGGTCTATGGGCAACGAGTGGAAATCCTCAAAAAGGAGCCTTCTCGCGTGCTGGTAAGTGGAGAGATGATCCCACCTGTACCTCCTGGAACGTAAGGAAGGAAACACCTCTATTTTTGAAGCAGTACAAAGGCAGTACTCTTCTGTCTAATGACAGCTGGGGTGGGGGGCCCAGCTGGGGAGGCCTGATCATGTCCGAGGATCCCTCGTTGCGCACCTTCTAATGAAAGACGCTATCCCTTTTCCTCGGGCTCCTCCGCAGGTGAACCAGGTGTGGAGGACGTTGCCAGTGACCCTGCTGCAGGGCTCGGTGAGTGTCG
This sequence comes from Phrynocephalus forsythii, assembly GCA_029282475.1. Classification (NCBI taxonomy): domain Eukaryota; kingdom Metazoa; phylum Chordata; class Lepidosauria; order Squamata; family Agamidae; genus Phrynocephalus; species Phrynocephalus forsythii. Next base: position 14,707,163 of record JAPFRF010000008.1, on the reverse strand, counting down.
GCAGGGATGGCCGGTACGTGATGCTGGAGACCGACTTCCGCCTCTCCGTCTCCTACGACGCCGACCATTCGGTGGAGATCCGGGTGCCCTCCAGCTACGCCAACAGGACCTGCGGCATGTGCGGGAACTTCAACGGCCTCTGGGGAGATGACTACGCGATGCCCAACGGGGAGCTGGCCACAGATTCCACGCAGTTAGGCAACAGCTGGCAAGTTCCCAGCGCAGAGCATGATGAACCCAGCTGCGGGAGCACGAACGTGACTGGGCCGTGCACTCCGGAGCAGGAGGCTCTCTACCAGTCGGAGGGATCCTGCGGGCTCCTCACCAGCCCCGGCGGGCCCTTTGCCCCCTGCCTGCCTGTCATCCGCCCCGGGGGCTTCGTGGAGAGCTGTGTCTTTGACCAGTGTGCCCTGGGGGGCAGCCGGCCGCTCCTGTGCGGAGCCCTGGAGGCCTACGCCGATGCCTGCCAACGAGCGGGTGTGGCCCTGCCCGTCTGGAGGAATGCCACCTTCTGCCGTGAGTCACTCCCTGCCATTCCTTTCCTTGTATGAGGCGGTTGCATGGTTTGGAAAGGACCCTTTTGGGGCACCTCTGGTGCTTGAAGCTGATCCAGGCAGATTGCACAGGGAACAGGGAATCACTTGAAGACTTCCAGCTCCCTGGGAACAGTCAGGAGAGACTCCCCACCCGTTTCTCCCTTGTGTCCTTCCTTGGACAAATACGGCCATGGTAACTTTTGTGGAAGGAAGGCAGGAGTCCCTGCAGCATTTCCTCTTGCTGCCCACCCCTTGTGAATTTGGTCCTGGGAGAACAGGTTGAAGGAACAAGGGCCGGCCACCTGTGTGGTGGTAGATGGGGGAGGGCCTGAGGCTGGGCTTTGCAGATGCAAGAGCCGAAGGGTGGGTCCCTGGCACCTCTCTGGTCTCAGCTGGAAAAGAGGGAGGAGTCCTTGGGGAAGCAGCCGCCTTTCCAAGAGCCAAGTGGCCCCGGGACAGGCATCCTCCTGACCACCGGCTTCCTTTGTCTTGCAGCCCTCCCCTGCCCATCCAACAGCCACTACAGCCTATGCACCAGCCCCTGCCCGGCCACCTGCTCCAGCCTGCAGGCGCCCCGGAACTGCAGCAAGCCTTGCGTGGAAGGCTGCGAGTGTGACCCCGGGTTCGTTCTGAGTGGGGGACGATGTGTGTCGGTGGCCGACTGCGGTTGCCTGGAGGGGGACAAATATTACCAGGTTCGTTCCCAGGCTGTGTCACACAGCACCGGGCCTGCCCCACCGTCTGCTGCTGGGTCTTGCAGAAAAGGCCCCTGGCTGGAACGTGTCTTCTGCATTTTCCTCCAACAGAAAGGCGAAGAGTACTGGCTGCCGGATTGCGTCGGCCGCTGTCTCTGCGTAGGAAACGGGGGCTTAGTCTGCAAGGCGGAGACATGCCAAGATGGTGAAGTCTGCAAATTGCAGAGCGGGACCCTGGGATGCTACCCTGCAGCCAAGGCCACCTGCCACATCTATGGGGACCCCCACTACGTCACCTTCGACGGGAGGCTCTACCATTTCCAGGGGAGCTGCAATTACACGGTGGCGGAGATCTGCTCCGGTTCCTCCTCCTGGTTCTCAGTGATGACCAGGAATGAACACCGAGGAAACCCAACCTGGACAGCCCTCAATTCCGTCTCCGTCTCATTTAGCAACCTGCACATTGCCCTGAGGAAGAACAAAGAGGTCTACGTGAGTATGAGACTCCTAAGCCATGGCCCGGTGGCTGCTGTGGACCTTCCTGGGTGTGGCTCAGGGGGAGGCGCAGAACACATTCAGAAATCTTGGGACATACACACAGCAATCTGAAAGGGAGCAAAGAACGTACCCAAATTGGCTCCATAGGTCAACTCTAATGGGTCCACCATGGAAGTTGCAGGACCTCAAAACATGGCCAAATTGCCTCCAAAGCTCCTAGAGGGCAGAAGGATAATTCTGAATCATTGATATGCCCCACAAGAAATTCTGTTTTGGAGGAGGAGTCATGCTGGCCACCCCAGTACCACATCGGGTGGGATTCCGCTGGGGTACCCTTGCAGGGTGCGTTCTTCCTTCCTTCCTTCCTTTTCAGGTTCTTTTGAGATATTCCTGCATGGAACATGGGGTTGGGCTTGGTGGCCCTGGAGGCCCCTTCCAACTTCACTATTTTATTATTCTATGATTTGCACAGGGTGCTCTGTCTCTGTCTCTCTCTCTCTTTCATTTTGTTTCTAAATGCCCTTGTGGACAAGGTCCACTTTGGGCGATATATAACAAGAAAATTGGCTCCTTCCCTCCTCTCTTCAGGTCAACGGAGCCAAAGTGTCTCTCCCCGTGGATTTGCCCTCGGGAATCCAAGTGGTGGAAAGTCCTCCTTACCTGGTTGTCAAGAGTCCGTTTGGCTTTGTGGCCAAGTTTAATGGCGACCAGGAGCTGTTTGTCCAGCTGGACGAGCGATACAAAGGGCAGGTGTGCGGGCTTTGTGGCACCTACTCCGACAACCCGTTGGATGACTTCCAGCAGCCGGATGGGACCCTGGCATATGATCCCAACGTGTTTGGGAACAGCTGGAGAGTGGCAGACGTCGACTGGACGTGAGTGCTGAAACCTCAGCCCCAGCCAAAGCCCACTTCCCAAGGAAGGCATCCCCCAAAAGACCGGTCTTGACACCTGTTTCCTGGACCTTGTCAATTAGTGGTCTGGGGGGGGGGTTGTGTTTGTGGACAACGCTCCCAGATTCGTAGGGTTATGATTGGGAGGAGCCCATGTAGGATGCTCCCAAACTAGGAGCCACAGCCAACGGCAAGGAGCCTCCATTTCCCTCCCAAATCAAGAACCCTCCCGGAGAAGGGAAGGGAAGGTGGGCGCAGGGGAATCCCAAGTGGCCCTCCGGCCCTTTGCTCCTTGGCTCAAAACGTCAGCCCACTGAGTTCCACCTCCAATGTCACCAGAGGCAGGAAAGTCAGTGTAATTTGTTTGATTGTTTGTTTTCTATACCATGTTGTCTGACAGCACAGCCAATCTGGGCAGTTTACAATAAATTTACAACAAAGGGGAAAATTTAAACTTGTAAACATAATCGCAACTAACAACTACATAGGCAATCAAAATACACAAGGGAATGTTACTTTCAACATATAAGGGGATCGTGAAATAAATACACAGATGCACATGTTTATGTGTATAGCCGAGAAAATTAGCTTAGCAGCAGCATGTAGATAAAGTGTAGATAACTGCAATAAGTGTTATTGGAACTGAGAGACATAGAGACAAAGAACATGACTTAGAATAAAACTCTTATATTGAATATATAGGGTAGACAAGAAAAACAGCAGCATAACACTGAGCATATCATATATACAGAGCAAATATACAACAGAGTGTGGGGTACTGTTTTCTCACCATAAATGGTCCCAATTCACCTTACACCAGCCAGTTCCTTTATATACATTTGAAACTCATCAGACATAATTTTAACCAATCACATCCTGACACACCATGATGTCATTAAACTATTCCACCTGTGCTAAATGACTTTAACCTGCTAATGATTTCTAATCCCTTGCACTTGTGGCTAACATCATGACACTGCATTTTTAAACTGACTCCATTTTACAAATTCTCTGTTCAATCTGTTAAATATACATTACATACATTTTGTCAATTCTACATATTATGACAGTTACCGATTAATAAAAATAAAAAGTAATAACAACAATAAAAAAACTAAAATGAGGTGGTGGAACTGTTGGCTTTAGCTGGACCTCCACTACCGTATTTTATGAGATGGGGAGCAAACACTAAAGATTTGATGAAGAAAGCACAGCAGAGATTATACTTCTTGAGAATCCTCAGGAAGAATAATCTTTCAAAAACTCTGCTGTTGGCTTTTTACCACTGTACTATAGAGAGTGTGCTGACGTATGGTCTATGTGTGTGGTTTGGGAGTTGTACAGCAAGAGAAAGAACAATGCTGTCCAAGGTTGTTAAGACTGTGGAGAGAATAATTAGGTGTACTCTCCCAAATTTAAACCAAATCTATGATTCCAGGTGTTATAAGAAAGCTGTAGAGATGGTGCAGGATCTCACACACCCTGGAAATGATCTCTTTCAGCTTCTGTCCTCTAGGAGAAGATTCAGGATCATTAAGACCAGGACTAGCCGCTGGAGGAATAGTTTCCATCCAAGAGCGGTTTTGGCTTGGAATGCAGCGATATGCAGTTTCTGAGGGATCTTCTGTACTTAGTTTTTAGAGTTTTTAGAGCGATTAGAGGGTTTTTAAAAAGAGTTTTTCAAGTGTGTTTTTAGTGGGTTAAATGTGTGTATGTGGATTGGGGGGATATATATTTATGTATGGTTGTACTGTTAGGTCCTGTAAAAGTTGTAAATTCTTTCAATCTCATTGTTCTGCACATGAAAATGATGATAAAGATTTATCTATCTATCTATCTATCTATCTATCTATCTATCTATCTATCTATCTATCTATCTATCTATCTATCTATCTATCTATGTTGCTCACTGGTTTGGAAATGCTTTTTACTCTCCCCCCCAGGTGTGACCCGTCCACCGTCGTTCCACCCCCTTGTGAGCCAGAGCAGGAAATGAGCTTTGAAGAGCGCTGCAAAGTCCTGCTGTCCTCCTCGGGGCCTTGGGCCGCCTGCCACGGGAGCATCCCTCCGCAGCGCTACTTTGAGACCTGCGTGTATGACCAGTGTGCCACTGGGGGAGACGGGGGCCATTTCTGCAGGAGCTTGGAAGCGTACGCGGCTGCATGCCAGCAGAGCGGGCTGGACCTTGGGGACTGGAGGAAGGATACAGCTTGTGGTGAGTGGAAGGGGAAGGGGAGGCAGGGGGCTGTGGGAGGACCCTGATGAAGAAAAACTCGAGTCCAGTTGTCCGACCAGTGGAGCAATCACTCCCCTTGCCATTGGCACCTTTTATTACATATCATTTACATCCCAGAGTATGCACAACATCAGTGATTGGTTACAGGGGTAGAGGTGGCATATGCTGGTTGGATGCTCTATAGGGAATCACCTCGTGAACAGAGCATGCTTTGCACAGTTATTGATTACAATAACACATGTCCTTGCTGTTTACAGATGGGAGATGAGTTAATGAGAAGTAGACAAGAATATAGGAGGGTTAGACAAGAATAGGTAAAGGGAAATGAAAAGCAAACAGGATTAGAAGTTATCCTAGTAACCAAGTGTAAATAAATGAAAGATGAGCAGAGCAGAGTCATAGTGAGTAAACAAGCTGAGTAAATGAAAAGTAAATAATAGGTAACCCAAGCTGGTTTAGAGGGATTCCAAGGTCTGCAACGTGTGGATTTTAGGCAGAGGAATTCCATCAGGAGGGTTTTCCCTCTCGTGAAATGGAAATGACCCCTAGGCCTCATCCCAACTGTCTGAATCAGACTCCATCAGGGGCCCTTGTGACCTATGGCAAGGAGGGCACAGAGGAAGTCGGACTGCCCCCAGGGCCACGAAGCAAGCTTTGTAACCGGGAAATCTCCTGGGCCACCTTGTTCCCCCAAGTCAGCTGCATGGATTCCCTCTATTTTTGCACTGCTTCTTTGGTGAGATACCCGTGGGACTTAGCCTGTCAAAGGTTACGGCGTTCCCCTCTGGTCCTGTGGATGCACATTGTGCTGGTTTTCTGTGGCTTAAAAGAAAGGGAAGGAGGGAATTCCCTGCACTTTTATGTATTCCCCCTAGTTATCGATCCTTCAATCCACATGGATAGAATTGTACCATGCACAACCTTGTCAAGAAAGTTGGAGGCAAACAAAGCAAAGGAACTGGTACATCCACAGAAGTCAAAATATGAGCAGGAGATGGAGTCTCAGGATGTATAAAAGTAGAAAATACCTTTATTCTCTCTTAATTCATCCTTAAAAAGCTCTGGCACGACGCGTTTCGACAGGGCCTTCTTCAGGAGTGAGCTTTTTTTCAACTTTGGTCTCTACAGATCCAGACTTGATTTAGATTGAATACACTGGTGAAAGGAACATCCATAAGGAGCTGTGCACAGTGTCCAAAAAAGGCAGAGGACATGTCCTGAGAGCTCAGAAGCTCTGATGAGTTCAGACAATCCCTTGTGGCCACATCTGGTACCAGCCATGTCCAGAAATTTTTAGGAAATTTGAGAGCATGGATCCTGACACCACTTGGGGGGAAGAAGACCTGACATGTTAACCCTTTTCTGCAACCTTTAAGGTGTCCTGATTTCCTTTCTTTCACCAGGTCTTGCCAGTTCCACACCTATCCCTGGGACACCACCCATCACTGGTAAGTATCTGCTCTCAGCTCATGGAGATGGACACAAGAAGGCAGTGGACACTAGTTCACTGTCTGATGACTCAAATTAGAGAAAGGGACGGGATGCATCAGAGGTAGGGCTGTAGATAACCATCCCTCATCGTACATGAGGGAGAAGTCATGAACATGACGGTTTCATTGGAATGATATTTTCTCACTCAACTTCTCCATACTGGTTTTCTTGATCCTCCCAGCATCCACCAGCACCTCCCCAGTGGAGACCCCTTTTCTGACCCAAATACCAGGTAGATCAGGCATGTCCAAACATTGGTCCTCCTGATGCTTTGGACCACAACTCAAGAATTCCAAACTTGTATTTCCAATGGCAAAGGAATGTGGGAGTTGTGATCCAAAACATCTGGCGGGCCGGAGTTTGGACAAGGTCGGTAAAATGAGCACCCAGCTTGTTGGGGGAAGCAATTTGTAGCCTGCATAATTAACAAATTTGTAACTGCCCAGAGAGTGCTTGAAGTGCTATGGGGTGGTATACAATCAAAATACATGCCTCCCTTTTTTGCTTCTCTTACCATTTTCAAGAGAACGAAAGTATCACTTGGGTGTAGAGAAGGGCATGAAGTTGAAAAATAGCAATTTGGCTCAATTCAAAATTCAGCAACATTGATGAATCACAAATCACAAATAAACAAATATTTTTGCAAACAAATCAATTGATTTGTTGGTTTGCTTACCACTTATTAAATACTCACCAGGTATCTGCTGTCACCAAAATAACAGAGAACCTCCCCCTGACGTTTCTGTACAATACCTGCAAGTTTGATGAAGTCTGAGTTTCAGATGTGCGAACTATACACCTCCAAAGAGACAAGCACCCCAGGAGAAAGTGCCCCACAGAAATCTAGAGACACCAACATCTCAGAGAACCTTCCCTTCACCCTCCTCTACAAACCCTGATTAGGTTTTGGACATGCGAGTTGCACATTCCCAAAGACAGCCCCCCACCGGAGAGTGACAGAGGCTGGAGAGAGCAAATGGGCCCAGAAAGAGGGTAAAAGGGCTGAAGGAATCAATGAATCAGAAACAGGCTAAAATGTCTCACTTATCATTATTGTGAAAGAATACAAAGTGCTAAATTTTTGATGTTTCGCTGATTTCTGATGAATGTTTCAATTTGTTTTATTAATTCCTAACCATCTTCTACCTGGGAGTGGTAAGAGACATTTTCCTGCGTGCCCTTTGCTCTGGGCAGGTTGGAGCTGCCGTCTTCTTCCCTCTGGCAAAGGCGACAAGCGGAGAGTCCTCTAGTAGAAGAGAGAAAGAGAAGTGTGAGGGAGGGTGGCAGCAGGATCTCCCAATGTTCCTCCCTGACGCCAAGCAGAATTGGCGCCTCGTGAGAGCTTTGTAGCAAGGCTCTCCCAGTCACCCCTTGCCTCTCTTTTCTGGGCCTCTCCCAGCTCCCTCCCAGCAGTGTGACTTCTCCTGCTCCTTCGATGTGGACTTCTGCTCCTGGATGCAGCCGGACACCCACATCCTTCCCTGGACTCGGCATAAGGGCCCGACGCCCTCGGGGACCACGGGGCCCTCCTATGACCACACCACGGGAGGTGAGAGGGGAAGGGAGAGGGACGACGGAGGCTTCAGCTGAACGCAGCAGGGGCGGGGGCTCCTTGTCCTGTGGCAGGCGCCAACACTCCCTGGCAGCATTGGTCTGGCTGCTTTCCCTCTTCCTTCTTGGAGGAGCCATGTGCCAACGGGAGAGCAGATGCCAGGCAAACCGAAGAGATGTTGGGGTTGACAGGAGTCAGGTAGGAGAGGTAGAAGAGCCAGGGTCCTTCTGAGCCAACAGTGTCTGGAACGTAGCGGAGTGGCCGACCTCTTAGCCGCAACAGTGGGCCCTCCTCCTTGGCAAACCCACCGATCCCATGAGGACCATGAGACTGGAGCTTGTTTCTGCCAGAGACCCAGGGGAACCGCCAAGGGAGCTGCATGGGGTCCTGTGTTCTGCCAAAGGTCCAGCACATTGGCGTGTGCCTCTCCATTCCAGGTGGCTATTTCATCTACCTCGAAGGCAACGGCGCCAACCCGGGAGACGTCGCCCGCCTGCTCAGCCCTGCCTGCATTCCCTCTGGGCCCCTCTGCTTCCGCTTCTGGTATCACATGTACGGGGTGGCCCGCGCCATGGCCCTGCATGTGTACGCAGTCCCTGACGGGGCTGCCCCTGAGCTGCTCTGGTCTGAGCAGGGAAACCAGGGCGACCGATGGAGGAGAGCAGAAGTCAGCGTGCCTCAGCGTGGGCGGGTGCAGGTAAAGTGGGGGGTGGTGGGTTCCACTCCTGCTGTCGGGGGGGGGGCTATGGAGTTGGGAGGCACGACTTGCCGCTCCAGGAACAAGAAGCGAGATGTTTTTTCTTCCTAGATCCTGCTGGAAGGCGTGCGGGGAGAAGATTTCCGCAGCGATGTGGCTGTGGACGACGTCTCGTTTATGAAGGGACACTGCCCAGGTCGGTACAGGAGCAGCACGGGTTCTACGGACTGGGAGGCATAGCCTGCGTAGGACTGTTTTTATGAGTGTCCCCCTCCCTAGCAGAGTAGGGTGGGTTAACGGAAACTTCCTTGGGTGGGCAACATGTGTCATTTCTCCTCCCAGGCTACGTGCACCCGCCGACCCCCAGTGAGATTGCACCACCAACCACCAGGACCACCACGGCCACCGCAAGCAGCGCAGGCCCTCCCACCTCGGGTGAGTACGCCAGGATTTTGGTCTCCCCCATGTGTGTGGGTCCCACCTCTGAACACGAAGGGGCTCCCCGATTGGAAACTTTCGTATGTTCTGACCTTCTTCTGACTCTCTCTCAGAGTCCTGCCTCGTGTCTGGGGACCCCCATTACTACACTTTTGACAAGCAAACGCATCACTTCATGGGCAACTGCTCCTACACCCTCTCCCGGCTGTGCGACCCACACGGCTCCCAGCTGGCCGATTTCAGCGTGGAAGCAGCCAACGAGCACCGAGGGGGCAACACACAAGTGTCTTACGTCCACAGCGTGGATGTGGTTGTCCTGGGCGTCCGGATCACCCTGGAGAAGGGGGGAATCGTGAAGGTATGTGTTTCTTTGCAAGGGGGGGGTCTGAGCAAGGGGGGTGCACGGTTGCATCTCTCCCTCCCTCCAGGATCTGTCCTGATCCACTCTGCCTCTACCTGTCTGTAGGTCAATGGGAGAGAAGCCCCCATCCCCTCCACCCCTACGCCGGGGGTCCACCTCTCCAGCAGCGGCTTCTACAGGGTGGTATCTACAGATTTTGGGCTGAGGGTGAAGTTTGATGGGGACCATCAGGTGGAAGTGACGCTCCCAAGTACCTACAAGGGCCAGGTGTGCGGCCTGTGTGGGAACTACAACGGAAATCCCGCAGACGACTTCCTGAACCCGCCTGGGGACCAAGAGCCAGACTCCACCAGCCTGGGGAACAGCTGGCAGGTCTCCAACCTCACCAGGTTTGTACCTCGCATTGCCATGAAGGTACCGCCCGACTACTCCGATGTGACTGAGTGCCCTATCGAGGCCCTCTTTTCTTCTCCCAGCTGTTCCTCAGGGAGCGATCCTGTCTGCCCGGAGGCTGTCCGGGAAGCAGCCCAAGGTCAGAGCATGTGCGGGCTCATCACAGATGCGGCGGGACCCTTCAGAGAGTGCCACGGAGCCCTGGACCCAACGGGGCACTTCACCAGCTGCGTTTACGATCAATGCGCCCTGTCCCTGGACCCCGGCTCCCTTTGCCGAAGCCTGCAATCCTACGCGGACGCCTGCCGGTCCCTGGGGGTTTCCATCAAGCCCTGGAGGAACGCCACCTTCTGCCGTGAGTTTGGAACAAATAGATCGGGTTTAACTGTGGTTTAGAAAGCTTGCAGAGTTGCACAGTGGTGTGGAATGCTAATTGCAAAATACAGATTGGAGCTGGGAGACAAAGGAACTTTGCATAAAAGCTTATATTACATATTTACACGATATACTGTACATCAAGATAAGACACACAGCATATATACAGAGTAGTGGGAAAACTGCTATCTCACCAAAAGCAGTCCCAAATTAAATGGATTCCAAGGCTGCCTTTTATACACATTGGCCACATAGACGGTTTCTTCACGTCCTTCCTCGTTCCGAGATTACGTTCGTTTCTTGATAACGTTGTTCACAGTCACGTGGTTTTTTGTCCCAGTTCTGTCCCTGTTTCTGTTTACCCACGGGCATGATTGATGGTATCGTGACAACTGTTACTTCACATCCTTGTTTCGTGACAATTATTGAATTTTCCTGGCTTCGTTTACCCTTTCTTCATTTTGCTCGGGCTTCCGCTTTTCGATATTTCGAATCTCCGCAACTTTGCCTGTCATGCCTTAAGCGGCAAGTCTCCCAGTTTCATGCCTCCTTCCCTCTCTGTGATGCATTGTTTACGCCATTGGGATTGTACTGGAGAATGCAACTTTGCACACCTGCCACTAGATGGAGAATGTGTGTGTTGCATGACGAACCTTACTTCACGGGCACTTGTCTCAAAACAAAAACTGAGGCAAGACAATTCCCGAGGCTAGGGAGAGGAATGTCTCATTACACTCTGTTCCCGGTTCAGGGCGTGTGGTCGGGATGAACTCCTGCCATCACGCTATGGACGTGGAGTAACCTTTTTTCATACCGGTCCCAAGCGGGACAGCGAACCGCGATGAGAGGGATGTGAAGTAACCGTCATAGTTGAAACCAGTAATGGCGAACCTTTTAGAGACTGAGTGCTCAAACTGCAATTCAAAGCCCACTATTTTTTTTTTTTGCAAAGTGCCAATACATTAATTTAACCTGAATACAGGTGGCTACGAAGGGGCGATGTCGGGTGCCCACAGAAAGAGCTCCGAGTGCCACCTTTGGCACTTGTGCCATAGGTTTGCCATCACTAGTTTAGACCAATCCCATGAGTGTTAGGTGATTATCAATGGCACCTGGACATAATCATTTTGGCCTTTTTCATGTGAGTATTTCATGCGCCTGTGTCTAGCAACTGACTATGCATTTTACACAGAAACCATTTTTATGCATCTGTTAAATACCATGATACAGACATTTTGTCAAAGGGACATTACTTGACAGGGCCATTACCCATGTCTTGCAACATTGACCAGGTTGACCAGGTCCGCCTATTACCATCTCCGTCGGATCGCCCAGATCCGCCCGTTCCTCGACGCGAGCTCCTTGAGAACAGTGGTCCAAGCTCTGGTGATCTCGAGGCTGGACTACTGTAACGCCCTCTACATGGGGTTGCCCTTGAATCTCCTCCGGCGGCTGCAGCGGGTACAGAACGCAGCGGCCAGTCTGGTGGTTGGTGTGCGTCGTTATGACCACATCACCCCAGCCCTGGTCCGCCTGCACTGGTTGCCCGTTGCGGCCCGGATTAGATTCAAGGTCCTGGTTTTAGTTTATAAAACCCTCCATGGCTTGGGACCAGACTACCTGGCAGAGCGGATCGCTCAGCGATCAACCTCGGCCCGTCCCGTTCGGCAGGCGCGAGCGCACTTGCTCCGGGTCGCCACCCCTCGGAAAGCCCGGAGGACGCAGACCCGGACCCGGGCTTTCTCTGTGGCGGCCCCCAGCCTCTGGAATTCCATCCCCAGTGAAGTGCGCTCTGCAGAGTCCCTGCTGGCCTTCCGAAAGGCTTTGAAAACCTTTTTCGGGAGGCCTTTGGCGATGTTTAATTTACTTAATTTTTTTTTCCCTTTGGCCCGCCATCGTAATCAGTTTCCCTCATTAGAGAAGTGCTGCTTAGGTTTTAATTCTGTACAGCGTGATTTATCTGTCTTGTCCTGTCTTATTTTTAGTATTTTTTTTGTAACTTTGTCTGGCTATTGTAGCCTCGTGTAAGCCGCTTAGGGTACTTGTAGATAAGCGGGATATAAATCCAATAAATAAATAAATAATAAAATAAACAACGGGGTTAGAGAAGATATCCAGACAGTTTTTGGGAGGGGTGGGTTTGGGTGCTACAGATGGCTTGGTGTGTGTGTGGTGGGGGAACATGCCCTGTGATATGCTTTATGAGGGGGGAGAGATATTATCCCACCCTTGTTTCTGCTCAGGGCGTGCAGCTTGCCCTTTAACCAAACTGCTTCCTTCTTCGTATGAAGTGTGAGTCTAAAGCAGTACAAAAAATTGACCCTGAAACCCTGGTTGCACTTTTCCTCTGATGTGCTTCAGCTTAAGTGCACATGAGTCATCCTGTTATTGCGAGGAAAAGTGTATGTGGCACTTCCATGACACACTCAGCCTCGATTCCACACTTGGGATTATGGAGATCCATTGTGATCCATAGGGTGTAAATCTGCAAGAGAAGCGGGCAAAGGATCCCATCATAGCAACATCTAAATGAAGCGCTTTGGTTTTCACAGCTGTCTCCTGTGGGCCCAACAGCCACTATGAATCCTGTGCCAATGCGTGTCCTGCAACCTGCGTGGACCCCAGGGCTCCTGCCACTTGCCACCTGCCATGCCTGGAGGCTTGTGTCTGTGACAGTGGGTTCCTCCTCCACAGCGGCGGCTGCGTACCCAGCCACCAGTGTGGGTGCTGGCACCACGGCAAGCACTACCCTGTGGGCTCTGAGGTGTGGACCGATGACTCCTGCTCCTCCAAGTGCACTTGCCCCCGAGAAGGCGGTTGGCTAGAGTGCTCTGAGGCTACCTGCCCAAAGGGCCACTTCTGTGGGGTCCAGAACGGGGTCCCCGGCTGCTACCCGTACGTGGAGGGGGTCTGCCGGGTCCACAACGACCCTCATTACAACACCTTTGACAAGGCGACCCATCACTTCATGGGCACCTGCACCTACACGCTAGCCAAGGTGTGCGGAGAGAGCGCCGGGCTGCCCTCCTTCAACGTGGAGGCCAAGAACGAGCATCGTTACGGGAACCCCTCCGTCTCGTATGTGCAACGGGTCCTGGTGGAGGTCTACGGGCAACGGGTGGAAATCCTCAAAAAGGAGCCTTCTCGCGTGCTGGTAAGTGGAGAGATAATCCCACCTGTACCTCCGGGAAATTAAGGAAGGAAACACCTCTATTTTTGAAGCAGTACAAAGGCAGTACTCTTCTGTCTAATGACAGCTGGGGTGGGGGGCCCAGCTGGGAGAAAGCCAAGGGAGGCCCAGCTGGGGAGGCCTGATCATGTCCGAGGATCCCTCGTTGCGCACCTTCTAATGAAAGACGCTATCCCTTTTCCTCGGGCTCCTCTGCAGGTGAACCAGGTGTGGAGGACGCTGCCCGTGACCCTGCTGCAGGGCTCGGTGAGTGTCGGCAGGGATGGCCGGTACGTGATGCTGGAGACCGACTTCCGCCTCTCCGTCTCCTACGACGCTGACCACTCGGTGGAGATCCGGGTGCCCTCCAGCTACGCCAACAGGACCTGTGGCATGTGCGGGAACTTCAACGGCCTCTGGGGAGATGACTACGCGATGCCCAACGGGGAGCTGGCCACAGATTCCACGCAGTTAGGCAACAGCTGGCAAGTTCCCGGCGCAGAGCACGATGAACCCGGCTGCGGTAGCACGAACGTGACCGGGCCGTGCACTCCGGAGCAGGAGGCTCTCTACCAGTCGGAGGGATCCTGCGGGCTCCTCACTAGCCCCGGCGGGCCCTTTGCCCCCTGCCTGCCTGTCATCCGCCCCGGGGCTTCGTGGAGAGCTGTGTCTTTGACCAGTGTGCCCTGGGGGGCAGCCAGCCGCTCCTGTGCGGAGCCCTGGAGGCCTACGCCGATGCCTGCCAACGAGCGGGTGTGGCCCTGCCCGTCTGGAGGAATGCCACCTTCTGCCGTGAGTATCCATGGTGCAAATACACATCAGTGGCTAAATGGCAAAAGCTGTTTGAAGGAGATCTTTTTCTCTTCCCATTTTTTGGCCGCAGTGGCCTCGGGTAGACCCGCCATGCCTCCCCCTAACCAGCGCCCCCCATCAGGTGCAGGTCAGGGAGTCCAGCCCCTCCTCTCCGAGAGATGGACAGCCCATCCTCACAGCCGGAGTAGGGTGAGGGGGTCTCGTGGGTAACACAATCAGCCTCGTTTTTTGGCACGTTGGACCCTCCCCCCCCGGCTAAAACTCTTCCCGCTCATGCCCTCCAACCCACATGACTCCTCTGGCTGTTAAGGGCGCCTTCGCTCTCTCCTGCAGCTCTCGCCTGCCCTCTGAATGCGCACTACGATCCTTGCACCAGCGCCTGCCCCGCCACCTGCCTCCAGCCCCAAGCGCCAGAGAGCTGCAGCCACCCTTGCGTCGAAGGCTGCGCTTGCAATCCTGGGTCGCTGCTCAGCGGGGGAGACTGCGTGCCTGCCTCCCAATGTGGCTGCCTCTACCTGGGCCAGTATTACAGCGTGAGTAAAAAAACAGAGAGTACCGGAGAAGAGGTACGGTGCATTCCGTCCAGCTTTCTCACTGCATCACTGGGATTCTTAACTAGAAATGGAAGTGGGAACAGTAGGGCTGCCCCAGTTTTCCTCCTTTTTTGGAGGGGTGGGGTGGGGAGGGGAGTGTTGGCGAGTATTTTAGTCCTCATTCACGTGCCAAAATGTTTAGACCTTCTTCATGGCTACAAAGTCTACTTTTGCTGTAAATCCCATGGTCTCCTTGGGTGCAAGAACGGTGAACTTGAGGCTGCCTCTGTTTCTCTATGAGAGCAGGTATCTTTTTCTCTGCAGGAAGGGGAAACCTTTGTAAACGAAGCCTGCACGGAGCGCTGCGTGTGCCAGGGGAACAACAGCACCGCCTGCACGGCCCTGTCGTGCCGCCCCGATGAGGTCTGCAAGGCCCAGAGTGGCCTGAGGGGCTGCTACCCTGCCAAGAGGGCCACCTGCCACGTCTATGGAGACCCCCACTATGCCACCTTTGATGGGAGGCTGCACCACTTCCAGGGAGGTTGCAATTACACCCTGGTGCAAACCTGCAGCAATGACACCAGGGCGGCTTTTGTCATCACGGCGCGGAACGAACACCGAGGCAGCCCGAGCTGGACGGCCTTGAACTCTGTGGCCATCACACTGAAGGGCCGACACATCGCCCTCCAGAAGGGCAAGCTGGTCTACGTAAGTCTCTCTCTGGGCTAACAGCCCGGTGGCCTCAATCTGCCCTCCCACACAGACACACACCTAATAAATAAGGCAATCAATAAGAAGAAAGGAGGGGATCTACTTTGAGTGGACAAGGCAGGTTCAGGTGGTGCTACTAACCACCTTCATTTGGCACAAGGTTATGTGAACTACGGCAGGGTACAGAGCGCCACGGAAGCTATGTTGCCCCACCAGGCATATGAGGAAGTGGAATAATGTGGAAAAGCAAGAGGTCCAATATGTTGACAAAGCATGCGGCTGATCTCATGCCCCAATTAAAACTGAGTCAACTTTGAGTCGGCTACCTGAAGCTGCTGGGATTGAACTCACACTGTGAGCAGAGCCTTGATTGCAATGCTGTGGGCAATCTGCATCAAGAGCCCCCCTGGCCTTTCTGAGGGTTGCAGGATGACTCCCCCCATCCACCCCCCACACACTCCCAGGCTGGTTGGAGCATGGAGCATTTATATCTTCTGACTTCTGCCCCCTTGGCTGTCCTACACTTTTTGGCCAGAGAGGCATCTGGTATTTGTAGGCCTGCCCTGAAGTTTGGCCCTACTTCCCAGGGTGAGGGGTGGCCATTTTAGCCAAACTAAACAATGCAAACTAAAGCAAACACAAGATGGAGGCTTGTTCCGTCACATCCAAGAAGCCAGCTGTAGCATCGCATATCATTTCCCAATCTCAGCATCTTCAAAAGTTTATAAACTCCCCAGATGGCCAAAAGGATTCAACAAAATAATTTTCTCCAAGACACATGCAATTAGGAGGCTGGAAAAGGATGCAAAATATATAGGCTAATACTGTAATTAACTATAATTTCTCATCTTGGGGGGTTCCTGCATGGCAGGAGGTTGGACTGGATGGCCCTTGAGGTCTCTTCCAACTCTAGGATTCTGTGATAATTCTGGCAGCAGCAAACCTCAGGCTCCTGTCCAACAAGCCACACTAGCCATTTAAAGAGCCAACTGCATTGACTCTCATAATTGCTGGGCCCGAATTGCCCTGCCCTTGCATTAAATCTTGGGTTTGCAATTTGGGGTGAGGGGCAACTGCCCACTGGGGGGGGGCAGCAGCAGGGCTGAGGAGACCCCCTTAGGTTTAGAGGCCCTGGGCTTCAGCCCACTTAGCCTAGACTTAAATTGAGCCATGCTTGCTAGCCTTAAAGGTGCCACAAGACACGGTGGCTGTGGCCTCAGACCAACTGGGCCACGTCCTTGGGAAACCACGAAAGTGGTCAAGCAGAGCTTCACTGGTCCCTTTCAGATTGATGGTGTTTTGGCCCAGCCTCTCCCGGTTCGTCTTCCCGAGGCCACCATTGAATTGATCAGCTCCCACGTGCGCCTGACCACCAATGTAGGGGTGTGGATTCAGTTTGATGGCGACCAGGACCTCCTGATCAGCGTGACGGAGAACTACCACGGGAGAGTTTGTGGCCTGTGTGGGACCTACAATGGCGATGCGCAGGACGACTTTTCCACCCCGGTGGGAGCCGTCGTGGACGATGTCAACGAATTTGGAAAGAGCTGGAGGGTGCCAGATGATCACTGGCCGTGAGTCAAGGGCTTGCTGGCTCTTGAGGTGGCAGCCGACTGCGGCCTTCTTGAGGGCAAGGGGGGGGCTGCAGACCCGAAACACATTTCCAAGTGGGATTGTGGGTGGGTGGGGGGTCTTGAAGAGTTGCCCCCTCCAGTTTTTAGCCGCTTCATTGTGGCATCTGATCTGATTGTCATCGAGGGAAATGCCCCCGCCCAAGGAACCCATCTGGGAGGGGCTCTTTTGGGTCTGTGCAGGGCAACTGGCCCCAAGGCTTGGCCCAAAGCGCTCCCCTGTCGGCCCGGCCTGGAGAACCACCAGGTGCAGCCTTTGGGTTCTCAAGACAGAAGCAACCTGCTTCTTCCAAGGAACGTCCTCGTTCTCAAGACAGAAGCTTGGCTGCTTATTCCAAGAAGAGCCATGCTGGATCAGGCCAGTTCCTGGGGGCTTCTGCCTCCCGAGCTATTCTCTCTGCTTCTCTTCCGCTCTGGCTTTTCCTTCAGCTCCGTTGCTTCCTCTCTTGAAGGTGGCCTCTTTTTCTGCGCTTCCACAGGTGCAGCTCCACGCCTCCTGTTCCTCCGGCTTGCCCTCCTTCCGAGCACCAAGTGGCCCAGGAGCAGTGCCGCATCCTCTCGGCTGGGGAGGGCCCCTTCTCCAGGTGCCATGCCTCGGTGCCCCCTCAGCCCTACCTGGAGAGCTGCACCCAGGACCTCTGTCTCACCGGAGGAAGCCCCGCGCAGCGCTGCAACGTCCTCCGCTCCTACGTGGCTGCCTGCCAGGCGGCTGGAGTGCAGCTCAAGGACTGGGAAGGAGAGGCAGGCTGCGGTTAGTACTGAGGGCTCCTCCCTGCAAAGGATTCATGGAACCATAGAACCCTAGAGAGCTGGGAGAGACCATCTAGTCCAACCCCCTGCTATGCAGGAAACCTTATCCCAGGACTCCCGACAGGTGGCCATCTGTCATTTGCAGTTTCACAGGTTCTTCCAGTTGGGAACAAGGGTTGTGTGTGTGTGTGTGTGTGTGCATGCGTGCAGGTGTGTGTGTGTGTGCATGCACGCTAGGGACCAGATTCAGAGGCAGAAGAGGCCCCAGCATGACTTGTGATTTTTGTGCTGTTCTCTCCAGGGCTTCTGAGTCCAACCACTTCATCTCCTCCTGGGAGCACATCTGGGTCTCCAACAACCTCCAGGACCCCTCCTGCACCCCCGGGTGAGTCATCTCTGTGGAGGTCGTCCAGCTGGCGTGAGACCGCACACACACACACACACACACACACACACACACACACACACACACACACACACACACACACACACACACACACACACACACACACACACACACACACACTTACTTCCTGGGCAGGTGCTCCATCGTGCAAAGAAAGCCAGTAACACATTTTTGGCCTCATGTCTGAGTTCCATTTGGGGGGGGAGCTTTTTGACCCCAGAAAAAAAGGAGGGGTGGGTGGGTTCCTACTCACGAGTCAAACACCAGTCATTAATTCCACCCCCTCCCCCACAAGTCAAGTTGCCAGTGCAATTTAAGTCCAACTTGAGAAGGGGTGCTGAGACTCGAGTCTCCATCTCTGCTGGATGAAACACCCGGCATCCCACCTTCAGGACCGCCGTGGCCTTGTGCTGGGATGGAGAAACCTGGCTTTGAATCCCGGCTCAGCTGTGATCCCTCCCGAGGGCTGTGGATGGTCAGGATCAAGCTCTCCTTGAACAAAAGGGGGAGGGTTAGGGCGCCCCAGCTCAAGGACGCCTCCCTCTCTGTATATAATACAAGCAGGGTTCCTCTCCTTTGCACATATGGGGGAGCCTGGCCTCCACCCCCCCACACACACACACCGGCCTGGTGTGGCTGATTTGTGGCTCTCTCTCCTCTCCAGAGGGCGCCACCTGCAGTGCCTCCGGGGATCCCCACTACACCACGTTTGATGGCCGCGTCCACCACTTCATGGGCAGCTGCACCTACACTTTGGCCAAAACCTGTGGCAGCAACGCCACGAGCCTGCCTGGCACCTTTCAGGTCTCCACCACCAACGAGCACCGGGGCTCCAACACGGCCGTGTCCTATGTCAACTCTGTCCACGTGGAGGCCCACGGCACCAGGGTTTCTTTGCTGAAGAACAGGAAGGTCCACGTAAGGAGGCCACAGCCCAGACCGCCCAGCTAGGAATACGAAGCGTTGCCACTTCCCTGATATCCCGCTCTGCCCTTACGTGGCCCTGCATAGGGACGAAGGGGGAAGGGTGGGCTCACCAGCTCAAGGAGGCCTCCCTGTTAGTATGCTCTGACGTTTTGAGAGCACGTGGCAGCCGTGGTAATGTGGCCAAGCCCGCAAGGCAGTTCAGCCACCTCGGCACTCTGGCTGCAGCAGAGCTGAGCAGCCTCAGGAGCCAGGATTCCACCCTTCCTTTGAGGCAGGATATTCCCAGTCCTTAAGGCTGAAGGAACATAACACCCCGTGGGGCTTAACTCCCCCAAAAAAAAAAAAACATGAGTGCACGTGGGACCCACGCTGTGCAGGTGAGGGAGAGGGTGGCAAGTCTGTTGAGCGGTAAAGCTTCTCTTGGGCTTTCCTTGAGACTGAAAAGAAGTGCTGCCTGGCTTTTCAGAAAACAGGGAAAGCTAAAACGCTCCACGCCTCCCAAGGCGGAGGTATCTGACCATGGCCCATCGGCCTAGGAGATGCCACGCCACGCCACGCCACCTGCTCTGGCTGGCAACGGCCCCTGAGCAGGGAGAGCCCTGATCACTGTGGCCACGGTGCCAGTGTGTGTCCCTTGTGCTGGTGTGTGTGTGTGTGTGTGTGTGTGTGTGTGTGTGTGTGTGTGTGTGTGTGTGTGTGTGTGTGACGCCCCAGGATGTGCCTGGGGCACCTGCTCTGGCTGGCTGCCCAGCAGGAGAGCCCTGATCACTGTGTGTGTGTGTGTGTGTGTGTGTGTGTGTGTGTGTGTGTGTGTGTGTGTGTGTGTGTGTGTGTGTGTGTGTGTGTGTGTGTGTGTGTGTGTGTGTGAAGCCCCAGGATGTGCCACCAAAGGGCATGTCTTGGGTGGTGGTTTTGCACATTCCACACCAGAGCTGCCCCTTAGCAACTTGCCACCTAAGGCAGGGGTGCCTTCCCAAGGGGTGGGGGGGGGAGCCTGAGTCCTCTTCCTGGTTGCGCCCAGGTGAACGGCACCAGGACCAACCTGCCGGCATTCGTGGAGGGCCACAAGGTGGTGGTGCAGGCCAGCGGCAGCTACGTCCTCCTGGAGACCGACTTCGGCCTGGCCGTTCGGTTCGATGGGAACCATTACGTGGAAGTCTCCGTGCCGCCCGCTTACAGGGACCAGCTCTGTGGCCTCTGCGGTGAGCCTTGTGTGTGTGTGTCGAAATTCTCAGATCGAAGGAGGGACAGGCTTTGAAGTCTCCCCCTGTTCCAGCAACCTCTGGCTGAAGGAACATTCGAACGCAGGACTTTTGGCCTGGGCTCTGATAGGAGACCTTTCTCTTCGGGCGGGTCTTCCTCTTCTAAGCTGTAGCCCAGGGGTTCTCAACCGAGTTGTTCCTGGACTGCAACTCCCAGAAGCCTCCGCCACTCGCGGTGCTGGAAGTGGTTTTTGGGAGTTGCAGTCCAGGAACATCTGGGGACCCACCAGTTGAGAACCACTGCTGTATCCTTTCTTAGCCCTTTCTTTGGGGCCCTTTCGGGAGTAATGTCTCCAGTGCCAGCCGGGCCAAACGAGAGAATCCTTGGGCTGCACACAAGCAAGGGGGCAGCACGGACAGAGAGTGTCTGTGCCCCCCTGCCACTTTCCCAGGGGCTGTCACGGTCCCCACTGAGAATGGCCGCTCTAAAGGACTGGCTGGTTGGTTGAGGTGAAAGAAAGAAAGAAAGAAAGAAAGAAAGAAAGAAAGAAAGAAAGAAAGAAAGAAAGAAAAAGAAAGAAAGAAAGAAAGAAAAAGAAATTAGGAGGAGTCACTTAGTGGGTGAGAAGCCCCTGTGTACAGGAGGGTCCAGGGATGCATCCATGTTCCCTGTCCTTCCACCCACCCACCCAACCTGCTGGTCTCCCTTTGTGGCTCATGTCAGATAGCGGAGTGGTTTAGGTTGTGGAGCCAAAGAGTTTGGGAGTTCAATTCCCCTCCACTGGGCCTGTTTGACCCAATGATCCATAGGATCCTTTCCAGCTCTTCCATTTGATGATGATGATGATGATGATGATGATGATGATGATGATGATGATGATGATGATGATGATGATGATGATGATGATGATGTTGTGAACCATCCCATTTAGAGCTCAGTCACTTAGCTGGCTGGAGAGCTCAGGGGTTTAGGCATCTGGCTTTGGAGCCAAAGAGGTTGGGGGACTTTGATTCCCCCACCCCCCACTGGGCCTCTTGGACCGGGGATGGACTGGGTGACCCAGCTGCTTCCTGCCCTGCAGCCCTCCTGTTACCAATTCTGTTCCCAGTTCTCTGCTTGCAGAACCAGCAGGATGTGGGGAGAGAAAAGGAGAAAAAAAGGAGAGCCCTTCAGCAACCAAAATTGGGTGGGGAGTCCTCTGCCGAGCTGGGGGGGTGGGGGTGGGAGGGGAAGGCCTGCGCTTCTCCAACTGACCAGCAGAGGCCAGGAGTCACTCACCCACCACCTCATGGATTGAAGCCCACGGTGAAGGGCAGGCACCCCGTCCACGGGGGGACGCGTTGCTCAGGGCAAGGAGGCTTACTCCCCCACCCTTTTTCTTGACCCCCTTTCCCATAAAGGCAATTACAACGGGGACCCAAGAGATGACAACCTGAAGCCTGGTGGGCAACCTGCAGGCAGTTCCACCGACCTGGGGGACAGCTGGCTCGTCCCAGAAGATGGCCAGGAGTACGCGGCAACCTGCATTTTGGGGGCCTCGGCTTATTTGGGAGAGAAGACAACGGGGAGCCCTTGCCCCCACCCCCACCCCCAGTCCCTAATCCCTACTCTTGTGACCCTGGCAAGTGGGGAAGGGAGGGTTGTGTTTCCCTCACCCACCCAATTGATTCCTGGGCAGAGAGGGGGAGGGAGCAGGCCAGCCCCCACACACACACACATACACACCTTCCAGGCCTTAGTGTATGTGAGAGAGGTGGGGGTGGTGGCATCTACCTGCAGCAGGTGGGTTTGAGTTGCCCTCTGGCTGGCCATCGGTCTGGCCTCCTGTGCCATCAGTATTCAACTTGATGTGACGGGATGGCCATAATTACCCGATTCCACAGGAGCTGTGAAACAGGCCAGGTGGTGCTGGATTTGGGGGGTGGGGGTGGGCAGGGGTGGATTGTTTCCAGAGCTCCCTTCCCTCCCGAGAACAGTCATAGAATCCCAAGAGCCAAGGCAGCATCTCCTCCATCAAGGTCTCTCTCTCTCTCTCTCTCTCTCTCTCTCTCTCATGCTTTGCCCTGGATCAGTTGCTCCACATCACCTCCACCTGCCTGCCCTCCTGAAAAGGAGGAGGAGGTCCGGAGGGATTCAGCTTGCAAGAAGATCACCGACCCAAAAGGTAGGCTTCTGAGCCTCCCCCGACAGAGGGGAGCTTTTGGCTTGGGGGGGCAGCCCCTCCCGCCCTGGGAATAATCCCCCCCTCCCTCCAAGTGGAGGAAGAGATGGGCCAAGTTGAAACAGCCCAGCTGGCCAGCTGGTGGTCTGAGGAGTTCAGCTTCCTTGCTTGGGGTCTGGAGGAGAGGGAGGGCAAACCCAAGCCATTTCCTTCTGATTCATGAAGAAAGGGGCCCACTCAGGAGGAAACAGGTTGCTATTCTCCACCACTCTGTGGAGGAGCCCGAGGGGTCCTTGGCTGCTGGAGATGAAGAGCCTCTCAGGGAAAAGGAATGGCACTCCCGACACGGTCCAGGAGGCAGGCAGCCCTCTGTCTGTCTGTCTGTCTGTCTGTCTGTCTGTCTGTCTGTCTGTCTGTCTGTCTGTCTGTCTGTCTGTCTGGATGGATGGATGGATGGATGTGGGGGTGGGTGTTGGGGGGGTGGGAAAGCACCCCGGCCGCAGGGCTGGGGTGGGTGGGTGGGAACCATGGACCCTGAGACCACAGAGAGGTCTTTCCTTGCCAGGTGGAGAGGCACCAACACAGCTGAGTGGCTTTGCAGGCTTCTTTTGGGGCAGGACCCGCCCTTGGACGCTGCTTTGACCACCTTCTTGCACGGGTGGGGTGGGTGGCGGTGTGGGGGGCATGTGCATGTGCAGACGTCTCTCTCTCTCCCCGCACTTTTGCCCAGGCATCTTCAGCGACTGCCACTCGGTCGTGGACCCCACTCCGTTCTTTGAGAACTGCGTCTTCGACACCTGCCTGACGGACGGGCAGCAGACGGCCGTCTGCAACGGGCTGCAGGCCTATGCGGCGTCGTGCGCCAGGGCCGGCGCCTGCCTGGAGTGGAGGAATGCCACCCTTTGCCGTGAGTGGGGCTCTGGAGCTTCCCTGCTGTGGGGTGGGGTGGGGGCATGGCTTGTGGGTCAGAGGGGCAGCCTGGGCAAGCTCAGGGCAGGGCAAAGAAGCCTTGGGAAGGGGGGCGGGGGCGGGTTGAAGGTGAGGCCCAGGAGAGCGGGCAGAGGAGCCCCTTGAAACCCCGTGGGGGACTGCCCCAAATAACCAAAGAAGAACAGCGAGGTCCAGGGCTGCTCAGAGGAGAGGAGGGTGTGCCTGCCTGGAAAGAGGCTCCCACTCCGGCCCTGGAGACAGAAACCGCTCGTGTTCTGCTGCACCCTTTACAAAGCCTTTGGGGACCCTGCACAAACGAACAAGGCGTGAAGGTGGCGCTCCAGGTGCCGCTGCCGCCCCTCTCCTCCGGTCCTCTCCTCCCTGGCCTCCCTCTCCGTTCCCACGGCTCTGCCTCTGCAGCAGGGAGGTGGGTGGCGGATGCTGGCCGGGGGTGGTGGTGGTGGTGGTGGTGGTGGTGGCAACCCCACCAGCCCTGCTCTTGCTCTGACTGGCCGATCCCCAGCCCGGCCTCCAAGAAGGTCCCAGCAGCTGCGGCTGCTTTATCTCTGGGCACGTGGCTGTTCTTCAGGCCGTAGGGACCCTTTCCTCTCTCAGTCACTCCAATACCACCCAATCTCTGCCCCGTGTCTTGGGCTGCCCTGGGGCTTCAGTGGCGAGGATGGGCTTTCTGTCAGGTCAGATGGAGTTCTGAGAGAAGCCTCACGCCGACTGCTGGAGGACCCAAGTCCGGGGAGGACCCTGTCAGCAGATTTAAGGGGGCAACAAATATAATAATAATAATATTTACTTGTGCTTAACACAAAGCAGTGCAGCAGTAACGTAGATAAAATGTTAGTATTGATATAAAGGGTTTGCAGAGTTAGTCTATCAGAAAGACAATGACAATGAATAGAGTAAAAACTCATATATTCATATATACATCAAAATATACACAGCATAACAACCAAGCATTATATACAATATAGCAAACAGACAAACAGAGTGTGGGGTAAACTGTTCTCACCATAACAGTCCCCAAGTTACAAATGACAAGCTAGTGCCTTTTATACTATTCAGCACTCATAAGATCTGATGCAATCACTAATTAACAATCTGATGCAATCTGATCTAACCATTACAAATCATGATGTTACAATCAGTTCCACCTGCACTTCATCACTTAACATGCCTGTGATTACTAGTCTCTAACACTTGTGGATTAACATCATGACACTGCAGAATCTAACTGCCTACATTTTACAATTCACTTTACACATTCTGTTAAATATACATAACATATGTTTTATCAACTTTTACATATCTTGACATCCCTCCTATATTTAACAGATTTCAACTCCTAGCCTTTTCTTAAAACATACATGTTTATCTTTACACAAAGGCTTTGTAAACATGTCAGCATAATTATCAACACTTGTACAATATTCCAATACAATCAAATGTTGTTCTATGCAGTCCTTCACATTCTGGTAACGGATCCCAATGTGCTTGCTTCTGGATCCGACTTTCTGATTCTGTGTTAATTGGATACATGAAAAAGAATCATTATATACTTTGACTGGTAGTTTTACATTCACATTCACATCCTTTAACAATTGTACTACCCAGGTTAACTCACAACACAAGTCACTCACAGCCCCATACTCAGCTTCTGTAGAAGAACACGAAATGTACCTTTGTCTTCGGGCTTTCCAGATAATTAGTGAGTTACCTAAAAATATGGCATATCCAGACATTGACCTCCTTTCTGGACTTGAACCCCAGTCAACATCTGCATAGCTAATCAGATCAAGATTATCACATATGGATACCTTCAACTTTTCATGCATTGTTCCCTTAAGATATTTTAAAACATGCTTTATACTTTTCCAATGCTTCATCAACAAATACTATCAATATCAAAAAACCTTTTGTATACATGCAACCTATTTCACTTGCAAAATGTCCTTTGCTCTTTGGCGCCATCCACTGGTGCATCCACTTGCCGTTCCTTCAGAGACATATGCTTTTTGTCCATGGTCCATCATCCACTGCTTCCTTTCTTCTCTAGGCATCAGCAGCACATCTTCAAAATTCTGTGGTTCATGGAATACATTATTCACAACAAACCTTTCAGGTGGCACTCCTTTGTTAGATCTTGTAGATTTTCTGATCAACACTGGCTCCTCATCTTCCACTTTTTCATCATGAAATGATGTAGACTCCCCTCCATCACTGGCAATCTCATCTTTCACTTTTCCATCATGTAATGCCGTAGACTCCCCTCCATCACTGGCAACTTTCTTAACCTCAGTGTGGGGACAAATACTTGGCAAACATACTTCATTGTTAGCATGTAGAGCTTCCCAATTTTTTTGTTCACAAAATTTTGCTGACCTGCTTATATAAACTTTTCCATGACTGTCACAAAAACGCCAGGATTTTGCTGCAGGCTGAACACCAATAAACATGAGCTTTCTTGACTTTGGGCTGTTCTTGTGTCTATACCTCTTTGGAATTAATACCTCTGCTTCAGAGCCAAATAAATGGAGATATTTGATTGAAGCTTTCTTACCATGCATTAGAGTATATGGAACTTCATTCACAGCTGAACTCCACACTCTATTAGACACATAATTTGCATATTTCATTGCCTCAGCCCAATAACCTTTGGGAAGTTTCTCATCTGCCAACATTGCATTCATGATATTTTGAAGAATTCCATTCTTCCTCTCAGCTAATCCATGCTCAGCAGAAGCAGAAGCGTTTTTCAATCTATGTTTCACCCCTTTCTTTTCTAAATAATCAACAAACTGCTTTGCTAAAAATTCACCACCTCTGTCACTTTGTACAGCTAAAATTTTCTGCCTGTACTGTCTTTCTGCCATCTGAAACCATTTCCTAAATACAGCACTCACTTCACTTTTGTGCTTTATTATGTAAACCCAAGAATAACGTGAATAATCATCAGTTATCACAAGACAGAACCTGGCACCACCAAATGAATTAGCCATGGGTCCAGTCACATCAATATGTACCAGCTGTAGAGGTTGATGTGACTTTCTCAAACTCTTTTTTGATATGGAAGCAGACTTCATCTTTGTGCCTTTACAAACATGGCAATCTAAAAATTTTTTACAGCTTTGCACTGACCCATATTCCACATGTTGCAGAGTTTTCCTAATGCTTTCAAAACTTAGGTGCCCTAATCTTCTATGCATCAGATGTATGCATTTGTCATGTAGAGGCTTATTTTCAATCATATTCAAAACTTTCTCAGAAGTGCTTATCATAAACAAATTGTTTTGGAGCCGTCCAGTTGCTATTGTTTTACCATTCTTTACAATCTTGCAACTACTCTCACTAAACTGTACATGATAACCTTGTTTTACAAGCATAGGCACACTCAATAAATTATTCTTTAAAGACGGTATATACAGGACCTTATCAAATGCACATTTGAGAGGTTTGAAAAATATATTACCTTCACCACAGACTTTTGCCTGAGTCCCGTCTGCCAAGGTTACATTTCTACAATTAAACAAAGTTAGTTTCTCAAACAAACATTTCTTGTTTACACAATGAATACTGGCCCCTGAATCTACAATAAATAATTCCTGTCTTGAGCACTTTTGTTCATTATAATTAATTACAGACAGCTGTTGACCTTCACTCTTCCAGCTTGTACCGGCAACTCTTTTTTGCTTTTGCCGCTTGTTTACCTTATCACAGTAACGAAAAACATGTTGGTCACTCCCACAATTATAGCATCTTCTAATTACTTGTATTGTTTCTCCAGACACTTGAGCAGGCTTTTTATTTACTTTAGAATCATACCTTCTTGATTCTTCCTGCTGGAGTCTTGACTGGATATATGATATAGACAATTCATCACTCTTCATAGCTTCTAATCCCATTACTAAATTATCATATGACTCATCCAGGCTTGACAATATAACAAGACATTTATACTCCTCTTCATGATTTATGCCCACTTCAGACAATTGCTGAAATATACTATTTACTTTCCTTATATAATCAGAAATAGTTTCACCTGGGCTCTGCCTTAACCGGTTTTTCATTAGAGATACTTTACTCCCAGCTGTGTCTTTGATGTGAGCTGCTCTGAGAAACGACCAAGCCTCATGAGCTGTTTTTGCTTCCTTCACATAAACGAACTGCATTTCTTCCAAGGATAACATTATAATTGCCAAGGCTTTTTCATCCTTCTTCAAATCTTCCTCATCAGCTTCCTCATCAAGCTGTTTATCTACACACTGATAGAGCTCATGGAAGATCAAGAAATGCTTCATTTGCAGGCACCAATTCAGGTAATTATAGTCAGAGAGCTTTACAAGAGGCATTGAATTTAAATTTATACTTGCCATTCTTGCTGATATGTGCCGGCTCCTTATCTGCCGTTATCTGCAACACTTTTTTCAGCTTTTTTCGGCAAATATTTCCTCAGCCTCCACAGCTTCCAGTTTAAATCACACTTTGTTTTGCTTGGCTTGTCCTTATCAGCTGCTTTTCTCCTCCGCTCTCATTCCAAGCCTCTGAGAGAAATCCTTTGCAGCTCTGCTTTGTCTCCGTTCCAACTTCAACCTGTTTCCTCTGCAAAAACACAACTTTACACAGCACACATTTTATCTATACAGGTACAACAAAACCCATCAGGCTGCTGAACCCAGCTGGGCCCATAACCCTGTCAGCAGATTTAAGGGGGCAACAAATATAATAATAATAATATTTACTTGTGCTTAACACAAAGCAGTGCAGCAGTAACGTAGATAAAATGTTAGTATTGATATAAAGGGTTTGCAGAGTTAGTCTATCAGAAAGACAATGACAATGAATAGAGTAAAAACTCATATATTCATATATACATCAAAATATACACAGCATAACAACCAAGCATTATATACAATACAGCAAACAGACAAACAGAGTGTGGGGTAAACTGTTCTCACCATAACAGTCCCCAAGTTACAAATGGCAAGCTAGTGCTTTTTATACTATTCAGCACTCATAAGATCTGATGCAATCACTAATTAACAATCTGATGCAATCTGATCTATCCATTACAAATCATGATGTTACAATCAGTTCCACCTGCACTTCATCACTTAACATGCCTGTGATTACTAGTCTCTAACACTTGTGGATTAACATCATGACACTGCAGAATCTAACTGCCTCCATTTTACAATTCACTTTACACATTCTGTTAAATATACATAACATATGTTTTATCAACTTTTACATATCTTGACATATCACGCCAGACCCCTCTTGGGCCACTTCCCCTTCAGCCTGGCCTGTTTGTGGGGTGGCTTAGGGGGGTGCCCTTTCTGTTATACTGTATATTTTTATGTCCCCATATTTTATTATTATTATTATTATTATTATTATTATTATTATTATTATTATTATTATTATTATTATTATTATTATTATTATTATTATATACACTACACTACCATATCTTTTTGATCATGTCACTTATCAGTGAGTTAATCGTTATCTTATTTACCTTAACAAGTTGAAATTTATCAGACAACTACTAATTAATCTTATTCTTTTCCATTGTCTAACCGAGTATAGAATAAATTCCATCTCTGTGAAAATTTACACTCCTCCCTCTCTTTTAGTTTATGTCAATATATCCATAGTTGCACAGTCCAAAATTTTCCCTATAACCAACTCCACTGTTGCTATCGTATCTCTTTTCCATAACTGTGCCCACACCAATCTTGCTGCGGTTAAGATGTGTTGCACTAGATATTTATTTTCTTTATTTCCAATTTTTGCCAGAATTCCCAATAGGCATCAGGCTTAAATTTTAAGTTTTGCTTTGTCATCTTTCTTAACCAGGGATAAATCATGACCCAATAACTCTTAGGTTTTTGCACAAGGGAGGGTGCCATTTTTGCAAGCGGTGCAACTGAGGGCTTAAGGGAACACACAGCCACCCTGTGCCTCCTGCTCACCCTACAAGGAGGCCCTGAGAGACAAAGCACTTCTAATAAAGGACCCCCATCCACACAGACAGACAGGCAGGCAGTCAGAAAGGCAGGCAGGCTGGCAGGCAGGCGGAGAGACGCACCCTTCCTGACGTGCCATGCCCTGTGTCTCCCTCCTAGCCCTCCCCTGCCCTGCAGGCAGCCACTACCAAAGCTGTGGCCCCCGGTGTGCCCCCAGCTGCGTCGCCCCCTCGGTGCTCAGGCACTGTGGCCCTCTGCCCGTGGAAGGCTGCTTCTGCGACCAGGGGTTCATCCTGAGCGGAGACCGGTGTGTCCCTGAGAGTAGCTGTGGCTGCGTGGATCGCCACGGCCACTATTACCAGGTGAGCTCCTCCTGAGTAGGTGGCCGCTCTGCTGCAGGGGGCAGATGGGGATCGGGGTGGGGGGCAAAGGCCGGGCGGAAGATCGGTTTTCGCAGGGCAAGAAGCCCCTCTGGGGGCACCTGCACCATCACGTCTCCCACCTGGGAAGGACGGTGTGCACGAAGCTTCCTGCAGTCTGAGTCTCAGAAGGGATAAATCGCTGGGCAGGGGGCAGGCAGGACTTGCCACCGAGGGACATGGATGGAGCAGATCGGATCCAGCTGGGGTGCAGGGAGCGGGTCCTGCTGAGTCCTTGCACCTCGTGCACCCAGGATGACCTAAACCGTGCATGGCGGGACCGTCCCGTGGGGAGCAGGTGGCTCTTCCGCCTTCTTCCTGTCCGGCGTTCTCTAAACCTGCATCTAGGAACTTGGGCTGCCCCCATCTTTTCCCCTTCACTGTCCATAAGGGGAGTTACAGGATGCTTCGGAACAGTGCCCTGCTTTTAGGTTGAGCCCACCCCCTTTCAAAGGCAGCCCTAAGGCACCAGAGCTTCCTAGGAAAGGGGGCAGATTCCCGGAGATATCCAGGCATCCAGGACCGGTTCTTTCCTGGGCTGGCGAGGGGGGGGGACTCATCCAGGTGGGAGCTGGCCAAAGCCTGGAGAAAAAGATCAAAGGCCCCTGCACCTCTTCTCTCAGCCCTCCCACCCACCCAGCCCAATTTGTGTAGGGGCCGCGGGGTGGGTGTGTTCTGGCCTCCCTGCCCAGATGACGGGTTGTGCCCATTCTTTCTCTGGCAGCTGGGTGAGAGCTGGTTCCCAGAGGAGACCTGTGCCGAGCGCTGCACCTGTGGGCAAGGTGGCTCCATCGACTGCGTCCCCTGGGAGTGCGGAGTGCTGGAGAGATGCGTCGTCAAAGAGGGAGTGCGTGGCTGCCACACCAGCAGTGAGTTGGGGTGATGGTGGGGGGGGAGGCCGTGAGGAGGACCCTTGGCGGGCAGGGCCTGGGCATGGTGGCAGGGCGGGACTCTGCGGAGGAGGCCAGAGGGCCAGAAGGGGCCAAGCAGTCCATGGGCCTCTGGGCTTTCTGGACCCCAAAGAGTTAGGAGTGAAAGATTCCCAGGTGGTGAAGAAATGTCACCTGAGGCTTTATGGAATCCCGGGTGCTCCTTGGTGCAGGGCAGAGGCCCCATGGGCTCCGAGCTCTCCGTGGTGGATCAGGAAAAGATGTTGGTGTGTTGGTGGACAGCTCCATGAAGGTGTCTCCCCAATGTGTGGCAGCAGTGAAGAAGGCCAATTCCATGCTAGGGATTATCAAAAAGGGGATTGAAAATAAAAACAGCCAACATTATAATGCCATTATACAAAACAATAGTAAGGCCGCACCTGGAGTATTGTGTACAATTCTGGTCACCACATCTCAAGAAAGACATAGAGCAGGCCTGCCCAACAGGTAGACCGCGGGCTACTGGTAGCCCGTGAAAGGTTCAAAAGTAGCCCACTGGCCATCAAATAAAAAAAAAGTGAGGGGATAAGTTCTCCACCCCTCCCTCCCCCATCCCAAGGACCATCACTGCCTCAGAAAAGTTCTGGGTCTGCCAGCCCACTGTCTCAGCCGAGTGGGGCAGTTCAAGGGCCATGGCGCATTGAAATCTGTTCCCTCTGGAACAGATTGATTGTTTTTCAATGCATTCCTATGGGAAACTGTTGCTCTACTTAGGTAAAATTTGTAAGTAGAGGTTTTAGTGTAGTAGCCCTCAGGCACTTTGGGCCAGAAAAAGTAGACCTTGGCCTGTTCAAATTTGAACAGCCCTGACATAAAGGAACAGGAAAAGGTGCAGAAAGAAGAGAGTGACTAAAATGATTACTGGGCTGGGGCACCTCCCTTATGAGGAAAGGCTAAAACATTTGGGGCTCTTTAGTCTGGAAAAAGGCGCCTGAGGGGGGATATGATGGAGATGTACAAAATAATGCAGGGCATGAGTAAAGTGGATAGAGGGAAGCTCTTCTCCCTCTCTCAAAATACCAGAACTAGTGGACATACACTCAAATTGAGGGCTGGGAGAGTGAGAACTGACAAAAGAAAATATTTTTTCACCCAGTGTGTTGTTAGTCTGTGGAACTCCCTGCCACAGGATGTGGTGATGGCATCTGGCCTGGATGCCTTCAAAAGGGGATTGGACAGATTCCTGGAGGAAAAGTCCATCACAGGTTACAAACCATGATGGAGATGTATCAACCCCAAGCTTAAAACTGGGATACCTCAAGGACCAGATGCAGGGGAGTGCTGTCAGGGGACAGGGTTCTAGTCTCGTGCACTCCCAGAGGCATTTGGTGGGGCCACTGTGAGATACAGGAAGCTGGACTAGATGGGCCCTTCTTGGCCTGATCCAGCATGAGGGCTCTTCTTAGGTTCTTAAGAGTCAAGTGACCCCCTGCTTGTCCGGTTGGACGGTTGATCTTGAGCTCTCCCAATGCTGGATGCCTTCAAGGGAAAATTAGAGAACCATCGGTCTGATCTGCTTTGGCTTGTTGGACCAGATGGCCTTATAAACCCCTTTCCAGCTCCCATCATTGTATCATCCTGCAACCCCTCCGGGTCCTCCTTAGCCCTGATGCAGGTTTAGAAGTAGCTGGGATCCCCTCCTGGTCTGCCTGGGACCCTTCTTCCCATTGGGCCGCTGTCTCTTTCTGCCCTCTCCAGGCAAAGCGTCCTGCCAGGTGGTCGGCGACCCCCACTACTACACCTTTGACCGAGTGATGCACACATTTCTGGGCACTTGCACCTACACCCTGGTCACAGTTTGCAGCAAGAACAGCAGTGTCACACCTGTCACCATTAGCGGCAGAAATGAGGACCGGGGTCAAAGCGGGGCCGCCTACCTCCGGGAGGTCTACATAGATGTGTACGGCACCCGCGTCACCCTACAGAAAAACAAGAGGATCCTGGTATGGCCGTGGGGGGGGTGCTGCTGGGGGAGTGGGGGTCACACTCAGGGCGAGGCTGCCCCAGCCATTTCCTAAAGAGATCGCCTACCCCGTGAAATATTCCTCTGTCCCTCACAAGGAACGTTTGGCCCTCTCTGGCTTTTGTTGGGGTGGGGGTGGATGATGAAGACGCCCCAATCCGTTCCGTGGAATAAGATTTGTGGGGGCCAACCCCCCTCCCTTCTTTCCACATGGGCGAGTGGTGGGGACAAAAGGGGAGATCCTGCGGGTGGAGTAACTCTTTCCTGCCTCTGAGAGACGCCTCTTTCCTGCAGCTTGACCGTGAGCGAGTCTTTGCGCCCGTGGACAGGAGCTCCCGTGGAAACTCGGTCACGGTGGGAAACGTGGGCCGCTACCTGGTGGTCGAGACCGACTTTGGGCTGGTGGTGAAGTACGATGGGGACCAACACTTGGAGATCAGCCTGCCGGGCACCTACTTCTCCCAGGTGATTCGCGCGCACACCCACACCCACACACCCAAGAGGTCTCTCTTGCTCCTCCTGTGGCTTGCAGGACGTGCCCACGCCTGCAACACCTGGCAACACCTGCGTGGTGGGGCATGTCGGGCGCTTGGGGGGAGAAAGGAGAGGCTGTTCACCAGAGGCCTGTTAAGTCAGGCCGATGTGTTCAGTGTCCTCCTGGTGGCTGCCAGCGGCACATGCAGGTGGCATCTCTACCTGTATCCCATAACACCTGTAGGGAGGAGACTACCTCCATCCCAGGCAATGGCTGCTGGTAGAAATGTTTTGTCCCCACCTCTCCTCCACCCTCTATGGGTTGGACCAATGACCGTTTAAAGCGAGTGACTACTGAAGCCAAATCCTCTAGGAGAGGATTCCTTAGCCTTCCTTCTGTTCCCCCAGCGTTGATCCCCCGTTTTCCTGGGTGGTCTGGGGCCTCAAGGTTATGGAAGAGAGCAAAACGTTTGCTGTGGTGCCACCACTGTAGGGTGGACGTGGCAGGTGCCGGGCTCGTGACTACCCGCCTCGGAAGGCTCTCCTTGGGCGCAGGGGACCCTCTTTAACCACAGCTGGCCTTGCCTGCAGGTGTGTGGCCTTTGCGGGAACTACAACGGTTTGCCCGGGGATGAGCTGCTCATGCCGGACGGAGGCCAGGCCAGGAATGTCACCCAGTTTGGGAACAGCTGGAAAGTGGACGGAGACCGCGATGCCAGGTGACACCTCCTCGTCCTCAGCTTTCCCATGGCACCTCCTCCTGTGCACACACACACACACACACACACACACACACACACACACACACACACACACACACACACACACACACACACACACACACACACACACACACACACCGGGCCAGCCCTGCCTCTGGGCCACCCTGAGGTCTTCCCCTGCAAGATAGATCTGTATTTGCCTGGCAGTGGGTGGACAGCCATGCGCTGGAGCTGTTTGGTGCTCCTCTTAATTCTTTTGAAAGGGCTGAGAAGTTGGGTGCCTTGCGCAGAGGGAAGAAACTGACCTCAATGGAAGGGTTTAATCCAAAGATAAATCCTCCTTTAGGAGATAATCAGACAGCTGCAAGCGACCACACCAAATTGCCCCAGAAAGGTTTGCTTGGACGAGAGGGATGCCCTTTAAAGCAAACCTCCTGTCTGCAGCCCGTCTGCAATGGGACCGAAATAAGGCCCAGCCTGAGGATGGATTGGGGTCCTTCTGGAGCACACGCCCCCATCTGGGACGGGATCCCCTGGAAGGGCATGGCTCCACAAGCAGTCCGGAAGGCAGAGATGTTTCCCCCCCTGGGATCACACAGCCCAAAGCCGTTGCAGGCAAGGGCCAGGAAGCAGAAGGGAAGAGTAGCCCGGCTCTAGAGGGACATAGAAAGACGGCAGAGAGAGAGAGATAGAGAGAAAACCGAGATGGGCTTGTTTTTTGAAAAGCCCCCTGATGTCCTCTAAAACAGTGTTTTTCAACCTTTTTGGGCAAAGGCCCATTCCCACACACCAATTAGCCTGCTTCTTTTGGCTCATTCCAAGCCCCCACTAGATGTCCTCTAAAAGATGTGGCAAAGAGTGTCAGCCTCCCATCCATCCAAGCTGGATGCCTGAAGCCTTCCCTCGCCAAATACAACAGCAAGTCCTGCAAATGAGGCCAAGGGAGGCAGGAGGGAGGCTCCCAGTTATCCGCCCACCTGCCCGCCCACCCGTCCGTCCGTCTGTCCATCCATCCCTCTGTCTCTCCCTCTGTCCATCCATCCACCCACTCAACCATCCCCTGTCCCTCCCTCCCACCATCTGTCTGTCTGTCTGTCCATCCATCCATCCATCCTGCTGTCAACCCCAACCCCAATACAAGGGTTGGGGTTCCAAGAAAAACAATACCATTGCAACTAAGGATAATACTAATGTCAAACGATTAATTTTAGCAACATAAGCTAAAGTCCAATTTACAGCCTACTAATCTAAAATCAGGACAAGAACAGTCGAATTAAGGTACACATACAACCGATATCCACGAGGGCGTTAGGAAGACAGGTGTTAAGAAGGGTCTGGTGGTTTCCACAAAAAAAAGATTCTGATTCTCCACCAGCTGTTGCTGTGACTTCTCTTGGGCAAAAGCTCCCCCCCCACCATCCCTCTTTTTAGTGAAACGCAATATCCCCCCCCCCTTCTCTCTGAGTGTGGCGTTTTGGCAGGAGGGGGAGGCAAAGAAAGGTCTCTCTGCAGCAAGCGGGCAGGCGCCCGGAGGCTCGAAGGCGTCATGCCAGGCAACCCTTTTGCCCCCTGGCCTGGCTCTCACCCCTCGGTTGCCTCTCTGTTGCAGTTGCCTGCCAGACACGCGCCAGGACCTGGGGCCACCGTGCGCCCCTCAGCGGCTCCCCTCCGTGGAAGCGCAGTGCCGAGTCCTGCAGTCCGGGGCGTTTGTCCCTTGCCACCCTGTGGTCAGGCCAGAGCTCTTCGTTCAGAGCTGCGTGTACGACATGTGCAAATTTGACGGGATGCTCTCCACCCTGTGTGCCATCGCCCAGGCCTACGCGGACGCCTGCAAGGCCCAAGGGGGTCGCTCTTCGCTGGAGAAACAGCACCTTCTGCCGTAAGCGAGCGCCGCTGGGGGAGGTGGACAGAGGCTGGGAGCAAGGGGAGGGCAGCCACCCAAGGGAGAAACCGTATGGGGTGTGTGCGTGTGGGGGGGCAGCCTTCTTAGCTGCCCAAGGAAAGCTGCTCCACGGGCCACAGGAGAGTCTGTGTTTGGCCACCTTGCAGCCCTGAAGCCAGGGAGAGCTTTCAGACCCCTGGAACCTCTGCAGGATGTCCGGAAGCAATATAAAAGGGGACGTGGCAGGGCATGGGAGCAACTGGGAGGAGGAGGAGGAGGAAAGGAACAGGGAGGGCAGTCAAAATGCAGCCCCCAATCTCACCTGCCTGCCTGCCTGTCGGTGCCAAGGTGGCATCACTTCTGGGAGGCAAAGTTTGCCCTGCAGCAGCGCTGTGTTGTGAATCATGCCCTGCACTGGCGCCCCCCCCTTATGTGGCAAGAGCTGGCACGGGCTTGCCTCGGGGAAGCCAAAGGGCGAGGCTTTCCGTCTCCACGGTGGGTCGGGCGCCAACCCCACCCTTGGCACCAGAGATGCTCCCAAAGGAGATGTGTTTCATCTGGCCCAAAGGGGCAGGATGAGAAAAGGCCTCCTGGTGGGGAAAAGGGGGGCTTCCTTGCCTGGCACAGGGGTGGGCAGGGGAGGGAGGGGTCCAGAGGTGAGATGGGAAAGGGGCTCACCACAGCCACGGGGCCACGAGCACAGTAACCTACCTCCCTGTCCTCCCCTCTCTTTTTCCCTCCCAGCCCTGCCGTGTCCCTCCAACAGCGACTACACGGACTGCGTCCCTCCCTGCCCCCCCACCTGCAGCAACATTTACGCCCACGACCTCTGTGAGAAGCCACCCAGGGACTGCGTAGAAGGGTGTGTGTGCCACGAGGGCCACGTCCTCAGCGACGACCAGTGTGTGACCCTGGACGAGTGCGGCTGCCGTGACAAGGACGACAACTATTACAAAGTTCGTGGACTTTGGGCTGACGGGCTCCTTCTGGGGGTGGGGGGTGGGGCACATGCATGTGTGCCCAGGTGTCCATCCAGGCCATCTTTCACTCTTGGGCACCTGGAGAAGACCCTAACCCTAACCCTAACCCTAACCACCACCCGGGGGGGGATAGTGAAAGGAGTTCTGGGGGGGGAGGCGTGTTCCGATTGCTGGGGTCCCATCCTGTGCCACTCTTCTGCCAGGTGGGAGACAGCTGGGTCACTCGGCACTGCAGCCAGAAATGCCGCTGCCGCCCGGGGGGCCTCCTCCAGTGCCGGAGCTTCGGCTGCGAGGCCGGGGAGACCTGCCAGCTCAAGAACAACGGGAAGTATGGCTGCAAGCCAACAGGTACGGCACATCCCATGGGGGAGCAAGAAGACACACACATGCACACACATACACGCACACACACACGTCTCTTAAAACGGCCACAGTGCCGGAGGACTGGAGGATAGCAGATGTCACACCAATTTTTTAAAAAGGAAGGAGGGGGACCCAGGAAACACAGGCATCCTCATTCAGAAAATCTTAAAACATATAAAAGAACAAACCTTGGCAGCATGGCTTCTGTAAGGGTAAATCTTGTCTGACAAACCTCTTAGAATTTTTTTGAAAAGGTCAACAGGCACGTGGATTTGGGTGAACTGGTGGATATAGTCTATCTGGATTTTCAAAAGGCTTTTGACACAGTCCCTCACCAAAGGCTGCTGAGAAAATTGCACAGTCAGGGGATAAGAGGGCAGGTCCTCTTATGGATTGAGAACTGGTTGAGATCCCGGAAACAAAGAGTAGGTGTCAATGGGAAATTTTCACAATGGAGAGAAGTGAAAAGCGGTGTGCCCCAGGGCTCGGTCCTGGGACCGGTGCTTTTCAATCTGTTCATAAATGACCTGGAGACAGGGATAAACAGTGAGGTGGCCAAGTTTGCAGATGGCACAAAACTTTTCCATGTGGTAAAAACCAGAGAAGATTGTGAAGAGCTCCAGAAGAATCTCTCCAAACTGGGGAGTGGGCTGAAAATGGCAAATGCAATGTAACCAAATGTAAAGTAATGCATATTGGGGCAAAAAAATCCAAACTTCATCTATCAACTCATGGGCTC
Organism: Phrynocephalus forsythii; assembly: GCA_029282475.1. Taxonomy (NCBI): domain Eukaryota; kingdom Metazoa; phylum Chordata; class Lepidosauria; order Squamata; family Agamidae; genus Phrynocephalus; species Phrynocephalus forsythii. The sequence continues at coordinate 14,669,312 of JAPFRF010000008.1, read as the reverse complement.
TGAGTTATCCGTGCATCAGGAAAGAGATCTTGGTGTGTTGGTGGACAGCTCCATGAAGGTGTCTCCCCAATGTGTGGCAGCAGTGAAGAAGGCCAATTCCATGGATTATCAAAAAGATTGAAAATAAAACAGCCAACATTATAATTCTGTTATACAAAACAATAGTAAGGCCCCACCTGGAGTATTGTGTACAATTCTGTCACCGCATCTCAAGAAAGACATAGTGGAACTGGAAAAGGTGCAGAAGAGAGCGACTAAAATGATTACTGGCCTGGGGCACCTCCCTTATGAAGAAAGGCTAAAACAATTGGGCCTCTTTTGTCTGGAAAAAGGCTTGAGGGGGATATGATTGAGACATACAAAATAATGCAGGGTATGAGTAAAGTGGATAGAGGGAAGCTCTTCTCCCTCTCTCAAAATACCAGAACTAGGGGACATACACTCAAATTGAGTGCTGGGAGAGTAAGAACTGACAAAAGAAAATATTTTTTCACCCAGCGCGTTGCATTCCCTGCCACAGGATGTGGTGATGGCATCTGGCCTGGATGCCTTCAAAAGGGGATTGGACAGATTCCTAGAGGAAAAGTCCATCACGGGTTACAAACCATGATGGAGATATGTAATCTGTAGGCTTTAAACCAGGGTACTTCAAGCGCCAGATGCAGGGGAGTGGTATCAGGAGACAGATATCTAGTCTCATGCGCTCCCAAATGCATCTGGTGGGGCCGCTGTGAGATACAGGAAGTTGGACTAGATGGGCCTTTGGCCTGATCCAGCATGGCTCTTCTTATGTTCTTATGTTCTTATGTTCTTATCCCCAGCTGAACAAGGCCTCGGGGAGCCTCTCGGGGTGGGGTGGGGCAGATTTGGAGCCCTGCATTTTGGTACATGAGGGGTGATTGTAGGTTTCAGAGGGCAGGTGGGGCAGGACACCTGCCCCAGGCCAGCCCACCCAGGCACACATCCCTAGTGGTTATAGCCAAAGAGGCATTTGGGGACCCGGCAGCCTGTGGGCAAAGCGGCAAGGAGTAGGGATGAAGGGTGGGGGCTCATCTTGTCCCCCTCAGACAAGACCGCCCTCCCACAGGGAGACTGCAGGCCCTAAGAAGCCCCAGGAGGGAATCTACAACATTGCATTTCAGTTTTGTGAGCAGGGAAAGTGTTTGCAAGAGTGTGGGGGGCCAGGGGGAATCACGGGGCCCCTCTCTGTGTGAAAACGATCTTTCGGAAATGCACTTGCCCTTCTTCTCGGGGCTTCCACTGGTGGGTGTGATCCCCTCCACCCCCCGGAAAACGAAGCTCCTCTTTTCCTCCAGTGGGTTGAGAGGGCATAGACAGAAATGGCACTGGGGGTGGGTGGGTGGGGGTGCGGGATGCTAATCCCCGTAATTAATGGAAAGATTTATTTGAGTTGAACACAGAAAATGGAGAGAAAGGGGGGGTCTTTTGTTGACTCAGAAAGGATGAAGCCCTTTCAAAATGGGCAACATTTCACAAAGCTCTCTCTCTCTCTCTCTTTTCTGGCAGGCTTCGGCAAGTGCTTGATCACCGGAGACCCCCACTACCTCACCTTTGATGGCCTGCTGCATCATTTCCAAGGGGCGCACACCTACGTGGTGAGCCAAAGCCGCCCGGATGCCCCGGAGCGCCTGGAGCCCTTCAGCATTGAGGGGAAGAACAAGGCCCAGGCGGGCTCCCCCCAGGTCACCCTCCTGAAGGAGCTGCTGGTCACTGTTTACAACCACTCCGTGCTCTTCAGGCAGGGGAAGGAGCTCGTGGTAAGTAAGGGCGGTTGGTGCTCAGGGGCCCACACTTCACCGGTCTCTTCTGCAGCCTGACTGTGGAGTGCTCGCCAGCAGAGCCTCCTGGTGTTGTGTGTGTGTGTGTGGGGGTTCCTCCCTTCCCACCTCTGGCCTTCCCTCAGGCTTGGCTGAGCTTCTTCAGCCCAAGACCCACACGGGTTGGGTTGGGATTCCCGCTGGTGGGAAGTCAACCTCCAGAGGGCAAATCTGCCCATCTGCTTGCAAGCCTCCGCCTAGAAGCCACTCTCCAGGCGCAGCACCGCGGAAGGGTTGAGCCCCTGGCACTGCGGCACAGGTTGGTGCTTCCGCGTTGCAGCCCGACCCACTGATGGCCTGGGGTCCAAATGGAGGAAGGAGGTTTTTCCTCAAAGGCCTTGTTTCAGCCACCCCACCATTAGAAAATGTTAAAAAATTTAACTCTGTGCCTATATTGACTATATATAAAGTAATTTTTCAATTTTCCCTCCTTCCCCAGCCACTGCCTCTAGTGGGAACAGTGTCTGCTCTAGGGCATCTCCAGGAGCATCTTGGCTCACTTTGCCTCACTTGGGAAGAAGGCCTATCTCTTTCTGTGTGGTCCATCCATGGGGTCGAGGGGAGAAGGAGCTGCTCCATGCCAAGGGGGAGGGAGGGAGTCCACAGGAGCTGGGCCGGCTGTCCTCTCCAGGCCTCACACCCTCTCCTTGGGGACTGGGGGCATGCTTCCTCTTTAGCGCCATGCAAAATATTTTATTTATTTATATATAAGGAGTGCCCGGTGCTTTGCAGGGGACCAGGGGGGCCGGGCCCCTGCCCCACGCAGCTTACAATCAGAGGACGGGGCTAAGCCATGCAAGAGATGCAGGAAGGAATGGTATTGGAACAGATTTCAGATCAGCCTCTTGGTTTGCCTGAATGGCCGGCTTGGTGGAATTAGGCTCCCCCATCTCTGTTCAGAGGGTTCGAGCGAGGACAGGGTGCCAGCCCAACTGAGCCAAGGAGCAAAAAGCCCTCCTGGGACCCTTGGCCCAAGTTCTAGCTATTGGCTGGTTTGATTTGTAGACTTGTCCATCTAACCCAGGGATACTCAAACTACGGTCCGTGGGCCGGATCAGGCCCAGCAGGGTCCTGAATCCATCCCACCGGCCATTGCAGAACCCCCTGCGCCCCCCCCACTTGAGCCAAAAATTCACCACACAGAGGATTCCCAAGAAGGGCTATCGTTTTAGGTGGCCTTCGGACAGTAGCCAAGGAACTTCAGGGAACAAGCCCTCATTCCTTCCCTGGCCTCCCCCCTCCCTCATTTTCTTCTGTGGAATTGCAGGGAATGACCAGGGCCTGGCAGACCGGAAGTGAAAGGAGAGAAAGCGCGACTGTGGCTCTCCTCCTCTTCCTCTTCCTCCACTATTTTTTTTCAAACTATAGCCTGGCCCCCAACAGTGTCTGAGGGACAGTGAACCAGCCCCCTGTTTAAAAAGTTTGAGGAACCCTGATCTAACCCAAGGGCTCTGCTGGGTGTGAGCTTTTGCCAGAGTTGCAAAGCTGGCGTTCTTTCCCCCTGCCTGCCATCAATGCCCTTCCAAAGCAGTGGGATTCGCTCATCATTTCCGCCTATCCGGTTGGAGGGCGAGGCCGAGGGCTGGTGCTTGGATAGGGCTGGTTTTCCGGAACGTGTTTGTGTAGGCAAGCCCTATGCCGACAAAGGGCGCTTTTACACGACCTCTAAAATCCGCCTGCAACTTAAATTCGGACCAGAGATCATGGGGGGTTGTCCCTCTTCCTGTGTTCCCACCCATCCGACCTCCATTGCTCCTGTCTGCGGCGAGGGGAGGGAGAAAAAAGAGGGAGAAAAGCTCACCTCCGCTCACCCCCACCTGCCGTCGGAGCAGCCCCGAGCAGCCCCGTAGGGACTCCTGTCTCTTAAAGGGGCAGCGGGGACAAAAACAAACAAACAGAAGGCTCCCAGCCCAGCATCCACAGCTTTACAATCTGCATCGGAAGATGTTTTACCTCGGGAGACCAGGTACTTGTGCACTGGGGCCTGCTTAAGTAGGTGTGGTCAAACTTTATTTTGTTTAAAGTCTGCAGCTGGTGGGAAAACATTTTTAAACTCCGGATCTGGGAGCCCTTTGCCTCGGATTTTAGGGGTCGTGTAAAAGCGCCCAAAGCTGGCGGGCCCTGGGTTCTGAGCACTACCTTTTGAGGGAGAGTTGTTAAGACCTGCACCTCTTTTTAAAGAGCTTCCTGGTGCAGTGGTTAATCAGCTGTCCTGTAGCTGTAAATGTGCTCCATACCTGGGGTTCAATCCCAGATAGGGCGCTTTTACACAACCCCTAAGATCCACTGGCAGCTTAAATTCGGACCAGAGATCGTGGGGGTTTGTTCCGCTTTCTGTGTTCCCACCCCTCCGCACGCCATTGCTCCTCTCTGCGGTGAGGGGAGGGAGAAAAAAGGGAGAAAAGAATGCAGGCTCACCTCCGTCTGCCCGTCGGAGCAGCCCCGGAAGCATTCCAGTCTCTTAAGGGGCGGGGGGGGCAAAAAAACCTGAACAGAAGGCAAGGAGAGCCCGGCACTCACTGCTTTACAATCTGCATCAGAATTTTTTTAACTCCAGAGACCGGGTACTTTTAAAATGTGCTGGGGCGCACTTAGGTGGGCGTGGTCGTACTTTATTTTGTTTAAAGTGCACAGCTGGTGGGAAAACAATTTTAAGCTCCGCATCTGGGAGCCCTATGCCTCGGATTTTAGGGGTTGTGTAAAACCACCCATAGCTGGCTCAAGGTTGACTTAGTGTTCTATCCTTCAGGGGTTGGTAAAATGAGTATCCAGCTTGCTGTGGGGAGGGGGGGCAGGCAAATGTGTAGCTTGTATGAGTAAACTGTAAAACACCCAGAGAGTGCTTTAAGTGCCATGAGGGGCGGTATATAAGCAGAACACTTTGCTTTTTGTTTTGTTTTTTTACAGCTCGATGGGGTGAAAACCGTGCCTCCAGCACAGCCCCACGAGGGCCTTCGCGTTCAGCAGAGGACGACCAGAATTTACTTGGAGACAGATTTCGGCCTCTCAGTCAGCTTCGATGGCGCTGAAAATGCAGGTGAGGCGAAGCTCTGTGTCGCTGAGGTGGGCGTCTTAGGAGGAAAGGGGGCAGAGGCCCCCTTCCACCCCTGCCCCTGGGGTGGCTGAGGGTAGATACGAGGTTAGGACCAGTCCCGTGGTTTTTTGACCTGTGAGGCAGAGGTTTCCACCAGAACCTTTTCCTTTCTCCTTGCTGGTATAATATATGATGCCACCAACTAACCGGTTTTTCCCATCCACCCGCCCTGCAACTTATCTGCCTCAGATGGCTGCCTCGTTCTGCCAAACAGCAGGGCCAGCTCTGTGGAGGGACATGGGAATAAAAATGAAATGGTCCTTGGTGGCAGCAGAAGGACTGAATCCTGCCAAGGGGTTTAAGAAGTGGAAATGGCCACCAAGACGTGGCCGCTGGAGGAGCAGGAGAGCTCCTAGTTCCGAGAGTGTGTGTGTGTGAGAGAGAGAGAGAGACTCTGAGTGGGGTCCTTGGGCGAGAGCCCCTCGGGGTCTTTCCTCTCCAACGGCAACTCCGCTCCGGGCCTTTCTGCCCCCAGACATCACTCTTCCCAACACCTACAAAAAGAATGTCGAGGGGTTGTGTGGGAATTTCGACGGAAAGTACAAGAACGACTTCACCACGCCCGACGGCACCCGGGTCAAGGAGGTGGGCGCCTTTGGGGAGAGCTGGCGCGTCCCTGTCGAAAGAGGAAAGGCACGGCTCAGGTACTGCCCAGAGTTGCTCAGGGGGGGTGGGCAGAGGCCTCTTGGCCCCTGGGTGGCAGTGGCGGCAGCAGCACTTTGGGGGAACGGTCAACCATTGAGGCCGGAGGCTTCCCCTGGACAAGTTTGGTTCAAAAGCCCCTTAAACGTTCCATGAGCTTGACTTAAAAAGAACTAGTGTGTAGTGGGACAGCCAAGACCTCCTCCAGTGTGACCCCCCAGGTTCTGCTCTGCCATTACCGGAAGCATTCCCTGAGAAGGTCTTCCCTGTTCCAGGCGAGACGCCATTCCAGGAGAAGAGGAGGAGGAGGAGGAGGAGGAGGAGGGCGCTGGTGAACTGGAGACGGGCTTTGCTCTCCATTGCTCCCCGGGCCAGCTGGGCCAGGTCAACAGCAGCTCCAGCTGTGGGATGCTGGCAGACCCGAGCGGACCTTTCAAGGCATGCTTTGGGGGGGTCCCTCCAGGCCCCTTCCTCAGGTGAGCATGGGGTCTGCCTTCCTGCCTGGAGGAGGGGGTTGGGCGCGATGCCCTGGGAGCATCATGGGGTGTGTGTGGGTGTGTGTTTGCCCGTGCGGTGTGCCATCCTTTCTCCAGTGTCCGTCCTCCCGTCCTCCTGCAGGGCCTGCCTTTTTGACATGTGCATCGAGGCCAACCGGACTGCCAGGCTGTGTCCCACCTTGGAGCAATACGCTCTGGCCTGCCAGCTGGAGGGAGTCGCCCTCGGGGAGTGGAGGCAGACGGCAGGCTGCAGTGAGCATCCGGTTTCCTTTCGGGGGATTCCTGTGCCTGAACGTGGCCTGGGGAGTAGGGGGAGGGGAGAGAAGGGTCTTTCCCCCCCCCTCACCCTCACATGCCCAGATCCTCCCCCCCCCCGGGACCCCGGAGCCATCACTTCTGAAGGAAGGGACCCAGGCTCGTGAGGAGAGAGCCTGGGGTTAGGTGTGGAAGGGGATAGTGGTGGGGAGGGGTTCTGCTGCCCCTCCCCAGGCACTCAAGAGCCCCTGGCCGCCTTCTCTCCCCAGCCCCGCCGTGCCCCCCCAATAGCAGGTACAACCCCTGCACATCTGCCTGCCCGGCCTCGTGTGCGGATCTGGCCGCCCCTGCCGCCTGCGAGGCCCCTTGCCTGGAAGGGTGCGAATGCCTCCCGGGATACGTCCTCAGTGGGTTTGCCTGCGTGCCCTTCCGAGACTGCGGGTGCACCTTCTCCGGAAGATACTACCAGGTAGGGCAGGACAATGCCCCCTCCTCCTCCCTTCAGCCGCCACTCCGTCCAGAGTGCTGGCACACGCTCCTTCCTGAGCGCCTCCCGTCTTTACTTGAACAGGGGAGGGGGATTATTTCCAAACCCCCCCCCCAATGAATCCCCCTCTGGATACCCTCAAAGGACTGGGGCCTCTGGCCAATTGACCTCTCCAGAAACCACTGGTCCTCTGGAAGGGGACTAAGAAGATGGCCCAGTCGAGACAATGGTCTAGTGGGTGGTGGGTATGGACACGAGCCGGTGCTCTTCCATATCTGCATAGCTGAATGTCAGCAGGGGCTCCTGTTTCCAGCCTCCCCCCCTCCAATGGTTCTTGAAAAAGTTCCCTTTCCAAATACGAGACCAGAGAGCACTCTTTAAAGACTAGAAAGGCTGTCATGCAGAGGAGGGGCAGGATGTGTCACCCCCCCCCCCAGTGCAGGAATAGCAACCACGTCCTCAAGGGACAGGAAGCCAGATTTCGATGGAGCATTTGAGAGGGGGGGAGAACGTCCTGACTGTGAGAGCAGTACAGCAAGGGAACACCCCCCCGCCTTGGAAGGTGGTGAGCCCTCCAATAGCACTGGAGGCCTCCAAGAGAAATGCAGGCACCCCCTCCCCGAGCAGGTATCCTATGATTTGCATTCCTGCCCTGAGCAGGGGGTTGGGGCTCAGTAGCCCTCCTGGCCGCTCCCCACCCCCATTATCTAGGCTGGCCTGTTAGCTACGTTTCGGGGTTCCTTGCCGCCGATTCGGGAGACCGAGAGTTCAAAGAAACACCAAAGTTCCAAAGAATGGAGAAAAGTTTAATGATCGCTGCAGTGGGCACTCAGCCGAATAGCTTCGGAAAGTCTGAGGCACCGAACAAAGAAATTACACAGTTTTTATAAGAATTTCACACTCCTCAACAGCCCCTCCCTTATCTAAACTGATAAGGATGCAGCTGTGAGACATAAATCAAACACAGAACAAAGGAATACATAACTGATACAAAGTTCATGCAAGGTAACATATCAATTTGACACTTTATTGAGGGAGGAAGACATCTATCTTGCGCTCTGGCGCCATCTGGGTGCACTTCCCGGACCTCTTCCCCGCTTCGTGACAGGAGCCTCTTGACAGGCGAAGATTGATAACCACTTCAAGGATATCTGGCTTATCTCTTCAAAAACTAGCTCAGCTATCTATTTTCCTCCACAGCTGAGTGTTTATACCAACATTTATTTATTGCCCTACGTGGCTGGGAAAGAATCTCAGGGTGAAACTCAGGCTAAGACAGCGCGGTCAAGAGGGAGAGTGAAAACGGGAAGTGGGTGAGGAGAGCAGAGGCGCTGCCATTTTATTTCATCAATGGCAGTTATAGATTTATCAAAAAGGCTATTCCCTTCATCCCCTCCTCTTCTGATGGACACTCATCTTGAGTCGTCCACGGGCAGGGACTCATAATCCTGCAACAAGGCAGTTAGCTTCGGCGCGGCTGTCTGCTCTACAATCCTTTGAAAAGAGGATTGCAGGAACCGCACCAAACAGGGAATGCACATTAAAAGGAACAAAATAATGCACAGGGGGGCAATTAACATGGTCCCCAAAGTTTTCATCCAAGCTTGAGGCATCAGATCATTTAACCATTGCCATTACAAGCCTTTCCACACCTGCACTGGATTAAAAGTAAGTTGTTTGATTTCCGTGGCAAGCTGATTCACAACCTTACCCACTGGATCAATTTTTAGACAGCAGTTCGTTAAATTAAATTTTCCACACATGCCATTCTCATATGCTAATAAATAATCGAGAGCGAGCCTGTTTTGATAAACAGCTGTTCTTAATTGATCTGTCACTTCCACTATAGTAGTAAGTGCGGCAGTGATGCGCTGACCCGCCAAATCTAGAACTGCTTGCAACCTAATTATTCTATTCAGCATATAGATAGGAGTTCTGTACCCCCATGAACCATTTTGAGCCCAGGTTGCTGGACCATAAACACAAATAATTCTTTGAGAGTCCCATACATCCCCTTCATATTCCTCTGGATTTTTACATGGAAACCCTGCAAACGGGGTATCATCGCGCTTTTTCCGGTTTAAAGGGCCATACACCGGGGCAGCGAGATACTGCTGAGTTTCAATTGGGATGAGGAAAAATGATGGTTTTATGAATCCAAGGACACACGACCCTGACCATGAAGCCATATTTCCACAGACCCAGTACATATTCATAGGGGCTTTCCATACCTCCGAAGCTGCTGAGTATATGTATAGCAATAAAGTGACATTAAACTTCTCTGGTTGTGGAGCATTGGAGGGTGAGGTCCAAATGCCATCTTCCCAGGTTCCTATGCAGGTCAAATAACCCACTGGAATAGAACCATTTCGGGAAAAGCAGACACGACCCACTAACTGAGATGTGATGGTCCATGTCATATTCTGAGACTGGGCTCTCTTGGTAATGTTGCCAATTTTCGACATGTTATTGTGGGGGGATTTCCATCGCCTCCCAAGGCCAGTCCTCACCAAAATTCGTGCCCCCACAAACATAACAATTTGTAACTCCTAATTCTGTGGCAATTGACTGAGCAATTTCCAGAAATAAATTCTTGGCATGCTGAGAGATTTCAAAGGGACTCTCCTGCAGTTTCTCTACAGCATTTTCCACTGACCAAGAATGGCTTTTCTTTTCTCCAACTCTCACCTCTGTACGAGTGATTGTCAAATAAGTAACTGGATCCCTACCAGGTCCATCAATCCCAAAACCATACACTTGAACAGAGGGATGTGTGTCACTGATTACTAGACTGACATAGTTTCCTCCTACCCTTCTGAACTGTGAAAGATGGGGGCAACCTGGATAGCCTCCAGCTGTAAAAGCACACACACATCCCCATCCTGAACATAATTTGTTTGAACCACATGGTGCCCAAATTTCAGGGTTGCCTGCTCTGGCACCTTCATGAGGGTAGCACAAATACTTATGTTCAGATTTGTATGTATTTACCCATGATGTGGACCCACATCGGGCTCCCCTGCCTTTTCCAAGGGCATCGCAGGCATTGAACCATATTACTGCCCTTTTGCCACTATGCTTTAACACAGTAGTAGAATTCACATAATACAAAAGTCCACCACCTTCTGGGTTGTCCCTTCTGGGCTCTCTAGTTCTGGCCATTCCAGCCCACACTGTATAATTAAATTTAGCTGGAACTTCATGCTTATAACAAAGTGGTCTCGCAAGAGACAGCGGACCACTTCACTGGCTTTCTCAGTTTTTGTGGGATACGCTTCCACCCAGCCCGTGAAAGTACAGACTGACACAAGCAAATAACGATACAGTCCACACTTTGGTAATTCTGTGAAATCTACTTGTAGATCTTCAAAAGGCTCTTGGCCATAATGTTGAATTCCAGGCGGGGGCAGATGTCCAGAACGGGGGTTGTTTCTTTGACAGAGCACACACCTCCGGGAAATATTCGAAGCCAGCTGGCAAAGCTTGGCTATGTAAAGACATGGGCTCAACTGACGATATGCTACCTCAGGACCCTGATGTGTGCTGTTATGATGATTTTGAACCACTTGGCGGGCTAAGCCTTCTGGAACCCACAACTGCCCGCTTGGAAGCTTATACCACCCTTCAGGAGTCCTGTCAAAGTCCTGTTCCTCCGCAAACTCATGTTCAGCAGTAGAATAAAGCGGTGGAGTTGGTGGAAGAATGTCTATAGGGATGAGGCTAAGCTGCATTTCGACAGCACCCTGAGCTGCCTCCTTGGCAATTCGATCTGCCAGCTGATTTCCCCTAGCTTCTACCCCGGGACCAACTTTATGCCCATAAAAATGAATCACAGCCACTTCTTTGGGTTTCCAAACTGCCTCCAAGAGCTGCAACAAAATTTCAGGATACGCTACAGGGGTACCTTCAGTGGTAAGAAGACCTCTCTCCTTCCAAAGTGCTCCATGTGCATGGAGCGTAAGGAAAGCATACTTGGAGTCCGTATAAATATTAATGCTTTTTCCTTCTGACAGTTCCAAAGCCCGCGTGAGAGCTATGAGTTCAGCTAACTGGGCTGAAGTTCCCGGGGGCAGTTGCCTGGCTTCAATAACAATGTCCTCCAGTTCTACAATAGCATATCCCGCTTTCCTTATTCCATCTATCACTGAGCTACTGCCATCCACGAACCAAGTCCTCCACTGCGGGTTGGGGGTGTCACGGAGGTCTGGCCGTGACGAATAAATTTCATCCATTGTTTGGATGCAATCGTGGGTGGCCGGTTGATCACTAATTGGCATCAAAGTGGCTGGATTAAGCCCCTCTGTTGTTCGGAAAGTGAGGCCAGCTCTTGAAAATAACTTTTGACACTTCATCATTGCGGTCTGGGACAGATGATAGCCTCCCTTAGCATCTAACAAGGGCATAATTGCATGCCTTGTTATACAATTTGTTGATTGGCCAAAAGTGAATTTATCCGCTTTCTTTAAAAGTGCTGCAAGCGCCACCACTCCGCACATGCAACATGGAAGTCCCTGTTCAGTTGGAGTCAATCTTTCGGATAAATAAGCAACTGGTTGCTGCCAACTTCCTAATTTCTGACATAAGACTCCTTTCACCACTCCATTCTCCTCATCAACATATAAATAAAAGGGCTTGTTGGGGTTGGGAAGACCCAGTGCTGGCGCTTCTAATAGAGCCCGCTTGATCTTTTGAAAACTTTCTCTCTGTTCCAGTCCCCATATGAACTCATCACTTTCTTTCCCTCGCGTTGCTAAATGCAGGGGCTTGGCCAGAAGGCTGAAATTATTTATTTATTTATTTATTTATTTATTTTATTTTTACAACTTATATGCCGCCCACTACCCAAAGGTCTCTGGGCGGCTTACAATCAAGGAATTAAAACAGTTAAAAACATCAAACAACAATAAATAATTAAAACAACAATAAAAACCTTATACTAAAACATCACACTAAAATTGCCATCAGAAGACCCACAATCTAAATTGTATCAATTAAAAAACTTCTGGAACAGGAAGGTTTTTACCTGGCGCCGAAATGTCATCAGTGTTGGCGCCAGGCGGATCTCACTTGGGAGGGCATTCCATAGCTTGGGGGCAGCTGCCGAAAAGGCCCTGTTCCTACAAGCCATCCCTACGGATCCAAATTCTACAGAAACCTGCTGCTCCTAAAAAAACCACGGAGTTCTCTCCTGTTTCTTGGCTCGGGGATTTGAACAATTGCCTGTTTCCGCTCCTCACAGAGTTGGCGCCTTTGCTGGGAAATATCAAAGCCCAAGTATCGTACAGTTTTTTGGCAAATTTGGGCTTTTCTTCTCATAACCCGGTATCCTGCTGCTGCCAAATGATTTAAAAGGTCAATTGTAAGCCGCTCACAGTCCTCTTTGGTTTCCGCTCCCGCCAAAATGTCATCTACATACTGCAGAACTATTTGGCCAGGTTTTCGGGGGAAATTGGCAAGATCTGATGCCAGGGCCCCCCCAAACAAAGTACTGGAATTTCGGAACCCCTGAGGCAAACGGGTCCATCTGAATTGTTGTTTTGTTCCTGTTTTGGGGTCCTCCCATTGAAAAGCAAAAATAGACTGACTTTGTGGCGCTAACTGGCAGCAAAAATAAGCATCCTTCAGATCTAAAACAGTAAAATATTTGGCCTCCAGTGGGATCAAACTGAGTATTGTGTAAGGGTTTGGGACATTCTGATGAAGTGGTTCTACAGTTTCATTGACTAAGCGGAGGTCCTGAACCGGGCGATAAGTCCCATCCGGCTTGCGAACGGGCAGCAAGGGGGTGTTCCACTGCGATTGACACGGAACAAGATGCCAAAATCTATCAATCTTTTTAAGTGCACCCAAATTCCTTCAGCTGCAGTCCTTCCAATGGGATATTGTGGCACTGACACAGGACCCGCAAATGGTTTGAGCTGAACAACGATTGGAGGAATGTTTTGTGCCATTCCCGGGGGATTCTCCTCTGCCCAAACCTCTGGGTTAACTTGATCCAAAAATTCTTGAGACAGCTGGGTAGATTCCTCTTGGACCACTATTAAGCGCCATCTCTCTCTCAAGGGATATTCTAAGCACACTTCACCTTCCGGATCTTTATTTTCAGTTGTTAAGTGAACTTCTCCCTTGGGGGTGAAGATAATTTGGGCTCCCAATTTAAACAGTAAATCTCGTCCCATAAGGGGAATAGGGCAGTCTGGCATGTGCAAAAATTTATGTTCTATGATTTGACCTCCTAATTTACATTGAACAGGCTGCATAAAATGAGTGTGTTGCGTTTTTCCAGTAGCTCCTACCACGTTAATTGAAAGAGTCCGGTCTAAAGGTTTAACAAGCTGGGGGATCACTGAGTGATTCGCACCCATATCAACAAGGAATTGGACTGTTTCGTTCCCGGTTTGAACTCTGACCAAGGGCTCCCGGGAACAAGGGCCCTGTCGCCTTCAATATAGGGCATCTTCCTCCAGAACCATCATGTTTTGATACGGCGGGGTCCAGGCTGGACCCTGTCCTCCCTGGGGCCTCTGTTGAGCCGGTGCCGATTGACTTTGGGCTTGCCCAGCTGACTGAAATTGGCTTGCCTGTCCTTGATTCACCTGAAAGCTCTTCGGCTGCTGAAAATTAAAGGGGGCTGGTTGGAGATTTCCTGGCTGGTTAAAGCCAAATGGCGCGGACGCGGGGTATCGCCCAAAGGCTGGCGGCTGCCAGGGGCGGCGTGGACCTTGATTAAAACTTCCTCGCCTTTGATTTTCAGGGTTCCTATAACAGTCCTTACGCCAATGTCCTCTCTGACCACACAGTGCATATTGATCCCTAATTAACGGCCCACGCTTAGGTACAAAGGCGTTAAAATTGCGGGGTTCAGAAACTTGGTTTAGGGCCATTAATTTTTTAATTTATCCCCTTCCTTTTTGACAGCTTTGATCTTCTTCTCTATTATTATATGTGGTCTGGGCGAGCTGTAACATCCACTGGAGGGTCTGTCCCATAAAATTAGTGTCCTTTTGAATCTTTTTACGGATGTCCGAGGCAGATTGGGCCACAAAAACTGTTTTTACTATATTTTCCATTCCCGGATCTTCAGGGTTAATAGGAGTAAACTTCCTGAACGCTTGAAACAAGCGCTCTAAAAAAGCTCCAGGGGACTCATCTTGTTTTTGCACCACGTCATTCACTTTTGACATATTAATTTTTTTCCTTCCTGCTGCTCTTATGCCCTGAAGTATTGCAGTATCTGGTTGCACAATTGGCCATTCAAGTTGACATAAAGTCTGCATTCGTTCCATTTTCATTTTGATGCCAAAGTCATAACTTCTGATGGCCGCTTTCCAATTTAAGATGAAACACTCCAAAGGGGTTGTTGGTCTACTTGTGTTCCCCCCCCATGTTTTAAATGGCTCTTAAACAATGTTCCTAATTTCTCCCACACAAATGTTACTTGATCCGCACCTATGCTTTTCAAAAATTCATCACACACACAAGATTCACTTCCGACTGTGATCTGAACGGTCGCCCGTAAACAGAAACTGCACAGCCCAGACGTCGCTCGGCCAAAGGGATGCTAAACCCCAACCAGTCCACGCATACACCATTCATTGGATCAAAGTAACCACTCAAATTCCCACATTTCAAAACCTCCTCCCAACCTAGTCTGGATCCCCTACCTACCAAAAACCTTTTTACCTATTCTACTTGACAGCCGAAATCTTCATCTTCATTCCCCTGTCCATACCCCGTGGGTGCCAGCCCACTATTCTTCATGGGATGTTAGAGCACTGCTCTCCTCCTCCCTCTGGAAACAGAACCACTGTTCCTTTCCCCTTTTACACACTGGGGGTCAAATACCCCTTAACTGGGATGTTAGAGATTACCTCTTCTCCTCCCACACTGGACCGGTCCCAAATCTTACCAAATATCCCGGCGAAGTCTTCCCCCAGCCGGCTCGTCTAAAGTTTTCTCCCCAAGCGATGCCGTCTCCACCAAACTGCTGAACGAAGCAGTTCCCCTTTTCAAATGGAAAGGTGTGCACCGGAGCTCTTCGTCCAATGCAGGCTGTTCGACACCGCTTGGCTTGGCCCCTCGGTCCGAAAAAGGGGCAATCCCGGACGAGCCCCCAGATGTTAGCTACGTTTCGGGGTTCCTTGCCGCCGATTCGGGAGACCGAGAGTTCAAAGAAACGCCGAAGTTCCAAAGAACGGAGAAAAGTTTAATGATCGCTGCAGCGGGCGCTCAGCCGAATAGCTTCGGAAAGTCTGAGGCACCGAACAAAGAAATTACACAGTTTTTATAAGAATTTCACACTCCTCAACAGCCCCTCCCTTATCTAAACTGATAAGGATGCAGCTGTGAGACATAAATCGAACACAGAACAAAGGAATACATAACTGATACAAAGTTCATGCAAGGTAACATAGCAATTTGACACTTTATTGAGGGAGGAAGACATCTATCTTGCACTCTGGCGCCATCTGGGTGCACTTCCCGGACCTCTTCCCCGCTTCGTGACAGGAGTCTCTTGACAGGCGAAGATCGATAACCACTTCAAGGATATCTGGCTTATCTCCCTAAAACTAGCTCAGCTATCTATTTTCCTCCACAGCTGAGTGTTTATACCAACATTTATTTATTGCCCTACGTGGCTAGGAAAGAATCTCGGGGTGAAACTCAGGCTAAGACAGCGCGGTCAAGAGGGAGAGTGAAAACGGGAAGTGGGTGAGGAGAGCAGAGGCGCTGCCATTTTATTTCATCAATGGCAGTTATAGATTTATCAAAAAGGCTATTCCCTTCATCCCCTCCTCTTCTGATGGACACTCATCTTGAGTTGTCCACGGGCAGGGACTCATAATCCTGCAACAAGGCAATTAGCTTCGGCGCGGCTGTCTGCTCTGCAATCCTTTGAAAAGAGGATTGCAGGAACCGCACCAAACAGGGAATGCACATTAAAAGGAACAAAATAATGCACAGGGGGGCAATTAACATGGTCCCCAAAGTTTTCATCCAAGCTTGAGGCATCAGATCATTTAACCATTGCCATTACAAGCCTTTCCACTCCTGCACTGGATTAAAAGTAAGTTGTTTGATTTCCATGGCAAGCTGATTCACAACCTTACCCACTGGATCAATTTTTAGACAGCAGTTCGTTAAATTAAATTTTCCACACACGCCATTCTCAGATGCTAATAAATAATCGAGAGCGAGCCTGTTTTGATAAACAGCTGTTCTTAATTGATCTGTCACTTCCACTATAGTAGTAAGTGCGGCAGTGATGCGCTGACCCGCCAAATCTAGAACTGCTTGCAACCTAATTATTCTATTCAGCATATAGATAGGAGTTCTGTACCCCCATGAACCATCTTGAGCCCAGGTTGCTGGACCATAAACACAAATAATTCTTTGAGAGTCCCATACATCCCCTTCATATTCCTCTGGATTTTTACATGGAAACCCTGCAAACGGGGTATCATCGTGCTTTTTCCGGTTTAAAGGGCGATACACCGGGGCAGCGAGATAGTGCTGAGTTTCAATTGGGATGAGGAAAAATGATGGTTTTATGAATCCAAGGACACACGACCCTGACCATGAAGGGGGCAAAAATTCATAAGCCATATTTCCACAGACCCAGTACATATTCATAGGGGCTTTCCATACCTCCGAAGCTGCTGAGTATATGTATGGCAATAAAGTGACATTAAACTTCTCTGGTTGTGGAGCATTGGAGGGTGAGGTCCAAATGCCATCTTCCCAGGTTCCTATGCAGGTCAAATAACCCACTGGAATAGAACCATTTCGGGAAAAGCAGACACGACCCACCAACTGAGATGTGATGGTCCATGTCATATTCTGAGACTGGGCTCTCTTGGTAATGTTGCCAATTTTCGACATGTTATTATACAATTGTGGGGGGATTTCCATCACCTCCCAAGGCCAGTCCTCACCAAAATTCGTGCCCCCACAAACATAACAATTTGTAACTCCTAATTCTGTGGCAATTGACTGAGCCATTTCCAGAAATAAATTCTTGGCATGCTGAGACATTTCAAAGGGACTCTCCTGCAGTTTCTCTACAGCATTTTCCACTGACCAAGAATGGCTTTTCTTTTTTCTAGCTCTCACCTCTGTACGAGTGATTGTCAAATAAGTAACTGGATCCCTACCAGGTCCATCAATCCCAAAACCATACACTTGAACAGAGGGATGTGTGTCACTGATTACTAGACTGACATAGTTTCCTCCTACCCTTCTGAACTGTGAAAGATGAGGGCAACCTGGATAGCCTCCAGCTGTAAAAGCACACACACATCCCCATCCTGAACATAATTTGTTTGAACCACATGGCGCCCAAACTTCAGGGTTACCTGCTCTGGCACCTTCATGAGGGTAGCACAAATACTTATGTTCAGATTTGTATGTATTTACCCATGCTGTGGACCCACATCGGGCTCCCCTGCCTTTTCGAAGGGCATTGCAGGCATTGAACCATATTACTGCCCTTTTGCCACTATGCTTTAACACAGTAGTAGAATTCACATAATACAAAAGTCCACCACCTTCTGGGTTGTCCCTTCTGGGCTCTCTAGTTCTGGCCATTCCAGCCCACACTGTATAATTAAATTTAGCTGGAACTTCAGGCTTATAACAAATATAACCTCCAGATGTACTTTCACATATATGATACATCATATCTTGATTCAAACATGTGGTTCCAGCTTGTTTGCACTCTGCTGGCTTTTGAGTGTAATATACCAGGATATTTACTACTTTATGACCTTGACTAGCAGCAATAATGCATGGGGTACATTCTTCTATACCCTCAGACTTAACAGCTAAACAAACTGATATCAGAAATAAAAGAACAATCATTTCCACTGATTTAGACATCCCACAAAACCTTCGCTTCCAATTGTAACAGATTAATAACATACCCAACACATATATTGGAGAAATGGCGAACCAAACCCAATTCGGAATGTCAACCCACATAAGTGTTCAGGTCCCTTTAAGAGTTTTGACAGCTGCAGAGCTTATGACAGCTCGTGGAACGTTCGTTGACAGCTCGTAGAACGCTCTTTGACAGCTGCTGCGCCACTGGCGCGCTGTCTCGTCTGCTGCAGTACTCCAGGGAACTTAAAGGGAAAGCTATTCAACTTCAAAGGAGAAAGAAACAGGGCGCTTTTAAAACACAGTCTCACACAAAATAACTGCTATCAGAAGCCAAGCACTGTGATGGGATTACTGTCACAACCTCCCTCCTCTTCTGAAAGGGGGTAAAATTGAGTGTCAAAGTGTCTAATACTAAAAGAAAAATTGAGGCTCTTTAAGGAAGAATGTCTCCAAGCACACAGCTCAGGAAGCCAGTATTTTACTCTGACTACCTGCTCTCAGGAACAATTTTCTTAAACGTCAGCTTCAAGCTGTCATCAGGGTTGGCACGGACGGTCCACTCTGCATCTTCTTCCGCTGGGGCAGCTCGTTTCACCCTCATATGATGAATCCAGGGGGTCATCTCAGAGACCTTGATCGCTGTTGGAGTTGACAACAGGACGACATAGGGACCCTTCCATCGAGGACGCAAAGGCTGTTGATTCCAATCCTTCACCCAGACCGAATCTCCCGGCTGGAAACCATGCAGGGGCTCCTGCAGAATCACTGGAAGCCTCCCAAGCGTCCACCTGTGAAGGGAAGAGAGAGATCGGCCAAGCAACTGAAGATATTTGACAGGTGTCAACGAAGCTACAGTATCTGGACGTAATCCATATGAAATCGGAACTGGCCTGCCATATAAAAGTTCAAACGGGGACACCCCTAACTGACTTGACGGAGTAGTCCTGCACCGGAAGAGGACGATAGGCAGCATTTCTACCCATCCTTTGCCGGTTTCCTGAGTAAGCTTTGACAAATGACCCTTCAAAGTCCTATTCATTCTCTCTACGTGTCCAGAACTCTGAGGTCTGTATGCAGTATGCAAATTCCATTTAATTTGTAGTGCCTTTGCAAGTTCCTGAAGAATCTGATGAACAAAGGCTGGGCCGTTGTCGGATCCTATAGTTCGGGGTATCCCATGCCTCGAAATGTGGTCTCGCAAGAGACAGCGGACCACCTCACTAGCTTTCTCAGTTTTTGTGGGATACGCTTCCACCCAGCCCATGAAAGTACAGACTGACACAAGCAAATAACGATACAGTCCACACTTTGGTAATTCTGTGAAATCTACTTGTAGATCTTCAAAAGGCTCTTGGCCATAATGTTGAATTCCAGGCGGGGGCAGATGTCCAGAACGGGGGTTGTTTCTTTGACAGAGCACACACCTCCGGGAAATGTTCGAAGCCAGCTGGCGAAGCTTGGCTATGTAAAGACATGGGCTCAACTGACGATATGCTACCTCAGGACCCTGATGTGTGCTGTTATGATGATTTTGAACCACTTGGCGGGCTAAGCCTTCTGGAACCCACAACTGTCCGCTTGGAAGCTTATACCACCCTTCAGGAGTCCTGTCAAAGTCCTGTTCCTCCACAAACTCATGTTCAGCAGTAGAATAAAGCAGTGGAGTTGGTGGAAGAATGTCTATAGGGATGAGGCTAAGCTGCATTTCGACAGCACCCTGAGCTGCCTCCTTGGCAATTCGATCTGCCAGCCGATTTCCCCTAGCTTCTACCCCGGGACCAACTTTATGCCCATAACAATGAATCACAGCCACTTCTTTGGGTTTCCAAACTGCCTCCAAGAGCTGCAACAAAATTTCAGGATACGCTACAGGGGTACCTTCAGTGGTAAGAAGACCTCTCTCCTTCCAAAGTGTTCCATGTGCATGGAGCGTAAGGAAAGCATACTTGGAGTCCGTATAAATATTAATGCTTTTTCCTTCTGACAGTTCCAAAGCCCGCGTGAGAGCTACGAGTTCAGCTAACTGGGCTGAAGTTCCCGGGGGCAGTTGCCTGGCTTCAATAACAATGTCCTCCAGTTCTACAATAGCATATCCCGCTTTCCTTATTCCATCTATCACTGAGCTACTGCCATCCACGAACCAAGTCCTCCATTGCGGGTTGGGGGTGTCACGGAGGTCTGGCCGTGATGAATAAATTTCATCCATTGTTTGGATGCAATTGTGGGTGGCCGGTTGATCACTAATTGGCATCAAAGTGGCTGGATTAAGCCCTTCTGTTGTTTGGAAAGTGAGGCCAGCTCTTGAAAATAACTTTTGACACTTCATCATTGCGGTCTGGGACAGATGATAGCCTCCCTTAGCATCTAACAAGGGCATAATTGCATGCCTTGTTATACAATTTGTTGATTGGCCAAAAGTGAATTTATCCGCTTTCTTTAAAAGTGCTGCAAGCGCCACGACTCCGCGCATGCAACATGGAAGTCCCTGTTTAGTTGGAGTCAATCTTTCGGATAAATAAGCAACTGGTTGCTGCCAACTTCCTAATTTCTGACATAAGACTCCTTTCGCCACTCCATTCTCCTCATCAACATATAAATAAAAGGGCTTGTTGGGGTTGGGAAGACCCAGTGCTGGCGCTTCTAATAGAGCCCGCTTGATCTTTTGAAAACTTTCTCTCTGTTTTGGTCCCCATATGAACTCATCACTTTCTTTCCCTCACGTTGCTAAATGCAGGGGCTTGGCCAGAAGGCTGAAATTAGGGATCCAAATTCTACAGAAACCTGCTGCTCCTAAAAAACCACGGAGTTCTCTCCTGTTTCTTGGCTCGGGGATTTGAACAATTGCCCATTTCCGCTCCTCACGGAGTTGGCGCCTTTGCTGGGAAATATCAAAGCCCAAGTATCGTACAGTTTTTTTTGGCAAATTTGGGCTTTTCTTCTCATAACCCGGTATCCTGCTGCTGCCAAATGATTTAAAAGGTCAATTGTAAGCCGCTCACAGTCCTCTTTGGTTTCCGCTCCCGCCAAAATGTCATCTACATACTGCAGAACTATTTGGCCAGGTTTTCGGGGGAAATTGGCAAGTTCTGATGCCAGGGCCCCCCCAAACAAGGGGTCGTTGGTCTACTTGTGTTCCCCCCCCATGTTTTAAATGGCTCTTAAACAATGTTCCTAATTTCTCCCACACAAATGTTACTTGATCCGCACCTATGCTTTTCAAAAATTCATCACACATACAAGATTCACTTCCGACTGTGATCTGAACGGTCGCCCGTAAACAGAAACTGCACAGCCCAGACGTCGCTCGGCCAAAGGGATGCTAAACCCCGACCATTCCACGCATACACACATTCATTGGATCAAAGTAACCACTCAAATTCCCACATTTCAAAACCTCCTCCCAACCTAGTCTGGATCCCCTACCTACCAAAAACCTTTTTACCTATTCTACTTGACAGCCGAAATCTTCATCTTCATTCCCGTCCATACCCCGTGGGTGCCACCCACTATTCTTCATGGGATGTTAGAGCACTGCTCTCCTCCTCCCTCTGGAAACAGAACCACTGTTCCTTTCCCCTTTTACACACTGGGGGTCAAATACCCCTTAACTGGGATGTTAGAGATTACCTCTTCTCCTCCCACACTGGACCGGTCCCAAATCTTACCAAATATCGCGGCGAAGTCTTCCCCCAGCCGGCTCATCTTAAGTTTTCTCCCCAAGCGATGCCGTCTCCACCAAACTGCTGAACGAAGCAGTTCCCCTTTTCAAATGGAAAGGTGTGCACCGGAGCTCTTCGTCCAATGCAGGCTGTTCGACACCGCTTGGCTTGGCCCCTCGGCCCGAAAAAGGGGCAATCCCGGACGAGCCCCCAGATGTTAGCTACGTTTCGGGGTTCCTTGCCGCCGATTCGGGAGACCGAGAGTTCAAAGAAACGCCAAAGTTCCAAAGAACGGAGAAAAGTTTAATGATCGCTGCAGCGGGCGCTCAGCCGAATAGCTTCGGAAAGTCTGAGGCACCGAACAAAGAAATTACACAGTTTTTATAAGAATTTCACACTCCTCAACAGCCCCTCCCTTATCTAAACTGATAAGGATGCAGCTGTGAGACATAAATCAAACACAGAACAAAGGAATACATAACTGATACAAAGTTCATGCAAGGTAACATATCAATTTGACACTTTATTGAGGGAGGAAGACATCTATCTTGCACTCTGGCGCCATCTGGGTGCACTTCCCGGACCTCTTCCCCGCTTCGTGACAGGAGCCTCTTGACAGGCGAAGATCGATAACCACTTCAAGGATATCTGGCTTATCTCCCTAAAACTAGCTCAGCTATCTATTTTCCTCCACAGCTGAGTGTTTATACCAACATTTATTTATTGCCCTACGTGGCTGGGAAAGAATCTCGGGGTGAAACTCAGGCTAAGACAGCGCGGTCAAGAGGGAGAGTGAAAACGGGAAGTGGGTGAGGAGAGCAGAGGCGCTGCCATTTTATTTCATCAATGGCAGTTATAGATTTATCAAAAAGGCTATTCCCTTCAGGCCAAGTGCAGAGGCGGGCGTTCTGGCCCGGGTTCCCCTGTGCCAAGTTTGACCCTCTGACCTTCTGTTCTAGGTCGGGGAGCGCTTTATGACGGACGACTGCCGCCAGTCTTGCGTGTGCACAAGCAGCTCCAGTGTGTCCTGCTCCAGGACTGCCTGCGCCCACGCCGAACTCTGCGCCGTGGCCAACTTCACCCGTGGCTGCTACCGCGGTGAGTCACTGCCCAGCCTTTGTCCACCCCACCCAAGGGAGCAGGGGTGGGGGACTGAATAACAGGCCAGCCTGGGCCCTACCAGGGCACCTGTGTGGAACCCCCTCCCTCTCTCACTGGGGCTGCCCCCTTCCCTTTTCCGTCCCTAGCCGGGCCCTGCCTCTCCAGCCCTTGCTTGAACGACGGCGTCTGCATTGAAGCCGGCCACCCCGAAGGCTTTGACTGCCGGTGCCCTGAAGGGTACCAGGGACTCCTCTGTGAGGATCAGATGCAGCCGGCAGGTAAAGCTCCTTCCCCCTGCCTTCTCCTTGGCTGCCCTGCACAGACACGCTGAACCCCCCCCGGCCCAAAGCTTCCCCCACCCCACAACTGCCAAGGCACTGTCCCTTTTTTTAACGGCAGTGGCCCATCCTATTATGCAGGTGGCCGCAGGATTTCATGCTGCACCCTGGTCATTCTCTGTGCTTGCCTCAACCCTCGTACTCTGCGAAGTCCCTGGGCATGTGCAGAGGCCTTCTGGGAGAGCCTGGGACTACTCTCTCGTGCATTGGGGTGCAGAGAAATTGAGCAAACAGAGAGTGTGTGTGGGGGATTGTCTTCAGAGAGCAGAGGGTGGTGCTGCCTGCCACATACTGTGTTTAAGACTATATTTTTGTCTAAAACTACAACTGAGGGTCATCTTATAAACAGGAGTAAGCCGAGGAAAGAACCACACAGTTGCAAAACTATAATTTTGGTTTGGAAAAGTGTGTGTGTGTGTGGAAGGGTCATCTTATACATGGGGGGCGTCTTATAGACAGGGAAAGGTGGCCATTTGCACAGGCATCTGTTTTTAAAAAAGCAATTTGTGTGCTGGGCGGCCTCCTCCTGTGCCACAGCCAGGCAGTGACTGCATGAACTGGTGCTGCCATTCCTGTGAACGAGTAAGACCATTCCTGGGTCGCCCAGAGGGCCAGGGAGGAGGCTCCCCCCCCCAACACACACATACGCACACTCCCCCATCCTAGGCTGGGAAAGCCCTCCCCCAGAGTCCTTCCCGGTCTCCTCCTCTTCCTTCCTTAGTTCCCCCAGAAAAGACCCCCCGGACGGTCATTTACATGGCGGTGGCCATTGCTGCCATTGCCATCGTGTTCGCGCTGATTCTTGCCGTGCTGCTCTGCGTGTGCCTTCCCAGGTAAGCTCCCCCACACACACACACCGCTGCAGGGAGGGAAGAGGAGAGGGGGGGGGGGGGCAAGGAGACCAAGGTGGGCGAGAGAACCAGCTTCAAGGCAGGCAGGCGATCAGGAGAGGACAGCAAGCGTAGAAGCACAGACAGAGAGAAAACGGGTGGTTTTCCCATGCCCTAGGTCAGTGGGGGCGAACCTTCGGCACTCCAGATATTTAGAACCACAACTCCCACAGTCCTTTGTCATGAGCACCTAGGCTTGGAATTCTGGGAGTTTGGGCCTAAAACATCTGGAGTGCCGATGGTTCACCACCACTGGCCTAGAGCACTGCTGGTGAACATTCAGTGCTCCAGATGTTTTGGACCACAATTCCTAGTCCTTTGTCATTGGCAATACAGGCTTGAAGAGATCTTAGATCAACGGCGGGAATTCTGGGCATGAAGGGAGAGGGAACCCAGGAATGCCTCTGGCAGCGGGTGTGGGATTTGTGGCTGGGCCCCAAGAATGGTGGCGCGTGGAGAAGGCCACGGGTGGTGTCCCGCTGCCCAGGAGGAGGACTGGAGAAGGGCAAGCCCACGTCAGCGGTGGAGACCTCAGAACGAGAAACCCCGGAGAACCAGTGGCGAAAGCAGCCGCGTGGACACAGATCAGCCACGGTCGGAGGTGCTTGAAGGGCAGAGGGTGCAGAAGCGCCTTTTTAACGGTCACCATACATTTTCTTTTTGTTCTTCACAGGAAACGGGCGCGGGCGCCTTCCACGAGAGACGTCATCACAATCCCCAACCTTGCCTTCGAAATGGACTGAACTCCACCGTCCCTCTCCCTTCCTTTTCCTTTGGCGGGGAATAAACAGCCTTGGGACGGGACCTGTGTGCTCTGCAAGGGCTCTCAGCACCCTTTTCTTCGGCCACCCCTAGTCTCCTCCCGCCCACCCCAACCGTCTTGGCTCCCAAGGGCCAGGGAGAAAGCCCCCCCCCCCCGCCGCCGCCTTTCTTCCTGTAAGGACTGTCGTCGTCCTCCGCCGTGGCCCGGATGCCCAGTCTTTGCTCAGCCCCCCGCCCTGCAGAGGAGCCTTCTTTCTTCCCTCCCTGTGGAAAAAGTCTGTGTCTCCATGAAGTTTGCCCCCCCCGCAGAGAGACCAAACAAGCCCCCCTTTGGGGGTCTGCTCCACTGCGCCCCCCCAGTTCCGAGAGCGGTGGGTGTGCCAAAACGTCCCGGCTGCCCCCAGGGCCTCCTGGGCCACTGCGATCCACCCCCACCCCCCGGGTGGAGGGTTCGGGCATTTCTCGTGAAGAAGGTGCTCAGATGCCAGCCTGGGCGTCCGAGAGGCCCCGTCTTGGCTGCTTCCCGCCTGGCACCTCCTCCTCCTCCTCCTCCTCTTCCTCTCCGTGGTGTTCATAGACGGGGTTGAGGTAGGCCTCGCTCTTGACCTGGGTGACCAGGAGGTCCCTTCGGCCCACGGGAGGCCACGAGGCGTCCCCTTCCAGCTGCCGCTGGAGCCTCCGATAGTGGCTGGAGGGACGGTACCGAAAGAGAGCCTTGAGCCAGAGCCAGAGGCCGTAGTTCTGTAGGAGGGCGTCCTGGGAAGAGACCGGGGTGGGGGTGGGGAGGAGAAGGGGTGGGGGTGGGCCCATGGAGGTGTCAAGCCCCAGAGAGGCGTTGGCCACCCTCTTTTCCGAGAGCCTCCAGGTGGAGCCCCGTTGCCCTTGTCCGAATCTGCTTCCCGCTCGTTCCCTCCGTCAAGGCATGGAGAAGAGCAGGGCCCCCCTGTCTCACAAGGGCACCCGCCACCCACGTCCCGCAGAAGGAAACAACGGCCGGCCCTCCTCTCACCTCCACAAAGAAGGAGACCAGAAACTTGACCAGCAGCATGACCAGCACGTTGACCCTCCAGAGGACAGGGGTGCAGAGCAGCTGTGGGGGAGGAAGAGAGGGGCCAAGGGCAGTCAGGCTCTACCCCCCCCCCGGTCCAGCCGACCTGGAGCAGAAGAAGGTCCTCGGCATTGGAACCCCCACCCCACCCCACCCCACCCCACCCACCGCGAGGCATACTTCTCAGGTCAGCGGTCCTGAGCTTTGCAAGGCGTGTCCCAAGCAACCAAGCCTGCCTTTCCCTCCCACACCCGGAGACCGGCGGGCACGCTCTGGGCACGCAATGGCCTGGGAGACCCTTCCTGGGCGGCAATGGGGGACACTCACCTCCAGCCCCCGGTACACGGCCTCGAGGTCAGTAAAGAGAAGGAAGAAGCAAACGCCCAGCTGGAGGCACAGCAGGCAGGAGAAAAGATCTGGAGAGACCCACAAAGCAGAAGGACAGAGAGAGAGAGAGAGAGACATGTTAACCCTGGGGAGTGTGTGGGGGGTTCAGCTGAGAGGACCCCTCCCTTTGAAGGGAGGGTGGCTGGCCAGGACCCCACCGGGCAAGCGGGTTCTCCTGTGGCCCTAGATCCTGCAAGAGGATTTGGGGGGGGCTGGTGGGGGAGCTGAGGAGGGAGAGAAGGAGGAAGTGGTGGCTCTCTGCCCCAGGAGGCCTCCAAAGTGGCGGCAGCCCTGTGGGCGAGGCCGTGCCACGGGCTGAAGCAGCCACGGGTAGGAAAAGCTCCATATGGACAGCACCCTGCCGTATGACGTGACTGAAGGCACAGGACGGGGGCCTCCTCCCCTGACCCCCACCTCACCTCCCGCCCAGAGGTCCTGGGAGTGGGGTGGGGGGAGCAGGGGGGGAGGGAGAGGGGCTTCCTGCGTATTAGCCCCAGCACCCAGAAGGGCTGCCCAGCCCGGGCACTCACAGTTGGTGTAGATGGGCTTCCGGAAGGGCCTCCCTTGGGAGAAGACAAAGGCCACCATCACCACATCGAAGGTGGTCAGGTAGAAGAGGGTGGTGTCCTCGTAGCCCAGCACGCGGTGCTCCTCTGCCGTGGCGTTGGCGGTCCCATTAGCCGGGAGGAGGGGCTGGTTTCCGGAGGGGCACCCCCTGGAAGGCAAAGGGCCCCTGAGGATGACGTCCCCCTGGCCCCTTGGACCTGGCTGCTCCCCAGGCTTGGCCCATGGCCCTTTCTGGCCGCCTCCAGCAACCTCAGGGCGGCTTCTCTCATGCGGTGCAGCCAAGGTGGGCTGGAACCGGGCAGTGTGTGTGTGTGTCAGGGGGGGCTGCCTAGGGTGTGAACAGCCCTAACCCTAACCCTAACCCTTGGAAAGGAGTCCCTCCGGCCTTTGTTGGGGTGGGGGCCCCTGAGGGGTGGGGCTGCGGGTGGGATGTGTTCGACTTACCTGTAGCTGCGCACCTGCGCGTACCACGGCTGCTGCTTTACCAACAGGAAGCCCACCGTCTGCACGGCCAGGCTGAAGCCGACGCTGAGGGCGACGGAGAACATCAGAGGTGGGGAGAGGAGCCGGGCAGGCGGGCGGTAGGGAGCCAGTTTCGGGCAGGCGCGCGACAGGCTCACTGTCGGGAGAGGAAAGGGGCCTTTGAGGGACGCTGCCCACCGCCAAGGCCATCCACATCATCCGGCTGGCTGAACAGGGGGCACCAAGTCCCAGTGGACAGGGAGGACGGAGAAAGCTGGCCGGTCGCAAGCAGTTCAGCCAAGCAGAAATAAGGCTGCGTCATCTCCAGGCTTAAAACCGGGGTCCTTCAAAGAAGGGCCAGAGGCAGGGGAGTGGTATCATCAGGAGACAGAGATCTAGTCTTGTGCGCTCCCAGACGCATCTGGTGGGGCCACTGTGAGATAACAGGGAGCTGGACTAGATGGGCCTTTGGCCTGATCCAGCAGGGCTCTTCTTCTTAGGTTCTTACGTTCTTATGTTCTTATCACCTGGCACAAGGGGCAGGCGGGCAGGGGGTCCTCTGGAATGGCCTGACCCTGACCAGAGCCAGGAGGTCCCAGGGCCCCCTCAGGGGAGGTGGCTTCAGGGGCCATCTCTGCAGCCCAGGCAGGGGTAGTCTTGCCCCTGAGAGGCAGGGCAAGAGGCGGCCGGCCCAAGAGGGAGGGAGGTGGCATCGGGGGGGGGGGACGACCTGATCTGCTCTCTGGCACCCTTGAGCCGATCTCCGTCAAAGCCCCAAGGGGAAACAGGGCAGGTCCTGACCGCCCTGCAGAGCCCTGCAGGTGAGTGGGGAAAAGTGGGGGCAAGAGGGGGCATTTTGGCAGCGCTGCCCATTTCTGCAGGAACCCCCCCCCCAAAAAAAAGCCACCCGGCAAGCATCCCAAAGGTGTTGCTCATCCCCAGGCAGATGGACAGCACGGGAAGGAACATGTGCCAAGCGTCCGCCACGGAGGCCGACTCGGCCCCTTTGGGCCCTTCAAAGAGGGAAGGGGGCTGTGGTTCCAGGGGGTGGGGGTGGGGGTGGCAAGTCTGGTCCCAGAGGCACCAGGGATGGCCACCTCCTCCGGGGTGGCCTTGCTTTGAAGATGAGCAGCATTTGTTCTGGGAGGTGGGAACGGCAGGCATATCAGTTCTCAAGCCGCACACATCCCGGCCTCTCGCGTTGTGGTCTTTGCATCACGGGGTGGGGTGGCACATCTTCTTCCTGCGCACGACAAGGTGAATCAGATCATCCAGCATTCACACAGAGAGAGGAGGAACCCACTTACTTGTGATCATGGCTGCAAGGGAAATGCCGTCTAGCACCAGATACTGGTAATTCCCCATGATCTGTATTTGCTGCAAGAATAAAATTTTTGTTTTATGTCCATGCCAAACTTTCCCACTGAGCGGAGAGCCAAGGAGGCTCACAAGAGGGCATTTAAACAAGCTGGACGAAACACGCCTTAAGAAGTTCTAAGAAGTCTAAAAAGAATTAAACATACGATGGTCAACAAAATCTAAACTTCTGAAAGCCTCAAAAATGTTTTTTAAAAGGAACGTGTGTCTGGCTTCTAGAACCAGTTTGGTCCTTATTTATTTCTTAATTATTTATTTTTCATACTTGTATACCGCCCCATTTCCCAGCGGGAACTCTGGGCGGTTTACACAAAATTAAAAACAGTACCATCAAATAACAAGCAAAACCGTAATGGCAAGAGGGAATAATAAAATGAAAAAAAAAAACTTTAAATAGCAGGTTTTTAAGGATGAAAGTGTGTGGGTGTGTGGGTGTCTGTGCATGCGTGCGTGCATATGCAGGGAAGATTTTTAATCTGCAGATGTTTTATTGTCAAACACAAGGCCGAGAGCTGGACGGAAGGGCCCAGAACAAGACCTTCAGCCCAGTCTGGCAGGATCCTGGAGGTGGAGTGTGGCCACCCCTGTGCAGAAGACTGGCATTGCGTGCGTCCACAAAGAGAAAGGTGGTGGGGACTATGAGTTAGAGTCAGGGTGTGCCGTCTTCTCCCCACCCACATTTGCTAATACAGAAAGGACGGGTTTGCTCTCTGACCGAACTCTCTAACTCTCGGCAACGACCCATATCCATCTTCCTACTTTCAGGATATGTCACCTGAGTCCCTTGATTCAATATGCAAATACATACCCAATAAAGCAGAGCAGTAGCCATGAAGGCCTGGAGTGCATAGAGGGTGATGTACTTGAAGACGGCAAAGGAGGAGACGAGGGCGGCCCGGCCTTCCCTGGGGGTGGGGTTGGGGGTGGGGGAGATTATAGAAAGGTTAGGTCCAAAGGGGACGGAGGGCTCTGCCTGGAGCAGCCCCTGACAGGCACTCACAAGGGAACGAGGGGGGGGCTGTCAGGAGAGCCAAGGGCGGCCACCACCCTCCTCCTCCCCAGCCCTTGGCCACCACCTTGTGCTACCCCAGCACCTGCCAGCCTGGAAGCTGCACCCCCCCCCACCACCACCACCACCACAGCAGCAGCAGGGAAGGAAAGGAAAGGAAAGGGCAGGAGAGCCACTGGTCCCTCTTGGTCCCCACCGGCCGCTCTCAGAGGGACCGGCGGCGTCAGGGCCACAGATACTGACTCAGGCGGAACAGGACCCACCGTATCAGCTCTGGCACGCACTCGATGTTGGGGGTCTGGGAGGTGAAGGGCGAAGCCACTGAGGCCTCCTGCTCCGAAAGGGAGATCCCCGCGTGGGCCACTTTCAGCGCCTGGGGGGGTGGTGGTGGTGATGGTGGAGGGATAAGAAATGCTGTTAAGAAGCTGGGAAGGAAGGCACTCTCAGGCAGTCCTTCTCTGCACGGAACTAAAAAATGGAGACAGATTCTGGGGTGGTGGGGAGATTGTTCCGTCATGCTCCGGAAAAGGCAGCCCTGTTCCAAAGGAGGATCCCGGAAGCATGAGTGGGGAGTGGGGTGCCAGCCCCTCCAGTGCCCTGGTCTCTCCACCTGAGGAAGGAGAGGCTGAGAAGAAGAGGCAGCCTTTGCCTTGATTTTGGGGGTGTGGGGGCTCTCTCCAAGCCATTGGGAATCCTGAGAAACAGGCTGGGACAACCCCCGCCATGGCTGGTTGGCTGGGCGACCCCCCCTCCCACTCCCAAAGCTCTCTCCCTGCTCTTGCTTTGCAGCAAACCCTCTTCCGAACACCCGAGGAGGGTCCCCAAGTCTCAGGAGGAAGAGAGCAGGCCCTGTCTCCACCAAGAAATGTATAAAAAGTGGGAAATTATGGCAGAAACAGCCCCCCCCTTCCCTTCCCTTCCACCAAGCCTCTCTTGGGAGACTGAAGACGGCTTTGGTCACAGCTTAAGAACATAAGAACATAAGAAGAGCCATACTGGATCAGGCCAAAGGCCCATTTAGTCCAGCTTCTTGTATCTCACAGCGGCCCCACCAGATGCGTTTGGGAGCACATGAGACTAGATATCTGTCTCCTGATACCACTCCCCTGCATCTGGCCCTTGAAGTACCCTGGTTTAAAGCCTAGAGATTACACATCTCCATCATGGTTTGTAACCCGTGATGGACTTTTCCTCTAGGAATCTGTCCAATCCCCTTTTGAAGGCATCCAGGCCAGATGCCATCACCACATCCTGTGGCAGGGAGTTCCATAGACTTACAACGCGCTGGGTGAAAAAATATTTTCTTTTGTCAGTTCTTACTCTCCCAGCACTCAATTTGAGTGTATGTCCCCTAGTTCTGGTATTTTGAGAGAGGGAGAAGAGCTTCCCTCTATCCACTTTACTCATACCCTGCATTATTTTGTATGTCTCAATCATATCCCCCTCAAGCGCCTTTTTCCAGACTAAAGAGGCCCAATTGTTTTAGCCTTTCTTCATAAGGGAGGTGCCCCAGCCCAGTAATCATTTTAGTCGCTCTCTTCTGCACCTTTTCCAGTTCCACTATGTCTTTCTTGAGATGCGGTGACCAGAATTGTACACAATACTCCAGGTGGGGCCTTACTATTGTTTTGTATAACGGCATTATAATGTTGGCTGTTTTATTTTCAATCCCCTTTTTGATAATCCCTAGCATGGAATTGGCCTTCTTCACTGCTGCCACACATTGGGGAGACACCTTCATGGAGCTGTCCACCAACACACCAAGATCTCTTTCCTGATCCGTCACGGATAACTCAGAGCCCATGAGTTGATAGATGAAGTTTGGATTTTTTGCCCCAATATGCATTACTTTACATTTGGTTACATTAAAACACATTTGCCATTTCTCAGCCCACTCCCCCAGTTTGGAGAGATCCTTCTGGAGCTCTTCACAATCTTCTCTGGTTTTTACCACATGGAAAACTTTGTGTCATCTGCAAACTTGGCCACCTCACTGTTTATCCCTGTCTCCAGGTCATTTATGAACAGATTGAAAAGCACCGGTCCCAGGACCGAGCCCTGGGGCACACCGCTTTTCACTTCTCTCCATTGTGAAAATTTCCCATTGACACCTACTCTTTGTTTCCGGGATCTCAACCAGTTCTCAATCCATAAGAGGACCTGCCCTCTTATCCCTGACTATGCAATTTTCTCAGCAGCCTTTGGTGAGGACTGTGTCAAAAGCCTTTTGAAAATCCAGATAGACTATATCCACCGGTTCACCCAAATCCACGTGCCTGTTGACCTTTTCAAAAAAATTCTAAAAGGTTTGTAAGGCAAGATTTACCCTTACAGAAGCCATGCTGATTTTCTCTCAGCAAGGTTTGTTCTTTTATGTGTTTTAAGATTTTCTCTTGGATGAGGCCTTCCACCATCTTCCCTGGGACAGATGTAAGGCTAACCGGCCTGTAGTTTCCTGGGTCCCCCTCCTTCCTTTTTAAAAATTGGTGTGACATCCGCTATCCTCCAGTCCTCCGGCACTGTGGCCATTTGAAGAGACAAGTTGCATATTACCGTTAAGAGATCTGCAATTTCATTTCTCAGTTCCCTAATAACCCTTGGGTGGATGCCATCTGGGCCCGGTGACTTATTAATCCTCATTATCAATTAGTCCTAAAACCTCCTCTCTTTTAACCTGTATTTGATTTAATTCTTTAGTCAAGAGGGGCGGCTCAGGCAGCGGAATCCGCTCAAGGTCCTCTGTCGTGAAGACAGACGCAAAGAACTCGTTCAATTTCTCTGCAATGTCCAAGTCCTCCTTAACCTCCCCTTTTCCTCCCTCACCATCCAGAGGCCCAATTGGTTCTCTGGCAGGTTTTCTACTTCTAACATATTTAAAGAAGCTTTTATTATTACCCTTTATATTGCTAGCCATGCGTTCCTCAAAGTCTTTCTTTGCCTCCCTTATCATCTTTTTACATTTCTTTTGCCAGAGTTTGTGTTCCTTTTTATTTTCCTCGTTTGGGGAGGATTTCCATTTACAGAAGGACCTCTCCTTGTGCTTTAGAGCCTCTCTAACTCCACTCGTTAACCATGCCGGTGTCCTCTTGGACTTAAATGAGCTCTTCTTTCTTTGTGGTATGCACTTGTGCTGGGCCTCTATTATTGTTGTTTTAAACAGGCTCCATGCACTCTGAAGACATTGGATTCTTCTAACCCTCCCCTTCAGTTTCTCTCTAACTAGTTTCCTCATCTGAGGGAAGTTTGCCCTTCGAAAATCAAGGGTTTTTATGTCTGATTTGGTTGACACTCTTCCTCCGACATGCATGGCAAAGGTAATTGCAGCATGGTCACTGTTCCCCAGAGGCTCAGTGACATTCACATCCCTGACGAGGTCCTGAGTATCACACAATATTAGATCTAGAGTTGCCTGTTCTCGGGTGGGCTCCATGACAAGTTGCTCTAAGGCACAGTCATTCAGCAAGTCGAGAAACCCAGTTTCTCTTTCTTGCCCGGAGCTCGCATTGGCCCAGTCAATGTGGGGATAATTAAAGTCCCCCATGATTACTATCCTATCCCTCTTAGCCACCTCCATGATTTCTCTCCTCATTTCAAGGTCCCCCTCAAGTTTTTGATCTGGTGGACGATAGAATACTCAACTATCACATCATCTTTGGACCTGGTAGTTTAACCCACAGTGATTCTATGGCGGAGTCAGACCCTCTGTCAATCTCCATTCTGCTGGATTTTATGCCTTCTTTGACATAGATGGCCACTCCTCCTCCAACCCGCCCCTCTCTATCCCTTCTATAGAGTTTATAGCCTGGGATTGCTGTGTCCCACTGGTTCTCCACATTCCACCAGGTTTCTGTTATGGCTATTATATCAATGTTATCCCTAGCTGCCAGATGTTCAAGTTCTCCCATCTTTGCTCGGAGGCTTCGAGCATTGGCGTAAAAAGTGGGTCCCGCAACAGCTGCTGCCTTGTTCTTCTCCCCCCACCGCTTTTATTTTCAGTAGACGAACTGTCACATTCCGCTATTCTGCCAGTGTTAATACTTGCTATGTCATCTCTATGTGATTCTCTACCCTCTCCAACCTCATTCCCCGAGGATGAGGTGTTCCGGGGATGCCACACAGCTCCTGTCGGCTTTCCCCCAGTTATCAGTTTAAAAGCTGCTCTGCTGCCTTTTTGAGGTTGAGTGCCAGCAATCTGGTCCCATCATGATTCAAGTGCAACCCATCCCTCCTGAAGAGGTTTGGCTTGTCCCAAAATGTTCTCCAGTTCCTGACAAATCTAAAGCCCTCCTCTCGACACTTCTCAGGGCAGCTGGGGCAAGAGAACGCGCAGAGAGTTGCAACACCCGGCTCTCCTCTCTGAAGCAGCCAGCAAAGGCTGTCGGTTGTACCTGGCCTTAAAGCCGTCTGGAATGAAGCATTAATAGAGGGGGTTCTCTCCCCTACAAATTTCTATTAGGACATTTCATCCAGAACAGAACTGTAGTCCATTTTTTTGCATGGTGCAACCTTGGGCTGTCATGATCTGCATGGATTCTGGAAAGTTTATGCAAAAGAAGGGGAGGGGGCAATGAGGAGGGCCTACCCCACAGTCGTTGGCGCCGTCACCGCACATCCCCACGCAGTAACTGGAAAAAAAGAGCAGAGGCCACTCTTGAAGGACTTGCGGGGGGCACCAGAAAAGTTGCCCCTACCACTTGTTCATTCAAAGATCATGCAAAGGATACAAGGCAGGCATTGCCAATGAAACGGCAGGTCCTGAGCACAAACTGGATCCGCACATTGTCCCTTCAGTGAACGCCCCCCTTCCCTCTGCGGTGGGAGACATATCCCAGAGCTTTTTCGGAGAGGGGAGAAATCCTCTTACCACCACCACCCCTTTGTCCTTGCCTGCCGGCCTGCCGGCCTTTTATGCCTTATGCCACCTACTCCAGTTTCTGGAACTCTTCCACAAGGCTGGACTTCTGGCCTGGAGACATCCTGGCAAACACCGTCGCATTGATAAGTATCTGGAGGGCATTAAAATAGGTACATTAAGAGCAACCTCCATTCCTGAATGGAAAAGATTATTGGAATAATCAACATGTTTGTTCCATTTACAGTCATCTATTCCTTTAAAAATATGGTCTTAAGTTGGATAACAGGCATCATGAAAACAGATTAAAGACAAATTGCAGCTGAGTGAAAAACAGATTGAACAACAAAAATATAAATGTCCAAACCAATTGAAATCATCACAAAAGTCAGTAAAACAGCTTAATATAAAAACAGCAACAAGTGTCAAGCCCCGCACACAGAGCACACACACAAACAGGGTTCAGTTCTTTGCCAAGATCTTTAGTGGAAAGCCAGGCAAGTTCAAGTCCGTTGCTAACAATCAAGTGCCAGATAAATAACAGAATCCAACTCCCAGCAATTAACAGTCCAAGTCAAAACCAGAATATCTCACGGAAACCAGATGCCAAACCCAAGGGAACAGATCAAGTCGTGGTCCAGGAAGCCAGTCTGAAGTCAGGAAACAGAGCCAAGGTCACAGACAGGAACATGGTTGCAAGTTCAAATGATGCGTTGCTCCCACAGAGAACTCAAGGTGAGCTTACCAGCTTTATCCCAAAACAGGGAACACACCCTTACTCCTGGAAAGGCTTCTGCTAGTACTCAGGGCTTGCTGCCCTGATTCCACGTCTAGCATCAAAGACCCTTTCCCTAACCCTCCTGGTAGCACGTCTTTGCAGAATCCTGCTCATGGCCCTTCTAGGGGGAGAAGATATGTTTTCAGCTGAGTCATCAGACCCAGCTGCCTGCTGATTTGAGCTGCAAGGCTCCTCCAGCAGCTCTTCACCATTTAACCCCTCAGAATCAGGTTCTGTGACAGGCAGGGTCCTGGCAACAAGAACTACAAAAGAACTACAAAAACAAGAACAGAAACATGTGTGATAACTTTTGCATTTATTTAACTCTGAACTAACACAGGGTACACTTCTTCAGAGGCAGTTGCGTTGTCAAACCCAATGTCGTCCGTTGGATAATTCTGGATGAACCTGACTAAGTACGTTCTCCAGGGAACACAGAATTGTGCACACCATCATCTTCTAAAGTACAAATTCCCCAAACACTGTAGCCATTAAGATCTATTCTCCTTCTTATTGGTCACAGCAATGGACTGCCTTTCAGGCCCTCCTCCAGAAGAGTTCCAGTGGCTCTAAGGCCATTACCCCACGTCCAATTTGTACCGCAACAAACTAAAATGTTTAATATATCTTGTTGCGGTCACATGGTTTTGTTGCTGTTCCTGCGTCTCCAAGGATGCACTTTATTATTATGTAACTTCTATGACTCCACAGATGGGGTCCGCATCAAAGTGCATTTTGTTTTGTTTTCCCACAGCACTATTTGTTTTTTAAAAAACTAAAACCCAATAGGTAGGTATATCGGTATATCGATTTTCATTTGTCATTTGTCAAACTACGAATAGCGGCTTGCTTCTATTGTGAATTTACTGTCATGTGGCTGCTCCAAGTGGTGCCACTAGGTGGCCCTATGGAGACAGAACAGGTATGCTGTGGATTAAACGGTACCCCATGGCGCCTGTACCAGTTTAAAAACCTCAACATAACAACGACAAGGATGCCACCACCCCGAGACCAGGTACAAGGAAGATGCGCTGAGTTGCATTTCAGGGGGCATGGTCGCACTTTATTTTGCTTAAAGCACAACAGACATCTCAGAGCACTTTCTAGAGCAACAAAGTGGACGTAAGGTAACAGCCTAAGGGTGTGACTGCAGTTTGATTTAATTGGCAGCCTGTATTACGTTTGAAATCCCACCCAGTGCTCACAGATGGGCCGCAGAAGGATCTGCAAGTTCATGCTTTATAATGGAGCCAGGCACATTCTGTTTCATCCCACCAAAAACCCTTCCTTCATTCCTTCTTCTTCCTTCCTTCCTTCCTTCCTTCCTTCCTTCCTTCCTTCCAATCCTCTTATGGTTTGCCATGAAGCTGCTTTCTCAGTCATTCCAAATCAGCCTTGGCTTCATGCAGTCAGTAAAAAATACAAGGCCTTCACATGGTTTATAAGTGGAGCAAATCCTGCAGAATTTGACCACTTGCCGAAGTCAGTCTCTGAATCTAGGCAAGGCTTGGTGCAGGTGTAGGTGTGCACATACACACTCAGCCTTTTTGTGTCTCCCACCTTACGATGAAGCATCTTTCCTGTCCCCTCTGTTTAGGATTTGGCCCAGCCAGAAAGGGGGTTGCATCCCTGACCAGCCCCAGATGCAGACAGAGGGCTCCCCAACCATTTCCCCACAACTTTACCTTGGGGAGGAAACTGCTGAAGTGTTTCTTGATGACCTGATAGGACGTCCCACTCAAGGCGAAATGGAAGTTGCTGCTTCCGCTGCTGCCCTCAACAGTAATGCCATGATCCTGAAAGTTAGGGAGAGGTTATTCCCAGCCTTGATCCCCTTCCAACGTTTTTGCAATGCATGAAAATGAATAAAAGCAAAAGGCATGGAACTGGCATGGGGACATACACTCAAACTGAGGGCTGGGAGAGTAAGAACTGACAAAAGAAAATATTTTTTCACCCAGCGCGTTGTAAGTCTATGGAACTCCCTGCCACAGGATGTGGTGATGGCATCTGGCCTGGATGCCTTCAAAAGGGGATTGGACAGATTCCTGGAGGAAAAGTCCATCACAGGTTACAAACTGTGATGGAGATGTGTCATCTCCAGGCTTAAAACCGGGGTACTTCAAGGGCCAGATGCAGGGGAGTGGTATCAGGAGACAGAGATCTAGTCTCATGCGCTCCCAAACACATCTGGTGGGGCCGCTGTGAGATACAGGAAGCTGGACTAGATGGGCCTTTGGCCTGATCCAGCATGGCTCCTCTTATGTTCTTATGTTCTTATGGTGTGGCCCCAGGCAGAGAGGATCGCCCTTCCCCTGGGGTAGGAATGCCACCTGATTCTCCTCTTCCTGCTTCAGGTGCGTGGGGTGGGGGGGTTGATTGTGTGTTTGGGGGGGAGCCCTTTCTCAGAATCTACCTCTAGACACTGATGGACATGGATCTGCTCTAGACGGACAAACAGACGGACAGACAGATGGACTGATCAACTGGCTGGTTAGTTGGTTGGCTGGCTGGCAGGCAGGCAGGCAAGCAGACAGGCAGATGATAGATAGATAGATAGATAGATAGATAGATAGATAGATAGATAGATAGATAGATAGATAGATAGATAGATAGATAGATAGATAGAGTCACACTGATTCAAGGGTGATTCAAGGTCCACTTCTGAAGGATCCAAAGCAGAAGTGAGGCAGCCCAAGTGGCCCTAATATTGCCTCATCCCCCTGCATGTTAATAAACGCAACCTCTTTAAAACCATGCCTCCTTCCTGGGAAAATGAAAGGAATCCTGTATGGGAAGCAGGGAGCCCAGGGGAAGGGAGATTGCCAAGGGGAAGCCCAAGCCATGCTGGAAACCCCAATGACAGGGGAGCCCCCGGGAGCCCATCTCTCCACATGTCTCTCCATCATGTGACAGGTGGCCTTTCTGTCAGCCTGGCAAGATGGAGAACCGAGGAGGCTCTTATCTTCCCCACTCTCTTGGTTCCAGGAGGTTGAGAGGATTTCTTCTCCTCCTCCTTCTGTAACAGCTGCAGATCTCAGGCTGATCAAATGGGTTCCGGTATCTGTGAACTTGGTGCCATTGAGCACAAAACTGCATGGATTCTGGTGGGTAAAGGAAGGAAGGAAGGAAGGAAGGAAGGAAGGTAGGTAGGTAGGTAGGTAGGTAGGTTACCTGGCTTTCCTCTTTGCAGGGCGGCAATATCTCCTCCTCCTCCACCAGCTGCCAGGTGAGGGAGGCCGGCTGTGTCTCCTCCGGCTCACTGGCCTCCATCAGGATGACCCGGCTGCTGCCGGAGACCATCCCGGAGTGCTTGGCGACGGTGATGGCGGTCTGAAGGTTGTCCCCTGGGAAGAAGCAATCCCGCCCGGGTGGGTTCCAGCCACACTTGGCCTCACCCACCACCCTCAGCCCCCCCCCCACCAGGACAGCCCTGGCCTTCAAAGAGATTCAGTTCTGCCATCTGTGTGACCCCGGATTTCTAGATCTGGATTGAGCTCCAGAAAACATGGAGCTGAAGAAAACCATGCTTTGACTTTGCTCACAAGGAGAAAAGGGTGGTGGGTGTGAGGGGAGGAGGAGGAGGAGGAGAAGCTGCCTGAGTATGGAATCAATGGTCTTGTGCCAGTCCTGGACCAAGACCCCAAAAAACACAAAAGCATCCCCACAGATTCATAGGGGTTTGCACAGCAGACCCCCTGGTAGCAAAAACCTTACTAACTACAGGAAGACGAGCCCCTCGGCCTTGCTTTTACCTTTCCCACTCAGAAGGATAAGGTTAGGCCTCTCCAGTTTATTGGGAGCCCTGGGGGGGGGGAGCCTCTGTGGATCCCAAGACCAGAGACCTCCAGCTTCTGACTTCAAAAGAGGGCAAGCTTTTTTGTAAAGGTGGACACAGTGGTCAAAGGGGTGGGGGGGTGGGGGCATTCCTCAGGACCCAGGAATCACCAGATCAAGGTACAAGATGGTGAGGAGAAGAAAGGGGGGATGGAAGAGGCAGAAGGTGCAAGTCATCTGTTTGGCCTGAGGGAACTCCACCCAAGGTCTAAAAAAAATTCTCATTTTCCCATGATGGTCTCTGGGGGTGAGGAGGTTCCCTCCAAAAGAGGGAAAGGACCTGCGTCATTTCAAGAGAATCCTCTGCCTTCCAGCCCACAGGGAACAGGGCTACTTCAGAGCTAGCCTTGGTAGCCAACATCTGGGGACATTCTGGTGAGAACCCAGATGGAAGCCAGATGTGAAGTGGCTCCAGACATCCTGCTCCTTGCCCAGCGCCAGACAAAGAGTGCTCCACCCCACCCCACCAACACCACCCCCACCCCACCAACTGGCCCACCTGTGACCATCACGCTCCGGATGCGGGCCTGGCTGAGCTCCTCCAGGACGGGCTTCGTCTCGCTCTTCAGCCGGTTCTCCATCACCAGGAGGCCCAGGAAGGTCAGCTCCGACTCCACTGAGTCCCTTTGGGGGCGGGCAGGGGTTAGGGTTCAGAAGGTGAAAGGTAAGAGTTGCTCCCACAAGGGGGAAAAGCCATGCTGCCTGGTGGACTAGGAGGAGGCCAAAAGGCCAAGCCCCCCTCCCCTTCCCCTGGCCACCCAGGGCCTGGCTTTGGCTCGGAGGGAATATCTCCAGAGGAAGGCTTTGGCATCGCTGGCCCAGCCAAAGGGCAACCTGCTCTTTCGATGGCGATAACGGGTCACCTCGGTGTCCTGGGGGCTGTTTGGGGGCTGTTTGGGGGCTTGGGAAGTGGGAGGACCCTCCTCCTCCTCCTCCTCCTCCTCCTCCTCCTGCGAGGCTCACCTTTCCAGGCCAGCCAGGTCCGCCCCTCCCTCCTGCTCCACGAAGGGGAGCTCCTTGTGGGCCAGGGCAATGACTCGGAAGCCCTGCCGCGTGAAGTGCTTCAGCTCTGCCTGGAAGTCCTCGGGAACTGGAGGAAGAAGGAGAGAGAAGACATCCGCCCCCACCCCCTGGTCTGAGGCTCAGGCTCTGGAGCCAAGGGGAGAGCGCTCACCCCAGGGCGGCCTCGCTCGGGCAGGCCAGGGGCGCTCAAAGGACCCTGGAGCAGCACGGAAGGTGGACCCAGGTCCCTCAGGGAGAGAGAGAGAGGGAGGAAGGAAGGAAGGAAGGAAGGGCCACTGGGGTCCCTCCCTGGTCCAGGGAATCCAGTGATGGAAGCCTCCTACTCTCACTCTCTCTCTCGGGATGGTCTCCTTCCAGGGCCATGCTGCCCCCTCCACCCCCCGAGCCTTTCTCTTCCTCTCCCATTCTCTGAGCGAGCGAGGCAAACAGAGCCAGGGGACTGCCCTGGGAAGAGTTAGACCGAGACTTCTCAGGACCAGGTCATCCCGTGCCTATGGGTCTTTCAAGCCTTTCTCCCTGCTCAGAAAAGTGTGTCGGAGTGACGCTGCAGTGTGCAATCAGATGTCACAGGTGTGTTGTTAAGCACTAGCACGGGTGCCTCTCTGAAACCGGGCTGGGTCAGAGAGAGCTCTGCAGAGCTGTTTCTCTGAACACAACCTTTGGACACTACCGTGTTTTGCTGCTGCCAAAATCACTTGCGGAGTTCCCTGTCATGTACGAAGGAGGGATGCAGGAAGGCAGGAAGGACTCCCTCCCTGGCTGCGTCCAC
This sequence comes from Phrynocephalus forsythii, assembly GCA_029282475.1. Classification (NCBI taxonomy): domain Eukaryota; kingdom Metazoa; phylum Chordata; class Lepidosauria; order Squamata; family Agamidae; genus Phrynocephalus; species Phrynocephalus forsythii. The sequence goes on along the minus strand of JAPFRF010000008.1, from coordinate 14,628,759 downwards.
CCCAAGGACCCGCGGGGCGGCCCCCCTGTTGCCTACCGGTCTCTGGCTTGCAGAACCTGGCCACCGTCTCTGGGGCGCCCTTCATGTAGAGCTCGTAGGACTCCCGGCCCAGTTCCCGGATGATGACGGACATCCTCAGCAGGGAGGAGGAGAAAGGGAACTGGCGCAGGATGGCCACCCCTTCCACCGGGGCCTGTGAGGGGCACAAAGGGACGGGCCATCTGGGTGGGCATCTCCCCGCAGGCAGGCAGGTGGGCACCGGGTGGGTGGGTGGGTTGGTGGCCTTGGGGTTTGGGTGAGCCTCTTCACGAGGCAGAGCGGAACGGCCGAGCCACCTCCAAGAGCACTACTCAAGGCTTCGCTCTGCACTGGAGGAAGAGGACAAGCCGCTGGCCCTGTCCTGCGCCTGCGGATCTCCCAGACTCTCCGGAGTGGCTGCACAAGTGCCTTTTCCCTTGAACCTCCACGGTTGCCCTTCCCTTTTGAGAACAGCCTCTCCTGCAGTTCAGGAGGGCTCCGCAAGGCTCCCTCCTCCTGCCCAGGTTGGGCCTCCCTGGCTCTCCCCCTGCCAGCTTCCACCCTATGGAGAACCAGCAGCAGGGGGGCCCTGACCAGCAGGGGAGAGAGCCTTGAAAAGCCCCACGGAGGTGGGGGGTTGATGGCAAGGTCCTTTCATGGCAAGAGACAGCGCTTACCTGGGTGGCGGCCGGTCCCGGTTTCACAACTTGGCATGTCTCCTTGGGCTCAACGGCTGGGCCACCCTTCCGAGAGGACTCTTCCATCTCCTGCAAGGAGACACACCACATGACTGGAAGACATGGCAGGGGATTCCTGCTAACACAGTATCATCATTGGCATCCTTCAGTCTCGAAAGACTATGGTATCATGCCTGGAGTAGAGATCCTAAAAACAGCACCTAGTGTGACTAAATAGACCAATTCGGGAATGGCAGTCTCTACCGCACTGGGGCAGATGTATTCTGTTGCCTGCCTGGTCCTCGAGTTTCGTTCTTTCCGTGCCTGCCTCTTTTCCTCTGCCTGTTGGACAAATGCCTCTTCAAATTTATGTAGACCATGCTGTATCTCTTGCCTCCAGACAGTGCGATCGGAGGTCAGGGTTTCCCAGCTGTTGAGGTCCATTCCCAAGGCCTTCAGGTCCCTCTTACAGATATCCTTATACCGCAGCTGTGGTCTCCCTCTGGGGCGCTTTCCCTTCATTAGTTCTCCATATAGAAGATCTTTTGGGATCCAACCGTCATCCATTCTCACAACATGTCCAAGCCAGCGTAGGCGTCAATGTTTCAATAAAGTGTACATGCTAGGGATTCCAGCTCGATTCAGGACTATGCTATTTGGAACTTTGTCGTGCCAGGTAATGTTGAATATTCGCCTAAGACAGCGCATATGGAAGGTATTAAGCTTTCTTTCCTGTTGAGCATGGATGGTCCAAGACTCGCTGCAATACAAAAGTGTGCTCAGTATGCAAGCTTTATAGACCTGTACCTTTGTATGTTCTGTCAGCTTCTTATTGAGCCATACTCTCTTTGTTAGTCTGGAAAACATAGTTGCTGCTTTACCTATACGTTTATTCAGCTCAGACTCTAGTGAGAGTGTTTCTGAGATAGTTGAGCCAACATACACAAAGTCATGGACAACTTCCAGTTCTTTTGCAGAAATTGTAATGCGAGGAGGAGAGTCCACATTCTGGCCCATTATTTGTGTTTTTTTCAGGCTGATTTCTAGCCCAAAATCTTTGCAAGCTTTACTAAAATGGTCTATGAGTTGTTGGAGATCTTCAGCAGAGTGAGCAGTAATGGCAGCATCATCAGCGAAGAGGAGATCCCGCAAACACTTCATCTGTACCTTAGACTTTGCTCTCAATCTAGAGAGGTTGAAGAGTTTTCCATCTGATCTGGTCCGGAGATAGATACCCTCTGTTGAAGTTCCAAAAGCATACTTCAGCATGGTAGCAAAGAAGATCCCAAACAAGGTTGGCGCAAGGACACAGCCCTGCTTCACGCCGCTTCGGATGTCGAAGGGATCAGACACCAGGCCATCGAAAACTACATTGCCCTTCATATCCTCATGAAAAGACCTAATGATGTTAAGGAGCTTGGGTGGGCATCCAACCCGGAGGAGTATTTTAAAGAGTCCGTCCCTACTAACCATATCAAATGCCTTTGTGAGATCTATGAAGGCTACAAAAAGTGGCTATCCTTGTTCCCTGCATTTCTCCTGCAACTGCCTGAGGGAAAATACCATATCAGTAGTGGACCTGTTGGTTCGAAAGCCACACTGTGATTCTGGGTAGACTCTCTCTGCAAGTATCTGGAGCCTCTTCAGTATAACACGTGCAAACAGCTTCCTGACAACACTAAGAAGAGAGATGCCATGATAGTTGTCACAGTCGCTCCTGTCACCTTTGTTCTTATAAAGTGTAACACAATATTAGCGTCCTTCATATCCTGTGGTACTCCCCCTTCCCTCCAGCAAAGGCAGAGGATTTCGTACAGTTCAGTGGCAGTGATCTCTTTGCAGCACTTCAGAACTTCAGCAGGGATGTTATTGTCAAGATATGTAAAAGTTGATAAAACATATGTTATGTATATTTAACAGAATGTGTAAAGAGAATTGTAAAATGGAGGCAGTTAGATTCTGCAGTGTCATGATGTTAATTCGCAAATGTTAGAGACTAGTAATCACAGGCATGTTAAGTGATGAAGTGCAGGTGGAACTGATTATAACATCATGATTTATAATGGTTAGATCAGATTGCATCAGATTGTTAATTAGTGATTGCATCAGATCTTATGAGTGCTGAATAGTATAAAAAGCACTAGCTTGCCATTTGTTACTGGGGACTGTTATGGTGAGAACAGTTTACCCCACACTCTGTTTGTCTGTTTGCTATATTATATATAATGCTTGGTTGTTATGCTGTGTATATTTTGATGTATATATGAATATATGAGTTTTTACTCTATTCATTGTCATTGTCTTTCTGTTAGCCTAACTCTGCAACCCTTTATATCAATACTGACATTTTATCTACGTTACTGCTGCACTGCTCTGTGTCAAGCACAAGTAAATATTATATTTGTTGCTTAAATGCTGACAGGGTTATGGGCCCAGCTGGGTCAGCAGTCTGATGGGTTTTGTTGTACCTGTATAGATAAAGTGCGTGTTGTGTAAAGTTGTGTTTTTGCAGAGGAAACAGGTTGGAGTTGGAACAGAGACAAAGCAGAGCTGCAAAGGATTTCTCTCAGAGGCTTGGAATGCGAGTGGAGGACAAAAGCAGCTGATAAGGACAAGCCAAGCAAAACAGAGTGTGATTTAAACTGGAAGCTGTGGAGGCTGAAGAAATATTTGCCGAATAAGCTGATAAAAAGTGTTACAGGAACGGCAGATAAGGAGCCGGCACTATCAGCGAGAATGGCAAGTATAAATCTATCTTCAATGCCTCTTGTAAAGCTCTCTGACAGTAATTATCTGAATTGGTATCTGAAAATGAAGCATTTCTTGATCTTCCATGAGCTCTATCAGTATGTAGATAAACAGCTTGATGAGGAAGCTGATGAGGAAGATTTGAAGAAAGATGAAAAATCCTTGGCGATTATAATGTTGTCCTTGGAAGAAACGCAGTTCGTTTATGTGAAGGAAGCAAAAACGGCTCATGAGGCTTGGTCGTTTCTCAGAGCAGCTCACATCAAGGACACAGCTGGGAGTAAGGTATCTCTAATGAAGAAGTTGTTCTGGACAAGGCAAAGCCCAGGTGAAACTATTTCTGATTATATAAGGAAAGTAAATAGTATATTTCAGCAATTGTCTGAAGTGGGCATAAATCATGAAGAGGAGTACAAATGCCTTGTTATATTGTCAAGCCTGGATGAGTCATATGACAATTTAGTAATGGGATTAGAAGCTATGAAGAGTGATGAATTGTCTGTCTCATATATACAGTCAAGGCTGCAGCAGGAAGAATCAAGAAGGACTGATTCTAAAGTAAATAAAAAGCCTGCTCAAGTTTCTGGAGAAACAATCCAAGTAGTAAGAAGATGCTACAATTGTGGGAGTGACCAACATGTTTTTCATTTCTGTGATAAAGTAAACAAGCGGCAAAGGCAAAGAAAAGATGCTGGCAGACGCTGGAAGAGTGAAGGTCACCAGCTGTCTGTAATTAAAGATAACAGGGAACAGGAGTGCTCAAGGCAGGAATTATTTATTGTAGATTCGGGAGCCAGCATTCATTGTATAAACAAGAAATGTTTGTTTGAAAAACTAACTTTGTTTAAATCTAGAAATGTAACATTGGCAGACGGGACTCAGGCAGAAATCTGTGGAGAAGGTAATATATTTTTCAAACCTCTCAAATGTGTTTTTGATAAGGTCCTGTATATACCGTCTTTAAAGAATAATTTATTGAGTGTGCCTATGCTTGTAAAACAAGGTTTTCATGTACAGTTCAGTGAGAGTAGTTGCAAGATTGTAAAGAATGGGAAAACAATAGCAACTGGACGGCTCCAAAACAATTTGTTTATGATAAGCACTTCTGAGAAATCTTTGAATATGGTTGAAAATAAGCCTCAACATGACAAATCCATACATCTGATGCATAGAAGATTAGGGCACCTAAGTTTTGAAAGCATTAGGAAAACTCTGCAATATGTGGAACATGGGTCTGTACAAAGCTGTAAAAAGTTTTTAGATTGCCATGTTTGTAAAGGCACAAAAGTGAAGTCTGCTCCCATATCAAGAAAGAGTTTGAGAAAGTCACATCAACCTCTACAGCTGGTACATATTGATGTGATTGGACCCATGGCGAATTCATTTGGTGGTGCCAGGTTCTGCCTTGTGATAACAGATGATTATTCACGTTATTCTTGGGTTTACATAATAAAGCACAAAAGTGAAGTGAGTGCTGTATTTAGGAAATGGTTTCAGATGGCAGAAAGACAGTACAAGCAGAAAATTTTAGCTGTACAAAGTGACAGAGGCAGCGAATTTTTAGCAAAGCAGTTTGTTGACTATTTAAGAAAAGAAAGGGGTGAAACATAGATTGACTAACCCTTCTGCTTCTGCTGAGCATGGATTAGCTGAGAGGAAGAATGGAATTCTTCAAAACATCATGAATGCAATGTTGACTGATGCTAAACTTCCCAAAGGTTATTGGGCTGAAGCTATCAAGTATGCAAATTATGTGTCTAATAGAGTGTGGAGTTCAGCTATGAATGAAGTTCCATATACTCTGCTACATGGTACGAAACCTACAATCAAATATATTCATTTATTTGGTTCTGAAGCCTGGGTATTGATTCCAAAGAGGTATAGACACAAAAATAGCCCAAAGTCAAGAAAGCTTATGTTTATTGGTTTTCAGCCTGCAGCAAAATCCTGGCGTTTTTGTGACAGTCATGGAAAAGTTTATATTAGCAGGTCTGCAACATTCTGTGAACAGAGAAATTGGGAAGATCTACATGCTAATAATGAAGTGTTTTTGCCAAGCATTTGTTCCCACACTGAGGTTAAGAAGGTTGCCAGTGATGGAGGGGAGTCTACATCATTGCATGATGGAAAAGTGAAAGATGAGATTGCCAGTGATGGAGGGGAGTCTACATCATTGCATGATGAAAAAGTGGAAGATGAGGAGCCAGTGTTGCTCAGAAAATCTACAAGATCCAACAAAGGAGTGCCACCTGAAAGGTTTGTTGTGAATTATGTATCCCATGAGCCACAGAATTATGAAGATGTGCTGCTGATGCCTGGAGAAGAAAGGAAGCAGTGGATGATGGGCCATGGACAAAGAGCATATGTCTCTGAAGGAACGGCAAGTGGATGCACCAGTGGATGGCGCCAGAGAGCAAAGGACATTTTGCAAGAGAAATAGGTTGCTTGTACACAAAAGGTTTTTTGATATTGATAGTATTTGTTGATGAAGCATTGGAAAGGTATAAAGCATGTTTTGAGATACCTTAAGGGAATAATGCAAGAAAAGTTGAAAATATCCATATGTGATAACCTTGATCTGATTAGCTATGCAGATGCTGACTGGGGTTCAAGTCCAGAAAGCAGGTCAATGTCTGGATATGCCATATTTTTAGGTAACTCACTAATTGTCTGGAAAGCCCGAAGACAAAGGTACATTTCGTGTTCTTCTATGGAGGCGGAGTATGGGGCTGTGAGTGACTTGTGTTGTGAGTTAACCTGGGTAGTACAGTTGTTAAAGGATGTAAATGTAAATGTAAAACTACCAGTCAAAGTGTATAATGATTCTTTTTCGTGTATCCAATTAACACAGAATCAGAAGGTCGGATCCAGAAGCAAGCATATTGGTATCCGTTACCAGAATGTCAAGGACTGCATAGAACAACATTTGATTGTATTGGAATATTGTACAAGTGTGGGTAATTATGCTGACATATTTACAAAGCCTTTATGTAAAGATAAACATGTATGTTTTAAAAAAAGGCTAGGAGTTGAAATCTGTTAAATATAGGAGAGGTGTCAAGATATGTAAAAGTTGATAAAACATATGTTATGTATATTTAACAGAATGTGTAAAGAGAATTGTAAAATGGAGGCAGTTAGATTCTGCAGTGTCATGATGTTAATTCACAAGTGTTAGAGACTAGTAATCACAGGCATGTTAAGTGATGAAGTGCAGGTGGAACTGATTATAACATCATGATTTGTAATGGTTAGATCAGATTGCATCAGATTGTTAATTAGTGATTGCATCAGATCTTATGAGTGCTGAATAGTATAAAAAGCACTAGCTTGCCATTTGTTACTGGGGACTGTTATGGTGAGAACAGTTTACCCCACACTCTGTTTGTCTGTTTGCTATATTGTATATAATGCTTGGTTGTTATGCTGTGTATATTTTGATGTATATATGAATATATGAGTTTTTACTCTATTCATTGTCATTGTCTTTCTGTTAGCCTAACTCTGCAACCCTTTATATCAATACTGACATTTTATCTACGTTACTGCTGCACTGCTCTGTGTCAAGCACAAGTAAATATTATATTTGTTGCTTAAGAGGTCCTTCTGTAAATGGAAATCCTCCCCAAACGAGGAAAATAAAAAGGAACATAAACTCTGGCAAAAGAAATGTAAAAAGATGATAAGGGAGGCAAAGAAAGACTTTGAGGAACGCATGGCTAGCAATATAAAGGGTAATAATAAAAGCTTCTTTAAATATGTTAGAAGTAGAAAACCTGCCAGAGAACCAATTGGGCCTCTGGATGGTGAGGGAGGAAAAGGGGAGGTTAAGGAGGACTTGGACATTGCAGAGAAATTGAACGGGTTCTTTGCGTCTGTCTTCACGACAGAGGACCTTGAGCGGATTCCGCTGCCTGAGCCACCCCTCTTGACTAAAGAATTAAATCAAATACAGGTTAAAAGAGAGGAGGTTTTAGGACTAATTGATAAATTGAGGATTAACAAGTCACCGGGCCCAGATGGCATCCACCCAAGGGTTACTAGGGAACTGAGAAATGAAATTGCAGATCTCTTAACGGTTATATGCAACTTGTCTCTTAAAACGGCCACAGTGCCGGAGGACTGGAGGATAGCAGATATCACACCAATTTTTAAAAAGGAAGGAGGGGGACCCAGGAAACTACAGGCCGTTAGCCTTACATCTGTCCCAGGAAGATGGTGGAAGGCCTCATCCAAGAGAAAATCTTAAAACACATAAAAGAACAAACCTTGCTGAGAGAAAATCAGCATGGCTTCTGTAAGGGTAAATCTTGTCTTACAAACCTTTTAGAATTTTTTGAAAAGGTCAACAGGCACGTGGATTTGGGTGAACCGGTGGATATAGTCTATCTGGATTTTCAAAAGGCTTTTGACACAGTCCCTCACCAAAGGCTGCTGAGAAAATTGCATAGTCAGGGGATAAGAGGGCAGGTCCTCTTATGGATTGAGAACTGGTTGAGATCCCGGAAACAAAGAGTAGGTGTCAATGGGAAATTTTCACAATGGAGAGAAGTGAAAAGCGGTGTGCCCCAGGGCTCGGTCCTGGGACCGGTGCTTTTCAATCTGTTTATAAATGACCTGGAGACAGGGATAAACAGTGAGGTGGCCAAGTTTGCAGATGACACAAAACTTTTCCGTGTGGTAAAAACCAGAGAAGATTGTGAAGAGCTCCAGAAGGATCTCTCCAAACTGGGGAGTGGGCTGAGAAATGGCAAATGTGTTTTAATGTAACCAAATGTAAAGTAATGCATATTGGGGCAAAAAATCCAAACTTCATCTATCAACTCATGGGCTCTGAGTTATCCGTGACGGATCAGGAAAGAGATCTTGGTGTGTTGGTGGACAGCTCCATGAAGGTGTCTCCCCAATGTGTGGCAGCAGTGAAGAAGACCAATTCCATGCTAGGGATTATCAAAAAGGGGATTGAAAATAAAACAGCCAACATTATAATGCCGTTATACAAAACAATAGTAAGGCCCCACCTGGAGTATTGTGTACAATTCTGGTCACTGCATCTCAAGAAAGACATAGTGGAACTGGAAAAGGTGCAGAAGAGAACGACTAAAATGATTACTGGGCTGGGGCACCTCCCTTATGAAGAAAGGCTAAAACAATTGGGCCTCTTTAGTCTGGAAAAAAGGCGATTGAGGGGGATATGATTGAGACATACAAAATAATGCAGGGTATGAGTAAAGTGGATAGAGGGAAGCTCTTCTCCCTCTCCCAAAATACCAGAACTAGGGGACATACACTCAAATTGAGGGCTGGGAGAGTAAGAACTGACAAAAGAAAATATTTTTTCACCCAGCGCGTTGTAAGTCTATGGAACTCCCTGCCACAGGATGTGGTGATGGCATCTGACCTGGATGCCTTCAAAAGGGGATTGGACAGATTCCTGGAGGAAAAGTCCATCACAGGTTACAAACCATGATGGAGATGTGTAACCACCAGGGTTTAAACCAGGGTACTTCAAGGGCCAGATGCAGGAGAGTGGTATCAGGAGACAGATATCTAGTCTCATGCGCTCCCAAACACATCTGGTGGGGCCGCTGTGAGATACAGGAAGCTGGACTAGATGGGCCTTTGGCCTGATCCAGCATGGCTCTTCTTATGTTCTTAATATTATTTAAGACTTCTTCGGTTATTTGTGTTTTCTCTGGAATATAGTTCAGAGTAGTGCTGCACTCAGCGTGCCATCTGCTGCTCACGATCCTTGATTATCTCACTTGAGACAGTCTTTAAGGGCGCAGTTTTCTTATGTATTGGCCCTAAGGCCTGTTTAATTCCGTCATACATCCCCTTGATGTTACCTGTATCAGCTGCCATCTGAATCCGAGAACACAGTTGCAGCCAGTAATCGTTAGCACATTTCCTGGCAGTCTGCTGGACTTTGTTACGAACAGCTCGCAGGGCCTGTAGGTTATGCTCACTGGGATAAGCTTTATATGCAATCAAGGCTCTCCTCTTTTCCTCAATAGCTGGCATCAGCTCTTCTGAGTGGGCTTCAAACCAGTCTGCTGTCTTTCAAGTCTCCTTGCCGAATACTGATAAAGCAGTGTTATAAACAACATTCTTAAAATGTTCCCAACGTTTAGATGCATTATCTTCAGCAGGGCCAGGAACAGCTTCCTTGAGTACATGGGAGAATTCCTCCACTTTTCCTTGGTTATAGGTGTTACTGGTATCAATTTTTGATCTTCTTTCCTTCTTCAGATGGTGCAATCTCTTTGTTTCCAGTTTTACTTTGCTGTACACCAGGGAGTGGTCTGTGTCACAGTCGGCACTCTGATAACTACGTGTGATTGTAACACTAGAAATGCTGGAGCGCCTGACGAGAATCAGGTCGAGCTGATGCCAGTGTTTCGATCTTGGATGTCTCCAAGAGACTTTGTGCTGGGGCTTTGTGTTAAAGAATGTATTGCTGACGCAGAGACCATAATAGCAGCAAAACTCCAGCAGGCGTTGGCCATTTTCATTCATCTTTCCAATGCCGAACCGACCTAGGCAGGTGGGCCAGGAGTTATAATCAGCTCCAACCCTGGCATTAAAGTCACCGAGGATAGCTATTGGTCTTTTCTCAGGGATTTTCTTGATAGTGGCAGCTAGATCATCATAGAATTTGTCTTTAAGTTCTGCTGGAGATGATAACCAACCCTGCTGTAGAGTGTAGTTGCATGGACAGGATTCTCTCACTTCCTGCAGCAGGTGGGATAATGAGACCTAGTAAAGTATTTATAACAGCAAAGCCAACCCCACATTCCCTGGTCTCGTTTGATGGTTTTCCCTGCCAGAAGAATGTAAAGTTCCTCTCATTGACAGATCCAGAGTCAGGTAGCCTTGTCTCTTGGAGAGCAACAATGTCCATCCGCAGTCTGCACAGTTCCCTGTCGATGACAGCTGTCTTTCGTATAGTGTCCATTTCTTGGAGATAGTCTGAACAGCCAGGGTTCATTGTCCTAACATTCCATGTAATGGCGGGCGGTAACAGCTTTTTGGAGTTTCTTTGTTCCAGCCTCCTATTTCCTTTTTCTATTTTATCGCTGTGCCGCTGGTTTTTTATTTTTATTTAATTTTTGGGCTGCCAGGAGCACCTCGGGGGTGTTCGAACTTGGAGGGGGGGCTTCCCTGTGGTCTCGGAGGCTTTTTTCGAACATTTTGAGCCCGGACGCCGACGAGGACGAGGCGCGCGGATATGGTATGCTGCCTCGGTCGGGCGTCCTTTTGAATGAGCTGCCTCCCTTACTACCCCTCCTCTCTCCCCCCTTCTTTTCTTAACTCTCAGCGCCTTACCGGCAAGTTTCTCTCTTTTGCCCGCCCGTGTGGGGAGTCCTGGGTGAGTGGTCGGTCTGTCCGCCCTCGGCGATCTGGTAGATCTGAGGGCTGAGACGGCGACCGCCATTTCGGGTTCTCTCCCATCGGTTGGAGCTGACCTTTCTGCCGGGGATTGGTTGCTTTCTCCCCGGGGCTGCCTGTACTACCTGCCAGCTGCTCCGTTTGCCCGGGTGGTTAGCCTGCCACCAGAACGGCTGCCTGCTTTGTTCGCTCGGAAGCCCTAGTTTCCCTTCGGCGTTTTCTGCTGCTGGTGGTTTTCGGGCGGCAGCTTGGTTGGTGCGCCCCTCGTTTCGGGAACTCGGGCGGTAAGTCGGCCGCCAGTGGTGCCTCACTAACTGCCAGGTAGCCGAGTCGTTTCTCCGGTGGTTCCCGGTGGGTCTCCGGTGGGTTTCGGGCGGCAGTTCGGCCGCCGGTGTGCTGTCCCTTCCCTGGGATTCGGGCAGCATGTCGGCTGCTGGTGGTTGTTCTCCATCGCCCGTTGTTGCCCTAGTGGCAGGTGGTTCCCGGGCAGCAGACCGGCTGTCGGTGTTTCAAGGGTCCTGGACTCTTCATCATTGCCGGGACTTGGTTTTAGTATCCGGCATCCATCTATTTTGCCTGGGGCTGCCCTGCCCCTCTCCATCGGAGACGTTAGAAGCAGCTGGATCTCCTGGCTCCCCCCCCCCCCCAAGGATTGGTGTCGATGCCTGGGGGGATTTTTACTTGTTACATCATCTCCCTCCAGTTCATCTGGGGAGGGTAGGGGGATCGGAGTTATCATGGCGAGCCTATTGGTGGAGTCGGGTTGTGATGGGGGGGATTCCCTTTTGGGGGCCTGGAACTCGGACATCGGGGTCAGCGCGCTGCTGTTATTTTCGTGGCAATCGGGTCTGGCACCTTGTCATCTTCAATGCCAAGCACCTGCACTACAGCAACCATCCATCAACCATTAGAACTTTGACCTCCTTGCCTCCACCCCCTCTACTCCCAGGTGGTTTACATCTCTCCTGGCGCTTTGCCCGTTTTGTTATTTACTGTTTTATTTGTTAGTTAAGATTTGTTTATTTCATTATTATTATTATTATTTACTGATTGTTTATTGTTTCTAACTGACTGTAACTTATTTATTGTATTATTGTAGATTTTGTGTTTATTCTAACCAGCTTGAATTAGTTGTTTTTTTTTCTTTTTCTTTTTCCCTTCCCCCTCCGCCATGTTCGCAGGGACTCATATACCAACTGTGACGGGCCGTGGGCGGTACGCTTGTAGCCGGGGGGTTAGTCAGATCAGAAGAACTCGGGTCAGGCATCTCGTGCCTGTCCCGTGTTCTGACCCCCCGACTCCCTGCCATGTGTCCGGGAGTCACCTCTCCAGCGCCTCCAGCCTTTCCTGCATTCTGCTGAACGCCAGGTCAGTCCACAATAAAATCCCCATCATATATGATACCATTCAAGATGGGCGGGCTGACCTGGCTCTCATTACCGAGACCTGGGTGGGTGCAGAGGGGGCTTCGCTCTCCCTGCTGTGCCCGCCCGGGTATCTGGTTCAGGTGTGGGAAGGCTGGAGGGTCAGAAGGGAGGAGGGGTCGCCATCGTCCATCGGGATTCTCTTTATGTTTGCAGGGCCTCGACATTGGTTAGCCAGGGGTTGGAGTGCCTTCACCTGCTGGTGGGACAGCGGGACAGATTTGGCATTGTGCTGGGTTACCGTGCTCCCCGCAACCCAGCACAATCCCTCCCGGAGCTCTCCGAGTTCATCGGGGCTGCACTATTGAAGTCCCCGCGCCTTTTGGTTGCGGGTGACTTCAATGTGCATGCCGGCGGTGAGCTTTCTGGGGCAGCTCTGGAGTTCATGGAATCCATGGCTTCCATGGGTCTGTCCCAGCATGTTGTATGTCCCACTCACAGGTCTGGCCACACCCTGGATCTGGTTTTTTCCTCCATGTCGGGGACCTTGAGTCTGGAGGTTGGGGGCATTGTCCCCCTTCCTGTGTCATGGTCAGACCACCACCTGCTTACTTTCCCTCTGGCGATTCCGGCCCCTCCTCGCGGGGACCATCGGCCTCCTGTTTTGGCCCGCCCCCGAAGACTCATGGACCCTTCTCGGTTCCAGGAGGTCTTTGGGGCGTTTCCTGGGAGAACTGACTGGCGCGCCAGCCGAGGTTGTGGCCAACCATTGGTTTGAAACAGCTGCCCAGACCATCGACCGGCTCGCCCCTAAGCGTCTTCTCCGGTGCCGAGCCCGGTCCTCGCCGTGGTTTACGACCGAGCTCCGAGCGATGAAGCAGGAGAGGAGAAGACTAGAGCGCAGCTGGAGAAGAACCCGGACGGTTATTAGTAAGGCTGCCGTTGTATCCCAGACTAGACGCTATTCCAACGCGATCAGGAGGCCCTTAGATCTTTTGTCTCCCTGAGAATTGGTGAGGCCTCGAACCGCCAAGCGGAGCTCTTCCGTGTGGTTCGCGACCTCACCAATCCTAGTCTGGCTGGGCCTCCTCCTACTGAGTTCAGTAGTGAGAATTTCGCAGCCTTTTTTTGTTCTAAAATAGAGGCCATCCGGGCGGCTTCGACTCGGTTGCAGTAGTACTGCCCCGGCATCCCCAGGTGCTGGGCCGCCTTCGTCGCCTCGGTTGGATGTGCTTGGGCCTGTTTCTGCTGTCGAGACCTCTAAGGCTATGGCTCACTGTCGACCGGCGTCCACTCCTTTCGATCCCTGCCCAGCTTGGCTTATAAAATCTGCCAGCGGGACTATGGCCGAATGGGCTTCGGCTATTGCCACCGCCTCATTCAGCGAGGGGATTTTTCCCTCTCGTCTGAAGGAGACGGTGGTGAAGCCCATTCTTAAAAAACCTGGCCTCCCTTCGGACGATTTAACCAACTATCGTCCTATTGCCAACGTCCCGTTTATGGGCAAGGTGATCGAGAGGGTGGCGGCGGTTCGGTTGCAGTCATACCTGGAGGATCGGCAGTGCCTCGATCCATGCCAGTCCGGGTTCAGGCCTCGTCGGGGGACCGAAACAGCTTTGGTCGCGCTGCAAGATGACCTAATCCGGGCGGCCGACAGGGGTTGCTCTACCCTGTTGGTTCTCCTGGATTTGTCAGCGGCCTTTGATACCGTCGACCACGGTATCCTGTTGGATCGGCTCTCTGAGGTTGGAATCGGAGGCACTGCTCGCAGTTGGCTCCGATCCTTCCTGGAGGACCGTCCACAGTACGTTCTGCATGGGGGGGAGTTGTCGGCTCCTTGGATACTCCCTTGTGGGGTTCCACAGGGGTCGTCGCTGTCCCCTATGCTCTTCAACATCTACGTAAGGCCGCTGGCTGGGGTCATTAGGAGATTTGGAGTCTGCTGTCACCAGTACGCTGATGACACGCAGCTCTATCTCTCCTTTTCCACCTCTGCAGTGGAAGCTGTGAGGATCCTTGATGAGTGCCTGGACGCCGTACTGACCTGGACCGGGGCGAACAGGCTTAAGCTCAACCCCGAGAAGACAGAGGTCATGTTCTTTGGGAGCTCGCCATCTGGGTACGGTGGCCCTCTTCCGCAGCTGGGGGGGGTCTCCCTCCAGCCTGTGGAGAGGGTGCGGAATCTGGGCGTGGTCCTGGACCCGGCGCTGACCATGGAGGCTCAGGTGGCGTCGGTGACCAGGGCCGCTTATTTCCATCTTCGCCAGATCGCCCAGATCCGCCCGTACCTGGATGTTGACTCTCTGAGAACAGTGGTCCAAGCACTGGTGATCTCGAGGCTGGACTACTGTAACGCACTCTACATGGGGTTGCCCTTGACTCTTCTCCGGCGTCTGCAGCGGGTACAGAATGCGGCAGCCAGGCTGGTGGCTGGTGTGCGTCGTTATGACCACATCACCCCAGTCCTGGCTCGCCTGCACTGGTTGCCCGTTGCAGCCCGGATTAGATTCAAGGTCTTGGTTTTAGTTTATAAAACCCTCCATGGCTTGGGACCGGACTACCTGTCAGAGCGTATCGTCCAGCAATCCATCTCGGCCCGCCCAGTTCGGCAGGTGCGAGCGCACTCGCTTCGGGTTGCCACCCCTCGTGAGGCCCGGAAGACGGTTACCCGGAACCGGGCCTTCTCTGTGGCAGCCCCATCTATATGGAATGCCATCCCTTGTGAAGTGCGCTCTGCAGAGTCCCTGCAGGCCTTTCGAAAATCCTTAAAGACCTTTTTATTTCGAGAGGCCTTTGGCAATTATTAATTTAATTTAATTTTATTTTATTTTATTTTATTTTTATTTTTTTCCGCCATCACTATTATTATTACTGTCATTATTATGCCTATTGGTCCCTCCAATTTTATCTGTTAGGACTCACGTCTTTGACGTGTCGGGACGCGCTTGGAGGCTTTAGGACTTTGGATTTTAGGATATTAGGATTAGGGAGGATTACACTGTTTTGTCTTAACTTGTTATTTTTGTGATTTGTCTTTTGCTGTATTATGATTTGTTGTTAGCCGCTTAGAGTCCTTGTTGGAGATAAGCGGGATATAAATATAATAATAAATAAATAAATAAATAAATGTGCCCAACTTTAGGCTCGAGATTTTTTTATGTTTATTGCATGGTGCGGAGTCAACGATTTGTTTGCTGGTTTCCATCCTGATCCGCCTACACCCAGGTAGCTGCCGCTTCCTGTGTTGTTCCCCCACTATTTGCTGTAAGTGGTCCTCTCCAGGGCACAAGGCCTGGGTAATTCAATATGGAGGTTAGGCTGTTACCCAGGCAGCGAAACCCCCCTCTCCACGTAGCTGGAGTGGTCCAATGGAATGGCAAAGCCGATACGATTAGATCCAGCTGCATCGCAGGAGTTGCCAGAACATGATTGTATAGAGTCATGAACTGTCTCTGGGACTCCGGCTCCGGTTTTTTCCTCAAGGTTGACTCCTGAAGCCTTTTCTAATGATGGATATAATGGATAACACAGTATATAAGGCCCGAAAACCCTTTTTTCCTTTTTAGAAAATGAACCTCCTTGCCTTGGGGCCAAGAAAAAAGTAAAAGGGGGCTGATTCTGCCAGAACTGTTCTTCAAGGAAGCTTTTCAGTGCTCATTCATAAAAGAGGAGAGTGAAACAGGAGATGCAAAGGAAAGGATGATGAGCCTGGGTGGAAGATGGTCATCCTTCAGGGATGAAGGAAACACCTGTGGGAAGACTTGTACTGGTAGGATCTGCTGCTGGTTTGAGGGGTGAGAGGGAGAAAGAGCTGCCTTGGAGCAAAGAAATTGCAAGGGAGCAGTGAAAAGAGGAGCTGCCTAGAGTCCCTAAGGAGCACCTCCGATCTCGCCTGATTTCAGAAGTTAAGCAGGATCGGCCCTGGCTATTACTTGGATGGGAGACCACCAGGGAAGACCAGGGACTGTAGGCCCCCGGATGTGAGACAGAGGAGGTGACGACCACCATATCAGAAAGTGTGCCGTCTGGAATAACAGATGATGAAAAGAAAGACGATAAACAAGAAAGAAACACACAGGACCAGGAACTGGGCACCAGGGGCATAAGGGAAATAACTTTACAGGAAGTGGGAAATATGCGCGAGGAGGAAGAGCCTGCAGTATTATGGGCTTTGGAGGAGTTAGACGATGAGTGGGAAGAAGGTGACGTAGGCGGGGCACGAGGAGAGGGGGAAAAGAATGACAGTTGGGAGGATGAGAAAAAGACCGTTGGAACTCAGACGTTGGAGAGCCGGGTAGGGGAGAAGACGGGTCTAATCCCTTGGAGGAGGGAGGAAGAAATAACTTGGGCAGTCTCTGTGAGACCTTTAAGGTGGCCCGAGAACTCCGAGAAATTCCATAAGGAATGGAGGAAAAGACGGGAATTCAACCCCATGCCCCAATGGGTGAGACACCCATGTTGTGGTACACAATGCCCGGGTCGCGGAAGGGGAATTCCCTCTTTTCATTAGGTGAAGCCAACACCTCTAAAAATCCGTTCGAATGTAGTTTGTTGGAAGATGTTTGGTTAGACAATGTTTGTAACCCAAGCTCAAAGTTATTTGTTAATGAAGAAGAAAATGCCTACAGAGAATTTCCTTCTGTAAGTAATAAAAATCCGTTTATTGTTGAACCCTCCATGTCTACTCGACTTGTCTCTGAGAATGAACCACCACAGTTGTTTAGAGAACCCTCACAAACTGGCGCCCAACAGGATTTAGTAAATAACAACAACGAGAACCGTAACAACCGGCAAGACAAAATCTTGGAAATGCTAGCAGAACAAAACCGTTTATTCCTGGCTCATCTAACAAGAAACACAGAACAAGACAGTTCTCTTAATAACAATGCAGACCAATCGGGCAAAAATACATGGGTGTCTAATCCCGCACCGGTTCGAATGCAAAAGATGTCCAAAGAAGATGATCCAGAAGCATATTTGAATACGTATGAAAGAGTAGCTCGGGCAGCTCGTTGGCCACAAGAACAATGGGCTCTGATCCTGACACCATGCCTAACGGGTACGCTACAAGAAATAGTCGACGCGCTAGGACCAATCGAGGCCTCCGACTATGAAAAAGTTAAACAAGCCATTTTATTAACACTAAATCTGACTCCCGAGGCGTACAGGAAAAAGTTTCGCGCCCTCAAATACAAAACAGGCACTCAACCCCGGACTTGGATACAGAAACTTAAAGCAAACGCTATCAAGTGGTTATGCCCAAACGAGAACACGAAGGAGGGCATAATCGATTCCATCATAATTGAACATGTTCTCAACTGCATACCTCCATACGCGGCATCTTGGGTCAAGAGGAATCGACTGACATCCATAGATGACGTCATACACCTTTTGGAAGGTCTCGAAATCGCTGACGAGAAGATTCAGCACCGCGAGATTACGACGGAGAAAATCCCGCAGCGCGAGAGCAGGACGTCTGAAAAACCGCTCGATATCGCGAGAGTTCCTCCCAAGATGTCTACCGAAGGATCAACTGGCTCACGTAGAGGGTCCGGCACGGAAGACAGGATGATGCCCAGAGGGGGAAGAGGACTCATGAGGGCTTCTTTCCAAGCCAGAATGTTGGGCAACAAACCTGTATGTTACGGATGCGGTTCACCACAACATTTCATTCGCGATTGCAAAAAGACAGAATGTGCATGGGGAGGTTCTAGCGTAGAAAAATCAAGGCCTACATCATTATTCAAACATTGGGAGATACAGGCCTCTGTAAATGGAAAACGTGTAACTGCTTTTATCGATACAGGTTGTGCAAAGACTTTAATAAGGGAGATTGTGGGACAACGAAATAACAAGGTTGTAAATATAAGATGTATTCACGGAGATTCAAAACCGTATGGCACTACACGGGCAAAGGTTGAAATTAATGGCTTGACAAGGGAAATGGATGTGGGAGTTGTACCGAATTTGGCACATGAGATGTTAATAGGCAGGGATTGGCCGGGTATTAATGATTTGTTGCATACACAGGAAGGACTATGGGGTGATGAAGAGAGGGAGAATCCGACAATACGAGAACAGATGACCCAGGCTACGCGTGAACGGGTGAGGTTCCTACAACAAAACGACGGCACTTTGGAGTTTATAAAACAAAAAATTGCTAATATGTACTTTAAATCAGATACACACCCAGGATTTATAGAGAAAAATGGTTTAATGTATTATAGGGATGCTCAGGAATTAGAAAAATTAATCGTCCCATCTATATGGAGGGGAGAAGTTATGAGAATGGCACATGACATTCCAATTTCAGGCCACCTCTCAGTAGAGAAAATGCTTAAACGTATAGAACAACGTTTCTGGTGGCCTGGAATGCGAACAGATATAGAAAAATTTTGCCACTCATGTAAAAAATGCCAATTAACACAACGTAGACCAGCTCCAGGAGCAGAATTAATTCCAATGCCCATAGTAGACCAACCTTTTGAAAAGATAGCATTAGATTTAATTGGACCCCTTCCTAAATCGTCTGGGGGACATCTGTACATTTTGGTTATTATTGACTATGCCACCCGTTACCCCGAGGCCGTTCCCCTTCGAAGTACATCCGCAAAGGTGTTGGCTCAAGAGCTGCTTAAGGTATTTTCGAGAGTAGGATTCCCCAAAGAGGTCCTGACGGACCAAGGCAGCAATTTCATGAGCACAACATTCAAACAAATGTGGAGGATACTGGATGTGAGACCCCTAAAAACGACGGTATACCACCCACAGACGAATGGGCTTGTGGAGAGATTCAATAAAACTTTTAAAAGTATGCTCAGAAAAGTCATTATGGACAACCCGAGAAATTGGCATATTCTCTTGGATCCCCTGATGTTTGCGGTTCGCGAAGTACCCCAATCCTCCACAGGATTTTCTCCCTTTGAACTGCTGTATGGTAGAACTCCTCGGGGAGTATTGGATCTCATAAAAGAGAATTGGGAAACAGGAAATGACAATGCTAGATCATCAGTTAAAAGAGTAATAGAAATGAGGGACCACCTTCTAAAAATACAAGACTTAGTAAAAAAGAACTTATACAGAGCTCAGTCAGGCCAACAACGCCGATACAATCAAAAAGTTAAACATCGAAATTTCACAGTCGGACAGAAGGTCCTTCTGCTACTACCTGTGGAAGGTAGTAAACTACTGTCTAGATGGCAGGGCCCGTATGAAATTACTAAGAAAATTAATAACGTTGATTACGAAATTAGCATGCCTGACAAACCCAAATCCAGAGGTATCTATCACGTGAATCTGTTAAAAGAATGGCATGATAGAGAAGTTTTATTTGCCCAAACAGATGAAGACGAGTTAGATTCGGGGTGGGAAAGTAAAGATAACTCGGAGACTCACGTACAAATATGCCAAAAACTATCTCCCGTACAATTATCCCAAATAAATGAATTAGAAAAAGAATATGCAGATACCTTCTCAACCAAACCAGGAACGACTAACTATTCTGTCCACCCTGCCAAGAAAACTCCATGGACATGGGGTCACGAAGAGTCGGTCACGACTGTAACAACGCAACACACACAATGAAAAGAGGGGGTGGGGAGGAGGCGATTCTGCCCTTCTGGGTGGTGGAGACACCTGCCCAAGCGCTGCACGTACACCTCCCCAATTTGTGGTGCCAAAAACTGCTGGAAAAGGCAAACAGCAACCGGAATCGGAGACAGGGTAAGGAAGAGGGCCCAGGGCCAGGGGCTGGGAACTCCTGCTGCATCCCAAGGCTGTGACCCAGGCCTGCCTGTCTGGTACTGCAAGGGAGCACCTAGTGGGTTTGGTGACCTCCTGGTCAGGCCCTGGTTCCAGGGAGCAGCTGAGTCCACCAAGGGGGACCTTTTTTCAGTCACAGCACTGTTTCTAAAGACAGTTCCCGGTCCAGGTGAGCACAAAGACTCAAAACAGGGCAGCCTGGCTGATCCGGAAAACCCACAGAAACAGGTGCTAAGAGATCTCAGGCTTCATGCAACAGGGCAGACCACTTTCAAGGGCAGAAGGCCTGGGAGTGTGGCTTCTTTTTACGCAAAGCCAAGCTGTCCAAACTAAGATCATGGCCAGGTCCCAAATGAAATGGAGGCAATGACAGAGTTTATTTTCCTGGGCTCCTTGATCACTGCAGATGGCGAGAGCAAGGAAAGCAATGGCAAACCTAGATAGCATCCTAAAGAGCAGAGACATCACTTTGCCCATCTGCAGATGGATGGTTAAAGGTTGCCAGTTAGTGGCAGCTGGGAAGGCTGATCACCGCAGAATCGAAAGGAGAGTGCCCCTGAAAGGTCAAACCTTTTTGATCTCATGAGGATGAATCTGAGGCTCAGCCTTTGAAAAGCCCTGATGCTGGGAAAAATCGAAGGCAAAAAGGAGATATTTCTAGACCACTTTTGACAAAACTCCGGGCAGAAGGCCTGGGAGTGTCCATGGGGTCTTCTTTTACGACTGAACAACAACAACAAAGCTGTCCAGAGATGCTAAATTCTACACTGACTGATTCCAAGAGCATCCACTCAATGCAGAAAAAAGCCACTGGGTGGACCTGCATCAGCCTCTGTGCAGCCCCCTCCCTTCCTCCCTCCCTGCCTCCCTCCTTCCCAGGACAAGCCCTTGCCCCCCCTTGGGGACCACTGAGAGAACAGAAAGGACACTCACCCAGCGGGTGCCCTGAAACATCTCCAGGTCCAAGGGATCCCCCTGGATCTTCCCCTCCAAGAGCAGGAGGGAGTGGCAGGTGGCCATGGCGGCACAGAGGGGGCCCCAGGGCAATGGGCAGCTGGCCGAGAAGGTGTGGGCATTCTGGAAGCTGGCACCAAAAAGATGAATGTTAGCCCTTTGGGAAATGTGAGGCATCCGCCCGCAGCTCAGCCTCAGAGTCAAGTTCACACCCATCCCTCGTGAAGCGTCAAAGAGAGGTCTGTGTGCATTCCGTAGGGGGTGGCTTGGCCACTTGGAAAGCCAGCCCTTGGAAGGAAGTCAAACCCTCAAACCCTCCGGCGATGCAAGGAGGAACAAGGAGATGCCTCTCAAGTCCCAAGCCGAAAGAAATGGCCTGCAGACACCCAAACGTTCGGTCTGTCCTTTTCAAGTGCAGAAGAAGAAGGGGGCTGCAGGCTGCCTTGCAGAGGAGGTGTCCTCCTGAATCCTATGCCTTCATAAAGAACGTTTCCCCCAAACTCAGGCCGGGCAGGGTGCCAATGGGTCCTTACCTCCTCTTCTGGCAGGGGATGACGCCCCACAGGTTGAGCCCGTCTTCAGTCAGGGTCCCCGTCTGCGCGCAGGGGGAGAAAAAGGGAGGGAACATCAGTGTCGGAAGAGAGCAGCCCCAATCCTGCCCAGCATTCAGGCCACCAGCACAGAGTGGAGTGGTGGTGCTGGTGCAAAGGGTCTCTGGGGGAAATGGGGAGGGCCATGGGGGGCGAAGCATCCTCCCTTTCCCAGAGCCAGTGCCGACTGAGGCTCTGAGCGCTCAACCCTTAGAAAGGCCACCCACCCTGAAGACCAGGCATGGGGAAAAGACCTCTTCCCACACACACACACACACACCGCCGCTGCCCCACCTCCTCTGAGCCCATCGCCATCACCCCACCCCACCCCACCCCTCCCTTTCCTCTCTGGCCACACCTTGTCAAAACAGACCAGGTTGATGTGTCCACAGATGTTGATCCTCTGGGGGCTGATGCAGAAGATCCTCTTGGCCTTCAGCCTCCTCTGGGCGTAGGCGGTGCCAGTGGTCAAGGCCACCGGGAGGGCTGGGGGCACCGCAGTGGTCAGCAGGAGGAGGGCCATCACCACCGTGTCCGCCACTGGTTCCTGGGAAATGGGCAGGCCCCCGTCAGGCTAGGGGGGCGCTGGCCCGTCCCTATAAGTGGGGACGAGGGATGCCTTGTGGCGCAGGGGTTCAATGCCTGTCCTGCAACTAAAACTGTGCTCACAACCTGGGGTTCAATCCCAGCGAGCAGGCTCAAGGTTCACTCAGCCTTCCATACTTCTGAAGTTGGTAAAATCAGGACCCAGCTTGCTGGGGGTGGGGGACAATGTGTAGCCTGCATAATTAAACTAAATTGCCCAGAAGGTGCTTGAAGCGCTATGGGGCAGTATATAAGCTGAACACACTTTGCATTCTTGCTTTCCTGAGGCCCCACGAGGTCTTCATCCCTGGTGAGGAAGCCCTGACTCTCGGCCGCCCCACGGCTTGGGCCCCTAAGGGTCAGCCTCTCCCGAAGAAGTGCCCGGAGGCTGGTGGCCAGCTGGGATGAGGGATGTCAGAGCCAAGCCCTCAACCCATTTGGAACAAAAACTGACCCGCCCTGTTCGGACACAAGGGCAAATCCTGTTGCCCACCCCACCCCAGTAGCCAGTCCTCTGTCCTCCTGGGCCATGCCAGTCCTCGGGCACGGTGGCCCCGTCGGCGGCAACATACCTTGTGGGCTGCGTAGACACAGGCGGCGTACACCAGCCCCACGATGCCGATCGCGAGCAGGCACAGGATGAATTTGAAGGCCTCCCGGTGGAGCTTGAAGTTCAGTGGCTTTGGGTACAGGATGGACCTCACCAGGTCCCCCTTGGCGGTGTTGAAACCTGCAGCGGAGCCAAGGGGGACCCAGTTCCAGAGAGGAGCGCCTGCCTCCTGGGCATCCCCAGCAGAGACCACCTGGCACAGGAGCAGCCTGGCTTTTCACCCTCTCTCTGTGTGTGTGGGGGGGAGCTCAGGGGCTCCCCCCCCACCCCCCCCACCCCACCCCAATATACACCAGTGGCTTTACGTTCGTCTTGCATTGGCTTTGTTTTTGTCAGGATAGCGTAGCGTGGGCGTGGCTGCTTCTTAAAAGACAAAAGACTGAGCTTGGCCATTTCAGAGCGGAACAGCCCCTTGGTTGTACAGGGGTGCCTCAACTTACGAATTGAATCTGTTCCAAATGCATGCTCTTAAGTCGAACTACTCTTAAGTCGGGGTACCTATCTAAATATTCTAAAAATAAGTGGGAAAAAAGGAAAAAAGGAACTAAAATATTTGTAACTCGAGCAAACCATATCTAAAATTTGTAAGGCGGCAGTTAAACCGCCAACAGTTTTCCACTCTTAAGTCAAGCTGCTCTTAAGTCAAGCTGCTCTTAAGTCAAGCTGCTCTTAAGTCGGGGTACCACTTTATTCTCAAAAGGAGGAGGAGGAGGAGCAGCACCAACACCATAAGACCCCCATATCCGCAAATTCAATATTCACTTATCCACAATCTAAAACATTATACTAGGGATGGGCACAAAACAAAACAAAACAAAACAAGGAAGCATTTCCCAGAAATCCCAGCCAAGGTTGGGAGCCCCTGCACTGAGGAGGGAAGAGGGAATTGCAATCCAAGGAGTTACAGAGCACTTCCAAGTCCATGAACCACAACCTTCTAGGGCTGATTTAGCTGTGAGTGCCTTGGCTGGGATAGGAGGCACTGATCAAGAGGAGTCGACGTGGGCTTCTTAGGAGCAAGCGAAATGATGCCAACATCACCCTCCACCCACCCAGAGAGAGAGAGAGAGAGAGAGAGAGAGAGAGAGAGAGAGAGAGAGAGAGAGAGACTGACTAGTTTGATACAGCTTGGAAACAGTACTGACTAGAGATGGGCATGAAAAGAATTTTTTTCCGTTTCGTTATTCGTTATTCATTTCGTTACATAACAAAACAAATAACAACCCTAGGGGCAAATTTAACACGAACCGAACCAAAACAAGAAAAATTGGTTCAGTTAGGTTCGTTTCGCTAATGGAGGGGGAGGAGATGTCTCCTACCTGGTGCTGGTCCGGAGGTCCGGTCTTCCTGGCTTCTGGGACAGCGACCAGGAAAAAAAACCCAACGGCCTTGCTACAGCTGTAGCGTGGCCATGTGGTTGGCAGCAAAAAAATAAAATAAAAAGAAAAGAAATAAAAATAATAAAAAGGAGCACTGACCAGGCCCCAAGGATGGCCTGGTCAGCACCCTAAAATAATAATAATAATTTTAAAAAAACAGCACCGACCGGGCCCCAGGGGACACGTGGTCAGTGCTGAAAGAAAAGGGGGGAAAGCCCTGCACTTCAGCTTTAGCGCAGGGCCTGAACCCGGAAGTCGGGGGGGGGGAATAAAATAAAAATAAAAATGAATAAATAAAAAGGGAGTGCCGTCTGGACCCCAAGGGTGGCCTGGTCAGCACCCTAAAATAAAAAATAAAATAAAATAAAATAAACAGCACCAACTGGGCCCCAGCGGCCGCGCGGTTGGTGCTGAAAGAAAACAAACAAACAAACAAAAAGCTCCACGTTACAGCTGTAGTGTGGGGCCTGAACCCGGAAGTAAGGGGGGGGGAACCAAAAATAAAAATAAAAAAATAAAAAAAGTCCTGGAGGGTGTGCTGGGGTGGAGGCGAGGCAGATTTTCCCAGCTCAAAGCCAGGCAGGTGCAAGGTGGAAGGCTGGAGGGTTGCGGGCGAGCGGGCGGCATGGCCAAAAGCAGGCTTCTCCAAAGCGGGCGGCGGCGGCTTCCTTGCGAGGCGAGCGCCTGGGCAAAGACGCCTCCAGAGGTAGAGCGGCCCGTCCATCTCCCTGCTGAAGCCGGCAAAGGGCGAAGGGTTTCACTTGGCGGCAACTTGGGAGCCTGCCGGCGAGGAGGACTCCTCCTGGAACCAGTGCAAGACTGGGGCGAGGCTGGGGCAGGGCTGTGCTCGGGATCGGGAAGGCCCCTGCAGGCTCCGTCCCTGGACGGCGGAGGAGGCAACGGAAGCCCCGCCATGTGGCGGCGGCGGCGGCTGCTGCTCGTGGCGCTGTGCGGCACGACGCGTCCCTCCCTGGTTTTGCAACCTGCCCGTGCTGCCTACCTGCTGTGTGCTGACCCTTCCCTTTTATTAACAGAAAAAAAAATAAAAGTAAAAATTTAAAAAGCCAACGCTGACCAGGTCCCAGGGGCGGTCGGCGCTGAAAGAAAAAACAAAACAAAAGCCCCGCGCTACAGCTGTGAGAAAACAAAATAAAATAAAAAAATTAAAAATTTAAAAAGGAGTGCTGACTGGGCCCCAAGGGTGGCCTGGTTGACTCAGCACCCCAAAATAAAGGATTTTTAAAAAAACAAAAAACAGCGTCAACCGGGCCCCAGGGGCGCGCGCAGTGGGCACTGGGGAACAAAGGGGGGAATTAATAACAAATTAACGAACCAATGAAATGAATTTTTTTGAAAAAATCGTTAAAAACAAAACAAAACAAAGCCTTAAACAAAACAAAACAAATTGCCATTTTTTTTTCGGTTCATGCCCATCTCTAGTACTGACTAATTTGAAACAAGACTGACTAGTCTGATACAGCATGAAAACGGTACGTTATCTCCTTTCCAGCAAGGCATTTAGTTAGGTGCCTTACACTGTCGTTTTTTAGAAGAGGGCCGGATGATGATACTGTAGTTGAATGGAGCGCGAGCTGAGCAGCCATCTTCCATGCAGGTGGATGAGAGGCTCAGCCCTTTTCCAAGACGGATTCTCAACTGGGGGGCTCCTTGTCCTCTTTACAAATAAACTGCAGGAGGGAGGCTAATGTTCTCACATCTGGTGGGTTTGATTTTCTTTCTTTCTTTCTTTCTTTCTTTCTTTCTTTCTTTCTTTCTTTCTTTCTTTCTTTCTTTCTTTCTTTCTTTCTTCCCTACATCACCCTTTTTGTATACAAAGGAGCTCACGGCCACCCTGCGAAAAGGAGCAAGGCCACGGAGGAGCTGAACTTACCTGTCTGCAGCACAATCGCTCTTGCTGGCCCTTTGCCGGCCCGCCTGGTCTGGATGATCTCCGTGCCACAGAAGAGGACGTGGCGCCGGTAATCCTCCGAGCTGTGTCTCTTCCAGGGTGTGGCCTGGTCGGCGTGGGGCAAGGCAGTCTTGGTCACTGGGACACTTTCACCTGCAAAGGTCATAGAGGTCACGGCTGGCCCAGGGCAACTCAGCCTCATCGGTCACCAAGGACAACCCCTCTCATCAACCGCCTGGTCCTTTCTAGAGCAGAGCAGGATTGGACCCTGCCATTTGGCCGAACTTTTTTGTGTCAGAGGCAGCGAAGGACGCAGCGGGCCAGGGGAAAGGAGGGCCAGGCCTGGGGGTGGGGTGGGGGCATGGGACAAAATGTTGGATAAATCAACCCATCATGCTTGATTTCACTGCAGATGGGAGGGTGATGCAGGTCACAACCTAGCTTGGTCTATTTGCATGATAAACTCTTTTTCTTTTACATTCTTTAACAAAACAAGCTTCTCGTGTGTGTGTGTGTGTGTGTGTGTGTGTGTGTGTGTGTGTGTGTGTGTGTGTGTGTGTGTGTGTGTGTGTGTGTGTGTGTGTGTGTTTATAATTTAAAGGGCTAGTGCTTGCTGGAGGGTAGAGAAGTGGGACCTTCTAGTTGATCAACTTGTAAGCTAAACCACACTTCTGTTGCATATTAAGAGGAAATTCAAACGAATTTCCCAAGCTCTGCCAACACAAAAGCCCCCCCCCCGTACCTGTCAGCATCCCCTCATTGACCACGCAGCTGCCTTCCAGCAGGATGGCATCGCAAGGCAGAGAAAACTTCTGCCCTTCCAGGAGAAGGACGTCCCCAGGGACTAAGTGGCAGGACTCCATCTTCTGGGCACCTACACAAAAGGAGGAAAGAAGTGGGGTGGAACCACTTAGAAATGGACCCTGGGGTGCTTTTTGGCTGCCTCCAGCTTGACTGCTCCTGGAAAGACCCTCTTCCACAGACAGTTGCTCTCAAAAAGCAGAGTTGAGAGTGCTTGAGAAGACCCGCTTTGATCGGCATTTCCCCATACATGTGGCAGTGACCCTCCAGGAAGGGGGTGGCCGGGTGGCCCCAGATACAGAGGGCTGCCCCAGATACAGAGGGCTTCAAACCATCACTGCTGCATGCAGCAGCGCCGTACTGATACGTGCCGTGATGGGAGAGCAAATCCAGCCCCAGGGTGCTGCTTACATACCCCTCCATAGTGCTTAAAGCAGTCGCAATCACACGAGCAGAGTCTTCACTGAGGTGCTGCAGTTTAGCCTCCGCGCCATGAGGCTCGTAAAGGGAAGAGGCCGGAGAGGAGAGCAAACTGAGACCACCACCACCCACCCCCGGTCAGGGTCCGACGACATACCCTCCTGTTTCGTCCAGGCAGTGACCTCGACCTTGTTGTGCTCCTCCACCAGGTTGTGCAGTTTGACAGATTGCTGAGGGAAAGAGGAGGCAATTCTCTGACCCTCCAGAGAATTTCAGAGCCCAGCAGCCCTGATCACCTGGCAAGCCTAATGAAACATTGCTCGCTCTCTCTCTCTCTCTCTCTGTCACACACACACACACACACACACAGACACACACAGACACACACACACACACAATGTAACACAGGGAAATGACATTTAATCGGCTTAAAGGGTGGTACCTGTAGCAGGCAAGAGGAATTCATCACCATTCATTTTGAACACCAAAGACAGGAGATTAGGCTGCACACACACACACACACACACACACACACACACACACACACACACACACACACACACACACACACACACTCACACACACACACACTTAAGTTATGTAACACAGGGAAGTGACATTTAATAGGCTTGGTAGGGTGGTAGCAGGCAGGCGGAATTCAGCACCATTCATTTTGTGGCCACCAAACCAAAGACAGGAGATTGGACTGCGCACACACACGCGCACGTGCACACATTCTTGGCTATCGAAAAGGGGCAAGAGGGTCCCGTCCCAGAGACACGGGGGAAGATGCCCCAGCCAGGTGTTTGTTGGGGAAAGTGTGGCTGAGCCTCCTTGCTCCTTCCCAACAAGGGATGTGACTAGGAATGTGACTTTCCAGAGAAATGTGATCAGCAACGTACAGTGACCCGCAATAACAGCAGCAGCAGCAGTGGCAGCGGGTGGCGAAATGCTGATTCCAACCCCTAGGGCTTCTAACCCACACCGGTCCCTCCTCCTCCTCCTCCTCCTCCTGCTGAAGCCCTGAGACCGAGCCCCTTGCCCCCACGGGTCCACTCGGAGGCCCCAGTACCCTGCCCCACCTCCAGCGTGGTGGGGCGCCCCTTAGGATGAGTCCTTGAAGCCCCAGCCTTCCTTTGCATGTCGTGCACCTGCTCCTCATGAGGAAGACTGGCAGGCTGTGCTGGTGTTCATCTCTGGTGCTGGACCAGGGGGTGGGGGTGGGGGTGGGGGTGGGGTGGGGTCTGGCCGGCCTGCCTGCCTGCCGGCCGGCCTCAAAAGCCCTTATGGTGAAGCCTGGATTGCTTAAGCAAGAGGTAGCCCTGGGTCCCGGGTGGGTGGGTGGTGGATGGGGGCTGAAAGTGGCGGTTGCTGACCAAGGCATCGGAGTCGGAGGCTATTCTATCGCCCAAGATGTACCCTATGTGTAACGTTCAGCCTAGCCGAGTCCATTCAGAGGGACAACGTTCAGGATCTTGGGAAGATGTCTTTTCTGAACTGGGGAGTGGGGGGTAGGGGGTCCACGTGAAGATGGGACTCGGAGCTCTCTGCATGCAAGGCGGACGCTCTGCTGCTGATCTCCTGCGAGGAACTTTCCCCTCCTCGTCTTAGATTTCTTGCTGCTTCCTGGATGCCCGGCCATTTTCGAGGAAAGCAGCAGCCACAGAAGATATGGCAGGCAGGCACCTGCGCCATTCTCCTGCCAAGGGCCAGGAACGGTCTGCACGGATCCTGACCTACTGACTCTCTCTCTGCCTGCTGTGTGCCCTAAAATGACCCCGCTGGCTCTCTCCGGAGCCCAACTGGTTAGGCTGGCTGCAAAGACACCCTAGAGGCCTAAAGTGCTGGCCTGTTTCCCCGAAAATAAGACATCCCCTGAAAATAAGACCTACTTACAGTTTTGCCCCACACTGAAATATAAGGCATCCCCCAAAAATAAGGCCTCCCCCCAATAATAAGATAACAATAAATGTGTACCGTATTTCTCTTCATGGAAAAATAAGACATCCCCTGTAAATAAGACCTAGTGCATCTTTGGGAGCAAAAATTAATATAAGACACTGTCTTATTTTCGGGGAAACACGGGCATCCCTCCCAGCCCTCATTGGGCAGATCCTGTCCCCTCCCCGATCACACTCAACAAAGGGTGCCAAGAGCATGTGCTGGTGGTGCACTGGGAAGTAGCGCTGGCTGGTACCACCTTCCAAGGCTCTCCAGAGGTGGAGGAGGAGGAGGAGCTGGCGGAAGAACCAGAGGGCCATGACCAAGTGTTTCCAGCCCACCTACCCCCACCCCGGAGAAAGCAGCTCTCCTCAGGCATCACCGGAGAAGGCCCTTTACACATGCCCAGGAACCCTCTAGGGATATGTCTGAAGATTTTCAGTCGTCCAGGTGAGTTTATCTGGAGTTTAAGTCATGGCTACTGGACTTCCTTTTCTTGAGAGATAGAAACTTTTTGCTGCTCGTCCAAACAGCTTCGTCAGTCTGAATACAGCTAGTGGGAGTCCTCCATCTTATAGTCCGCTTTGACCTCTTGTCACCCTGCTCTGAAATAGGCTCATAAGATGGACAATGGCCTGAATAGTCTCGTTAGGTAGACAATAGTATCCATAGACCATTAGACGAACAATGGCCTAAGGCACTGATGGCGAACCTTTTAGTGACCGAGTGCCCAAGTTGCAATTCAAAACTCACTAATTTTTTGCAAAGTGCCAATACAGTATTTTAACCTGAACACAGGTGGCTGTGAAGGGACGGTGTCAGGTGCCCACAGAATGGGCTCCAGGTGCCACCTTTGGCACCCATGCCATAGGTTCGCCAACACTGGCCTAAGGTGTATGAAAGTCCCTTAAAGTATGGGTAACAATTTGGTGGTGAAGGCTTTTTGATCTCTCTGGGTCTTGTTGAAAGCACAGCCTGATAAGTAGCAGATAGACTATGCCTGAGCCCCCCACTTCTGTTGAGAGAGGGGTTTTCATTAATGCTCACATGAATGGCTTCCCTGACTCCTCTCTCAAACCACCTCTCTAATCTAATATGTCTTGTACATCCTCATCTTTGAATGAGTGCCCTTTCTCCTTCAGGTGGAGGTGTGCTGCTGATTCTGGTCCTCAGCTGTTGCCCCTCCTATGTTGGGCCATCCTTCTGTTTAATGGCTGTTTAACCCTCTAGGGAGGAAGGGAAGAGCAATGTGGGAGGCAGAGCCCTGGGGGGGACATGTAGAAAAGCTGTTGGATCCCATCCTATTTAAAGGCAAGAAGAAAGGGATTTGGAGCCCAGGTTGGCCCCCGTTCTTGGGCATCTCAGGGGAGGGGCCTGCTAAGACCCCATCCTGCAGGGAGACTCACCTGTCGCAGGTCATAGACAGTGACGGCAATGGTGATGAAGGTCAGGATCAAGATGGCGCTGGCGTACTCGTAGTACCCCTGGGACAGCCAGAGGGTCAAGGTGAAGCCTTGGAAGAGGTAAAAGGGGTTCAGGACCTGCCAAGGGAGCACAGGACCAGACGACAGCATCAGTTCAACTCACCAGGCTGCTTCTGGAGCGCTGCTCTTCTTTGGGCCACACCCGGCTCCTCCAAGGATGGCTGCCATGGGGCACTGCCCCTCTCCTGGCTCCTCCTTGCCCTTCTGGCTGGCTGGGGCTCCCCAGCTCAGAAGCAGGAACCCTTCCCCAGAAAGGGAGCCACTTCTGCAGGCCAAGCCTTCATACCACCCTGGCTCTCAGGCCAGTCCTCTCCCTGGGCTCCTCCAGCCGTGTCTATAAAGACCCAAGTCCTTGAAGAAGCCCTTTCGCTGCTCTTGCAAAGCTGCCCCAAACAGAGGAGGCTGCCAGAAGTTCTAAAAAGGCCTTGGGTGTGTGTGCGTGTGTAAAGCAGGGCATTTCCAAAAAGCCACTCAGTTACCTCTTTGAAAAGCAGATTCCAGACAGGGCGGATTTCTATTTCAATGGTGTTTGGCCCACAGACCAGCTTCCTACAAAAGAAGAGACACAAATGGGTGAACAGAACAGGTGGGTCACCTGAAACGTGGAGCTCTTTGGGTGGTCATCTGCACACGTGCGGCACATCTTTGCACACCCCATAAGCTCTGGGCAGACCTGAGGTCGTTCACCCAGGTGTGAAAGGAACCCATGCATGTGATTTCGCAGAGACCATGAAGAAGCATAGTTCGTGTCTCTAACCAGGGGCAGAGGCTGAGCTGGGGAAGGCCAGGTGGAGGAACAGAGATCACCTGTTGCCTTCTAGATAGATGGTCCCAGCAGCCTGTTGAGGGTTACATTGCTAAGCCTTTGGAGTGGGGTATATAGGCATATCCCAGAGAGAATCCCCTCCCCAACCCAGTCTTTAAGGTGTCATCATGACATTTCAGTCTCTTGTATTTTGTTGTTTCGATTTGCCTGATACACAGTTAAGTGTGACCACGTTGTTACCAAATGAAATCATAAAAGTGGACCAGCAGAAGGTCAGTCCTGCTCTCCTTCATTCTCACTTAATAAGGACTTAGGCTCTGGCCTTTTTCCTTGGAAAATCTCTAAGGGGGGACCCTCCTTTCCAGCGTCTCCAGCCTCCAGGGATGATCACATGGCTGGCAAGCTCCATGCCTGGTTATACGGGAAGCTTCACTTTAATAGCCACCTATTCCAGCCAAGAGGCCCTTTCATCTGCCAGGGAATTCCTCCACCCTCGCTTTCAAAAGTAAAAGCCCTGCATCTCCACCCAAAATACCCATCACGGCCAGGGATGGATAGACAAGTGCATTTCCTCTTGCACTGCATGATTGCTGGGGAAACAGGATTCATTCAGTCACGGCCAGGAATCAGAGTTGGGGAAACAGAACAAAGATCTTGGGAGCCAACATCACTTTGGAGAACAGCATCAAGAACCCTGCATGAATTGGTTTCTGGAGACGGACTCGAACTGGGGATCCCGTAATCTCACCCATTTCCAGAACACCAGCTAAGGGAGGGAAGGTTTTCAAAGGCAGGAACCCACCGAGGGCCCAGCTGTGCCTGCCCATGACTCTGGAACGAAGGCACTGACCAGTGGGCACTACTGCTCGTCTCCCCAAGGGCCCCCTACCTGACCTCCTTCTCTTTCCTCGTCAGCCCATCTCCAAATTTTTGGTGAATGTCATGACAGGTGTTGCTGTCCTCCAGCGACCTACAAAGGGGGGGGAGCAGACAGAGAATAAGCAAAACAAGACACACACACCCCCTCCCGGGCAGGATGGGGTGGTGGGGTGGGGTGGTTTAGGGCTTGGATCCTTCACATCCTCCCGGTCACAAGAGAGATACTCACCCGACTCGGACAAACTCTTGGCCCAGAACGTCCCAGACGTAGCGGATTTTTTGGACCTGGATGTACCTCACCTGCGGGTGCAACCCAACACAAAGCCATGAGGAACAACCGGGAGCTTCTTGGGAAGGTCCACCCAACCCCTCCCTCCCCACGGCCCCAGTCTGGGCAAGTTTTGGGGAAGGCCTGGTTGGGTGGATCCGGGTGCCTCCTCTTTGCAGAGGGGTCTGGCAGTTGGTTTGAGGAGGACTTTGGGCATTTCCAGAGGTCAGGATCCGGTCCTGTCTCCTCCCTTTGGGAGAAGAGGAGAAAGAGCTTGTGGGGGGTGGGGGCTCTCCTGCGTCCTTCCCTCCCTTACTTTCCAGTCTGGTTTCCGGACGGCTCTGCGGATGATACATCCATTGTCTGTGCGGAAGTCCTGGTCCAGTTGTTCTTCCTCCAAGACCTTCGAGAGGTCGAGCAAGACCACCTTCTTCCTGATGCATCCCCGAAACTCGTCCTAGGGAAGGGCGACACACAGATACCTTGGATGGCACTCCACAGGGCAGAGCATCCCTGCTTGGGGGCGGAGGGGGGAGGCATCTGGTGCACCAGTGCAGAGGGGAACCTACGGTCGTTCTCAGCAGGACGGTGTCGGCGTCCTCCAGGTGGCAGGGCCGGCACGTTGCCCAGACGCCCCACTCGGGCTTCCAGTAGAAGACCAGCCAGAGGGCTCCGCAGGAGAGGACGTAGCCGGCAACGCACAGGGCCTCCCGCAAGCCCTGGGCCTTGTAGCCAAAGACCTCCTGTGGAGAAGAAAATGGGTGTCAGATGGCCCGTCCTCTGGGGGATCCAGTTAACAGAGGTGGCCCGCCAGAGGGGTGCTTGGCCACTGAGCCGCCTGGCCTTTCTTGCCTGACTGGCTGGTAGCAGAGGGGGGGCCATGGTTTGGGCCAGAGCCATGCCCCGTGGGTCCCCAAGGGTGGGGGTGGGGGTCTCCTGAGCCCCCCTGCCCTCCCCACCCCCGGACGGGGCAGCTTCCCTGGAGCGTCAGCCTGCTCCGCTAAAAGCCTGGCCAGAGAGCAACCCTCTTCCAAGCTGCCCTCTCGGCAGAAATATCGTCACAAGCACGACGTCTCCTTGCACACCGGCCACCTGCCCCTGCGGCCATGGAGGCTCCAGCGGAAGGCAAGAAAGACCGTGATGGGTGGGAGGGGGGGCGAGTTAGCTCTACCCTAAAAGGTCCACTCTCACAACAAGGAAGCAAAAATAGACCAGAAGAGAAGAAACCCCAAACTGCTCCTCCCGCCCAGTGGGAAACCATGTCCCTTCCTCTCCCTTGTCGAATGACACCTCAGCCAGAGAAGGGCTCAGGCGTGGGGCATCATCGCACGTGGGACATGTAGCACCTTTTAAGAAACCCTTCTTCTGCTCACATGGAAGTCTTCTTTTTCTTGTGACATAAATTGTGTCAAGGAACCCAGCAGTCCTGGGCACCACCCAGCCCAGCAGCCTCTCGGGGGGGCTTCGACTCTTCCTCCTTTGCTCCCTGTTCTCTGAAGGATACGGTCCAGTCTCCCCCCCCCCCCAATTTCATGCCGATCAAGAGAGCAAGTGGCGAAGCCTTTGCTTTCTGTTCATTCGCAGAACGAGAGGCTCTCACTTCTCTTGGTGATTTCCAGTGAGGAAGGAGCCACTTTTGCTGCTCTCTTCCCCTGAAGCCCCCCCCGGGGGGTTGCTCCGTCTCTCCCCCCACTCCAGAAGCCCTGCTTGTGTTGGCTTGGTCAACACCAGTTGCATAATCACACAAGCCCTGCTTTTTTTGTGGCTGAAGGTGAGGAGGTCCTCTGGGGCAACTGGAGAGCTCAGGCCACGGATGCTCACCAGCACCGCCCTAAGCAGTGTGCCAGGGAACAGGAGCCTGAGCTACGGAGGTCTTTTGGCTCTTCTTGTGCACCTGTGCACCCTCTTGACCCTCCCTGGGGGAAAAACCTTCCGGGGGGGGAGCTGTGTTAGGAGGAACTCTGCCAAACGGGGTCGCCCTACAAAGGCTGACTCAGGACCAGATTCCCACGGAATTTAATGGGACACAATTTCCAAGTGAGAAGAGGCCAGCTGCATGCAACGAGGAGTGCTGCATTCCAGTTCTCCAGGCCTGCCTAGATTCGTTTAAGTATTATGCAAAGTAGGTGATGCTATGCTTGGCTCATCAGGCAGACTCTTCAGCTTGTTTGTGGCCTTGCTTCTCTGCCACCCCTCTATTTAGCACCTTGGCTTCCTCTCTTGTCGCAAGGGCTGATCTGAGTGAGGCAGCCCTGCTGAGTGAGGCAGCCGTGGTTGGAATGGTGGCTTTAGAGCAGGAGGACCTGCCCCCCACCCATTCCCTCCTTGATCCCTTCAGTAACCACCCCTCCCCCACCCCCAGCCAAATCTGTCTCCCAGATTGCTTTGTGGATAAAACAGGGAGAAAGTGATGAGTCACAATGGAAATAAAAAATATATAGAATTATAGAATTGAGCACTAACCTTTAACCCCCCCCCCCTTAAAAGCCAGCCAGGGATACAGCTCAGGGAGCCCAGTTCCCCCCCTCTCTTTTTCCCCTCCCTCCTCCTTGTCCCACGAGCACATGGCAAGACCAGTTCAAACTGCTTGGTTCCCCTGAATGGATTTTGCCAGAGGGAATCTTCTCCTTCCTTCACAGAGCTCAGGATTGGGGACTTCCCTCAGCATCAAAGTCTAACTCCGCTGCCTCTGCAAAGCCACGACCCCCAGACCCAGACTCCTGGCCCCAAGGCCCCCCTGCCCCCCCTTCGATTTCTTTCTCCCTCTCTCTCCCTTTCCTTCTTTCTCTCCTTTTTCCTTTGCCTCACCCAGCCTTTTCTCTATCCCTCTCCACCCTGCCTCCACAAACCCTGGATGCTTGGGACTGTGTTAGGACTGTGTTTCTACACTTCTCTGCTTTCTGGACCTGAGCCATCTTTGGGCAGAAAGGGGCAATAGCATGGCTGAAGGAGAGAATCTCCCAGCAGGACTCCATTTCTTCCAAGCGCACATCCACCCTACAGATGTACCAAAGATAACATCACAGCTTGAGGCATTCCATTGTTTCATTTCCACATCCATTCAAGGCACCTGACTGTTCGGTCTCTCCATCTACCTGTTAATTGTTCTCTGATTACCCAGGCATTTGGACAATACTGGCTTCTCCCCTTTCATTGCCAATCCCTTGGACACACATTAAAGGATTAGTTTTTTGCCTAATCGCACCCCAACAGGGGGCCTGGGCCATGGACTGTGGAACGCCCAGGACCTCCCCCCAAGAGACTCATGGACTCACTTCATTGGTGGTCCCCAGAACACCACCCCTGACCCGGCCCAGAGGAGGCGCCACTTTGGGAAGCGGGAAAGGGAGGAAATAAAGATTGGGGGTTTCCTCTTTCGGGTTGCTGAACGCCTCACTTCTGCCTTGAGTGATCCGTTCGCCTTACCATCTTTATTAGGCCTAATAAACTGGTAATATTGCCTGGATCTCTCTGTGTTGGATTTTTTTTTTATTGGGTCTTGTGAAATCCAACAGCTTGCAGCAGGATTAGCTTGCTGTGGTCTCAACAGAAGGACCGCATAAAGCAGCCCTTGAGACAAACTTGGGTTCTCAGAAATTATTGGATGACAGCGCCCAGAAATTCTGGCTAACACAGCTGGTGGCAAAGGCTTCTGGGAGTTGAGGTCCAAGAACCTCTGAGGCTCCAAGGCTGGAGGTCTCCCAGTGAGGAGAGGGGAGGAGGAAGCAAGACAACTGGTGGGCGCTTAGCCTGCATACTGGAGTTCGAGCTGTAGTTGATGGCACTGAGCGTCACCCATCCTCCCCTCACTTGAGATCAGGGCATTTCACTTCTCCCCTTTATAGATGCTTTCCCGATTCATGACTAGACAGGCAACTGTTCCAGCAACTCTCCCCAGGACGTTTGGAGACACATCAAAGCTGCCAGGCTTCCGCTCAGTGGGAGGCCAAGTGGCTTTCCATTGGTGAAGGTAAACCGATGCCTGAGCTGTCTCGAAGCAACTGCCGTATTCATCCACCCCCCGAACCACAGCTGTTCATGCTGATTGGGGGCACCCAGAGGAGGTGACCCGAGAGCCACCTCTGTTTCCCAGGAGGTCTACATCGATTGGTTTCCAATGCACCTTCCTCCACTGGCTGGGATCAGTGTTCAGTGGAAGTAGCTCCTCAAGGGACCGGTCACACGGCCAAGCAAAGCAAAGGCAGGATGATAGTGGCAAAGAGGCCACTATCCTCCCTTCTCTGGAACAACTCTTCACAAGA
Organism: Phrynocephalus forsythii; assembly: GCA_029282475.1. NCBI lineage: Eukaryota > Metazoa > Chordata > Lepidosauria > Squamata > Agamidae > Phrynocephalus > Phrynocephalus forsythii. The sequence goes on along the minus strand of JAPFRF010000008.1, from coordinate 14,591,951 downwards.
ACTGAGAAGGTCATCATCTGAAGATTAACAGCTAGGGATGGGCAGGAAATGAAAAACGAAATGCAGTTTTGTCATAAGAACATAAGAACATAAGAAGAGCCATGCTGGATCAGGCCAAAGGCCCATCTAGTCCAGCTTCCTGTATCTCACAGCGGCCCCACCAGATGCGTTTGGGAGCGCATGAGACTAGATATCTGTCTCCTGATACCACTCCCCTGCATCTGGCCCTTGAAGTACCCTGGTTTAAAGCCTAGAGATTACACATCTCCATCATGGTTTGTAACCCGTGATGGACTTTTCCTCTAGGAATCTGTCCAATCCCCTTTTGAAGGCATCCAGGCCAGATGCCATCACCACATCCTGTGGCAGGGAGTTCCATAGACTTACAACACGCTGGGTGAAAAAATATTTTCTTTTGTCAGTTCTTACTCTCCCAGCACTCAATTTGAGTGTATGTCCCCTAGTTCTGGTATTTTGAGAGAGGGAGAAGAGCTTCCCTCTATCCACTTTACTCATACCCTGCATTATTTTGTATGTCTCAATCATATCCCCCTCAAGCGCCTTTTTCCAGACTAAAGAGGCCCAATTGTTTTAGCCTTTCTTCATAAGGGAGGTGCCCCAGCCCAGTAATCCTTTTAGTCGCTCTCTTCTGCACCTTTTCCAGTTCCACTATGTCTTTCTTGAGATGCGGTGACCAGAATTGTACACAATACTCCAGGTGGGGCCTTACTATTGTTTTGTATAACGGCATTATAATGTTGGCTGTTTTATTTTCAATCCCCTTTTGATAATCCCTAGCATGGAATTGGCCTTCTTCACTGCTGCCACACATTGGGGAGACACCTTCATGGAGCTGTCCACCAACACACCAAGATCTCTTTCCTGATCCGTCACGGATAACTCAGAGCCCATGAGTTGATAGATGAAGTTTGGATTTTTTGCCCCAATATGCATTACATTTGGTTACATTAAAACGCATTTGCCATTTCTCAGCCCACTCCCCCAGTTTGGAGAGATCCTTCTGGAGCTCTTCACAATCTTCTCTGGTTTTTACCACATGGAAAAGTTTTGTGTCATCTGCAAACTTGGCCACCACACTGTTTATCCCTGTCTCCAGGTCATTTATGAACAGATTGAAAAGCACCGGTCCCAGGACCGAGCCCTGGGGCACACCGCTTTTCACTTCTCTCCATTGTGAAAATTTCCCATTGACACCTACTCTTTGTTTCCGGGATCTCAACCAGTTCTCAATCCATAAGAGGACCTGCCCTCTTATCCCCTGACTATGCAATTTTCTCAGCAGCCTTTGGTGAGGGACTGTGTCAAAAGCCTTTGAAAATCCAGATAGACTATATCCACCGGTTCACCCAAATCCACGTGCCTGTTGACCTTTTCAAAAATTCTAAAAGGTTTGTAAGGCAAGATTTACCCTTACAGAAGCCATGCTGATTTTCTCTCAGCAAGGTTTGTTCTTTTATGTGTTTTAAGATTTTCTCTTGGATGAGGCCTTCCACCATCTTCCCTGGGACAGATGTAAGGCTAACTGGCCTGTAGTTTCCTGGGTCCCCCTCCTTCCTTTTTTAAAAATTGGTGTGACATCCGCTATCCTCCAGTCCTCCGGCACTGTGGCCGTTTGAAGAGACAAGTTGCATATAACCGTTAAGAGATCTGCAATTTCATTTCTCAGTTCCCTAATAACCCTTGGGTGGATGCCATCTGGGCCCGGTGACTTGTTAATCCTCAATTTATCAATTAGTCCTAAAACCTCCTCTCTTTTAACCTGTATTTGATTTAATTCTTTAGTCAAGAGGGGCGGCTCAGGCAGCGGAATCCGCTCAAGGTCCTCTGTCGTGAAGACAGACGCAAAGAACTCGTTCAATTTCTCTGCAATGTCCAAGTCCTCCTTAACCTCCCCTTTTCCTCCCTCACCATCCAGAGGCCCAATTGGTTCTCTGGCAGGTTTTCTACTTCTAACATATTTAAAGAAGCTTTTATTATTACCCTTTATATTGCTAGCCATGCGTTCCTCAAAGTCTTTCTTTGCCTCCCTTATCATCTTTTTACATTTCTTTTGCCAGAGTCTGTGTTCCTTTTTATTTTCCTCATTTGGGGAGGATTTCCATTTACAGAAGGACCACTCCTTGTGCTTTAGAGCCTCTCTAACTCCACTCGTTAACCATGCCGGTGTCCTCTTGGACTGAAATGAGCTCTTCTTTCTTTGTGGTATGCACTTGTGCTGGGCCTCTATTATTGTTGTTTTAAACAGGCTCCATGCACTCTGAAGAGATTGGATTCTTCTAACCCTCCCCTTCAGTTTCTCTCTAACTAGTTTCCTCATCTGAGGGAAGTTTGCCCTTCGAAAATCAAGGGTTTTTATGTCTGATTTGGTTGACCCTCTTCCTCCGACATGCATGGCAAAGGTAATTGCAGCATGGTCACTGTTCCCCAGAGGCTCAGTGACATTCACATCCCTGACGAGGTCCTGAGTATCACACAATATTAGATCTAGAGTTGCCTGTTCTCGGGTGGGCTCCATGACAAGTTGCTCTAAGGCACAGTCATTCAGCAAGTCGAGAAACCCAGTTTCTCTTTCTTGCCCGGAGCTCGCATTGGCCCAGTCAATGTGGGGATAATTAAAGTCCCCCATGATTACTATCCTATCCCTCTTAGCCACCTCCATGATTTCTCTCCTCATTTCAAGGTCCCCCTCAAGTTTTTGATCTGGTGGACGATAGAATACTCCAACTATCACATCACTCTTTGGACCTGGTAGTTTAACCCACAGTGATTCTATGGCGGAGTCAGACCCTCTGTCAATCTCCATTCTGCTGGATTTTATGCCTTCTTTGACATAGATGGCCACTCCTCCTCCAACCCGCCCCTCTATCCCTTCTATAGAGTTTATAGCCTGGGATTGCTGTGTCCCACTGGTTCTCCACATTCCACCAGGTTTCTGTTATGGCTATTATATCAATGTTATCCCTAGCTGCCAGATGTTCAAGTTCTCCCATCTTTGCTCGGAGGCTTCGAGCATTGGCGTAGAAGCACTTGTACAGTGGGTCCCGCAACAGCTGCTGCCTTTTTCTTCTCCCCCCACAGCTTTTATTTTCAGTAGACGAACTGTCACATTCCGCTATTCTGCCAGTGTTAATACTTGCTATGTCTTCTCTATGTGATTCTCTACCCTCTCCAACCTCATTCCCCAAGGATGAGGTGTTCCGAACTGGATGCCACACAGCTCCTGTCGGCTTTCCCCCAGTTATCAGTTTAAAAGCTGCTCTGCTGCCTTTTTGAGGTTGAGTGCCAGCAATCTGGTCCCATCATGATTCAAGTGCAACCCATCCCTCCTGAAGAGGTTTGGCTTGTCCCAAAATGTTCTCCAGTTCCTGACAAATCTAAAGCCCTCCTCTCGACAACATCGCCTCATCCACGCATTGAGGCTTCTGAGTTCTGCCTGCCTGGCGGGACCTGCACGAGGAACAGGTAGCACTTCTGAAAATGCTACCTTGGAAGCCCGGGACTTCAATCTTCTACCTAGCAACCTGAATTTGGCTTCCAAGACTGACCGCTTGGCCTTCCCGACATCATTGGTACCGACGTGTACCATGACCACTGGCTCCTTCCCAGTTCTCTCTAACAAGCTATCTATATTTCTGGTGATGTCTGCAACCTTTGCACCCGGCAGGCAAGTGACCATCCGGTTATCATGCTCCTCACAAATCCATCCCTCCGTATTTCTAATGATAGAATCCCCTAGCACAATGAGCTTCTCTCTTGCAGCCTGCTCATCAACATGTACCTGATCTTGTATCTCATCAATAGTGATGAGGGAGAGATCCTCCGGCGGAACCACTTCTTCCTCTATGTGTGCCTCATGAGGTGTGCTGAGGGAAAGAGCTTCAAATTGATTGTGCAAGATGAGACTCTCTGAGCGATGCCTTGGCCTTCTACTCCTTTGAGTCACATTCCTCCACCCATCCACCTCCTGAGTTGGGGGAGTGACTTCCTCCTCTGAAGTGTGCCCTGTCTCTTCTTGGACCTGGATAGTCTCTTCCGCTCTGTCCAGGAACCGCTCAAGCTCCTTAATATGTTGCTGGTCCACTATGCGAGCCTCTAGCTGCTGGACCTTCTCTTCCAATAGCGCTACCAGCTTGCACTTGCAGCAGATGTAGTTCTGCACACGCTCTGTCAAGATAACAAACATGGCACAAGTACTGCAGGTAACTACAGCTGCTCCCTGCAACTCCATTTTAACGATTTCAATAAAATGTATTCAAGGTCTCAAAAATGTAAACTTGCACTTTTTTTTTAATCTAGTAAGACTCTTTACTTCTTTTATTGTTTAGTCAAAATCTAATAGTGTAGGGGCCGCTAAAGCACCTCTACTCCAACTGCAAGCACGTCAGGAAGTGTAGGACCTCCTGAGGAGTTGCTTGGCTTGGGAACTCAATTAAACCCAGAATTTTTTTTTATTTTTTTTTTTTTTGCATTGCATCGCGCGTGCTGCTGCTGGTAGCAGCTAATTAAAGCTAAAACTCCGCCCCTTGCTCCTGCAAAAAGAAGAAGTTAGCTCTGCCCTTTGTTCGTGTGCTCCTCTGACCAGCTCCTTCCTCTCTGCTGCTCTGCCAGAAGAGGACTGAGAGATTGCTGGTAGCAGTTATTTAAAGCTAAAACTCCGCCCTTGCTCCTGCAAAAAGAAGAAGTTAGCTCTGCCCTTTGTTCGTGTGCTCCTCTCACCAGCTCCTTCCTCTCTGCTGCTCTGCCAGAAGAGGACTGAGAGACTGCTGGTAGCAGCTATTTAAAGGTAAAACTCCGCCCTTGCTCCTGCAAAAAGAAGAAGTTAGCTCTGCCCTTTGTTCGTGTGCTCCTCTCACCAGCTCCTTCCTCTCTGCTGCTCTGCCAGAAGAGGACTGAGAGACTGCTGGTAGCAGCTATTTAAAGGTAAAACTCCGCCCTTGCTCCTGCAAAAAGAAGAAGTTAGCTCTGCCCTGTCATAAGAACATAAGAACATAAGAAGAGCCATGCTGGATCAGGCCAAAGGCCCATCTAGTCCAGCTTCCTGTATCTCACAGCGGCCCCACCAGATGCGTTTGGGAGCGCATGAGACTAGATATCTGTCTCCTGATACCACTCCCCTGCATCTGGCCCTTGAAGTACCCTGGTTTAAAGCCTAGAGATTACACATCTCCATCATGGTTTGTAACCCGTGATGGACTTTTCCTATAGGAATCTGTCCAATCCCCTTTTGAAGGCATCCAGGCCAGATGCCATCACCACATCCTGTGGCAGGGAGTTCCATAGACTTACAACGCGCTGGGTGAAAAATATTTTCTTTTGTCAGTTCTTACTCTCCCAGCCCTCAATTTGAGTGTATGTCCCCTAGTTCTGGTATTTTGGGAGAGGGAGAAGAGCTTCCCTCTATCCACTTTACTCATACCCTGCATTATTTTGTATGTCTCAATCATATCCCCCTCAAGCGCCTTTTTTTCCAGACTGAAGAGGCCCAATTGTTTTAGCCTTTCTTCATAAGGGAGGTGCCCCAGCCCAGTAATCATTTTAGTCGCTCTCTTCTGCACCTTTTCCAGTTCCACTATGTCTTTCTTGAGATGCGGTGACCAGAATTGTACACAATACTCCAGGTGCGGCCTTACTATTGTTTTGTATAACGGCATTATAATGTTGGCTGTTTTATTTTCAATCCCCTTTTTGATAATCCCTAGCATGGAATTGGCCTTCTTCACTGCTGCCACACATTGGGGAGACACCTTCATGGAGCTGTCCACCAACACACCAAGATCTCTTTCCTGATCCGTCACGGATAACTCAGAGCCCATGAGTTGATAGATGAAGTTTGGATTTTTGCCCCAATATGCATTACTTTACATTTGGTTACATTAAAACGCATTTGCCATTTCTCAGCCCACTCCCCCAGTTTGGAGAGATCCTTCTGGAGCTCTTCACAATCTTCTCTGGTTTTTACCACATGGAAAAGTTTTGTGTCATCTGCAAACTTGGCCACCACACTGTTTATCCCTGTCTCCAGGTCATTTATGAACAGATTGAAAAGCACCGGTCCCAGGACCGAGCCCTGGGGCACACCGCTTTCACTTCTCTCCATTGTGAAAATTTCCCATTGACACCTACTCTTTGTTTCCGGGATCTCAACCAGTTCTCAATCCATAAGAGGACCTGCCCTCTTATCCCCTGACTATGCAATTTTCTCAGCAGCCTTTGGTGAGGGACTGTGTCAAAAGCCTTTTGAAAATCCAGATAGACTATATCCACCGGTTCACCCAAATCCACGTGCCTGTTGACCTTTTCAAAAAATTCTAAAAGGTTTGTAAGACAAGATTTACCCTTACAGAAGCCATGCTGATTTTCTCTCAGCAAGGTTTGTTCTTTTATGTGTTTTAAGATTTTCTCTTGGATGAGGCCTTCCACCATCTTCCCTGGGACAGATGTAAGGCTAACCGGCCTGTAGTGTCCTGGGTCCCCCCTCCTTCCTTTTTTAAAAATTGGTGTGACATCCGCTATCCTCCAGTCCTCCGGCACTGTGGCCGTTTGAAGAGACAAGTTGCATATTACCGTTAAGAGATCTGCAATTTCATTTCTCAGTTCCCTAATAACCCTTGGGTGGATGCCATCTGGGCCCGGTGACTTGTTAATCCTCAACTTATCAATTAGTCCTAAAACCTCCTCTCTTTTAACCTGTATTTGATTTAATTCTTTAGTCAAGAGGGGCGGCTCAGGCAGCGGAATCCGCTCAAGGTCCTCTGTCGTGAAGACAGACGCAAAGAACTCGTTCAATTTCTCTGCAATGTCCAAGTCCTCCTTAACCTCCCCTTTTCCTCTCTCACCATCCAGAGGCCCAATTGGTTCTCTGGCAGGTTTTCTACTTCTAACATATTTAAAGAAGCTTTTATTATTACCCTTTATATTGCTAGCCATGCGTTCCTCAAAGTCTTTCTTTGCCTCCCTTATCATCTTTTTACATTTCTTTTGCCAGAGTTTGTGTTCCTTTTTATTTTCCTCATTTGGGGAGGATTTCCATTTACAGAAGGACCTCTCCTTGTGCTTTAGAGCCTCTCTAACTCCACTCGTTAACCATGCCGGTGTCCTCTTGGACTTAAATGAGCTCTTCTTTCTTTGTGGTATGCACTTGTGCTGGGCCTCTATTATTGTTGTTTTAAACAGGCTCCATGCACTCTGAAGAGATTGGATTCTTCTAACCCTCCCCTTCAGTTTCTCTCTAACTAGTTTCCTCATCTGAGGGAAGTTTGCCCTTCGAAAATCAAGGGTTTTTATGTCTGATTTGGTTGACCCTCTTCCTCCGACATGCATGGCAAAGGTAATTGCAGCATGGTCACTGTTCCCCAGAGGCTCAGTGACATTCACATCCCTGACGAGGTCCTGAGTATCACACAATATTAGATCTAGAGTTGCCTGTTCTCGGGTGGGCTCCATGACAAGTTGCTCTAAGGCACAGTCATTCAGCAAGTCGAGAAACCCAGTTTCTCTTTCTTGCCCGGAGCTCGCATTGGCCCAGTCAATGTGGGGATAATTAAAGTCCCCCATGATTACTATCCTATCCCTCTTAGCCACCTCCATGATTTCTCTCCTCATTTCAAGGTCCCCCTCAAGTTTTTGATCTGGTGGACGATAGAATACTCCAACTATCACATCACTCTTTGGACCTGGTAGTTTAACCCACAGTGATTCTATGGCGGAGTCAGACCCTCTGTCAATCTCCATTCTGCTGGATTTTATGCCTTCTTTGACATAGATGGCCACTCCTCCTCCAACCCGCCCCTCTATCCCTTCTATAGAGTTTATAGCCTGGGATTGTGTATAGTGTAGGGGCCGCTAAAGCACCTCTACTCCAACTGCAAGCACGTCAGGAAGTGTAGGACCTCCTGAGGAGTTGCTTGGCTTGGGAACTCAATTAAACCCAGAATTTTTTTTTATTTTTTTTTTTTAGTTTGCACGCGCCGCGTGCTGCTGGTAGCAGCTAATTAAAGCTAAAACTCCGCCCCTTGCTCCTGCAAAAAAAAGAAGTTAGCTCTGCCCTTTGTTCTGTGCTCCTCTGACCAGCTCCTTCCTCTCTGCTGCTCTGCCAGAAGAGGACTGAGAGACTGCTGGTAGCAGCTATTTAAAGCTAAAACTCCGCCCCTTGCTCCTGCAAAAAGAAGTTAGCTCTGCCCTTTGTTCTGTGCTCCTCTGACCAGCTCCTTCCTCTCTGCTGCTCTGCCAGAAGAGGACTGAGAGACTGCTGGTAGCAGCTATTTAAAGCTAAAACTCCGCCCCTTGCTCCTGCAAAAGAAGAAGTTAGCTCTGCCCTTTGTTCTGTGCTCCTCTGACCAGCTCCTTCCTCTCTGCTGCTCTGCCAGAAGAGGACTGAGAGACTGCTGGTAGCAGCTATTTAAAGCTAAAACTCCGCCCCTTGCTCCTGCAAAAAGAAGAAGTTAGCTCTGCCCTTTGTTCTGTGCTCCTCTGACCAGCTCCTTCCTCTCTGCTGCTCTGCCAGAAGAGGACTGAGAGACTGCTGGTTGCAGCTATTTAAAGCTAAAACTCCGCCCCTTGCTCCTGCAAAAAGAAGAAGTTAGCTCTGCCCTTTGTTCTGTGCTCCTCTGACCAGCTCCTTCCTCTCTGCTGCTCTGCCAGAAGAGGACTGAGAGACTGCTGGTAGCAGCTATTTAAAGCTAAAACTCCGCCCCTTCCTCCTGCAAAAAGAAGAAGTTAGCTCTGCCCTTTGTTCTGTGCTCCTCTGACCAGCTCCTTCCTCTCTGCTGCTCTGCCAGAAGAGGACTGAGAGACTGCTGGTAGCAGCTATTTAAAGCTAAAACTCCGCCCCTTGCTCCTGCAAAAGAAGAAGTTAGCTCTGCCCTTTGTTCTGTGCTCCTCTGACCAGCTCCTTCCTCTCTGCTGCTCTGCCAGAAGAGGACTGAGAGACTGCTGGTAGCAGCTATTTAAAGCTAAAACTCCGCCCCTTGCTCCTGCAAAAAGAAGAAGTTAGCTCTGCCCTTTGTTCTGTGCTCCTCTGACCAGCTCCTTCCTCTCTGCTGCTCTGCCAGAAGAGGACTGAGAGACTGCTGGTAGCAGCTATTGTAACAAATTGAAATGAAACGAAATGAAATGAAACAAGGAAGCAGCATTTCGTTATAGATGAAACGAAATGGTCGTTTTTCCATTGAAACGAACCATTTTGTTCCATTGTTTTCAGGCTCCTTCCGAGCTGTCAATGGCTGGAGCCCTTTAAACCTGGCTCAGTTGGTACCAGGGGGATCCTCTGGTGCCAAATGGGCCAGTTTTAAAGGGGTCCAGCCGATAACAGCTCAGCAGGAGCCTTTTAAAAATGGCTCACAGAGTCCCTGGCACCAAATCGGTTGCCTCTAGGACCCAGGGGAGACATTTTGTTTTGTTTTGTTTCATTTCGTACAATTTTTAAAAAGAATTTTGTAAGAAATGAAACGAAGCAAAACGGAGGTGAGCACAAAATGAAACAAAACATTATTTTTCCGTTTTGTGCCCATCCCTAACAGCAGAAGCAACGGTGAACCTCCAGTGATGGTTGCCTCCCCCTCTCTTGCTTTTCCCAGGAATTCCCCTGGCGCAGGAACCTGACTCAGTTTCCAGGTGGCATCTCAGGAGGGAAGACCAGGCGGAACTTGGGCTGTTGTTTTTTTTTCTCTCCCTCTCCCCTCTCCCCCACCATCACCCACCATGGCAGGCCCAGTCAGGTGCTTCACATTCAGGTGGGACCTTGACTGGATCTTTCCCTCCCTCGGGATCCATAATGATCCAAGAAGCCACCAGAGGCTTGCCAAATGGCCAGGGAAAGGGCCTCTCCAGGGAAAGAAGCCAGAAGGCTGGTTTTGCCCTCTGCCGCCAGGAACCCTTCCTAGACACTGGCCGCAGAGTACCTACCCAGAGTTCCTGTGGTGATCCTGTTTCTCCTCTTTGATGATGATGATGATGATGATGATGATGATGATGATGATGATGATGATGATGATGATGATGATGATGATGATGATGATGATGATGATGATACCTCACCCCATCTGGCCATATGGCTCCATGTAAAGGACAGGCAGGTAGCCTTCCTGCCAAGGCAGCCGTGAGCAACCTCCTCCCTCCTTGAATTGGCCCCCAAATGCCTTCACGGGGTCCTCTGAGCAGTTTCCGCCCCCCCATCAAATCCTATCGTTTCCCACGGGAAGATCTGCTCCTTTTTATCGTTCAGCTTCCCTTGATGATTCCAAGAGGTTCTGGGATTATGAGAGATGGGGTGGAGCCACCTCTGTTTCCCAGGAAGGGAATTACGTCTTCTCCGTTTCCCCTTTCCCACCCCATGCACAGTTGTACACATCTCCCCATCTCTCTCAGCTAAAGAGCCATACGCATTATGGTTTCCCCTCATAGGGGAATTCCTCCAGCCCCCCAGCCCCCTACCCCCAGCTGCCCTTTTCAGCTATGCCCTTCTTAAGGTGCCACAGTGAGTCCACTCCACAGGGTTCCACGTGTGACTGTTCCATGGATCTGGACCAAAGTGATGACACATGGAAAAGAGAAGATATTTTGGCAAAGACCAGACAGCCCAGAGGTGTTCTGTCCAATGTGAGGGGAGAATTAAGCCCAGCCGATAGAGTGCCTGGTCTTCTCTGAGCCAGTGGAGCCCAAGGTGGACTCCTGGGCTCCAGACCCACCACCAACGCTGCCAGAAGGGCAGGGCAGCCCCCTCGGCTCCAGCAGCCCCTGCTGGAACTTCTCTGAAAGTAGCCCTGCGACACAAAGTGTCCTTCCTTCCCAGAGAAAGCAGGGAGAACCCAGACGGTCTGCCCTGTGTTTTCCCATCCACTTAAAGCCGCCCGACCCTAGACTCCTCCTGGCCAAGCTGCAGCCTCGTCCCCGGGAAACCCCTGAAGCAGAGGGAAGCACAAACTGCGACTGAGCCTTCTGTGGCCGGGAAACCCTGGGGGGGGGGGAGAGTTGCCAGCCGTCAGATCCTACTTGGCGGCACACCTTGAACGGTCCAAGGAGAAAGCAAGGGATTGCCAAAAGAGCAACACCTCTTGGTTGGTGCGTGTTCCAGCACATCCTTGCCACGGGCCGCCCTGTGCCTGGCAGGGTGTGGGGAGGGAGCTTGGGGCCTGGGGCCAAGATGTTCTCCACGGGGACCAGGGGAGGTGTCTGGGCAGAGGAGACCCGTTTGGCCACCCTGGTGGACAGCCCCCCCCCTGCTGTGGCTGCTGCTGCAGCGGCGGCTGCCCCTTACCATCTCATCCTCCTTGCCCTGGCAGAGAAGGGCACGGTGCTGGTCCCCCAAAGGCTTGCCGGCCATCCTCGCTCCCTGCCCGCCCGGGTCGTCTTCCTCGGAGCTGGTGCTGCCTGGAGCCCAGGTCAGGAAGCGCCTTCCTCACGGGGCCGCTGGATGCCTTTAACCACCTCGGCCCTGTCGCTGAGAAAACCTGTTCCTTTTAATGAGCCTCTCAGGTATTATGCCTTATGCAAGGACCTCCTATGTGCTTTCTTCCTGATAGGGGCGGCTGCTGAAAACACTGCTGATCAAGTTCTGGTCAATGCACTCCTTCCTCTCCAGTGGAATTGTACCCAGGATGGGGAAGGTGCAAGTCAATAAAAACAAAAAATTAGACTAAAAAGCAACCCAGAAAATCCAGTGAAGAGCAAGTCAAGATTCAAAGCAGTTTGCAAAAATTCAAAATGACCCTATAAAACATTTAAAATGATTAATCAAAGAGGAATCAGCAACTATGAAAGCATTATTAAAATATCTCTAATCGCAAAAAGATGGTGATTGCCACCCACCAGCTTGTAAAACATCCACATTTAAATGCCAAACACTTGTTTAAACCAAGGTTTTGCTTCCAGAGGGAAAGGATAGCAAGGGGAGAGCCAGCGGCTGCATCACGGAGCAGCCGCTGAAAAGCTCCAGACCAGCTAGTGAGGGTGCTAGGCTAAGAGAAGGGCTTCCCCTCCCGTGGATTTCCATAACTCACAATCAGCCTCCTGGGAGGGTCACTTTGAAGCGATGGAACACCCCACATGGCTGGCCTGACCCAGAGGGGCTCCTCCCCTTGCTGGGAGGCTGGAATCCAACAAAACAAAACAAAACAAAACAAAACAAAACCTTCCATCACGTGGACGTTAGATCAGAATCAAGAGTGGCTGCTATCCCATGGCTGCAAAATCCATATCAAACTAAAATGCGGATTTCCCCCCCAAGCGGTCACATGGCTGAAGTAACAGCTGCTGTGTTCCCACGGTGGCAGTTTAAAGGTCCTCATCCTTTGTGATCCCACAACTGGGAACTGCATCAGAGATGCCATAAAGAGGTTGAAAAGCTTTTCGTGCGGATTCTCCATGTTCCCACAGACTCAAGTACCGGTTAAAAATCAGCATTGGAACTGAGGGCCTTTTCACACGACCCCTAAGATCCGCTGGCCACTTAAATTCGGACCAGAGATCTTAGGGGTTTGTCGCTGTTCCTGCGTTCCCACCCCCTCCACTGCCCTGGCTGCTGGCTGCGTGAGGGGAGGGAGAAAAAAAGGAAGAAAAGAATGCTGGCTTACCTCCGTTCTGCCAGTCTTGCTCTGTTCCCGGCAGCACTCAGATCTCTTAAAGGTGTGGGGGGCAAAAACAACAACAAACAGAAGCCAGGAGAGCCCGGCACTCTAGGTTACATCCGGATCTGGGATTTTTCACGCTCCGAGAGCAGGTACCTGAAAAGTGCGCTGGGACGCGCTTAGGTGGGCGTGGTCGCACTTAATTATCTGTAAACTCCGGAGCTGGTGGGGAAACAATTTTAAGCTCCGGAGCTGGGAGCCATTTGCGGCGGAGTTTAGGGGTGGTGTACAAAGGGCCATAGACAAACTTTTTACCAGCTAGCGACCAGGTGCTTGGAAAACCCACTGGGTTGTGCTAAAGTGAGCGTAAGCGCACTTAAAAAAAACTCTGCTGGCCATGGGGAAACGATTTCATGTACTGCTTTTTTGAGCACTTTGCAGCAGATTTTAGTGGTCATGGGATAGCAGCCAGTCTTTAATGTTTTGGAGGCAAGTGAAGACAGATCTTTTCAGCCAGGCCTTGTGACCAACAGCTGGATCAGTGTGACAAAATTGGGGGCGGGGTGGGGAGATGCAAAAACACTGCATATGACAGGGAAAGACCACTGTGTGTTTTATTGGCTTTTGTAGTGATGGTGAACTGTGTCTTATCACCTCATCCTCCCAGCAATTTGTTTTAAGATGAATTGCGGGGTCTCTCTCTCTCTCTCTCTCTCTCTCTCTCTCTCTCTCTCTCTCTCTGTATGTGTGTGTGTGTTTTAAAATTCGACCAACACTTAAGCTATGGAGTTCATGTTCACCACAGGCCAGAGGCCATCCTAACCCAGGTAGCTTTAAAAGAGGATCAGCCCGATTCATCAAGAACTGGGGCCCTGTGAGCATGAGCAGAAGGGAAGAGGGGCAGGAAGGGGTTGCTGCTTCATTCTGGTCCTACTTGTGGGTTTCCCCCAAAGCCAGAGATGGGGGGGGTGGCCTTCCAGGTGTTGTCTCCCTGCAACAACAAACACCCCCCCCCCAGCTCTGATGCAGAGGAACTGTGGGAGTGCTGGGCCAACAGCCTCTGGAGGATGATACGTACATCACTTCCCTTTGGCCACTGTGGGGATATTTACTGAATTGAGTGGAGCTGATTTATAAACCGACCTGTTGGGACACAAGCTACTCTGGATGGTTTACAAGAAGTTAATGCTTACAAGTACAGAGGAGCAGGTGGGCTCTGATCCATCAGGGCACGACCTCTCAGATTCTGGGGAAGGTTCAGGGGAGAGGCTGCAGTTGCACCGCTGTTTTCTTCTGATGGCTGGACAAGATCCTGTGCTTTCCTGAGATGGGCTGTTCAGAGGGAAAGCGGCTGGCTTGGGGTGGTGGTGAGCGGGGGGCCGAGAGAGAGACTCTGTGCAACATGGATGGGAAACATGCAGAAACTCATAGCGTTGTTTTGATCTCCTCTTCTGGCATGAACGGTGGCAAAGAGAGAGAGAGAGAGAGAGAGAGAGAGAGAGAGAGAGAGAGAGAGCTCCTGCTGCAGCTCCTCCCTTTTGGCTCTTGTGACTCAATTTCCCCTCTGCAGTGAAATGGGATTCAGTCTCGTTTCCGTGACCTCCAAGCATGGAGCTGCCAAAAGAGAACTCCCCGAAACCAACTGCAACCGATCCTGGAAACGTGCAGGCGTGCCAGGCTGAATACTGCGAAGGAGGAAATGATTGCGCAGCGGGGGAATCTCCAGGGTGAGGAAGCAGGCGAGGTGGGGCCTGGGGAGGTGACATCCAGCCTTGGCACCATGGCACGGGCTGAGAGGGTGACGCTGGCATGAAACCTCAAACCACCTCCACCTGCCCAGGTCAGCCTCCCTGCATTGGTACCTTAAGGAGCTCTTTGGCTGGGAGGGAGGGGGCCTTTCTGGGATGGGGTGTGTTAACCCAGGAGCAGCCGACTCCTCTCTCTCTCTTTCTGCCCAGGGTTCTTTCTCTCTCCTTTTCCAGCCCCAACTCTGTCTCTGCCAGCAATGGCATCTGCCAGAAGCAGACAGTTAAGAGTAACATGTTCGGTGAGCAATTTAACCTGTCAAGTTAGTATTATTTATTTGCCACCTTCCTCCTGATGGTTGCAAAGTGGCTTACAATACTTAAAACAGACAACATTAAAAGTAATATAAAATTGTTACAATATTTAAAAAGCATTAAACACATACACTCTCATTATCATGTAAAAACAAATTAATCAGTTTACACTTTTACACAACTTGAGGTTTGAGTAAGAGCTGTGAGTAAACAGAAACATTTTTATTCTTTCTCAGTGTTTTATTCTTTCCCAATGTTTTCATTTTTATTGTTTCTCAATGTTTTGTGTCATTACCAGAGTCTCTGCATGAATGACTGAGACAGTATGTGGCAGCTGAGATAAACTAACGAATCTGGGGTGGTCTACTGAGGGACACGGTAGCTTAGTCTTCCCTGCAGGTTCCTGCCTGGACCATTTTATCCCCATCTTAAAAAGCATAAGATGTTTATTTTTTTTTAAAGTCACAACCATTTCCTCACACAAACATTGCCACCCAGCATGACCGACTGAGGTGGCTCTCCAGAAAAAGACCTTTCCTATCCCCTCTGCTAGTTGCCCACGATGGTGCCCAGCGCCAGCCCTGCTACTGGGCTTGGTGAGTTAATCGCTTCAGATGACAGATGATGGGGCGGGGGGGGGCCTTGGGAGAATGTTCTATACAGCCACTTCTATGGGGCTGAAAAGCTCATTAGGGTAACGTACGGATGAGTCGAAACCCATTGCCCACTGCGGCTCTGGTGGTCAGTCATTTGGACCCAGGGTCTGACTCCGAGGGTGGCAGCTCGACTGAGCCAGGGGTGCTGATGGTGGCGGCGGTGGCATCACTTGAAAGGGAGCCGGAGTCATTCCTTAACGGATCAGGCAATGAGGGAAAGGCAGGGTTGGCACACAGGGCAGCAATTAAGGGTTAAGCAACTGGAAGTGCAAGAGAGGGGGTGTCAGGGTGAGCCTGCAAAGTTTCAGGCAAGGGCAGCTGTGCCCCCAACAGGTTGCTACCTGGGGGTAGCAAGATATGGCTCTTTCTGCGCCCAGGATCCCGCACAGGCAAGGACCTGGCGCTTCCTGGCCACCCCCAGCCGGATGTCTGCTGCTGGCAGAAGAGAGAAAGACCTCTCTCTTCAGGCAGGCCTTCGGCAACTGACAGCCTCCTCTGGGGACATGGCACGGGCTTTCACCAGGTGGGCTGGCTTTGTTTCTCATGTTTCCAAGGTAAAGAATTGCTGGTATTTCAGTTGGGAGGATTTTCTAAAGTGTTGTAGTTTTAACTGCTTTTGAATTCTTAGGCTGGATCTCACTTGAATTCTCTGTAATCTTGTCTGGTGGCAAAAGAGAGAGAGAGAGAGAGCAACGGGGGTGCTGGGGGTTCCCCTCTAAAGGATCAAGGGACATGGAATTCTGCGGGTGCATCAGCCATCCTGCCCAACGGCAGGTCACATGGGGTTGCTCTGGAGAGACCCCTTGGTCCTCTGCCTGGGGTGGGGGTTTGGGGTGGGGTGGGGTGGAGGAGCAGGGTTCTCTCCAAACAGAGGGAGGCCTCATAGTGAAGGGATTCCCCCCGGGTTACTTTTGCCGCTATTACTTGAGCCGAGAGATGAAAGAATCACGCCAAAGTTCAGGTAACGGAGAAACGCTTTACTTCTTTGCAAAGAGGCTCCCAGCCGAATTGCTTCGGAAAGCTGAGGGCAATTTACATTCAAAAACATACAGGTTTTATAGAAAAAGATCCCCTTTACATCCTGTCTTTATCGCAAACAAACAGGGAAGCATCTGGGCTCAGAAAACGGACAAAACACATCAAAGACAGCTTGACAGTTCATTGATACAGGAAGGCATTAGTTTTGCACGACAACGCCCTCCAGCCTTATAATTCCTGGAAGCCCACTGCTGTGCTGTCAGATAAGTTTGACAGTTGGCAGTTTTGTAGCTTGACAAAACAGGATGCAGGTTCAGGGAGATATGTCGTGCTTTGAGCCAGAGTTTGATGTAGGGAGAAGAGGTGAATTAAGGGACACAGTTGAATCAAGGGATAGAACCAATATACTGCCATTTTATCTACAATGACAGCTTATAAAAATATGGCAGAGCAGCAGAGAGGAAGGAGCTGGTCAGAGGAGCACAGAACAAAGGGCAGAGCTAACTTCTTCTTTTTGCAGGAGCAAGGGGCGGAGTTTTAGCTTTAAATAGCTGCTACCAGCAGTCTCTCAGTCCTTTTCTGGCAGAGCAGCAGAGAGGAAGGAGCTGGTCAGAGGAGCACAGAACAAAGGGCAGAGCTAACTTCTTCTTTTTGCAGGAGCAAGGGGCGGAGTTTTAGCTTTAAATAGCTGCTATCAGCAGTCTCTCAGTCCTTTTCTGGCAGAGCAGCAGAGAGGAAGGAGCTGGTCAGAGGAGCACAGAACAAAGGGCAGAGCTAACTTCTTCTTTTTGCAGGAGCAAGGGGCGGAGTTTTAGCTTTAAATAGCTGCTACCAGCAGTCTCTCAGTCCTTTTCTGGCAGAGCAGCAGAGAGGAAGGAGCTGGTCAGAGGAGCACGGAACAAAGGGCAGAGCTAACTTCTTCATTTTGCAGGAGCAAGGGGCGGAGTTTTAGCTTTAAATAGCTGCTACCAGCAGTCTCTCAGTCCTTTTCTGGCAGAGCAGCAGAGAGGAAGGAGCTGGTCAGAGGAGCACAGAACAAAGGGCAGAGCTAACTTCTTCTTTTTGCAGGAGCAAGGGGCGGAGTTTTAGCTTTAAATAGCTGCTACCAGCAGTCTCTCAGTCCTTTTCTGGCAGAGCAGCAGAGAGGAAGGAGCTGGTCAGAGGAGCACAGAACAAAGGGCAGAGCTAACTTCTTCTTTTTGCAGGAGCAAGGGGCGGAGTTTTAGCTTTAAATAGCTGCTACCAGCAGTCTCTCAGTCCTTTTCTGGCAGAGCAGCAGAGAGGAAGGAGCTGGTCAGAGGAGCACAGAACAAAGGGCAGAGCTAACTTCTTCTTTTTGCAGGAGCAAGGGGCGGAGTTTTAGCTTTAAATAGCTGCTACCAGCAGTCTCTCAGTCCTTTTCTGGCAGAGCAGCAGAGAGGAAGGAGCTGGTCAGAGGAGCACAGAACAAAGGGCAGAGCTAACTTCTTCTTTTTGCAGGAGCAAGGGGCGGAGTTTTAGCTTTAAATAGCTGCTACCAGCAGTCTCTCAGTCTTTTTCTGGCAGAGCAGCAGAGAGGAAGGAGCTGGTCAGAGGAGCACAGAACAAAGGGCAGAGCTAACTTCTTCTTTTTGCAGGAGCAAGGGGCGGAGTTTTAGCTTTAAATAGCTGCTACCAGCAGTCTCTCAGTCCTTTTCTGGCAGAGCAGCAGAGAGGAAGGAGCTGGTCAGAGGAGCACAGAACAAAGGGCAGAGCTAACTTCTTCTTTTTGCAGGAGCAAGGGGCGGAGTTTTAGCTTTAAATAGCTGCTACCAGCAGTCTCTCAGTCCTTTTCTGGCAGAGCAGCAGAGAGGAAGGAGCTGGTCAGAGGAGCACAGAACAAAGGGCAGAGCTAACTTCTTCTTTTTGCAGGAGCAAGGGGCGGAGTTTTAGCTTTAAATAGCTGCTACCAGCAGTCTCTCAGTCTTTTTCTGGCAGAGCAGCAGAGAGGAAGGAGCTGGTCAGAGGAGCACAGAACAAAGGGCAGAGCTAACTTCTTCTTTTTGCAGGAGCAAGGGGCGGAGTTTTAGCTTTAAATAGCTGTTACCAGCAGCACGCGCCTTACGGCGCGTGCAAACTAAAAAAAAAAACAACTGGGTTTAATTGAGTTCCCAAGCCAAGCAACTCCTCAGGAGGTCCTACACTTCCTGACGTGCTTGTAGTTGGAGTAGAGGTGCTTTAGCGGCCCCTACACTGTTAGATTTTGACTAAACAATAAAAGAAGTAAAGAGTCTTACTAGATTAAAAAAAAAGTGCAAGTTTACATTTTTGAGACCTTGAATACATTTTATTGTAATAGTTAAAATGGAGTTGCAGGGAGCAGCTGTAGTTACCTGCAGTACTTGTGCCATGTTTGTTATCTTGACAGAGCGTGTGCAGAACTACATCTGCTGCAAGTGCAAGCTGGTAGCGCTATTGGAAGAGAAGGTCCAGCAGCTAGAGGCTCGCATATCAGACCAGCAACATATTAAGGAGCTTGAGCAGTTCCTGGACAGAGCGGAAGAGACTATCCAGGTCCAAGAAGAGACAGGGCACACTTCAGAGGAGGAAGTCACTCCCCCAACTCAGGAGGTGGATGGGTGGAAGAATGTGACTCAAAGGAGTAGAAGGCCAAGGCATCGCTCAGAGAGTCTCATCTTGCACAATCAATTTGAAGCTCTTTCCCTCAGCACACCTCATGAGGCACACATAGAGGAAGAAGTGGTTCCGCCGGAGGATCTCTCCCTCATCACTATTGATGAGATACAAGATCAGGTACATGTTGATGAGCAGGCTGCAGGAGAGAAGCTCATTGTGCTAGGGGATTCTATCATTAGAAATACGGAGGGATGGATTTGTGAGGAGCATGATAACCAGATGGTCACTTGCCTGCCGGGTGCAAAGGTTGCAGACATCACCAGAAATATAGATAGCTTGTTAGAGAGAACTGGGAAGGAGCCAGTGGTCATGGTACACGTCGGTACCAATGATGTCGGGAAGGCCAAGCGGTCAGTCTTGGAAGCCAAATTCAGGTTGCTAGGTAGAAGATTGAAGTTCCGGGCTTCCAAGGTAGCATTTTCAGAAGTGCTACCTGTTCCTCGTGCAGGTCCCGCCAGGCAGGCAGAACTCAGAAGCCTCAATGCGTGGATGAGGCGATGGTGTCGAGAGGAGGGCTTTAGATTTGTCAGGAACTGGAGAACATTTTGGGACAAGCCAAACCTCTTCAGGAGGGATGGGTTGCACTTGAATCATGATGGGACCAGATTGCTGGCACTCAACCTCAAAAAGGCAGCAGAGCAGCTTTTAAACTGACAACTGGGGAAAGCCGACAGGAGCTGTGTGGCATCCGGTTGGAACACCTCATCCTCGGGAATGAGGTTGGAGAGGGTAGAGAATCACATAGAGATGACATAGCAAGTATTAATACTGGCAGAATAGTGGAATGTGACAGTTCGTCTACTGAAAATAAAAGCTGTGGGGGGAGAAGAACAAGGCAGCAGCTGTTGCGGGACCCACTGTACAAGTGCTTCTACGCCAATGCTCGAAGCCTCCGAGCAAAGATGGGAGAACTTGAACATCTGGCAGCTAGGGATAACATTGATATAATAGCCATAACAGAAACCTGGTGGAATGTGGAGAACCAGTGGGACACAGCAATCCCAGGCTATAAACTCTATAGAAGGGATAGAGAGGGGCGGGTTGGAGGAGGAGTGGCCATCTATGTCAAAGAAGGCATAAAATCCAGCAGAATGGAGATTGACAGAGGGTCTGACTCCGCCATAGAATCACTGTGGGTTAAACTACCAGGTCCAAAGAGTGATATGATAGTTGGAGTATTCTATCGTCCACCAGATCAAAAACTTGAGGGGGACCTTGAAATGAGGAGAGAAATCATGGAGGTGGCTAAGAGGGATAGGATAGTAATCATGGGGGACTTTAATTATCCCCACATTGACTGGGCCAATGCGAGCTCCGGGCAAGAAAGAGAAACTGGGTTTCTCGACTTGCTGAATGACTGTGCCTTAGAGCAACTTGTCATGGAGCCCACCCGAGAACAGGCAACTCTAGATCTAATATTGTGTGATACTCAGGACCTCGTCAGGATGTGAATGTCACTGAGCCTCTGGGGAACAGTGACCATGCTGCAATTACCTTTGCCATGCATGTCGGAGGAAGAGTGTCAACCAAATCAGACATAAAAACCCTTGATTTTCGAAGGGCAAACTTCCCTCAGATGAGGAAACTAGTTAGAGAGAAACTGAAGGGGAGGGTTAGAAGAATCCAATCTCTTCAGAGTGCATGGAGCCTGTTTAAAACAACAATAATAGAGGCCCAGCACAAGTGCATACCACAAAGAAAGAAGAGCTCATTTAAGTCCAAGAGGACACCGGCATGGTTAACGAGTGGAGTTAGAGAGGCTCTAAAGCACAAGGAGAGGTCCTTCTGTAAATGGAAATCTTCCCCAAATGAGGAAAATAAAAAGGAACACAAACTCTGGCAAAAGAAATGTAAAAAGATGATAAGGGAGGCAAAGAAAGACTTTGAGGAACGCATAGCTAGCAATATAAAGGGTAATAATAAAAGCTTCTTTAAATATGTTAGAAGTAGAAAACCTGCCAGAGAACCAGTTGGCCCTCTGGATGGTGAGGGAGGAAAAGGGGAGGTTAAGGAGAACTTGGACATTGCAGAGAAATTGAACGAGTTCTTTGCGTCTGTCTTCACGACAGAGGACCTTGAGCGGATTCCGCTGCCTGAGCCGCCCCTCTTGACTAAAGAATTAAATCAAATACAGGTTAAAAGAGAGGAGGTTTTAGGACTAATTGATAAATTGAGGATTAACAAGTCACCGGGCCCAGATGGCATCCACCCAAGGGTTATTAGGGAACTGAGAAATGAAATTGCAGATCTCTTAACGGTAATATGCAACTTGTCTCTTCAAACGGCCACAGTGCCGGAGGACTGGAGGATAGCGGATGTCACACCAATTTTTAAAAAGGAAGGAGGGGGACCCAGGAAACTACAGGCCGGTTAGCCTTACATCTGTCCCAGGGAAGATGGTGGAAGGCCTCATCCAAGAGAAAATCTTAAAACACATAAAAGAACAAACCTTGCTGAGAGAAAATCAGCATGGCTTCTGTAAGGGTAAATCTTGTCTTACAAACCTTTTAGAATTTTTTGAAAAGGTCAACTGGCACGTGGATTTGGGTGAACCGGTTGATATAGTCTATCTGGATTTTCAAAAGGCTTTTGACACAGTCCCTCACCAAAGGCTGCTGAGAAAATTGCATAGTCAGGGGATAAGAGGGCAGGTCCTCTTATGGATTGAGAACTGGTTGAGATCCCGGAAACAAAGAGTAGGTGTCAATGGGAAATTTTCACAATGGAGAGAAGTGAAAAGCGGTGTGCCCCAGGGCTCGGTCCTGGGACCGGTGCTTTTCAATCTGTTCATAAATGACCTGGAGACAGGGATAAACAGTGTGGTGGCCAAGTTTGCAGATGACACAAAACTTTTCCATGTGGTAAAAACCAGAGAAGATTGTGAAGAGCTCCAGAAGGATCTCTCCAAACTGGGGGAGTGAGCTGAGAAATGGCAAATGCGTTTTAATGTAACCAAATGTAAAGTAATGCATATTGGGGCAAAAAATCCAAACTTCATCTATCAACTCATGGGCTCTGAGTTATCCGGGACGGATCAGGAAAGAGATCTTGGTGTGTTGGTGGACAGCTCCATGAAGGTGTCTCCCCAATGTGTGGCAGCAGTGAAGAAGGCCAATTCCATGCTAGGGATTATCAAAAAGGGGATTGAAAATAAAACAGCCAACATTATAATGCCGTTATACAAAACAATAGTAAGGCCCCACCTGGAGTATTGTGTACAATTCTGGTCACCGCATCTCAAGAAAGACATAGTGGAACTGGAAAAGGTGCAGAAGAGAGCGACTAAAATGATTACTGGGCTGGGGCACCTCCCTTATGAAGAAAGGCTAAAACAATTGGGCCTCTTCAGTCTGGAAAAAGGCGCTTGAGGGGGATATGATTGAGACATACAAAATAATGCAGGGTATGAGTAAAGTGGATAGAGGGAAGCTCTTCTCCTCTCTCAAAATACCAGAACTAGGGGACATACACTCAAATTGAGTGCTGGGAGAGTGAGAACTGACAAAAGAAAATATTTTTTCACCCAGCGCGTTGTAAGTCTATGGAACTCCCTGCCACAGGATGTGGTGATGGCATCTGGCCTGGATGCCTTCAAAAGGGGATTGGACAGATTCCTAGAGGAAAAGTCCATCACGGGTTACAAACCATGATGGAGATGTGTAATCTCTAGGCTTTAAACCAGGGTACTTCAAGGGCCAGATGCAGGGGAGTGGTATCAGGAGACAGATATCTAGTCTCATGCGCTCCCAAACGCATCTGGTGGGGCCGCTGTGAGATACAGGAAGCTGGACTAGATGGGCCTTTGGCCTGATCCAGCATGGCTCTTCTTATGTTCTTATGTTCTTATGTTCTTATGTTCTTATGTTCTTATTAATTACCCCTATCATCCCCCCCCTCTTCTTTAGGACACTCATTCAGAGTCGTCCATCTAAACGGCCTCATAGTCTTGCCCCTATCAACTTGGGAGCTACTGTCTTTTCTACTATTCTTGAAACAGTTGACAGTACAAAACGCAATAAACAAAGAATACAGATTATGAGAAATAAAAGAAGACATAAATTAGCAATTAATAAACTTGCCATTTTTTTTCTCATATCTAAGGCATGTTGAGAAATTTCAAAAGGACTTTCTCTTAATTTGTCTACAGCATTTTCTACTGACCAAGAATGGCTTTTCCTTTGTCCATCTCGCTCTTCTTCACGAGTAATTGTTAAATACGTAACTAGATCCTTGCCAGGTCCATCAATTCCAAAAGCCACACACTTGAACAGGGGGATATGTCTCACTAATGACTGAGCTGACATAATTTCTTCCTACCCTTCTAAATTGTGAAAGGTGGGGGCAGCCTGGGTACCCTCCCGCTGTGAATGCACATACACATCCTCATCCTGCACATAATTCATTTGAACCACACGGTGCCCAAATTTCAGGGTTACCTGCTCTGGCACCTTCATGTGGGTAGCACAAATATTTATGCTCAGACTTGTATGCATTCACCCATGCAGCAGATCCACAGCGGGTTCCTAAGCCTTTCCCAAGAGCATCACAGGCGTCAAACCAGATTACTGCTCACCTGCCACTATTCGTTAAGACAGCAGTGGAATTCACAAAATAAAGAGATCCACCACCTTCTGGATTGTCCCTTCTAGGTACTTTAATTCTAGGCATTCCAGCCCAAATAGTGTACCTAAATCTATGTGGGACTTCAGGTGTGTAACAAAGGTACTCTCCAGATATGCTTTCATATATGTGATACATCTTGTCCTGGTTAAGACATGTAGTACCTGCTTGCTGACATTCTACTGGGCGCTGGGCGAAATAAACCAAAGTGTTTACCACTTTGTCTCCCTGAGTAGCTGCAACAACACAAAGCTTACATTCTTCTATACCTTCAGGTTCAGCAGCCAAACAGACAAATCGAAATAAACCAAAGAACAATCATTTCCACTAATTTGATCATCCTATTAAACCTTTGCATCCAATTATTATTAATTGGCAACTCACACAACATATAAACCAAAGTTATAACAAGTTAAATTCAGTTTAAAAGACACCTTCTAAAAGTGCTGAGGCTCCTTTAAGAACTTTGACAGCTGCAGAGTTTTTGACAGCTCATAGAACCTTCGTTGACAGCTCGCTGCCTCGTTGACTGCAATAGTTCCAGGCGCTTAAAGAGAAAGCTGTTTAAATTTCAATGAAGGAAGAATACATGCATTAAAGCATAGTCTCGCACAAAATAAATATGGCTTTAACTTGTAGCTGGAACAAATCCGCTCGCCTTCCTCGCTGTAAAACCCCCTCCCTCCTCTTCTTGTGGGGGATGGGTTTAAAAGGCAGGAAGTTTAAAAGCTGAAAGGAAAAAAGTCAAATCTTCTTAAAAAGGAACCTCTTGACACGCACACACAAGGGAAGCCAATATTTTACTTTGACTTCCCAATGTCTGAAGTAGCTTTCTTGGAGATCAGTTTCAAGCTGTCATCTGGGCTTAGATGCAAAGTCCACAAGTCCGGTCCGCGCTGGTTCCCTCTGGTCTGGTGTGGTCATCTTTGGTCCGGTCCTCTCCGTCTGGCGGAGTCCGATGCTGCGCAGTGATGAGGGTGACGATGGCGAATGGCCTTACAGAGAGACGTCCTCAATTTAGCATCGAACAGCGCTGTCAGCCTTCCTACCCAAATCGACTCCTTGACCTGGACACAATGGATGGATGGGCTTCTTCAGCATACCGGAAAGCTCTCGTCCCAGGGTCCATCTGTATGAAAAAGAGACTGACACACACACACACACAAACAAACACATACAAACGGCCAAGCAATCTGCAGCTTACACTGTGTGCAGATTTCAATGGCACAGGGTAGCGCAGTCCATCTGAGAGTCTCAGAAGAAAAAAAATGTCCTAAAAGGTAAATGTCCTGCAGAATGTGGCATTCCACTTCATGAAACAAGCATATGAACTTTTCTTAAAAAAAAAATAGGGAATCTTGCCCTTTGCATGGAGTTTCGTGTGCACAAAGAGAAGAAATTTAAAGGCCATTTTAAAAGGCTTCATTTTCCTTCAGAGGAGCTTTAAGACCAGGTGTGGGTTAAAGCTGCTGGCTGGGCAAATTTGCATTTTAATGGTTTCAATGGCTGGGCGCCTAGGGCAAAAAGATAGTCCTTGTATTCTCCTGTAGTGAATTAGTTGTAAAGAGTCATTAAAATAACAAGTCAATTCATTATCCCTGTATCTTTTGAACTTCCAAAAGCCTATGAAGAAACGTGTGGATTGTGCTGAATGAGCAAGGCCCCTCTAAGTTCCATTTTTAAACCTGCTTTAAGTGTACTTCAAAGACAAAATGTGTTCGCAGGGAACAGGTCACAAATAAGTAGGGGTTTATTTTGATGGTACATGAAAAAAATGTCTGTTTCCTCCCCCTTTCCTTGTCTGAAGCCCACAAGGGAAAGTTTTCAGCAACAAGATTTTTGCCTCTTATTCTTTGACAGAAGTACATAAGATTTGAGTTTGATTCTGAGGGTTTAATTTTAAAAAATGTTCTGGTTTAGGGGCCGAATCCATTGGTTTCGTTAAACAATGGATACCCCTCCCTCTTTCTCTCTGGGCACAAAAAAATGCCGTAAGCTGGCTCGAAGCCTCCTCTCTCCTTTTAAGGTGGCACGGAAAATTGTGTTAGTCTTTTAGCTGGAAATGGGGAAAAACCTTCTCCTGGGTCTCCGGTTATTTAGCAAGTATACAAATAGTCTCTAATTTTGTTGTCCTTAAATTTCTTCAATGTTTGCTTGAGAAAAATTCTTATGGCACATGTAGTTATCACAGGTCAGAGTCATAGACTGGCTTCCTGACTGTCTTTGGATCACTTTATTCCTACATTTTGCACCCATTCCCCTGACTGGTGTGTTCAAAATATAAGCTTTGCCTCCAAGCTTTGTCTAACAGCTTGGGAAATCGTTCTAAAAAAATTAACACATTGCTTTTTCATCCCGAAACGGGAGGCTGGATACGCTGATTTTGGTGGGTAAAATCCCACTCTCTCTTCCCCTGTCCTTAAAATAACAGCTTGGCGCTTTTTCTGTTAACGTTTTGATTTGGATATTGGTGGCAGGGAATGGACATCTTTCGTTCGTTCCTGAGAATCTCCTTGTGCTTTAAATTAAATTACCTTGTTTTTCCTCAAAGGTTCTCAGCTGCTTTTGAAAAGGAAAAGGGCATTCATTCTACTCTCCGTATGATATCTCATGGATATTGCCAGCCGCCAGAGTTGGCGTGGTCTCTGATTCAAATTTTCTGCTCTTGATTGTGAAGAATTTAAAAATAATATCTCTGCCAATCCGTCCGTGCTACACACAATAAACAGTGGCTCCCCTCAAGATCTCTATAGTCAGGCAGTTATCATGGGATGGAAATACCTCCTAAAACACTAAAAAAAATGGAATTCAGGGTTGCACACACTGGGCTCCCATCTAGCGCTGCCTGGCTTTAAAAAAGGAGTGTTTCTTGGGTGTTGTTGTTTTTTTCACCTCCTAAGTTCTATTACGGGACTTGATCTTTTAAGGAATGTTATTTTCAAATGCCTTATGATGTTTTTATTTTTAAAATGTCCCTTCGGCTGGTAGATTTTGTTGTGTAACAAGCGAGCCTAATTTACACAAAACATATAGGATGTTGCTTTCTTCTAAGTACCTAAAAACATTCTTCCTAATGTTAATACTTCCCCTGGCCTTTTAAAATAGCTGGCGGGGTCTTCGATTTGGTGGATTTTTTTTTCTATATTAATTAACTAATCGTGTTCTTGCAATTTCATACACCTCTTGCTAGCAGGTCAAAATTGTTTTGTCCTTCTTGAGGGCTGGAATCTTAACTCAGGGTGGTAATGTCCTGCATTCTCTTAGCCAAGAAGGGTTCTTCTTAAAAGTTACATTCGTTCCTGTTTCATTTAATACCAAAGTCATTTTTCCTGGTGGCTAAATTCCAGTTTGCCATGAAGCACATCAAAAAGGGGTGTATGATTTGCTTTGGTCTGTCCCCATTTTAAAAGTTCTTATTCGTGTGCCTGTTACATAATGGGACATCTGGGTCCTGTCTGTGTTGACACTTAGGATCGCTAACCCTACTTACATTTAATCGTTGCTTGTGTCCTCAATCTTCCTTTGTTCAAGAAATTCCTCATGTCTCCCTGCTACATCATACGCCCTTAAAAGATATCGCTGCCTCTTTGCCCAATTTCGTTCTCCTACTGCCTCTAAAGCATGATTTCCTACTTCCACCACTGATTCCTGGCACTTCTTTACTAAATCAGCCACTCTTTGATGGTCCCCTTCTCCCCATTCAACATTTCCTTTTATTCTATGATGGGATTCCTCTTCACTTTCCTCTTCTTCTTCCTCATCTCTCTTGGGGGCCCCTTTCCCTGTTTCTTGCTCATCTTTTGGAGGTTTGCCTGACGGTCCTGGCTGTGGAAGATCTTTTGGTGTGGGGAGATCATCATCTTTTGGAAGGGAAACGGGAGCTGGACCTTGCAAAGGCAAAGCTGCAGGAAGGGGGGCCGCTGGATTCCCAGGAGGGATAGCCGCAAGATAAGGAGGTGGTGGGGTGAAGACATCATAATCTTCAAGGCGGCTTTCTAAAGCTGCCTCCTTTTTCTTCAAAGCCAATAGCTTAGCTTGGGGTGGCAACTCTCTACAAAATTGAATCCATGAAGGATTTTTCTTCACATTTCCTTTCCAAACTTCAATATAGGGAATGTGTTCAGGGCAGTTTTTGAGAATTTTTAACCACAGTTGCCTGATGATACTTTCATTAAAAGTCCCTTCTGGTGGCCAATCCGTCTGCAACACTGGCTACTCAATCTGACATAAAGTCTGCATTCTTTCTCTCTTAATTTTGATCCCAAAATGATAGTTCCTGATGGCTGAATGCCAATTTAAAAGGAAACAGTCCAAGGGAGATGTTGGCTTGCTGGGACTTTGCCCCATGACTTTTAATTACTGATCTCAAACAATGTTCCTATAAGTTTCCACACACTGCTACTTGACCCGCTCCTGAATTTTTATAAACAATTTCACGCACACACCACTCGATTCCAACAGTGACTTGTTGGGTCGCCCGCAAACGAGAACTGCACTGCTCAGACGTTGCTCGGTTACGGAGACTCTAAGCCCCAACCTTCCAATCACTCACACACTCATTGGGTCAGTAGCCACACAAATTGCCCACATTTCAAACCCCCACCCAACCTGTTCTGGAGCCCACTGCCTACCCAGAACCTTATTTCTACTATTCTAAAACTTTGACAGCTGAGAATTTCTTCTTGCCGCCGCACACCAAGTGGGTCTCCTGCCCCACTTGAACCCTTGAAATGTTAGAGCACTGCTCTTCTTCTCTCTTCAAAACCACAGAATCGTCATTCTGTCAACCTTTTACACACTAGGAGGTCACCCCCTAGCCTAGGGATCCCAGAGAATACTTCTCCTTCCCCCCACCAGACCGGTCCCAAACCTTACCAAATTCCTTCAGAAACTCTTCCCCAGCCGGCTTTAGCGATTTCTCCCCGAGCGGTGCCGTCTCCACCACCACGTTGAACGAAAAATTCCCCTTTTCAAAATGGAAAGGTGTGCACTTGGAATTCCTCGCTCACCGCTGGCTGTTCGACACCGCTTGGCATGGCCTCTCGCTCCAAAAAGGGAGGGCAATCCCGGCACGAGCCCCCAAATGAAGGGATTCCCCCTGGGTTACTTTTGCCGCTATTACTTGAGCCGAGAGATGAAAGAATCACGCCAAAGTTCAGGTAACGGAGAAACGCTTTACTTCTTTGCAAAGAGGCTCCCAGCCGAATTGCTTCGGAAAGCTGAGGGCAATTTACATTCAAAAACATACAGGTTTTATAGAAAAAGATCCCCTTTACATCCTGTCTTTATCGCAAACAAACAGGGAAGCATCTGGGCTCAGAAAACGGACAAAACACATCAAAGACAGCTTGACAGTTCATTGATACGGGAAGGCATTAGTCTTGCACGACAGCGCCCTCCAGCCTTATAATTCCTGGAAGCCCACTGCTGTGCTGTCAGATAAGTTTGACAGTTGGCAGTTTTGTAGCTTGACAAAACAGGATGCAGGTTCAGGGAGATATGTCGTGCTTTGAGCCACAGTTTGATGTAGGGAGAAGAGGTGAATTAAGGGACACAGTTGAATCAAGGGATAGAACCAATATACTGCCATTTTATCTACAATGACAGCTTATAAAAATATGAGGCATATTTATTAATTACCCCTATCAATAGGGGAAGGGAGGATCCTGCAAGCAGCTTTTGCTCGCAGGCTTTTGGGGACTTTAGAGGTCACAACAGAAGGATGGATGTGGCAAGACCCCAGGCACCTGCTGATAAGAGAGCAATGACACAGCTTGCTCGTATCAGGGAGACTCTGGTCCTTATCTTGCCACCCTCTTTGGGACGTATGGAAATTTCCGGGTTGTTTTCAAAGGCGGCTGGCCCTCGTGCGTCACCTGCCTCTTCAATCCTAAGAGCCGGTAGCCTCTTCTGGCCCACTTGGGGCAGGGGCTGATTTTTAAAAAATCCCTTCGAGGGTAATCCTCCCTCTTCTGCCTCCAGGCAAAGTGCCAGGCAGGAGGGGGGGACAAAGGAGAGCTCCATAGAAAGGGGGGGAGCTTCCTTCTTCTGCATGGACAGGGAAAGGTGTGGGGCGGGGGAGCCCGAGAGGGAATTTAGCAGGAGAGAACCGGACAGTCCCTGTGGATTTGGGCAAAGGTGAAGTTGGAGGCCAGTTGGGCACGTCCGGTTGCCTCCTTCTCCACCGGCCAGCATGGACCTTCATGGAGGTAAGTCAGTGCCCCATTCTCGGTGAAAGGGGGAAAGTGGCATCCAGGGATGGGAGCAACCGGTGCAAGTCCCAGGTCCCCAGGGAGGGAAGCGCCTGCCATGTCTCCCGGGAACCACTTTGCTGAAGGACACAGCTGCCAAGGCCAAACATCGCCAAAGCCTACCTGTCCATTTGTTTGTGCATTTAAGGTGTTGTTGTTGGTTTTTTGTTCATCTGTAGCCTGCTGTGGCTACAAAGCCAGTCTCATCATCTCTTGGGGCTGCCGCTGGTGGAATCCTAGTAGCCACCCGGCAAAGCTCTTGGCAACGGAGCCTCTGGCAAGGAGGAGGTGGAAGCCGCTGGTGACTTTGTGGAACTGGTAGGGAAACAGCCAGACATGCGCTGGAAAGATTGATGGATTGATGGATTGATGGGTGGATTGATGGATTGATGGATGGATGGATGGATGGATGGATGGATTGACTGATTGATTGATTGATTGATTGATTGATTGATTGATTGATTGATTGATTGATTGATTGATTGATTGATTGAGATTTTATGCTGCCCACCTGCTGGCAGCATTGGAGCGGGTGGTGGTGGTGGTTTGGACTCGATGGCCTTAAGAGTCCCCTTCCAACTTCACCCTTCTAGGATGCTAGGATTCTGTGAGGCTGCATTAACAGAAACAGACTCTCCAGATCCTGCCAGGCATGAGTTCCCCTCTTTTTGGCTTCCTCTTGAGCCCCATGTCCAGTTCAGGACACAACAATTTAAGAAGGATGCCAGCAAATTGGAACACGTACAGAAGCAGGCAACAAGGATGATCAGGTTCGGGGTGGGTGGGGGGTGTTTGCTGGCAACCAAGCCCAGTGAGGGAAGAGACCACCTCTCCAGACAGGCAGGCACGTGTGTGTCGGCTTAAAGGTTGGCTTAAATGGGCCAGGGAGAGGGGGGAGGTTTTCCTACTAATGTAAGCCACGTTTCAGGGTTCTTTGCCGCAGTTTCGGGGAATCGAGAGATCAAAGCGAGCCAAGGTTCCAAAGAACGGAGAAAAACTTTATTGAGCGTTGCAACGGGCACCCAGCCGAATCAGCTCGGAAAGTCTGGGGCATCGAACAAAGAAACTCCACACTTTTTATAAGAATTCTTACTCCCCAACAGCCCCTCCTTTATCTAAATTGATAAGGATGCAGCTGTGGGTTGTAAATTGGGCATAGAACAATGAGAAAATACAACGGATACAAAGTTCATACAGGGTAACAAATCAATTTGAAGGGATATTGAGGGAGGAAGACATTCATCTTGCACTCTGGCACCATCTGGCTTGCACTTCCCGGGACTCTGCGCCGCTCCGAGACAGGAGTTCTCTGACAGCTGAAGATCGATAACAACTTCAAAGATATCTGGCTTATCTCCTCCTGGAATACCTCGGCTGACTCTCTTCCCATGGAGCTAAGTGTTTATACAACCACTAATTTATAACCCTACATAGCTGGGAAGGAATCTCGGGGTGAAATGCAGGCTAGAATAACACGTTGAAGGGGGAGAATGAAAAAGGGAAATAGCCAAAAGAGAACATAAGCGCTGCCATTTTATTTTGTCAATGGCAGTTATAAGCTTCATTAAAATATCATTCCCATCATTCCCTCCTCTTCTAGTGGACACTCATTTTGAGTCGTCCACAGGTAGGGACTCATAATCCTGCAATAAGGCAATTAATTTCGGTGCAGTCTTCTGTTCTACGATCCTTTGAATTGAGGATTGCAGAAACCGCATCAGGCAAGGAATGCACAGTAAAAGAAACAAAATAATACATAAAGGAGCAATTAGCATGGTCCCCAAAGTTTTCATCCAAGCTTGGGGCATCAGATCATTTATCCACTGCCATTGCATCCCTTTCCATTCTTGCGTCGGATTGAAAGTAAGCTGTTTGATCTCCGTGGCGAGCTGATCAAACAGGTGAGCTGATTACCTACGGGATCAATTTTTAGACAGCAGTTTGTCAAATTAAATTTTCCACACACGCCATTTATCGATGCCAATAAATAGTCCAACGCGAGCCTGTTTTGATAGACAGCTGTTCTTAATTGATCTGTCACTTCCGCTATAGTGGTAAGTGCGGTAGTGATGCGCTGACCTGCCAAATCCAGGACTGCTTGCAATCGAATTATCCTATTAAGTAAATAAATGGGAGTCCTATAACCCCATGAACCATCTTGAGCCCAAGTTGCTGGGCCATAAACACAAACAATTCTTTGAGAATCCCATATATCTCCTACATATTCTTCAGGATTCTTACATGGAAAACCTGCAAACGGGGTATCATCATGCTTCCTCCGGTTTAAAGGGCCATACACCGGGGCAGCGAGGTACTGCTGGGTTTCGATTGGGATAACGAAAAATGATGGTTTGATGAATCCAAGGACACAAGACCCTGACCATGAGGGGGGCAAAAACTCATAAGCCATATTCCCACAAACCCAATACATATGCAAAGGTGCTTCCCATGCCTTTGAAGTTGCAGAATATATATAAGGTAACAGAGCAATGTCAATTTTTTCTGGCTGGGAGGCATTAGAATGTGAAAGCCATACACCATTTTCCCACATTCCAATACAGGTTAAATCACCCACGGGAATGGTGCCATTCTGAGAGAAACAGACACGACCAACCAACTGAGACGTAATGGTCCATGTCAAATTTTTAGAGTCTGTTCTCTTTGTGATGTTTCCAATTCTTGACATATTATTGAAAAGCTCTGGGGCTACTTCCATTGCCTCCCATGGCCAATCTTCACCCATATTTGTCCCCCCACATACATAACAATTTGCAACTCCTAACTCAGTTCTATTGATTGGGCCATTTCAATAAACAAATTCTTGGCACGTTCGGGGACTTTAAAGGGGTTGTCCTGCAACCTGTCAACAATATTCTCAACAGACCAGGTATGATTTTTTCTTTCCCCGTCTCGAATTTCAGTGTGAGTAATTGTAATATAAGTCATAGGGTCTTTTCCACCACCATCTATTCCAAACCCATAAACCTGAATCAAAGGATGGGTTCTGCTTATCTCCATACTAACAAAATTTCCCATTTGCTTTTTGAAGTGTGTAATGTGAGGACGTCCTTTGTATCCTCCACCTGTAAAAGCACACACACAACCCCATCCGGAACACAAATAAGTACTTGCGCAAGGTGCCCACCTTTCTGCGTTACCTGCATGCCAACCTTCATGAGGATAACATAAATATTTATGATTCTTTTTATAGGCATTTACTCGCCCTTGGGATCCACATGTAGATCCCCTAATCTTTCCCAAAGCAATACATGCATCAAACCACAGTACCACGGGGCTTGAGCCCTGGCTTAAAACAACAGTGGAATTTAGGAAATACAAAAGACCACCTCCGGTTGGATTATCCCTTCGGGGTTCTTTGGTCTTCGCCATTCCAGCCCACACGGTATAATTATACCTAATTGGGACCTCAGGCTTAAAGCAAAAATATTTGCCTGATGTGCCCATGCATATATGATACATCAGATCCTGATTCAAGCATGTTGCCACAGCATGTTTACATTCCAATGGCTGTTGTGTATAATAAATTAGAGTGTTTATCACTCTACTTCCTTGACGGGCAGCAACAATGCACGGAGTGCACGGCTCCACATCTTCAGATTTGACAGCTAGGCATATAGACAACAAGGATAAAAAGACAACAATTCCCATTGGCTTTGATAACCCACAAAACTTGCGTTTCCAATGGCAACATATTATAACCATACCCAAAACAAATAAGGGTGATGCAGCGAGCCAAACCCACCCCGGAATTTCAACCCACATGTTCATCCAAGTCTCTTTGGAGTGCTCTGACAGCTGCAGAGTATTCTCGAGCAAGCTGTCGCACCAACTGCTGAGACCAAATTAAAGGGTGATATCGATGGGCATCATAACCAACAAATATGTCCCAATGTGACCAGGGGGGTGTTGAGGACTCGCGTGAGTGTGTGTTAGAACAAGCTCCTCTGGCTCATCTCTTATGGAAAAAATAAGCAAACAGCCACAGGTATAAAGTCTCGCACAGACTGGATGTCGTCAGGGGCTAAGCACCGTGATGGGATCACTTGATTCCACCACCACAAACTCCCTTCTCTCCTTAAGGGGGTGAACTTGAATGTCAGAGTGTCTGATGCTAAAAGAAAAATCAAGGCTCTTCAAGGGAGAATCTCCTTCCAAACAAACAGCTCAGGAAGTCAGTATTTTACTCTAACTCCCTGTTATCAGGACCAACTTTCTTAAACGTCAGCTTCAAGCTGTCATCAGGATTGGCACGGACCGTCCACTCTTCTTCTTCACTTGATGGGGTAGCTCGCTTCACGCGGGTATGATGAATCCAGGGGATCACCTCAGACACCTTGATAGCCGTGGGAGTTGACAGCAAGACGACGTAAGGACCCCTCCACCTGGGACGCAAAGGCTGCTGATTCCAGTCCTTCACCCAGACCAAATCTCCTGGTTGAAAACAATGCAGGGGCTCCTGCAAAATCACTGGAAGTCTTCCCAGCGTCCACCTGTGAAGTGAAGAAAGAGATCGGCCAAGCAACTGAAGATATTTGACATGGGTCAACGAAGCTATATTCTCTGGGCGTAATCCATATGAAATCGGAACTGGCCTGCCATATAAAAGTTCAAACGGGGACACCCCTAACTGACTTGAAGGAGTAGTCCTGCACCGGAAGAGGGCGATAGGCAGCATTTCCACCCATCCCCTGCCGGTTTCCTGAGTGAGTTTTGACAGATGACTTTTCAAAGTCCTGTTCATTCTCTCCACGCGTCCAGAACTCTGAGGTCTGTACGCTGTATGCAAATTCCATTTAATCTGTAGTACCTTCGCAAGCCCCTGAAGGACTTGATGAACAAAGGCTGGTCCGTTATCAGATCTTATAGTACGGGGTATCCCATGCCTCGAAATATGGTGCCGCAAAAGACAGCGAACCACCTCACTGGCTTTCTCAGTCTTTGTAGGATAAGCTTCCACCCAACCCGTGAAAGTACAAACTGATACAAGCATATAACGATACAGTCCACACTTTGGCAACTCTGTAAAATCTACTTGCAGGTCTTCAAAGGGTTCCTGGCCATAATGCTGAATGCCAGGAGGGGGCAAATGTCCAGACCGGGGGTTATTCCTTTGACAGAGCACACATCTTCGGGAAATGTTCGAAGCCAACTGGCGAAGCTTGGCTATATAGCGACATGGGCTCAACTGGCGACATGCTACCTCGGGACCCTGATGTGTACTGTCATGATGATTTTGAATCACTTGGCGGGCTAAGCTTTCCGGAACCCACAACTGTCCGCTTGGAAGCTTATACCATCCCTCGGGGGTTCTGTCAATGTCCTGTTCTTCCGTCTATAGGAATGAGGCTAAGCTGCATTTCGACAGCACCCTGGGCTGCCTCCTTAGCAATTCGATCTGCTAGCCGATTTCTCCTAGCTTCTACCCCTGGGCCAACTTTATGTCCATAACAATGAATCACTGCTACTTCTTTAGGTACCGCTTTGCGATGGTTCCATTCCTTCCTGGCTGACCGTGTCCAGAAGGTGGTGCTGGGGGACAGTTGCTCTGCCCCGTGGCATTTATGTCATGGGGTTCCTCAGGGCTCTATACTGTCTCCCATGCTGTTCAACATTTACATGGAACCACTGGGAGAGGTCATCAGGAGGTTTGGGCTGAGGACTCAGCAATATGCTGATGATACTCAGCTCTACCTCTCGTTTTCCACCAATCCAGGTGAGGCAGTTTCTGTGCTGAACTCGTGTCTGGGCCAGATAATGGACTGGATGAGGGTTAACAAATTGAAACTCAATCCAGACAAGACGGAAGTGCTGTTAGTGGGTGCTTCGCCAGACAGGTTAGAGGGACACTTCCCTGTTCTGGACGGGGTTGCACTCCCCCTAAGGGACAGGGTCCGCAGCTTGGGGGTGCTCCTGGACCCCGGTCTAACTCTGGAAGCCCAGGTGGACACGGTGGCCAGGGGTGCCTTTCTCCAGCTGCGGAAAATATATCAGCTACGCCCCTACCTGGATGAACGGAGCCTCATAACAGTTACGCATGCACTGGTAACATCCCGTATTGATTACTGCAATGCGCTCTACATGGGGCTGCCTTTGAAGACGGTTCGGCGATTGCAACTGGTTCAGAATCGTGCGGCGCGGCTAGTAAGTGGTGGGGCCGCTAGGGATCACATCACGCCGATTCTACGTAGCCTACATTGGTTACCAGTTGCTGCCCGAGCCCAATTCAAAGTGCTTGTTTTGACATATAAAGCCCTAAATGGCTTAGGACCTGGATACCTGAAGGACCGCCTCCTTCCATATGAACCTACCCGGCAATTACGATCAAGCCAGGGGGCCCTCCTGAAAGAGCCATCCCTCAAGGAGGTGAAAGGGATGGCTTGTAGGAACAGGGCCTTTTCGGCAGCTGCCCCCAAGCTATGGAATGCCCTCCCAAGTGAGATCCGCCTGGCACCAACACTGATGACATTTCGGCGCCAGGTAAAAACCTTCCTGTTCCAGAAGTTTTTTAATTGATACAATTTAGATTGTGGGTCTTCTGATGGCAATTTTAGTGTGATGTTTTAGTATAAGGTTTTTATTGTTGTTTTAATTATTTATTGTTGTTTGATGTTTTTAACTGTTTTAATTCCTTGATTGTAAGCCGCCCAGAGACCTTTGGGTAGTGGGCGGCATATAAGTTGTAAAAATAAATAAATAAATAAATAAAATACTGCCTCCAAAAGTCGCAACAAAATTTCAGGATGCGCTACAGGAGTGCCCTCAGTGGTAAGAAGACCTCTTTCCAAAGAGCTCCATGTGCATGGAGCGTAAGGAAAGCATACTTGGAATCAGTATAAATATTGATGCTTTCCCCTTCTGATAATTCCAAAGCCCGAGTAAGAGCTATGAGTTCAGCTAACTGAGCTGAAGTTCCTGGAGGTAATTGCCTGGCCTCAATAACAGTGTCCTCTAATTCTACAATAGCATACCCCGCTTTCCTTATTCCATCAATCACTGAGCTACTTCCATCCACAAACCAAGTCTTCCACTGCGGGTTGGGGGTGTCACGGAGGTCTGGCCGTGATGAGTAAATTTCATCCATTGTTTGGATGCAATCGTGAGTGGCCGGTTGGTCACTAATTGGCGTCAGGGTTGCTGGATTAAGTCCCTCTGTAGTTTGAAAAGTGAGGCCAGTTCTTGAAAATAATTTTTGACACTTCATCATTGCGGTTTGGAACAGATGATAGCCACCGTTAGCATCTAACAGGAGTAAAACCACATGCCTTGTTATGCAATTTGTTGGCTGGCCAAAAGTGAATTTATCCGCTTTCTTTAAAAGTGCCGCAAGTGCCACGACTCCGCGCATGCAACATGGAAGTCCTTGTTCGGTTGGGGTTAATCTTTCAGATAAGTAAGCAACTGGTTGCTGCCAACTTCCTAATTTCTGACATAAGACTCCTTTTGCTACTCATTTTTCCTCATCAACATACAGATAAAAGGGCTTGTTGGGGTCGGGAAGACCCAATGCTGGCACCTCTAATAGAGCCCGTTTGATCTTTTGAAAACTCTCTCTCTGTTCCGGTTCCCATAAGAACTCATCACTTTCTTTCCCTCGTGTAGCAAAATGCAGGGGCTTTGCCAAAAGACTAAAGTTCGGAATCCAAATTCTACAAAAGCCTGCCGCTCCTAGAAAGCCACGAAGTTCTCTCCTATTTCTTGGTTCAGGGATCTGAATAATTGCCTGCTTCCGCTCCTCTTGAAGTTGGCGCCTTTGCTGGGAAATATCAAAGCCCAAATATTGCACAGATTTTTGGCAAATTTGGGCTTTCCTTCTCGTAACTCGGTAGCCTGCTGCTGCCAGATGATTCAAAAGGTCAATTGTAAGCTGTTCACAGTCCTCTTTAGTTTCTGCTCCCACCAAAATATCATCTACATATTGCAGAACTATTTGGCCAGGTTTCCGGGGGAAATTGGCAAGGTCTGATGCCAAAGCTACTCCAAACAACGTACTCGAATTTCGGAACCCTTGGGGCAAACGGGTCCATCTGAATTGTTGTTTTGTCCCTGTTCTTGGGTCTTCCCATTGAAAAGCAAAAATGGGCTGGCTCTGTGGCGCTAACCGGCAACAAAAATAGGCATCCTTCAGATCTAAAACTGTGAAATATTTAGCTTCCGGTAGGATCAAACTAAGTATTGTGTACGGGTTCGGAACATTCTGATGGAGCGGTTCCAAAGTCTCATTAACTAAGCGGAGGTCCTGAACTGGACGATAAGTTCC
This sequence comes from Phrynocephalus forsythii, assembly GCA_029282475.1. Lineage (NCBI taxonomy): Eukaryota > Metazoa > Chordata > Lepidosauria > Squamata > Agamidae > Phrynocephalus > Phrynocephalus forsythii. The sequence goes on along the minus strand of JAPFRF010000008.1, from coordinate 14,553,869 downwards.
ATCTGGCTTTCGAACGGGCAACAAGGGAGTATTCCATTGTGACTGGCACGGGACAAGGATGCCAAAATCTATCAGTCTCTTAAGATGCACCCAAATTCCTTCAGCTGCAGTCCTTCCAATGGGATATTGTGGCACTGACACAGGACCAGCAAATGCCTTAAGCTGAACAACAATTGGAGGGATGTTTCGTGCCATCCCTGGGGGATTTTCTTCTGCCCAAACCTCTGGATTAACTCGATCCAAGAAATCCTGGGATAACTGGGTTGGCTCCTCTTGGACCACCATCAAACGCCATCTCTCTCTCAAGGGATATTCTAAACACATTTCACCTTCCGGTTCCTTATTATCAGTAGTTAGGTGGACTTCTCCCTTTGGGGGTGAAAGTGATTTGGGCTCCCAATTTAAACAGCAGATCTCGTCCCATAAGGGGAATAGGGCAATCCGGCATGTGCAAAAATTTATGTTCAACAACCTGACCTCCTAATTTGCACTGAACAGGCTGCATAAAATGAGCGCTCTGCGCTCTTCCAGTGGCTCCCACTACATTAATTGAAAGAGTCCGGTCTAAAGGTTTGACAAGCTGGGGAATCACTGAATGGCTCACACCCGTATCAACAAGGAACTGGATTGCTTCGTTCCCGGTTTGAACTCTGACTAAGGGCTCGCGGGAACAAGAGCCCTGTCGCCTTCAATATGGGACATCTTCCTCCAGAACCATCATGTTTTGATATGGCGGGGTCCAAGCAGGACCCTGTCCTCCCTGGGGTCTTTGTCGAGCCGGCGCCGGTTGACTTTGGGCTTGACCAGCAGGCTGAAATTGGCTCACTTGTCCCTGATTCACCTGAAAGCTCCTCGGCTGCTGATAATTAAAGGGGGCAGGCGCTGACTGCCGATTTCCTGGCTGATTGAAGCCGAACGGCATGGGCGCGGGATATCGTCCAAAAGCCAGTGGCTGCCAGGGGCGGCGCGGACCTTGATTAAAACTCCCTCGCCTTTGATTTTCAGGATTCCTAAAACAGTCCTTACGCCAATGTCCTCTCTGGCCACATAGTGCACATTGATCCTTCACTAACGGCCCACGCCTGGGTCCAAAGGCATTAAAATTGCGGGGTTCAGAGACTTGATTCAGGGCCATTTTTTAACCTGTCCCCTTCCTTTTTGACTGGTTTGATCTTCCTCCCTATTATTGTACGTGGTCTGCGCCAGCTGCAGCATCCATTGAAGGGTTTGTCCCATGAAATTAATGTCCTTCTGAATCTTTTTATGAATATCCGGGGCAGATTGAGCTACAAAGGCTGTTTTTACTATATTTTCCATTCCCGGATCTTCAGGGTTAATGGGGGTAAATTTCCTAAACGCTTGAAACAAGCGTTCCAAAAAGGCTCCAGGGGACTCATCCTGTTTCTGGACCACGTCATTTACTTTTGACATATTGATTTTCTTCCTTCCTGCTGCTCTTATGCCCTGAAGTATTGCAGTATGGTATATTCTCAAGGCACCAAGACCTCCATCTACATTATAATCCCAATCTGGTGGGGTGGTCGTTGGAACAGCGGCTTCCGCTTGCACTTGGGTGTCTCCTAGGGCAATACGGGATTTCCTAGCCTCCTCAAAAAATTTTCGGGTTTCTTCCGAATTAAAAAGGCCACGTATGAGATGTTGCAGATCCTCATAAGTGGGCATATACACATTAAAAATACTGGCCATGGTTTCATAAACTTTGTCAGGATCATCTTCTAAGCTTGGCAAGGTATTTTTCCAATTAATAATGTCACTGCTCGTGAATGGCACGTGCTGCATCGAATACGTACGGGGACCCTGTTGATTTGGGGGCAGGGGGTCGTATACTCATCTGAGGGGCAAGAGTTTTGCCTGCTCATCAGCTTTCTTTTGTTCAAGGAATTTCTCATGCCTCTTCGCTGCATCATATGCCTTTAAAAGATACCGTTGCCTCTTTACCCAATTTCGCTCCCCTGCGGCTTCTATGGCATGATTTCCAACTTCCAGTACGGAGTCATACTTTTTAACTAAATCAGTTACTCTCTGGTGGTCCGCTACACCCCATTCAAAATTTCCTTGTACTCTGTGTCGGAACTCCTCCTCACTTTCCTCTTTCCTCTCATCATCCCCCTCATTTTCCTCATCTGGTTTTGGAATTCCTCCTCCGGCCCCAAGCCCACCTTCGGGTGGCTTGACAGGGGGTGCGGGCTGCGGGAGATCTTCTTGTTTGGGGAGGGCATCATTCACAGGGGGTGCTCCCGGAAGGGGAGCGGGTAATGGTGCTGGATTTCCTTGAGGGAGAATGGGTGGTGCTAACGGATTTCCCGGAGGGATGGCCACGGCATATGGGGGTGGCGGAATGAGTGTATCATAGTCCTCCGGGCGGCTGTCTAAAACCTCCTTCTGTTTCTTTAAAGCAAATAACTTGGCTTGTGGCGGTAACTTCCTACAATCTTGTATCCACGAAGGATTCCTTTTAACATTTCCTCGCCACACTTCTATATATGGGACATGCTCTGGATAGTTTCTAAGAATTTTTAACCACAACTGCCTAATTATACTTTCATTGAACGTTCCCTCTGCCGGCCAATCTGGTTGCATAATTGGCCATTCTAATTGACATAAAGTCTGCATTCGCTCCATTTTCATTTTGATGCCAAAATCATAGTTCTTGATGGCAGTATTCCAATTTGAGGTGAAACAATCCAATGGGGTCATTGGTTTACTGGTATTTCCTCCCATGTTTTAAATGACTCTTAAACAATGTTCCTATTTCTCCCACACAAATGTCACTTGATCCGCACCTATGCTTTTGAAATTTTCTACTTGACAGCTGAAATCTCCGTTTCCCTGTCCATGCCCCGTGGGTTCCTGCCCACTATCTTTCACGGGATGTTAGAGCACTGCTCCTCTCCTCCCTCTGGAAAACAGAACCACCGTTCTTTTCCCTTTTTACACACTGGGGGCCAAAAACCCCTTATTTGGGATGTTAGAGACAAACTCTTCTCCTCCCACACTGGACCGGTCCCATATCTTACCAAATATCCCACGAAGTCTTCCCCCCAGCCGGCTCGCTTTTTCTTTTTTTCTCCCCGAGCGATGCCGTCTCCGCCACGAGGCTGAACGAAGCAGTTCCCCTTTTCAAATGGAAAGGTGTGCACCGGAGCTCTTCGTCCAACGCTGGCTGTTCAACATCGCTTGGCCTGGCCCCTCGTCCCGAAAAGGGGCTATCCCGGACGAGCCCCCAGATGTAAGCCACGTTTCAGGGTTCTTTGCCACAGTTTCGGGGAATCGAGAGATCAAAGCGAGCCAAGATTCCAAAGAACGGAGAAAAACTTTATTGAGCGTTGCAACGGGCACCCAGCCGAATCAGCTCGGAAAGTCTGGGGCATCGAACAAAGAAACTCCACACTTTTTATAAGAATTCTTACTCCCCAACAGCCCCTCCTTTATCTAAATTGATAAGGATGCAGCTGTGGGTTATAAATTGGGCATAGAACAATGAGAAAATACAACGGATACAAAGTTCATACAAGGTAACAAATCAATTTGAAGGGATATTGAGGGAGGAAGACATTCATCTTGCACTCTGGCGCCATCTGGCTTGCACTTCCCGGGACTCTGCGCCGCTCCGAGACAGGAGTTCTCTGACAGCTGAAGATCGATAACAACTTCAAAGATATCTGGCTTATCTCCTCCTGGAATACCTCGGCTGACTCTCTTCCCATGGAGCTAAGTGTTTATACAACCACTAATTTATAACCCTACATAGCTGGGAAGGAATCTCGGGGTGAAATGCAGGCTAGAATAACACGCTGAAGGGGGAGAATGAAAAAGGGAAATAGCCAAAAGAGAACATAAGCACTGCCATTTTATTTTGTCAATGGCAGTTATAAAATTGCAGAATATATATAAGGTAACAGAGCAATGTCCTTTTTTCTGGCTGGGAGGCATTAGAATGAAACCATACACCATTTTCCCAATTCACAATAAAGGTTAAATCAAAATAATAAATAAAGGTGCCATTCTGATGAGAAACCCCAAAGTTTTCAACCAAACTTGAGGCATCAGATCATTTATCCACTGCCAAATTTTTATCTGTTCTCTTTGTGATGTTTCCAATTCTTGACATATTGTTTGAAAAGCTCTGGGGCTGATTCCATTGCCTCCCATGGCCAATCTTCACCCATTTTGTCCCCCACATACATAACAATTTGCAACTCCTAACTCATTCCATTGATTGGGCCATTTCAATAAACAAATTCTTGGCCTGTTTTGACTTTAAAGGGGTTGTCCTGCAACCTGTCAACAATATTCTCAACAGACCAGGTATGATTTTTTCTTTCCCCTGCTCAAATTTCAGTGCTTGTAATTGTAATATAAGTCATAGGGTCTTTTCCACACCATCTATTCCAAACCCATAAACCTGAATCAAAGGATGGGTTCTGCTTATCTCCATACTAACAAAATTTCCCATTTGCTTTTCCCATGTAATGTGAGGACGTCCTTTGTATCCTCCACCTGTAAAAGCACACACAAACCCCATCCGAACACAAATAAGTACTCCAGTTTAAGGTGCCCACCTTTCTGCGTTACTGCATGCCAACCTTCATGAGGATAACATAAATATTTATGATTCTTTTTATAGGCATTTACCCTGACCTTGGGATCCAAATGTCAGATCCCATATTTTCCCAAAGCAATACATGCATCAAACCACAGTACCATGGGCTTGAGCCCTGGCTTAAAATAACAGTGGAATTTAGGAAATGTCAAAAGACCACCTCTGGCTGGATTATCCATTAGAAGGTTCTTTGGTCTTTGCCATTCCAGCCCACACGGTATAATTATACCTAATTGGGACCTCAGGCTTAAAGCAAAAATATTTGCCTGATGTGCCCATTCAGACACACGACCAACCAACTGAGACATATATGATACATCAGATCCTGATTCAAGCATGTTGCCACAGCATGTTTACATTCCAATGGCTGTTGTGTATAATAAATTAGAGTGTTTATCACTCTACTTCCTTGACGGTCAGCAACAATGCACGGAGTGCAACTCCACATCTTCAGATTTGACAGCTAGGCATATAGACAACAAGGATAAAAAGACAACAATTCCCATTGGCTTTGATAACCCACAAAACTTTAAAGGGTTTCCAATGGCAACATATTATAACCATACCCAAAACAAATAAGGGTGATGATTTTTATTTCCCCACCTCCGAATTTCAACCCACATGTTCATCCAAGTCTCTTTGGAGTGCTCTGACAGCTGCAGAGTATTCTCGAAAGCTGTCGCACCAACTGCTGAGACCAAATTAAAGGGTGATATCGATGGGCATCATAACCAACAAATATGTCCCAATGTGCCAGCGGGTGTTGAGGACTGTGTGAGTGTGTGTTAAAACAAGCTCCTCTGGCTCATCTCTTATGGAAAAAATAAGCAAACAGCCACAGGTATAAAGTCTCAAATAAGACTGGATGTCGTCAGGGGCTAAGCACCGTGATGGGATCACTTGATTCCACCACCACAAACTCCCTTCTCTCCTTAGGGGGGTGAACTTGAATGTCAGAGTGTCTGATGCTAAAAGAAAAATCAAGGCTCTTCAAGGGAGAATCTCCTTCCAAACAAACAGCTCAGGAAGTCAGTATTTTACTCTGACTCCCAGTTATCAGGACCAACTTTCTTAAAAACAGCTTCAGCTGTCATCAGGAAATTGGCAAAAGACCACCTCCACTCTTCTTCTTCACTTGATGGGGTTCTTTGGTCTTATGATGAATCAGGGGATCACCTCAGACACCTTGATAGCCAGGGGAGTTGACAGCAAGATTTGCCTGATGACCCCCATCCACCTGGGACATCAAAGGCTGCTGATTCCAGTCCTTCACCCAGACCAAATCTCCTGGTTGAAAACAATGCAGGGGCTCCTGCAAAATCACTGGAAGTCTTCCCAGCGTCCACCTGTGAAGTGAAGAAAGAGATCGGCCAAGCAACTGAAGATATTTGACATGGGTCAACATTTTCATATTCTCTGGGCGTAATCCATATGAAATCGGAACTGGCCTGCCATATAAAAGTTCAAACGGGGGACACCCCTAACTGACTAAGGAGTAGTCCTGCACCGGAAGAGGCGATAGGCAGCATTTCCACCCATCCCCTGCAAAACAAATGAGTGAGTTTTGACAGATGACTTTTCAAAGTCCTGTTCATTCTCTCCAACGTCCAGAACTCCAAGGTCTTTGGAGCTGTATGCAAATTCCATTTAATCTGTAGTACCTTCGCAAGCCCCTGAAGGACTTGATGAACAAAGGCTGGTCCGTTATCAGATCTTATAGTAACAAATATATCCCATGCCTCGAAATATGGTGCCGCAAAAGACAGCGAACCACCTCACTGGCTTTCTCAGTCTTTGTAGGAATAAGCTTCCACCCAACCCGTGAAAGTACAAACTGATACAAGCATATAACGATACAGTCCACACTTTGGCAACTCTGTAAAATCTACTTGCAGGTCTTCAAAGGGTTCCTGGCCATAATGCTGAATGCCAGGAGGGGGCAAATGTCCAGACCGGGGTTATTCCTTTGACAGAGCACACATCTCTGAAATGTTAAAAGAAAACTGGCAAAGCTTGGCTTCAAGCGACATGGGCTCAAACAAACATGCTACCTCGGGACCCTGATGTGTACTGTCATGATGATTTTGAATCACTTGGCCTAAGCTTTCCGGAACCCACAACTGTCAGCTTCAAGCTTATACCATCCCTCGGGGTTCTGTCAATGTCCTGTTCTTCCGTCTATAGGAATGAGGCTAAGCTGCATTTAGAAGCAGCACCCTGGGCTGCCTCCTTAGCAATTCGATCTGCTAGCAGATTTCTCCTAGCTTCTACCCCTGGGCCAACTTTATGTCCATAACAATGAATCACTGCTACTTCTTTAGGGACCGCTTTGCGATGGTTCCATTCCTTCCTGGCTGACCGTGTCCAGAAGGTGGTGCTGGATGACAGTTGCTCTGCCCCGTGGCATTTATGTCATGGGGTTCCTCAGGAAGTCTTCCTGTCTCCCATGCTGTTCAACATTTACATGGAACCACTGGGAGAGGTCATCAGGAGGTTTTGGCATGAGGACTCAGCAATATGCTGATGACATCAGCTCTACCTCTCGTTTTCCACCAATCCAGGTGAGGCAGTTTCTGTGCTGAACTCGTGTCTGGGCCAGATAATGGACTGGATGAGGGTTAACAAATTGAAACTCAATCCAGACAAGACGGAAGTGCTGTTAGTGGGTGCTTCGCCAGACAGGTTAGAGGGACACTTCCCTGTTCTGGACGGGGTTGCTTTTCAAAGTCCTAAGGGACAGGGTCCGCAGCTTGGGGTGCTCCTGGACCCCGGGTCTAACTCTGGAAGCCCAGGTGGACACGGTGGCCAGGGGTGCCTTTCTCCAGCTGCGGAAAATATATCAGCTGCCCCTACCTGGATGAACGGAGCCTCATAACAGTTACGCATGCACTGGTAACATCCCGTTATTGATTACTGCAATGCGCTCTACATGGGGCTGCCTTTGAAGACGGTTCCCATGCCTCGAAACTGGTTCAGAAAGACGTGCACCTCACTGGTAAGTGGTGGGGCCTTTGTAGGGATCACATCACGCCGATTCTACGTAGCCTACATTGGTTACCAGTTGCTGCCCGAGCCCAATTCAAAGTGCTTGTTTTGACATATAAAGCCTACTAAATGGCTTAGGACCTGGATACCTGAAGGACCGCCTCCTTCCATATGAACCTACCCGGCAAATGTCAAGCCAGGGGCCCTCCTGAAAGAGCCATCCCTCAAGGAGGTGAAAGGGATGGCTTGTAGGAACAGGGCCTTTTCGGCAGCTGCCCCAAGCTATGGAATGCCCTCCCAAGTGAGATCCGCCTGGCACCAACTGATGACATTTCGGGGCCAGGTAAAAACCTTCCTGTTCCAGAAGTTTTTTAATTGATACAATTTAGATTGTGGGTCTTCTGATGGCAATTTTAGTGTGATGTTTTAGTATAAGGTTTTTATTGTTGTTTTAATTATTTATTGTTGTTTGATGTTTTTAACTGTTTTAATTCCTTGATTGTAAGCCAAGACCTTTGGGTAGTGTCCATATAAATGAAAAAATAAATAAATAAATAAATAAAATACTGCCTCCAAAAGTCGCAACAAAATTTCAGGATGCGCTACAGGAGTGCCCTCAGTGGTAAGAAGACCTCTCTCTTTCCAAAGAGCTCCATGTGCATGGAGCGTAAGGAAAGCATACTTGGAATCCGTATAAATATTGATGCTTTCCCCTTCTGATAATTCCAAAGCCCGAGTAAGAGCTATGAGTTCAGCTAACTGAGCTGAAGTTCCTGGAGGTAATTGCCTGGCCTCAATAACAGTGTCCTCTAATTCTACAATAGCATACCCCGCTTTCCTTATTCCATCAATCACTGAGCTACTTCCATCCACAAACCAAGTCTTCCACTGTGGGTTGGGGGTGTCACGGAGGTCTGGCCATGATGAGTAAATTTCATCCATTGCTTGGATGCAATCATGAGTGGCCGGTTGGTCACTAATTGGCGTCAGGGTTGCTGGATTAAGTCCCTCTGTAGTTTGAAAAGTGAGGCCAGTTCTTGAAAATAATTTTTGACACTTCATCATTGCGGTTTGGGACAGATGATAGCCACCGTTAGCATCTAACAGGGGTAAAACCACATGCCTTGTTATGCAATTTGTTGGCTGGCCAAAAGTGAATTTATCCGCTTTCTTTAAAAGTGCCGCAAGTGTCACGACTCCGCGCATGCAACACGGAAGTCCTTGTTCGGTTGGGGTTAATCTTTCAGATAAGTAAGCAACTGGTTGCTGCCAACTTCCTAATTTCTGACATAAGACTCCTTTTGCTACTCATTTTTCCTCATCAACATACAGATAAAAGGGCTTGTTGGGGTCGCGAAGACCCAATGCTGGTACCTCTAATAGAGCCCGTTTGATCTTTTGAAAACTCTCTCTCTGTTCCGGTCCCCATAAGAACTCATCACTTTCTTTCCCTCGTGTAGCAAAATGCAGGGGCTTTGCCAAAAGACTAAAGTTCGGAATCCAAATTCTACAAAAGCCTGCCACTCCTAGAAAGCCACGAAGTTCTCTCCTATTTCTTGGTTCACGGATCTGAATAATTGCCTGCTTCCGCTCCTCTCGAAGTTGGCGCCTTTGCTGGGAAATATCAAAACCCAAATATCGCACAGATTTTTGACAAATTTGGGCTTTCCTTCTCGTAACTCAGTAGCCTGCTGCTGCCAGATGATTCAAAAGGTCAATTGTAAGCTGTTCACAGTCCTCTTTAGTTTCTGCTCCCGCCAAAATATCATCTACATATTGCAGAATTATTTGGCCAGGTTTCCGGGGGAAATTGGCAAGGTCTGATGCCAAAGCTACTCCAAACAATGTACTCGAATTTCGGAACCCTTGGGGCAAACGGGTCCATCTGAATTGTTTTGTCCCTGTTCTTGGGTCTTCCCATTGAAAAGCAAAAATGGGCTGGCTCTGGGGCGCTAACCGGCAACAAAAATAGGCATCCTTCAGATCTAAAACTGTGAAATATTTAGCTTCCGGTGGGATCAAACTAAGTATCGTGTACGGGTTCGGAACATTCTGATGGAGCGGTTCCACAGTCTCATTAACTAAGCGGAGGTCCTGAACTGGACGATAAGTTCCATCTGGCTTTCGAACGGGCAACAAGGGAGTATTCCATTGTGACTGGCACGGGACAAGGATGCCAAAATCTATCAGTCTCTTAAGATGCACCCAAATTCCTTCAGCTGCAGTCCTTCCAATGGGATATTGTGGCACTGACACAGGACCAGCAAATGCCTTAAGCTGAACAACAATAGGAGGGATGTTTCGTGCCACCCCTGGGGGATTTTCTTCTGCCCAAACCTCTGGATTAACTCGATCCAAGAAATCCTGGGATAACTGGGTTGGCTCCTCTTGGACCACCATCAAACGCCATCTCTCTCTCAAGGGATATTCTAAACACATTTCACCTTCCGGTTCCTTATTATCAGTAGTTAGGTGGACTTCTCCCTTTGGGGGTGAAAGTGATTTGGGCTCCCAATTTAAACAGCAGATCTCGTCCCATAAGGGGAATAGGGCAATCCGGCATGTGCAAAAATTTATGTTCAACAACCTGACCTCCTAATTTGCACTGAACAGGCTGCATCAAATGAGCGCTCTGCGCTCTTCCAGTGGCTCCCACTACATTAATTGAAAGAGTCCGGTCTAAAGGTTTGACAAGCTGGGGAATCACTGAATGGCTCGCACCCGTATCAACAAGGAACTGGATTGCTTCGTTCCTGGTTTGAACTCTGACTAAGGGCTCGCGGGAACAAGAGCCCTGTTGCCTTCAATATGGGACATCTTCCTTCAGAACCATCATGTTTTGATATGGCGGAGTCCAAGCAGGACCCTGTCCTCCCTGGGGTCTTTGTCGAGCCGGCGCCGGTTGACTTTGGGCTTGACCAGCAGGCTGAAATTGGCTCACTTGTCCCTGATTCACCTGAAAGCTCCTCGGCTGCTGATAATTAAAGGGGGCAGGCGCTGACTGCCAATTTCCTGGCTGATCGAAGCCGAACGGCATGGGCACGGGATATCGTCCAAAAGCCAGTGGCTGCCAGGGGCGGCGCGGACCTTGATTAAAACTCCCTCGCCTTTGATTTTCAGGATTCCTAAAACAGTCCTTACGCCAATGTCCTCTCTGGCCACATAGTGCACATTGATCCTTCACTAACGGCCCACGCCTGGGTCCAAAGGCATTAAAATTGCGGGGTTTAGAGACTTGATTCAGGGCATTAATTTTTTAACCTGTCCCCTTCCTTTTTGACTGGTTTGATCTTCCTCCCTATTATTGTACGTGGTCTGCGCCAGCTGCAGCATCCATTGAAGGGTTTGTCCCATGAAATTAATGTCCTTCTGAATCTTTTTATGAATATCTGGGGCAGATTGAGCTACAAAGGCTGTTTTTACTATATTTTCCATTCCCGGATCTTCAGGGTTAATGGGGGTAAATTTCCTAAACGCTTGAAACAAGCGTTCCAAAAAGGCTCCAGGGGACTCATCCTGTTTCTGGACCACGTCATTTACTTTTGACATATTGATTTTCTTCCTTCCTGCTGCTCTTATGCCCTGAAGTATTGCAGTATGGTATATTCTCAAGGCACCAAGACCTCCATCTACATTAAAATCCCAATCTAGTGGGGTGGTCGTTGGAACAGCGGCTTCCGCTTGCACTTGGGTGTCTCCTAGGGCAATACGGGATTTCCTAGCCTCCTCAAAAATTTTTCGGGTTTCTTGCGAATTAAAAAGGCCACGTATGAGATGTTGCAGATCCTCATAAGTGGGCATATACACATTAAAAATACTGGCCATGGTTTCATAAACTTTGTCAGGATCATCTTCTAAGCTTGGCAAGGTATTTTTCCAATTAATAATGTCACTGCTCGTGAATGGCATGTGCTGCATTGAATACGTACGGGGACCCTGTTGATTTGGGGGCAGGGGGTCGTATACTCATCTGAGGGGCAAGAGTTTTGCCTGCTCATCAGCTTTCTTTTGTTCAAGGAATTTCTCATGCCTCTTCGCTGCATCATATGCCTTTAAAAGATACTGTTGCCTCTTTACCCAATTTCGCTCCCCTGTGGCTTCTATGGCATGATTTCCAACTTCCAGTACGGAGTCATACTTTTTAACTAAATCAGTTACTCTCTGGTGGTCCGCTACACCCCATTCAAAATTTCCTTGTACTCTGTGTCGGAACTCCTCCTCACTTTCCTCTTTCCTCTCATCATCCCCCTTATCTTCCTCATCTGGTTTTGGAATTCCTCCTCCGGCCCCAAGCCCACCTTCGGGTGACTTGACAGGGGCTGCGGGCTGCGGGAGATCTTCTTGTTTGGGGAGGGCATCATTCACAGGGGGTGCTCCCGGAAGGGGAGCGGGTAATGGTGCTGGATTTCCTTGAGGGAGAACAGGTGGTGCTAACGGATTTCCTGGAGGGATGGCCACGGCATATGGGGGTGGCGGAATGAGTGTATCATAGTCCTCCGGGCGGCTGTCTAAAACCTCCTTCTGTTTCTTTAAAGCAAATAACTTGGCTTGTGGCAGCAACTTCCTACAATCTTGTATCCACGAAGGATTCCTTTTAACATTTCCTCGCCACACTTCTATATATGGGACATGCTCTGGATAGTTTCTAAGAATTTTTAACCACAACTGCCTAATTATACTTTCATTGAACGTTCCCTCTGCCGGCCAATCTGGTTGCATAATTGGCCATTCTAATTGACATAAAGTCTGCATTTGCTCCATTTTCATTTTGATGCCAAAATCATAGTTCTTGATGGCAGTATTCCAATTTGAGGTGAAACAATCCAATGGGGTCGTTGGTTTACTGGTATTTCCTCCCATGTTTTAAATGACTCTTAAACAATGTTCCTATTTCTCCCACACAAATGTCACTTGATCCGCACCTATGCTTTTGAAATTTATCACACACACAGGACTCACTTCCGGTTGTGATCTGAACGCGATCGCTCGGCCAGAAAATGCACAACCCAGACTTCGCTCGGCCAAGGGGAGTTCTAAACCCCGACCATTCCACGCTCACACACACTCATTGGATCAAAGTGACCACACAAATTCCCACAGTTCAATACCTCCTCCCAACCTAGTCTGGATCCCCTTCCTATCAAAGAACCTTTTTAACATATTCTACTTGACAGCTGAAATCTCCATTTCCCTGTCCATGCCCCGTGGGTTCCTGCCCACTATCTTTCACGGGATGTTAGAGCACTGCTCCTCTCCTCCCTCTGGAAAACAGAACCACCGTTCTTTTCCCTTTTTACACACTGGGGGCCAAAAACCTCTTATTTGGGATGTTAGAGACAAACTCTTCTCCTCCCACACTGGACCGGTCCCATATCTTACCAAATATCCCACGAAGTCTTCCCCCCAGCCGGCTCGCTTTTTGTTTTTTTCTCCCCGAGCGATGCCGTCTCCGCCACGAGGCTGAACGAAGCAGTTCCCCTTTTCAAATGGAAAGGTGTGCACCGGAGCTCTTCGTCCAACGCTGGCTGTTCGACATCGCTTGGCCTGGCCCCTCGTCCCGAAAAGGGGCTATCCCGAACGAGCCCCCAGATGTAAGCCACGTTTCAGGGTTCTTTGCCACAGTTTCGGGGAATCGAGAGATCAAAGCGAGCCAAGATTCCAAAGAACAGAGAAAAACTTTATTGAGCGTTGCAACGGGCACCCAGCCGAATCAGCTCGGAAAGTCTGGGGCATCGAACAAAGAAACTCCACACTTTTTATAAGAATTCTTACTCCCCAACAGCCCCTCCTTTATCTAAATTGATAAGGATGCAGCTGTGGGTTGTAAATTGGGCATAGAACAATGAGAAAATACAACAGATACAAAGTTCATACAAGGTAACAAATCAATTTGAAGGGATATTGAGGGAGGAAGACATTCATCTTGCACTCTGGCGCCATCTGGCTTGCACTTCCCGGGACTCTGCGCCGCTCCGAGACAGGAGTTCTCTGACAGCTGAAGATCGATAACAACTTCAAAGATATCTGGCTTATCTCCTCCTGGAATACCTCGGCTGACTGTCTTCCCATGGAGCTAAGTGTTTATACAACCACTAATTTATAACCCTACATAGCTGGGAAGGAATCTCGGGGTGAAATGCAGGCTAGAATAACATGCTGAAGGGGGAGAATGAAAAGGGGAAATAGCCAAAAGAGAACATAAGCACTGCCATTTTATTTTGTCAATGGCAGTTATAAGCTTCATTAAAATATCATTCCCATCACTAAGACCCACGACCCAGGAGGGCTGAGCAGCACAGGCTCTCCCAGGGTCACTTACAGTGGCTGCAGATGGGCAACTGGCCCTCAGCTGTGGAGTTGGTGGTCCCATTGCCCGGGAGGAGGGACAGGCTTCCGGAGGGGCAACCCCTGGAACAGAAGTGGCCAGAATTCTGCTTGCTTTGAGTATCCTCCGGTCAGCTAACCCTTTGCTGAAGCAGAGGCCCACCAGCGCCACCTGTAGGGATGCTCTTCTTGCCACCCTTCCCGTGGGCTTCCCTGGTGTCTGACGGGGCACAGCCTTCCCAGGGGTCCCCCGCTAGCTCTGTGGACTCAGAGGGTGAGCCCTCCAGCAAGCTTCGCAGGTCCAGCCGCAAAGCCTCTCCTGGCACCTGCAATGTCCTCCTGGAAGAGTCCTTTCCCCAACAAGCCAACCCCCCCTCTCTCGGGTCACCGGGGGAGCTGGAGCTGCTCTGGGTCTGGAGGGAGGGAGCCGCCTTGGCTGAGAAAGTCCCTCTCTGTCGGCAGAAGTGATTCCTCCCACCCCCGGCCAAGTCCAAAGGCCTGGGAAACCTGGGAAACCCATCTCCCTTAACCAAATTGGAGTGGTAGAGCCTCTAAAACTGTGCTCACAACCTGGGGTTCAATCCCAGGTAGCCGGCTCAAGGTTCACTTAGCCTTCCATCCTTCCCAGGTTGGTAAAATGAGGACCCAGCTCCCTTGGGGAGGGGGCAAGGTGTAGCCTGCATAAATAAATCATAACAAACCACCCAGAGAATACTGGAAGCACTATGGGACAGTCTATGAGCAGAACACTTTGCTTTGCATTTGCTCTTGATGTGTAGAGAACCTTAACGATCTCCCTTGACTGATCCTCAGAAGGAGTTTCCTCAGCAGAGCAGAGCTAGACTTGGGGTGGGGGCGGGGGTGGGGGTGGGGGCGGGGGCGGGGGCGGCAGAGGCTGTGACACTGTGATCTGGCCATCTCTTTTCTACTGACCCAATGAGTTCCATGATGGTCCTCGATGCAGCTAGACTAGGAAGGCAGGGCGGAGGGATCCACGCAAGCAGGCCCATCATTGTTTGCTTGTTCGCCTGATTTGTATTCCCAACTAGAGATGGGCATGAATCGAAAAAATGGCATTTCGTTTTGTTTCATTCCATTAAGGAGTTCATTTCATTTTGTTTCATTTTTGTGATTTTTTGCAAAAAAAATCGTTTCATTGTTTCATTAATTTGTTGTTCGTTTTTACCCGCTTTTTTCCCGAGCGCCCACTGCGCGGCCCCTGGAGCCTGGTCGGAGCTGGGGGGGTGCCTACGAACGGGTGTGGGAGGAATAAAGAGGGGGAGCGTCGTTGGAGCCATGCTGCTCTGGCCACCTAATAAGCGCAAATCGGCCCCGCGATAATGGACCATGGGAGGGAGGCGCAAGGGGGGGGCGTCTTTGAAGTCGTGCTGCCCTGGCCGCCTAAGCACAGCCTCCTTATCTCCCCTCCTGATTGGCCCCATGATAATAGGCCATGGGAGGAAGGCGCAAGGGGGAGACTTCGAAACCACGCTACTGTGACCGCCTAAACGCGGCCTGCTTCTTCTCTCTCCTCCCAGGGCTGAGCTGAAGCTCGAGCCCGCTGCATCCCTCGATGGCATCAACAAGGTGCATGCTCCCTCCATGCAGCTCGGCGGGAAAGGACCTCCAGACCAGCACCAGGTAGGAGACATCTCTGCCTAACTGAACCAATTTTTCCTCAGTTCGGTTTGTTTCGTGTTAAATTTGCCCCTAGGGTCGTTATTCGTTTCGTTACGCAACAAAACGAATAACAAATAAAACAAAAAATTGTTTCATGCCCATCTCTATTCCCAACCCAATTGCACTTTAGGCACTCTCTGGGTGCTTTACAATTCAGTTGTGCCGGCTGCACACTGCCCTGCCCCGCTCCCAGTGAGCTACACTACTCACGTTCCTGAGCTTGGCAGCAGGGAAGGCTGAGTCAGCCTGGAGCCAGCTACCCGAGCCCACCAGGATGACACTCAGGTGGCGAGCAGCGTCCTCACTGCAGGGCTGCAGCTTAGCCCCGATCTGCCATGGGGCCGGCTCCTTTGCTGGGGGTTTTCCACTCCATCCTGGGGCCTCTTTCAAGACGTCTTGCCTAGCAGGATGGACAGGACGAGGAAAGGATGTCTTGGTCCGCTGCTGCTATATGCCTGCTATATGTCTTCATTCTGCTGCTGTTATGTCTGAAGAAGTGGACGTGTCCATGAAACGCTCCATTAAAATATGAAAGTTAGTCTTTAAGGTGCCCACATGTTTTGTATGTTTGCCTTTGTTTTTCTGTGATTATTGCCTGTAGTTCTTGAAAGGACTGTGTGGAAGAAGGCAGCCTTCTCTGCGTCCCCGGTGAGGCCACGGGGCTTCCTCGTGGGTGTCCCAATCTAGCCCCGGAGGCGCGGTCGCAGGTATCAACAATTTAAGCAACAAATATATAATATTTACTTGTGCTTGACACAGAGCAGTGCAGCAGTAACGTAGATAAAATGTCAGTATTGTTATAAAGGGTTGCAGAGTTAGGCTAACAGAAAGACAATGGCAATGAATAGAGTAAAAACTCATATATTCATATATACATCAAAATATACACAGCATAACAACCAAGCATTATATACAATATAGCAAACAGACAAACAGAGTGTGGGGTAAACTGTTCTCACCATAACAGTCCCCAAGTAACAAATGGCAAGCTAGTGCTTTTTATACTTATTCAGCACTCATAAGATCTGATGCAATCACTAATTAACAATCTGATGCAATCTGATCTAACCATTACAAATCATGATGTTATAATCAGTTCCACCTGCACTTCATCACTTAACATGCCTGTGATTACTAGTCTCTAACACTTGTGAATTAACATCATGACACTGCAGAATCTAACTGCCTCCATTTTACAATTCTCTTTACACATTCTGTTAAATATACATAACATATGTTTTTATCAACTTTTACATATCTTGACATGGCCGTGTGTGCCCCAGGCCTCCAGGGGTCAAGGGCCACGCTCTGGGGTGTAGAAGGTGACTTCTGGAGGGACAGGATCAAAGGGGAGCCCCAGGCACTGGACCCCCACCCCCGGCAGGCAGCTACAGCCAGGCACCTCAGAGTCCCCGGGTTGTGGGTGTGGGTGGGGAGGCTCCCTTGGGGTTAGGAGCTCACTGGTGGCCCCGCAGCTCTGAGTACCAGCACTGCTGCTTCACCACAAGGAAGTTGAAGAATGCCCCCCCCCCCCGAAGCGAAGGTGGGTCTAATCTGGTCCCTTTCAGCTTCCTTGAGACGGCCTGTCTGACGGAGAACAGACTGTGAAGGAAAACACAAGAAGCCCCTGGCATCGGGGACTTAAAATATATATATATCAAAAGATATAGAGGCTGATGAAGACAAAATTGAGAGAGAGAGAGAGAGAGAGAGAGAGAGAGAGAGACTGTGTGTGTGA
The DNA here is from genome assembly GCA_029282475.1 of Phrynocephalus forsythii. Classification (NCBI taxonomy): domain Eukaryota; kingdom Metazoa; phylum Chordata; class Lepidosauria; order Squamata; family Agamidae; genus Phrynocephalus; species Phrynocephalus forsythii. The sequence continues at coordinate 14,536,518 of JAPFRF010000008.1, read as the reverse complement.
ACTTAAATCACGAGAAGCCCCTGGTTTTCACTGCTCTTGTGTGTTGGATGGGGTGTGTTCTGCAGTTCATTTAATGTTTTTTTCATTATGTTTTCAATGGGAACATTGGTCTATTTTTGGAATAAAGTGCTAATCTGAGAGAACAGAATCCTATTTATAAATTGTACCATCTAGTGTACTTTCACTTAAAGAAGCTTTATTCTCATGGGGGTGGGTGGGAATCTAACAATCTTTAAGTTGCCCAAAGCTTCACTTTTTTCCTAAGGTCCGGACGTTGGATAAGCCTAAATTCTCTGCTTGCTGATGCCTGTGGGTGGCACATCCTTCCTGCCTTTCACTGAAGCTGCTCCGGCAGGAACAGGTACTCTCGGTCCTTGCTGTGATCTCACAACACCCTTGTTAGGCGGGCTTGGTTGATTGGCCAAATGATCACCCAGAGAGATTCCTGGGTGAGTTGTTTAAAAATGCATAACAGGGAACAGTTAAGAGCTATGCTAAGAGAAGGGAATAGGTAAATTTATTACAATTAGATAACTAGACCCCCAAAAAACCCCACCCAAAAGGCCAAGAATGGATCAGGAAGATGGTTGACTAAATGTGAAGAGAGAATAATGAAAAAAGAGAGAATCTCGATGCCATTGAGAATAGAAGGGTTACCATTAGGGTGAAATACAAGATGTTGACACAGGCAGGCACTAAAACAATACCCTTAAAGAGAATGTGGCAAGAGGATTTGGCAAGAGAGCTGACCTCTGTGTGGAATAAAAGGATTATGAAAAACATGTCAATAAAAGTGTCAAAGAGAACATTTAGAGTGAAGATGGCATTTAAAACCTGTGAGAATTAATTTAATGAATGGAGTCACTCCACCAGGCTGGGAAAGTAAGAAGGAAAAAAGGGACCTAATTGCGTATGTGGTGGCTCTGTGAAAAGAGAAAAAAACAGTGAGCATGAATATCTCAGGAAATAATATATTGGGTAACCGGGTGCATTTTTCTGCTAAGATAGCCCTATCAAACATGGCCAACAATAAACAATTAAATAAGGTAGAAATAAACCTAATAATTATTCATTCATTCATTCATTCATTCATTCATTTATTACATTTATATACCGCCCGTCTTCCGAAGCGGAACTCTGGGCGGTTTACAATTAAAAACAAACAACAGAGAGCAAACAAGAAAATCAGAGGCAAACTATGATAACTGTAGCAAAGCTAATTATGGGGAAAACTGTTGAGTGAGTAGTCAATTTAAAATAGAAGATTGGTATAAAGAAATGTGGAACATGGCTATTAATGACAAATTAACTTGTGATTTGAAAACGAGCAATGGAGTATCTCAGATTAACGATGTTAAAGATATCTAGAAACCATTCTTGGCATGTGTATTTTGGAACGGAAAAGGATATATTCTCAGTAAGGATTCAATCAATGTGTTTCCCAGAAATAATGGGGGCTGCACTATGAAAGAGGATAATCAGCAAAGTAATAATAGAGTAAGTTGATCTGGATCAAAAGAATAGTCCAGAGGGTGATGGGTGCGCAAAGTCACACAAGGTTTTGTAGTGGTTTTTAAATTGAATTTGTATATTTTGTGTGTTGTGTTGATTTTTTATGCTTTTCTTCACTTGTCTGTTTCAACTCTGTATAAATATATTTAACAATTTAAAAAAAAGGAGCTTCCTGGGCATACGGGTATGACTCTGGGCCAGGTTTTTGTGGTTCTGATGAGGCCAACAACCCACGGTGGCTCTTGGGAGCTGTTGCTCTGCATAATTTTTTGTATTTCTATTTTTATTGTAAGCCGCTCAGAGTTCCCTTTGGGAAGATGGGTGGGGTATAAGAGTAACAAACAAATAAATAAATAAATAAATAATTGACTATGCTTTCTGACCCTTACATCTGGAGGCAGGGATAATTCATTGATTATTCATTTCAAATATTCCAATGCCGCCTTTCTCCCCAAAAGGACCTGAGGCGGCTTTCCCGTGGGCCACACAAAGAAAGTAGAAACTCATGGCTGAGATTTCAAAGGAAGAGAGAGCAGTGGGAGTCCCACCCCCCCGCCCATGTGCTCCAGAGGAACCCTCTGGCCCCGGCACGGCAGGGGCCAGCGTCGTTCCATGGGTCGGAGCAGGGGGCTGCTGAGCTGAGGGCCAGGAGGAGCACCATGTCTCTGGGGCCAGGAGCCCCCTGGGTGCAGCCAGGCCGTGGGGCTGAGCTCCTTGCAAGGGTTCCCCTGCCCACTGGCAGCCCGGGAGGGACCTTTGAGGAGACCAGCCTCCCTAGCAACCCCTGTGCTTGGCCTGGGCTCCCTCCCGCAGTGAATGCTGTGGCCATCTTCCCCTGTCCACCTGCTCAGCCTGCAGGGTCATGAGACAAAGGAAGATGTTGTCATACGAAAAGAAACCACAAAAACCACATGGGTTTTCCCTTTTAGAAGTGCCTTGGAAGCAGAAAACCATTGGCAGCAGATCCCACTCAAGTGCGATAGAGGGTGGTCTCGGGAAACCAAGGAAAGGGCTTTGGACTCTCCGATTGCTATTTTTCCTCAAAACACCAGCTGGGAAATAATGTGGACCCCTGCAAGAGTGGGTCACGCACGGGGGGGGGAATCTCTCCACAAACCCCCAAACCTTGAGGAAGAGGCAACAACAGCTTTACCTGGCTTAAGAAATGTTCTTTTTGTCTCCCTCCTGGCCTCCCCTTTCCACACCTCCCATCTCCTTTGTCTCACTCTCTTATTAATCTCCTCTTTTCTTCTCCTTCCTCCTGTCACAACAGGCTCAAGCTTAATCCTGAGAAGACTGTTCTTTGGGGCTGCCCCGGATGGGTCCAATGGCCCTCTCCCCATAGTCTGGATGGGACTGTCCTCCAGCTGGCAGAACGAGCGAGGAGTCTGGGCATTGTCCTGGATCCGGCATTGTCCCTGGAGTCCCAGGTGGCTGCTGCGTTCAGGTCGGCTTTTTACCAACTCAGGCTTATTGCCCAGATTCACCCGTACCTTGACGAACAGTTTTGCAGGTGCTGGTCATGTCGAGGATAGATTACTGCAACACTCTCTACATGGGGCTTCCTTTGACCCTTCTCAGGCGACTGGAGCGGGTGCAGAATGCGGCAGCCAGATTGGAGGTTGGTGCAGGCAAATACGACTGCATCACCCGAATTCTGGCTCACCTACATTGGCTACCCGTTGCCTCCCGGATAAGGTTCAAGGTGTTTGTTTTGCTTTACAAAACCCTCCATGGCTCGGGACCTGAATATCTGGCAGAGCGTATTTCCCAGAAATCAGAGCTGACTCGAGCCTCCGTGGCTTTCTTGCTCCAGGTAGCCAACCCCCAGGGAGGCCCGGAGGGTGGCCACACGCAACCAGGCCTTCTCTGTGGCTGGCCCTGTGCCCTGGTACAAACGGCCAAGCGAGATACGCCAGGCCCCCTCCTTGGCGTCCTTCAAAAAGGCCGTAAAAACTTGGCTTCTCGGGGTGTAAGGGAGGACATTTGACTAATTATATATTTATAAATATATATGGCTGCTTTACTAACCACAGGTATGGATCAAAGCCTATAGAGAAAAACCTCATGGCAATCTATATCCCAAGCTATACCCTGTACTATATGGGATATTTCAGGCTATGCCTTGCAGAGTATAAGCCACACAAATTATATATTTAGAGGTAATGATGTTACTAAGCATACATATATATATATATATTTCATTTATATTATTATTCACACATGTATTCTTTATTCCTACAAACGCTGGTCAAGCCTTTCCGGCCACTAAGGGGGGGGGGAACTTCTGTTACAAAATTTGGCTGAGCCAGCAGTCTAATTATTTTCGTAGCTTTGAAGCTCTACACAGCTAATTGCATATACGTCAGCCAAGAAAAGTTTTATCTCTGATCCGAGAGTTCAGCAGCTGGCATACATCACGGTACTAGTCTGTGTAAGTCAGTTCAAACACCACAGCAATTAAGACATTTAATTGGTGTCAGGAATACAAAATAAATGACCAAAGATGTCAATTAGTGTTTGATGCATGTAACAAATGTATATGACGTAAATTCGGATGGGCGGAGGGGAAAAGAGTGCTGGAAAAACCTTATAAAAATATCTCCTTTCGTTTTCTGGGTGGACTTCTCACCACTAAAAAGTGTGGAAGTGCCCTGATTGATCAATCAATAAATTCTTTTCTCGTCTCCTGAGACTCAGACTTGGTCTTTTGCAGCCCATGAAGCGCAGGCACGCTGGCACGGGACCCTCATAAATTTAAATTCCTTACATTTCTGGTGCATTGGCCAGGAAATGTGCCACTGCCCCAGCGCTCTTGGGAGTCTGACTTAAATCACAGTAAGAATTCATGCTGACCCTGGAACAAATCTAGTCCGGACCCTCTGATTTTGAGAGGAGACTTGTTCTATCAGCATTGGACACAATACTGTTATTTAAGGAGAAAACAAAGCCGGCAGAACAACGGAGGAACTGTAAGAGGACTGCGCAAAAGAAATCTGGTAAGAAGAGAAAACTAGTTGTGGGGTGGCGTGAGTTCGAATCTAACAGCTCTGTGGAGTGGAGAAGATTGCGGATTCTTGTTGTCGGCCCCGGGGGTACAGGGAGGAGAAGGGTCGGATACGACCTTAACATCCCAAGGACTAGGGGACACTGAGGGACACTACGACCCTGAAATCCCCAAGGGAGGAGGGGTTTTTCAGACTGAAACAGGAGGAGAAGAGCGCTGCTCTAACATCCTGGGAAAGTTTGCAAAGCCCAACATCCCTAGGGTCCGCCCCTAAGTATTTGAAACAGGAGGAGAAGAGCGTTGCTCTAACATCCTGGGGAAAATTTAGAGATATATTAATGCATGGGCATGTGGGATGGTGATTCCACTTTTGAATTTTGTATGTGTGTTTTTTCAAGGTAAGGGGCTGTGCCTCTATACCCTGCGTAACCATAGGGAAGTGGCCATTCCCTGTGTTTTAAGCAGGGGCAAAGACTGGCAATCTTTGCTCCACAATACCAACGGAGTTCCACCATCTTCGTTTGATTTTAGAGAAGTTAGAAAGATCTATTCTTAGGCAAGGGATCGCAGTTAACTGGGGAAACAGAAATGTGGGAGAGTTGTGTATGGTTGCTGAATCACATGTTGGCGTGTATGATGGGCATTTGATTGTTGAGGTGTGAGTCCGCTTGATGCTTGTGTGGGAGAAATCATAGGAACACAGTTAGACCTTTAAAGTAAACCTATGGGGATAAATTAGTGCAGTTTATGCACCCCCTTTTTGATGTGCGATGTGGTAACATTGGAATTCTGCCACCAGAAGTAATGATTTTGGTATTAAATGGAACATGAGTAAGCTTTAAGAAGAACCCCTCTAACTAGGATGAGGCAGGACTTTACCATCTCAAATTAAGATTCTAGCCCTCAGGGAGGACAGACCAACTATGACCTGCTAGCAAGAGGTGTGTGAATGTACAAGGACGTGCTTAGTTAATTAATATAAGAGACTAAAAACTCTGCCAACTAGGAGACCCCTCCAGCAATTTTGATAATACCAGGGGAATATGGGCAGTGAGAAAAATACTTTTGAATACTCAGGGATAAACAACATCCCGCATATTTTGTGACTGGCTGGTCACACAACAAAATTTACCAGCTGAAGGGATATTTTACAAGGAAAAAAATAGTAGAAGGAAGGCAGCAAGACAGAAGTGGGATGGATAGGTATGATGTTGAGGGAACAGGAGGAGAGCACGGAGCATTGAGGGGACAGGAAGTGCTAGATGGGGGATGCGTACCCTGAATTGCCTTATTCAAGCATTCAGGAGGTACTTCCATCCCGCTACGCCAATGCCCAACTCCTTGGATATGGAAGCTTTAAACAGAACTAAGGGTTGCTATGCACCACATGAGGAGACAGGTAGGGATGTTATTTCTGAACTATTAATAGTCAAAAGCAGGAAATCAAATCTTAGTATCAACTGTTGTGTGTGCTTGATGTGTAATTAATTGAGTGTGAGTCCGTTTGGTATGCGGGAGAATTTATGAGCATACTACTAAACCTTTAACAAAAAAGGTAGATGGGCATAACTTAATTCAGCTTCTGTGCCCTTTGTTAAGGAACCCTGTGGCAAGATTGGCACATTGCCATAAGGAGACCTGATTTTGATATTGAATGCAACAAATGTAAATTTCAAGAAAGTCCCCTCTGACAAAGGCAGGACTTTAACATCCCAAAGATTAAGTTTCTAGCCCTCAAAAGGGGAGGGTGGCAAGCCACGTATTGCCTGTTAATATGTCCAGAGGCAGTAAAAATCACCCAAAATGAGAAGACCCCAATTTTATAAACCAGGGGAAGTATAGACACTGCAAGAAGATATTTTTGAATACTCAAGCCGCATGTTTTGTATAACTTAGCCTGGCTTGTTACACAACATAATTCACCACCTATAGGGACATTTTAAGAAGAAATCATCACAGGGCGTTTGAGAAATACTTTTTTTTAGCACGGCCGGTCCCATGGGTGAAATGAACATCCACCCCTTTCAGACCGACTATGTGCTCTGAAAAGACAGCTAGCATTTTTGTACTCATAGCCCAGCGAGCTAGCAATTAAAAAACCAAGTGATAACATCATTCCTTAAGATTTTGCACCTAAAAGGCTTAGGGCAGCCTCCCCCCCCCCCTTGCAAGTAAGCCCTGGCTGGAACCATAAGACAATTTAATTTGGAACAAGGAGATTCTTAGGAGCAACTGAAAATAGAATTCCCTCCCATCTCCTACCTAGATCAGGACCTTGGAGATGCCATTAGAACGGGAGAGGAAAGGAGAGAAAGAGACAGAGAGAGAAGGAGGGAAAGAGAGAGAGAGAGAGAAAAGAAATAGTTAAAGGAAACGAGGTAGAAGGAAAGTGTAAGTCAGGGACGAGAATGGGCAGGGTTCATGATGGGCAGACTGAGGCAGCAACCCACAGAACGCACCAGCAATTGAGAAGCAGAGGCTCTATTTGTATCCCATTACATTATTTAATCCAAGCTTTTAGACAGTTCCTATTTCCCCACAAAATTTGTCTAAATCTCTGAATATGGAATCTTTATCCAAATCCCTTGTAGTACGTCAGCTCCATGAGGAAAACGAAGGGCCTGAGACTTCTGTGCTGGAAGTGGTCCAAAGCAGGGACTCCCCTTCCTCTTTTAAAGCAGCTGCTAACAGGTTTTTGAGAGCAGGACAAGGTTTTTTTTTTTTTAGAATACGAAGGGGTTCTTAAAAGCCGCCAAAAAGGTAAAAATAACATAAAATAAAATCATTTTTCTTGTTCTCACACTCTGGCTGGAAACGCCTGTGACATTTTTTTTTTTAAGGCGTATCAATAACGCTGGGGTCTCACACTCTGGCTCTTGTTTCTTTGTACGAGAGCCATGCATCCCAAATTAGGCTTAAGTAGATAACTTCACAAACCACAGGGATAATAGGTTGCCTTAATTAGTTTAGTGCCCTTTTTCACCTAATTACAGGGTAATTGAAGGGGCTCACCTTCCTGCCTCAGGCTGTGTAATGCAGCCTGCGGGGAGAATTCAAAAGTCCATTGCCCGCCTTCCTTTTTCTGCCTTCACCCCCTCCTTCCCCTTCACAAAGTTGACCCCATCCCTCTTCCCTCAGGAATTTCAAGCATGCTGGCAACCAGCCTGATTTTTTACACCTCTTTCACATCCTATATTCCTAAAAATCTCGAGCAGACGTTCTCCTTTTGACTTAATAATACAGCCTGACTAAAGCCTTAGATTCTCGCTGGACATGTGCCTGTTTCTGCATAGGCATCCCATTTCAGATCTTTGCTTGTAACGGCGAGCCCTTTCTTCCTCTCTGAGCCTGGAAGAGCCAAGGAAAAAAATGCCTTGCTTTGTTTCCTTCTTCACCTCCCGTGGCTGCCGCCATTGATTCCCAAAGGGGTGGAGTTTCCTCTTCAGCTCTTCATTCCCAGAATATTGCTCACCTAGCCTTATTTCCGTCTGAGTTTTTTTAACCCTTTCCTTTCCAAGTAGGACACCTGCTGGAAATAGACTCTTAGTTACTTGATAGCTATTAAACTACTATCAGCCTTTTTCCTCTCTTTCTATCTATGTGTGGTCAAGCAGTTTGTGCCATGGCATGTGTCACTCCTAACCAGCCAGCAGAGACACTAGGAGAGGGCTTCCTGCCTTTTTTTTTTTCCCTTTTTCTCTCTATTGTTTTGTGGGGGAATGGGGGCTTTGCAAGCACCTGACTTTTACTTTGAGGTGAGGCTGACAGGCCAGCAACTTCACCCTTTTTATACCCTTTTGCGCCAGCATAGAGAACTAGCTGTTTTTGAACCTGGTGACATCGTCACTATTTTTAAACCCATGGCAGATGCCAACATGTGTGAGGCTGTGTACTCGTGGGTGTTTGCATGTATTTTTTTTTCTTGAGTGACGAACCAGAAGAGCTCGTCTTGCCTCGCACACACACACACACCAGCCCCGACACGCACTAGGACAGATTGGCGCCTTTGCAGCCTTGCAGAGAGACACTAATTCTCTTTTACCATCTTTTTTTTTCTACGTGCCCTTGGGGACTTGGTAGTAATATGAATGTGGTGCCTGCTCCTATTTTTCCCCAATCCTGTATCAGCCGTACTTTTTCCGAGACTATACCACGCCACATTCCAAGCCCATCTCCCCTGGCGCATTTTGCTTCATGCTCAGAGATCACTTTGCGACCCTGGGACATTTTTGCCTGTTCCATTTTTGATTGTCCCCATGTAGCAGAGCTATTTGACTTTGGGGCTGAGATCTATCTCAGGTGCCTGTTTGGGAACGCCTGAGCCCCTCGCTTGTGAGATCCTGCGAGATCATCTTGCAAGCACTCATCATACACTGCCGACTACAGATGCGTCCTCACCATAAACTTTGGCTTCCCCCATTCACAGACTGGTTCTACAAAAACGGGCCTTATTCTACCTTTTGCAACATTTTTTTCTCTCCTTCCTGTTTTTAAGACTGTCAGATAGACTGTGCCACCCTGCCTTGCAGCACAAAGACAGCTGCGGGGCATTTCGTGTGTGTTTGTGTTCTGTGTTTGTCTGTTTGTGGTCGTGTGTCTGTTCTTCTCTTACCCAGGTACATCCTGGAGGTCGGGTTTTTGCTCTGGGAAAACGCCACCCGTTCTTTATTTTTGGATCACGGAGTCGGTCGGGTTTGGAAAGCTGACGCCGCCGGTCGTAGATGCTCAGATGGGGACCCTCCTGCCCTCCATTCTGTCATCCCTCCTGGACCTCCCTCCCCGCCTTTGATGCCTTTGATGATGCCATCTTCGTGATGACTTCGCTCCGCGGTTCGATCGATGTGGGCTCCAGGATCCAGTGATGTCAGCCTTTTCACCCAGCGTGACCCGTACCCGCGACCGAGAGGAGTGAGGCCTGACCGGTGACGCCTTCTGCCCTCTGCTGTAGATTGTCCCTATGCCTTAGATGACTTCACCCTGGACGGCGGGCGACAACATGAACCTGACCTGTGGTCACCGCATCCTTGCCCATCCTTCCCCAGATGACAGCGTGCGTTTGATACTTGGAGGGTCCCAAAGCAGCCTGCGGATTCACTTTCAACTCAGGTTGACAGATTAAAATCCTGTCTTCCTGTCTCTCATTTCCTTCTTTTCTTTTCTTTTCTGTTTGTTTCTGGGGAGAGAGTGGGTCTGAAACAGCCACTGACTCTTGTTTTGGATTATGCCAACAGACTTCACGTCTGCAATTTAACCCCCTTTTCACCGGGACAGAGACTTGGGGTTTTAAATACTGCTTTCAGACCTTCATTGATGCCTGTGCGCGTGCCCTGGATCACCATGAACTTGTGTTGCCACACACGCACACACCAGCCTCCCAGCATCCGACAAGTGAGCGCTTATTTTTTTTTCCCTGCGTACGGTAGGCTTCAGAGCAACTTCACATATTTACATTACCCTGGGCTCTATTATGATAGTGTTTATTGTCTATTATTGATAGTCACTGTGAAAACTCTTACTGAAGTGCTTCTCTGGATGTGCCTTTTATGTAATGATCATGCTTGGCCACTGAAAATGCTTTTACTCACAAAGCATTGAGTGCCAGAGATTATGACTTGCCTTTCTATGCAATTTGTATTGAATGAGAGACATTTTGGTGCCCATGGGTGTTCACGAGCCTTTATACCAAAGAAAAAAGTGGCTTTATGAAGTAGCTATATCTACATTATTTTCTTCACCAAAGACACTGATGAACTAATCTTGGCCCCATGTTTATGGGGCAGATTTTTGTGTAAACTATCAGCCACAGAGACATTTCTGACCGGATTTCAACGGCTCATTCATGACTTTACCATGAGAATGTATGGCGCAAGGTGGGTTTTCTAAGCACCATCTAGATGTGTCTTATGCCTTTTCAGCCTTCATGATATGTATATTACCTTTATTTAGTATCATTGCAAATGTCTATCAATTGAGAATGCACACACAACTGGGTGATTCTGCACAGCCTGCTATTATCTGAGTTTGAATGCACACACACACACCTAAATAAGGTTGGAAAAAACCTGGCAAAGTAGCCTGGCCCACATATTTCCTTGGTGGGCTAAGAAGGGCATATTTTCCTTATAAGTATTTGGTTTGCAAAATGAACCTACAGTGTGGTGCTTTGTTAGAATTCAGGGTTCTCAGCCTGACTACCAAACACACAAACACGATATCTCACATGTGCACTGCTGTGGCAGGCAAATTAATTTGGGTTTCATGATTGTCCTAAAATAAGGTAATGAACAAATCTGCTGTTTAAAGCATATTTAATTATCGCTTTGGGACGGGATCGTGATATCCAAGTCTATCACAATATTATCAAAAATTCTTATGCCAGCCCCCTTCAAAAGTTGAGAATTTGGGATCCTTGAGAAGTGTACAACATGGCCTGGGAGGTTACCTTATACTGCTGTGACCACGATGCATTTCTCCAACAGGGAAACTTAAATGCTGTGGTCCATGGAACATATCCATCCGTTGCAGTTTGTGGGTCCGACCAGGGGGGGTCTTCTTACATCCCAAGCATGGCAACACTTCATCTGTTAACTTAACATTTTACTCTAGAAAGTGCCCTAGTGAATTAAGGGGTGTTTCCTTGGCCTTCACCTATTTGATGCGTCCCCCTGACTTGAGACGCCACAAATCATTTATGATAATTCATTTTCTTGAACTGTGCCTATAAGCCCTTTGGGGAAAAAGGACTGAGAATGTTTTCTGACTGCCCTGCCTAAATTTTTGTCAGGAAAATAGAAAGTCCTTCCATGAGCCATGAAGACCATCTCACCCCAGGAATGACATAGGGGGGGCTCACGCAATGTTCACACTTTTGTACATATACCTTTGATATGTTTTGTTCGTCCCTTACAAGTCCATGACGTTTTCTGGGAAATTTACTGGCATAAATTTCAGAAATCCGTTCAGGGCAGTGTAAGGAGGACATTTGACTAATTATATATTTATAAATATATATGGCTGCTTTACTAACCACAGGTATGGATCAAAGCCTATAGAGAAAAACCTCATGGCAATCTATATCCCAAGCTATACCCTGTACTATATGGGATATTTCAGGCTATGCCTTGCAGAGTATAAGCCACACAAATTATATATTTAGAGGTAATGATGTTACTAAGCATATATATATATATATATTTCATTTATATTATTATTCACACATGTATTCTTTATTCCTACAAACGCTGGTCAAGCCTTTCCGGCCACTAAGGGGGGGGGGAACTTCTGTTACAAAATTTGGCTGAGCCAGCAGTCTAATTATTTTCGTAGCTTTGAAGCTCTACACAGCTAATTGCATATACGTCAGCCAAGAAAAGTTTTATCTCTGATCCGAGAGTTCAGCAGCTGGCATACATCACGGTACTAGTCTGTGTAAGTCAGTTCAAACACCACAGCAATTAAGACATTTAATTGGTGTCAGGAATACAAAATAAATGACCAAAGATGTCAATTAGTGTTTGATGCATGTAACAAATGTATATGACGTAAATTCGGATGGGCGGAGGGGAAAAGAGTGCTGGAAAAACCTTATAAAAATATCTCCTTTCGTTTTCTGGGTGGACTTCTCACCACTAAAAAGTGTGGAAGTGCCCTGATTGATCAATCAATAAATTCTTTTCTCGTCTCCTGAGACTCAGACTTGGTCTTTTGCAGCCCATGAAGCGCAGGCACGCTGGCACGGGACCCTCATAAATTTAAATTCCTTACATTTCTGGTGCATTGGCCAGAAATGTGCCACTGCCCCAGCGCTCTTGGGAGTCTGACTTAAATCACAGTAAGAATTCATGCTGACCCTGGAACAAATCTAGTCCGGACCCTCTGATTTTGAGAGGAGACTTGTTCTATCAGCATTGGACACAATACTGTTATTTAAGGAGAAAACAAAGCCGGCAGAACAACGGAGGAACTGTAAGAGGACTGCGCAAAAGAAATCTGGTAAGAAGAGAAAACTAGTTGTGGGGTGGCGTGAGTTCGAATCTAACAGCTCTGTGGAGTGGAGAAGATTGCGGATTCTTGTTGTCGGCCCCGGGGTACAGGGAGGAGAAGGGTCGGATACGACCTTAACATCCCAAGGACTAGGGGACACTGAGGGACACTACGACCCTGAAATCCCCAAGGGAGGAGGGGGTTTTTCAGACTGAAACAGGAGGAGAAGAGCGCTGCTCTAACATCCTGGGAAAGTTTGCAAAGCCCAACATCCCTAGGGTCCGCCCCCTAAGTATTTGAAACAGGAGGAGAAGAGCGTTGCTCTAACATCCTGGGGAAAATTTAGAGATATATTAATGCATGGGCATGTGGGATGGTGATTCCACTTTTGAATTTTGTATGTGTGTTTTTTTCAAGGTAAGGGGCTGTGCCTCTATACCCTGCGTAACCATAGGGAAGTGGCCATTCCCTGTGTTTTAAGCAGGGGCAAAGACTGGCAATCTTTGCTCCACAATACCAACGGAGTTCCACCATCTTCGTTTGATTTTAGAGAAGTTAGAAAGATCTATTCTTAGGCAAGGGATCGCAGTTAACTGGGGAAACAGAAATGTGGGAGAGTTGTGTATGGTTGCTGAATCACATGTTGGCGTGTATGATGGGCATTTGATTGTTGAGGTGTGAGTCCGCTTGATGCTTGTGTGGGAGAAATCATAGGAACACAGTTAGACCTTTTAAAGTAAACCTATGGGGATAAATTAGTGCAGTTTATGCACCCCCTTTTGATGTGCGATGTGGTAACATTGGAATTCTGCCACCAGAAGTAATGATTTTGGTATTAAATGGAACATGAGTAAGCTTTAAGAAGAACCCCTCTAACTAGGATGAGGCAGGACTTTACCATCTCAAATTAAGATTCTAGCCCTCAGGGAGGACAGACCAACTATGACCTGCTAGCAAGAGGTGTGTGAATGTACAAGGACGTGCTTAGTTAATTAATATAAGAGACTAAAAACTCTGCCAACTAGGAGACCCCTCCAGCAATTTTGATAATACCAGGGGGAATATGGGCAGTGAGAAAAATACTTTTGAATACTCAGGGATAAACAACATCCCGCATATTTTGTGACTGGCTGGTCACACAACAAAATTTACCAGCTGAAGGGATATTTTACAAGGAAAAAAATAGTAGAAGGAAGGCAGCAAGACAGAAGTGGGATGGATAGGTATGATGTTGAGGGAACAGGAGGAGAGCACGGAGCATTGAGGGGACAGGAAGTGCTAGATGGGGATGCGTACCCCTGAATTGCCTTATTCAAGCATTCAGGAGGTACTTCCATCCCGCTACGCCAATGCCCAACTCCTTGGATATGGAAGCTTTAAACAGAACTAAGGGTTGCTATGCACCACATGAGGAGACAGGTAGGGATGTTATTTCTGAACTATTAATAGTCAAAAGCAGGGAAATCAAATCTTAGTATCAACTGTTGTGTGTGCTTGATGTGTAATTAATTGAGTGTGAGTCCGTTTGGTATGCGGGAGAATTTATGAGCATACTACTAAACCTTTAACAAAAAGGTAGATGGGCATAACTTAATTCAGCTTCTGTGCCCTTTGTTAAGGAACCCTGTGGCAAGATTGGCACATTGCCATAAGGAGACCTGATTTTGATATTGAATGCAACAAATGTAAATTTCAAGAAAGTCCCCTCTGACAAAGGCAGGACTTTAACATCCCAAAGATTAAGTTTCTAGCCCTCAAAAAGGGGAGGGTGGCAAGCCACGTATTGCCTGTTAATATGTCCAGAGGCAGTAAAAATCACCCAAAATGAGAAGACCCCAATTTTATAAACCAGGGAAGTATAGACACTGCAAGAAGATATTTTTGAATACTCAAGCCGCATGTTTTGTATAACTTAGCCTGGCTTGTTACACAACATAATTCACCACCTATAGGGACATTTTAAGAAGAAATCATCACAGGGCGTTTGAGAAATACGTTTTTTTAGCACGGCCGGTCCCATGGGTGAAATGAACATCCACCCCTTTCAGACCGACTATGTGCTCTGAAAAGACAGCTAGCATTTTTGTACTCATAGCCCAGCGAGCTAGCAATTAAAAACCAAGTGATAACATCATTCCTTAAGATTTTGCACCTAAAAGGCTTAGGGCAGCCTTTCCCCCCTCCCCTTGCAAGTAAGCCCTGGCTGGAACCATAAGACAATTTAATTTGGAACAAGGAGATTCTTAGGAGCAACTGAAAATAGAATTCCCTCCCATCTCCTACCTAGATCAGGACCTTGGAGATGCCATTAGAACGGGAGAGGAAAGGAGAGAAAGAGACAGAGAGAGAAGGAGGGAAAGAGAGAGAGAGAGAAAAAAGAAATAGTTAAAGGAAACGAGGTAGAAGGAAAGTGTAAGTCAGGGACGAGAATGGGCAGGGTTCATGATGGGCAGACTGAGGCAGCAACCCACAGAACGCACCAGCAATTGAGAAGCAGAGGCTCTATTTGTATCCCATTACATTATTTAATCCAAGCTTTTAGACAGTTCCTATTTCCCCAACAAAATTTGTCTAAATCTCTGAATATGGAATCTTTATCCAAATCCCTTGTAGTACGTCAGCTCCATGAGGAAAACGAAGGGCCTGAGACTTCTGTGCTGGAAGTGGTCCAAAGCAGGGACTCCCTTCCTCTTTTTAAAGCAGCTGCTAACAGGTTTTTGAGAGCAGGACAAGGTTTTTTTATTTAGAATACGAAGGGGTTCTTAAAAGCCGCCAAAAGGTAAAAATAACATAAAATAAAATCATTTTTCTTGTTCTCACACTCTGGCTGGAAACGCCTGTGACATTTTTTTTTTTTTAAGGCGTATCAATAACGCTGGGGTCTCACACTCTGGCTCTTGTTTCTTTGTACGAGAGCCATGCATCCCAAATTAGGCTTAAGTAGATAACTTCACAAACCACAGGGATAATAGGTTGCCTTAATTAGTTTAGTGCCCTTTTTCACCTAATTACAGGGTAATTGAAGGGGCTCACCTTCCTGCCTCAGGCTGTGTAATGCAGCCTGCGGGGAGAATTCAAAAGTCCATTGCCCCGCCTTCCTTTTCTGCCTTCACCCCCTCCTTCCCCTTCACAAAGTTGACCCCATCCCTCTTCCCTCAGGAATTTCAAGCATGCTGGCAACCAGCCTGATTTTTTTACACCTCTTTCACATCCTATATTCCTAAAAATCTCGAGCAGACGTTCTCCTTTTTGACTTAATAATACAGCCTGACTAAAGCCTTAGATTCTCGCTGGACATGTGCCTGTTTCTGCATAGGCATCCCATTTCAGATCTTTGCTTGTAACGGCGAGCCCTTTCTTCCTCTCTGAGCCTGGAAGAGCCAAGGAAAAAAAAATGCCTTGCTTTGTTTCCTTCTTCACCTCCCGTGGCTGCCGCCATTGATTCCCAAAGGGGTGGAGTTTCCTCTTCAGCTCTTCATTCCCAGAATATTGCTCACCTAGCCTTATTTCCGTCTGAGTTTTTTTTTAACCCTTTCCTTTCCAAGTAGGACACCTGCTGGAAATAGACTCTTAGTTACTTGATAGCTATTAAACTACTATCAGCCTTTTTCCTCTCTTTCTATCTATGTGTGGTCAAGCAGTTTGTGCCATGGCATGTGTCACTCCTAACCAGCCAGCAGAGACACTAGGAGAGGGCTTCCTGCCTTTTTTTTTCCCCTACTTTTTCTCTCTATTGTTTTGTGGGGGGAATGGGGGCTTTTGCAAGCACCTGACTTTTACTTTGAGGTGAGGCTGACAGGCCAGCAACTTCACCCTTTTTATACCCTTTTGCGCCAGCATAGAGAACTAGCTGTTTTTGAACCTGGTGACATCGTCACTATTTTTAAACCCATGGCAGATGCCAACATGTGTGAGGCTGTGTACTCGTGGGTGTTTGCATGTATTTTTTTTTCTTGAGTGACGAACCAGAAGAGCTCGTCTTGCCTCGCACACACACACACACCAGCCCCCGACACGCACTAGGACAGATTGGCGCCTTTGCAGCCTTGCAGAGAGACACTAATTCTCTTTTACCATCTTTTTTTTTTTTTCGCCGTGCCCTTGGGGACTTGGTAGTAATATGAATGTGGTGCCTGCTCCTATTTTTCCCCAATCCTGTATCAGCCGTACTTTTTCCGAGACTATACCACGCCACATTCCAAGCCCATCTCCCCCTGGCGCATTTTGCTTCATGCTCAGAGATCACTTTGCGACCCTGGGACATTTTTGCCTGTTCCATTTTTGATTGTCCCCATGTAGCAGAGCTATTTGACTTTGGGGCTGAGATCTATCTCAGGTGCCTGTTTGGGAACGCCTGAGCCCCTCGCTTGTGAGATCCTGCGAGATCATCTTGCAAGCACTCATCATACACTGCCGACTACAGATGCGTCCTCACCATAAACTTTGGCTTCCCCCATTCACAGACTGGTTCTACAAAAACGGAAGCCTTATTCTACCTTTTGCAACATTTTTTTTTTTTCTCTCCTTCCTGTTTTTAAGACTGTCAGATAGACTGTGCCACCCTGCCTTGCAGCACAAAGACAGCTGCGGGGCATTTCGTGTGTGTTTGTGTTCTGTGTTTGTCTGTTTGTGGTCGTGTGTCTGTTCTTCTCTTACCCAGGTACATCCTGGAGGTCGGGTTTTTGCTCTGGGAAAACGCCCACCCGTTCTTTATTTTTGGATCACGGAGTCGGTCGGGTTTGGAAAGCTGACGCCGCCGGTCGTAGATGCTCAGATGGGGACCCTCCTGCCCTCCATTCTGTCATCCCTCCTGGACCTCCCTCCCCGCCTTTGATGCCTTTGATGATGCCATCTTCGTGATGACTTCGCTCCGCGGGTTCGATCGATGTGGGCTCCAGGATCCAGTGATGTCAGCCTTTTCACCCAGCGTGACCCGTACCCCCGCGACCGAGAGGGAGTGAGGCCTGACCGGGTGACGCCTTCTGCCCTCTGCTGTAGATTGTCCCTATGCCTTAGATGACTTCACCCTGGACGGCGGGCGACAACATGAACCTGACCTGTGGTCACCGCATCCTGCCCATCCTTCCCCAGATGACAGCGTGCGTTTGATACTTGGAGGGTCCCAAAGCAGCCTGCGGATTCACTTTCAACTCAGGTTGACAGATTAAAATCCTGTCTTCCTGTCTCTCATTTCCTTCTTTTCTTTTCTTTTCTGTTTGTTTCTGGGGAGAGAGTGGGTCTGAAACAGCCACTGACTCTTGTTTTGGATTATGCCAACAGACTTCACGTCTGCAATTTAACCCCCTTTTCACCGGGACAGAGACTTGGGGTTTAAATACTGCTTTCAGACCTTCATTGATGCCTGTGCGCGTGCCCTGGATCACCATGAACTTGTGTTGCCACACACGCACACACCAGCCTCCCAGCATCCGACAAGTGAGCGCTTATTTTTTTCTCCTGCGTACGGTAGGCTTCAGAGCAACTTCACATATTTACATTACCCTGGGCTCTATTATGATAGTGTTTATTGTCTATTATTGATAGTCACTGTGAAAACTCTTACTGAAGTGCTTCTCTGGATGTGCCTTTTTATGTAATGATCATGCTTGGCCACTGAAAATGCTTTTTACTCACAAAGCATTGAGTGCCAGAGATTATGACTTGCCTTTCTATGCAATTTGTATTGAATGAGAGACATTTTGGTGCCCATGGGTGTTCACGAGCCTTTATACCAAAGAAAAAAGTGGCTTTATGAAGTAGCTATATCTACATTATTTTCTTCACCAAAGACACTGATGAACTAATCTTGGCCCCATGTTTATGGGGCAGATTTTTGTGTGTAAACTATCAGCCACAGAGACATTTCTGACCGGATTTCAACGGCTCATTCATGACTTTACCATGAGAATGTATGGCGCAAGGTGGGTTTTCTAAGCACCATCTAGATGTGTCTTATGCCTTTTCAGCCTTCATGATATGTATATTACCTTTATTTAGTATCATTGCAAATGTCTATCAATTGAGAATGCACACACAACTGGGTGATTCTGCACAGCCTGCTATTATCTGAGTTTGAATGCACACCACACACACCTAAATAAGGTTGGAAAAAACCTGGCAAAGTAGCCTGGCCCACATATTTCCTTGGTGGGCTAAGAAGGGCATATTTTCCTTATAAGTATTTGGTTTGCAAAATGAACCTACAGTGTGGTGCTTTGTTAGAATTCAGGGTTCTCAGCCTGACTACCAAACACACAAACACGATATCTCACATGTGCACTGCTGTGGCAGGCAAATTAATTTGGGTTTCATGATTGTCCTAAAATAAGGTAATGAACAAATCTGCTGTTTAAAGCATATTTAATTATCGCTTTGGGACGGGGATCGTGATATCCAAGTCTATCACAATATTATCAAAAATTCTTATGCCAGCCCCCTTCAAAAGTTGAGAATTTGGGATCCTTGAGAAGTGTACAACATGGCCTGGGAGGTTACCTTATACTGCTGTGACCACGATGCATTTCTCCAACAGGGGAAACTTAAATGCTGTGGTCCATGGAACATATCCATCCGTTGCAGTTTGTGGGTCCGACCAGGGGGGGTCTTCTTACATCCCAAGCATGGCAACACTTCATCTGTTAACTTAACATTTTACTCTAGAAAGTGCCCTAGTGAATTAAGGGGTGTTTCCTTGGCCTTCACCTATTTGATGCGTCCCCCTGACTTGAGACGCCACAAATCATTTTATGATAATTCATTTTCTTGAACTGTGCCTATAAGCCCTTTGGGGAAAAAGGACTGAGAATGTTTTTCTGACTGCCCTGCCTAAATTTTTGTCAGGAAAATAGAAAGTCCTTCCATGAGCCATGAAGACCATCTCACCCCAGGAATGACATAGGGGGGGGCTCACGCAATGTTCACACTTTTGTACATATACCTTTGATATGTTTTGTTCGTCCCTTACAAGTCCATGACGTTTTCTGGGAAATTTACTGGCATAAATTTCCAGAAATCCGTTCAGGGCCGAGTGTAAGGGAGGACATTTGACTAATTATATATTTATAAATATATATGGCTGCTTTACTAACCACAGGTATGGATCAAAGCCTATAGAGAAAAACCTCATGGCAATCTATATCCCAAGCTATACCCTGTACTATATGGGATATTTCAGGCTATGCCTTGCAGAGTATAAGCCACACAAATTATATATTTAGAGGTAATGATGTTACTAAGCATACATATATATATATATATTTCATTTATATTATTATTCACACATGTATTCTTTATTCCTACAAACGCTGGTCAAGCCTTTCCGGCCACTAAGAGGGGGGGGGAACTTCTGTTACAAAATTTGGCTGAGCCAGCAGTCTAATTATTTTCGTAGCTTTGAAGCTCTACACAGCTAATTGCATATACGTCAGCCAAGAAAAGTTTTATCTCTGATCCGAGAGTTCAGCAGCTGGCATACATCACGGTACTAGTCTGTGTAAGTCAGTTCAAACACCACAGCAATTAAGACATTTAATTGGTGTCAGGAATACAAAATAAATGACCAAAGATGTCAATTAGTGTTTGATGCATGTAACAAATGTATATGACGTAAATTCGGATGGGCGGAGGGGAAAAGAGTGCTGGAAAAACCTTATAAAAATATCTCCTTTCGTTTTCTGGGTGGACTTCTCACCACTAAAAAGTGTGGAAGTGCCCTGATTGATCAATCAATAAATTCTTTTCTCGTCTCCTGAGACTCAGACTTGGTCTTTTGCAGCCCATGAAGCGCAGGCACGCTGGCACGGGACCCTCATAAATTTAAATTCCTTACAGGGGATGTCGTTGGGCATCATTAAGGTGTGTTTTTGTTTCCCGCTATGTTTGTTGCCTGTTTTGTTCAGTGTTTTTATGCCTCTTGCCGCGAAGCTGTTTGTTCTCCTTGTCTTGCATTATTGTTTTTATCTTTATTATTATTTGTTGTTTTTTACTATGGTGATCTATGTAAACCACCCAGAGTTCCGTTTGGGCAAAATTGTTCGCAGTATACAAATGCAAAAATAAATAAATACAATGCTATAGCTATAGCAGAACAGATAACGACTGGAGTGAGAAATAAAGCAACTCCTGCGAATGCTACCATAAACTTTATTTACATCTAGATGCATCTGTTAGGTGCATCTGTTTTTTGTATTTGTTTGTTATTGTTTGCTTTCTGTTTGTTGCCATTAGGTGTAGGTGGCAGGAACTGAAGAGAACAGAATGGGGGAGGGCAATGGAGGGGGCAGCTATTGAAATTGTGCTGGGTAGGGGAAGGTATGGTGGTAGGAGTAGAACATGCCTGCGTAGGAGAAGAGGGGTTAGATATCTTACATCTATCCCCCCTTCTGGTCCCACTTCTAGCCAGAAGGAATCAGGTGACCATGTCAGCAAGCCCACGAGCCACACTGTGCTGTTGTTAAATGCCAGGTCAATACAAAATAAGACCGCCCTCATCCACGATGCTATTTTGGATGAGGGTGCTGACCTGGCATGTATTACTGAGACCTGGGTGGGAGAGGAGGGTGGAGTCCCCCTTTCCCAGTTATGCCCACCTGGGTACTCAGTCCAGCACCAGTGTTGCCCGGTGGGCCGGGGAGGTGGAGTTGCTATAGTCTACAGGAATTCTATCTCCTTGGCCAGGCTTCCTGTCTCCTTGGGGAAAGGTCTGGAGGGCCTGTATTGTGTGCTGGGCTCACGAGACAGACTAGGGATTCTGTTGGTGTACCGCCCACCCTGCTGCGTACCAACAGTCTCCCTGCCTGAGCTGACAGAGGTGGTCTCGGACCTGGTGTTGAGGACCCCCAGACTATTGGTACTGGGGGACCTCAACATGCATGCCGAGGCTACCTTAACTGGAGCAGCTCAGGACTTCATAGCCACCATGACAACCATGGGGCTGTCTCAACATGTCATCGGCCCAACACATGAGAAGGGTCATACCCTGGACCTAGTATTCTCAACGGGACTGGGAGATGGTGGTTTGGATGTGGAGGTTGGCTTTGACTCCATTGTCATGGTCAGACCACTTCCTGGTCAAGTTTAGGCTATTAGCTACTCCAACCCTCTGCAAGGGTGGGGATCCATTAAGTTGATCCGCCCTCAGAGACTAATGGATCCGGATGGTTTCCTGAAAGCTCTGGGGACTATCCAGCTGACATGATCGGCGCTCCTGTCGAAGCTCAGGTCGCCTTATGGAATAAGGAGATGACCCGGGCAGTTGACATGATCGCACCTAAGCGCCCTCTCCCCCTACGCAGAGCCCAGACAGCTCCTTGGTATACATCTGAGTTGCGGGCAATGAAGCGGGAGGGGAGACGGCTGGAGCGCAAGTGGAGAAAATATCGCAGTGAGTCTGATCAAACACGACTTAGAGCCCACTATCGAGCCTATTCAGTGGCTATACGGTTGGCGAAAAAGCAGTATTTCGCCAACCGTATCGCTTCCTCAGAGTGCCGTCCAGCAGAGCTGTTTCGGGTGGTCCGGGAACTTCTTCAGCCAGGAGATAGGGTGGAGGCATATAAGAACATACATAAGAACATAAGAAGAGCCATGCTGGATCAGGCCAAAGGCCCATCTAGTCCAGCTTCCTGTATCTCACAGCGGCCCCACCAGATGCGTTTGGGAGCGCATGAGACTAGATATCTGTCTCCTGATACCACTCCCCTGCATCTAGCCCTTGAAGTACCCTGGTTTAAAGCCTAGAGATTACACATCTCCATCATGGTTTGTAACCCGTGATGGACTTTTCCTCTAGGAATCTGTCCAATCCCCTTTTGAAGGCATCCAGGCCAGATGCCATCACCACATCCTGTGGCAGGGAGTTCCATAGACTTACAACGCGCTGGGTGAAAAAATATTTTCTTTTGTCAGTTCTTACTCTCCCAGCACTCAATTTGAGTGTATGTCCCCTAGTTCTGGTATTTTGAGAGAGGGAGAAGAGCTTCCCTCTATCCACTTTACTCATACCCTGCATTATTTTGTATGTCTCAATCATATCCCCCTCAAGCGCCTTTTTTCCAGACTGAAGTGGCCCAATTGTTTTAGCCTTTCTTCATAAGGGAGGTGCCCCAGCCCAGTAATCATTTTAGTCGCTCTCTTCTGCACCTTTTCCAGTTCCACTATGTCTTTCTTGAGATGCGGTGACCAGAATTGTACACAATACTCCAGGTGGGGCCTTACTATTGTTTTGTATAACGGTATTATAATGTTGGCTGTTTTATTTTCAATCCCCTTTTTGATAATCCCTAGCATGGAATTGGCCTTCTTCACTGCTGCCACACATTGGGGAGACACCTTCATGGAGCTGTCCACCAACACACCAAGATCTCTTTCCTGATCCGTCACGGATAACTCAGAGCCCATGAGTTGATAGATGAAGTTTGGATTTTTTGCCCCAATATGCATTACTTTACATTTGGTTACATTAAAACGCATTTGCCATTTCTCAGCCCACTCCCCAGTTTGGAGAGATCCTTCTGGAGCTCTTCACAATCTTCTCTGGTTTTTACCACATGGAAAAGTTTTGTGTCATCTGCAAACTTGGCCACCACACTGTTTATCCCTGTCTCCAGGTCATTTATGAACAGATTGAAAAGCACCGGTCCCAGGACCGAGCCCTGGGGCACACCGCTTTTCACTTCTCTCCATTGTGAAAATTTCCCATTGACACCTACTCTTTGTTTCCGGGATCTCAACCAGTTCTCAATCCATAAGAGGACCTGCCCTCTTATCCCCTGACTATGCAATTTTCTCAGCAGCCTTTGGTGAGGGACTGTGTCAAAAGCCTTTTGAAAATCCAGATAGACTATATCCACCGGTTCACCCAAATCCACGTGCCTGTTGACCTTTTCAAAAAATTCTAAAAGGTTTGTAAGACAAGATTTACCCTTACAGAAGCCATGCTGATTTTCTCTCAGCAAGGTTTGTTCTTTTATGTGTTTTAAGATTTTCTCTTGGATGAGGCCTTCCACCATCTTCCTGGGACAGATGTAAGGCTAACCGGCCTGTAGTTTCCTGGGTCCCCCTCCTTCCTTTTTAAAAATTGGTGTGACATCCGCTATCCTCCAGTCCTCCGGCACTGTGGCCGTTTGAAGAGACAAGTTGCATATTACCGTTAAGAGATCAGCAATTTCATTTCTCAGTTCCCTAATAACCCTTGGGTGGATGCCATCTGGGCCCGGTGACTTGTTAATCTTCAATTTATCAATTAGTCCTAAAACCTCCTCTCTTTTAACCTGTATTTGATTTAATTCTTTAGTCAAGAGGGGCGGCTCAGGCAGCGGAATCCGCTCAAGGTCCTCTGTCGTGAAGACAGACGCAAAGAACTCGTTCAATTTCTCTGCAATGTCCAAGTCCTCCTTAACCTCCCCTTTTCCTCTCTCACCATCCAGAGGCCCAATTGGTTCTCTGGCAGGTTTTCTACTTCTAACATATTTAAAGAAGCTTTTATTATTACCCTTTATATTGCTAGCCATGCGTTCCTCAAAGTCTTTCTTTGCCTCCCTTATCATCTTTTTACATTTCTTTTGCCAGAGTTTGTGTTCCTTTTTATTTTCCACATTTGGGGAGGATTTCCATTTACAGAAGGACTTCTCCTTGTGCTTTAGAGCCTCTCTAACTCCACTCGCTAACCATGCCGGTGTCCTCTTGGACTTAAATGAGCTCTTCTTTCTTTGTGGTATGCACTTGTGCTGGGCCTCTATTATTGTTGTTTTGAACAGGCTCCATGCACTCTGAAGAGATTGGATTCTTCTAACCCTCCCCTTCAGTTTCTCTCTAACTAGTTTCCTCATCTGAGGGAAGTTTGCCCTTCGAAAATCAAGGGTTTTTATGTCTGATTTGGTTGACACTCTTCCTCCGACATGCATGGCAAAGGTAATTGCAGCATGGTCACTGTTCCCCAGAGGCTCAGTGACATTCACATCCCTGACGAGGTCCTGAGTATCACACAATATTAGATCTAGAGTTGCCTGTTCTCGGGTGGGCTCCATGACAAGTTGCTCTAAGGCACAGTCATTCAGCAAGTCGAGAAACCCAGTTTCTCTTTCTTGCCCGGAGCTCGCATTGGCCCAGTCAATGTGGGGATAATTAAAGTCCCCCATGATTACTATCCTATCCCTCTTAGCCACCTCCATGATTTCTCTCCTCATTTCAAGGTCCCCCTCAAGTTTTTGATCTGGTGGACGATAGAATACTCCAACTATCACATCACTCTTTGGACCTGGTAGTTTAACCCACAGTGATTCTATGGCGGAGTCAGACCCTCAGTCAATCTCCATTCTGCTGGATTTTATGCCTTCTTTGACATAGATGGCCACTCCTCCTCCAACCCGCCCCTCTCTATCCCTTCTATAGAGTTTATAGCCTGGGATTGCTGTGTCCCACTGGTTCTCCACATTCCACCAGGTTTCTGTTATGGCTATTATATCAATGTTATCCCTAGCTGCCAGATGTTCAAGTTCTCCCATCTTTGCTCGGAGGCTTCGAGCATTGGCGTAGAAGTACTTGTACAGTGGGTCCCGCAACAGCTGCTGCCTTGTTCTTCTCCCCCCACAGCTTTTATTTTCAGTAGACGAACTGTCACATTCCACTATTCTGCCAGTGTTAATACTTGCTATGTCATCTCTATGTGATTCTCTACCCTCTCCAACCTCATTCCCCGAGGATGAGGTGTTCCGAACCGGATGCCACACAGCTCCTGTCGGCTTTCCCCCAGTTATCAGTTTAAAAGCTGCTCTGCTGCCTTTTTGAGGTTGAGTGCCAGCAATCTGGTCCCATCATGATTCAAGTGCAACCCATCCCTCCTGAAGAGGTTTGGCTTGTCCCAAAATGTTCTCCAGTTCCTGACAAATCTAAAGCCCTCCTCTCGACACCATCGCCTCATCCACGCATTGAGGCTTCTGAGGCCCAGGACCATTTGGTGGCACGCTGTGAGGAGTTTGCTGTTCACTTTGAGGGAAAAATTGCTCAGATTCGCAGTGAACTGGACTCCACTATTGATACAGTATCAAGGGATGTGTCCAGTGCACCGTGCTTAGGTCCAGTGTTATTGGATGAGTTTCAATTGTTGAGACCCGAGGATGTGGACAGGGTGCTTGGATCTGTCCATTCCACCACCACATTGCTCGACCCTTGCCCTTCTTGGCTAATTGAAAGATCTGCCAAGGGGGTTCGCACCTGGGTCCAGGAAGTTGTAAATGCCTCTTTAAGAGAGGGAGTGGTCCCTGCTGCCTTGAAAGAGGCAGTAATTAGACCACTCCTAAAAAAACCTAACCTGGACCCAGGACTGGTGGTCAACTACCGGCCAGTAGCGAACCTCCCTTATTTGGGCAAGGTGTTGGAGCGGGTGGTGGCCGGACAGCTCCAGGCGCTGCTGGATGAAACGGATTTTCTGGATCCATTTCAATCTGGTTTCAGGCCGGGTTTCGAACAGAGACTGCCTTGGTCGCCCTGTACGATGACCTTTGCCGGGAGAGACAGGGGAGTGCAACCCTGTTGATACTCCTGGACCTCTCGGCGGCTTTCGACACCATCGACCATGGTGTCCTTCTGGATAGGCTGGCCGGGTTGGGAATTGGAGGCACCGTTTTGCGGTGGTTCCAATCCTTCCTGGCTGACCGTGTCCAGAAGGTGGTGCTGGGGGATAGTAGCTCTGCTCCATGGCGTTTACGTCATGGGGTTCCACAGGGCTCAATACTATCCCCCATGCTGTTTAACATCTACATGAAACCGCTGGGAGAGGTCATCAGGAGGTTTGGGCTGAGGAGTCAGCAATATGCTGATGATACTCAGCTCTACCTCTCGTTCTCCACCAATCCAGGTGAGGCGGTTTCTGTTCTGAACTTGTGTCTGGACCAGATAATGGACTGGATGAGGGTTAATAAATTGAAACTCAATCCAGACAAGACGGAAGTGCTGTTAGTGGGTGCTACGTCTGACAGGCTAGAGGGCCATTTCCCTGTCCTGGATGGGTTTGTACTCCCCCTAAGGGACAGGGTCCGTAGCTTGGGGGTGCTCCTGGATCCCGGTCTAACTCTGGAAGCCCAGGTGGACTCGGTGGCCAGGGGTGCCTTTCTCCAGCTGCGGAATATATACCAGCTGCGCCCCTACCTAGATGAACGGAGCCTTATGACAGTTACGCATGCACTCGTAACATCCCGTATTGATTACTGTAATGCGCTTTACGTGGGGCTGCCTTTGAAGACGGTTCGGCGATTGCAGCTGGTTCAGAATCGTGCTGCACGGCTGGTGAGTGGTAGGGCCACCAAGGAACACATCACGCCGATTCTGTATAACCTTCACTGGTTACCAGTTGCTGCCCGAGCCCAATTCAAAGTGCTTGTTTTGACATATAAAGCCCTAAACGGCTTAGGACCTAGATACCTAAAGGACCGCCTCCTTCCATATGAACCTACCCGGCAACTAAGATCTAGTCAGAGAGCCCTCCTGAAAGAGCCATCCCTTAAGGAGGTGAAGGGGATGGCTTGCAGGAATAGGGCTTTTTCAGCAACTGCCCCCAGACTTTGGAATGCCCTCCCAAATGAGACTCGCCTGGCACCGACGTTGATATCATTTCGGTGCCAGGTAAAAACCTTCCTATTCCAAAAGTTTTTTAACTAATGATTGTGGGACCTGATGGCAATTTTTAGTGGTGTGCTTTTAATGTACTGTATTTATTGTATTTACTGGTTTTTATTGTTCTAATTTTATTGTATTTTGATGTTTTAATTGTTTTGATTGTGAGCCGCCCGGAGACCTTTGGGTAGTGGGCAGCATACAAGCTATATAAATAAATAAATAAATAAATCTAGATACAAACCATTGAACCCATATCCAGGTTTGCCTCTTAGGCTAGTGATCGACTCTCTGTCGCTTTGTATACTTGAAGCCCATACCCTTGGTTAATTTTGTATTTCTTTGTTTATCTGAGGATCACAACGTTTGTCAGTATTGTATCTTTGGAACTCACACCATTCGTTAATTTTGTATCCTTTTGTTTACCTGAAGCTCACATTTGTCAGTATTGTATCTTTGGAACTCACACCATTGGTTAATTTTGTATCCTTTTGTTTACCTGCTATAAAGCACCCCTGACCCTGCTCCTCAGGGCAGACCCTCGTCTGTCGCTTCTCAAGGCAGGGTTTGTGGTTCCTTTCTTGGCCATTCAACAAACAGCTTTAATCAAACTCTCTTGCATCAGACCTTTATTGGGAACTTGGATTTGGAAACAGGAGAGGGGGGGCACTTGGCACTCCAGACTGCCCATCCCTGAGAAAGCCGGATTGCAGGAGAAAGAGCCGATTCAGTCGCAGAGAACAGGCATTTCTCTTCTTCCCTTTGGCTGACTTCTCACTATTTGGCTCTTTGGGTGGTGGAGCCTTTGTTGACAGCAGGGTCAGCTGAATCAGACTCGCTGCTGCTGGCTCCTTAAGCTGCCACCCCAACACACCACGCAGCCAGAACAAATGGGGGGGTGGAGGCTGCCCTCTTCTGGCCAAAGCCAGCTATGCACCACACTACTTGGGTAGCTTTTTGTCCCCTCCTGGCCCGGCTTGCAGCAACCTTGCATAAGTCTTGGGAGTCCTTCTGTGGGCCCGATTGGGGGGCAGGCTCCCTGTTCAGGGCAAGGGAGGGGCCCGTGGGTGTTTTGGACTTCTTCTGAATCCACGCCTGGTTCCCAGACCTCTTGAGGGCCGGCAACCCTCGTCCCCATGTCCCCCTGGCATCCTGAGAGGGTGGAAATGTGGCCCTCGCCAACTGTGACAAGCCACCCCCAGCACCACCACCCCCATACACACACACACACACACACACACACACACACACACACACACACATGCTCGTCCCAGGCAGCCTCCGGCACCGGTAAGATCACCCTCTCCATCCCTTCCCACCCTCCCCCAGCTCCTTGTGCCTTTAGACCATCTTCGCAAGGCACCCATTCCAAAATGTCTCAGGAAGGGTGCTTCTTCTCGGAGTGAAGCTCCTGGGCTTTGCCACCCAATCAACTTCACCACATTGGACCTCGTGGAGGCCCAGGATGGATTCAAAATAGTAGCTGCTCTCCTCCCCGACCCCACACAGACAGGTGCCTCTCAAGGGGCTCCTTTTGCTGGGCCAGGCCTCGTGGCAAAGCCTCTGCTATGGCCCTCCTGCCGGTGGGCTACGGGAGTGGGTCCTCCTGGCTCACAAAGGCCGGGTTGGTGTAGGCCCCCCCAAAACCGTCCACGTGGATCGCCAGAGAACCCAAGGAGTCGGTCGTCTTGAGGGGCGGCCAAGAGGAGTCCCCTTCGAGGGCCCGCTGCAGCTTCTTGTAACGGCTGCTGGACCGGAACCCGAGGGCTCCCTTCAGCATCGACCAGAGGGCCCGGTTCTCCACCAGGGCTTCCTGGAAAAGGCGAGGGAGAGAGAGGGACGGGCACCGGGCTGAGAGCAGGGCAGAGACACACTGGCTTCTGCTGGACGGAGAACATGCCGACATTTCGTCCGCCATCCCCGTGCCTCGGCTGCGTCTCCAAAGAGCGTGCTGGCTTCCCCTCTTCCCTCCGAGCTGCCCTCGCCCTTGTGGGGTCGGGGAAAGATTCTTCTCCTGCAGCCCAAAGGGGCGCAAGCAAAAAGAGGGAAGGGCAACTCTGGGACCTGCTCACCTCAGCCACGAAGGAGGCGACGCCGTTGGCCACGAGCATGAGGAGCAGGGAGACCCTCCACATGGTCGGCGTGCACACCAGCTGGAGCAGGAGAGGAGGAGAGTCAGGCAGCCCTTCAGAGGAGGAGGAGGAAGAGGAGCAGGGGGTGTCCTCCCAGGGGCCCTCCCGCTCTGGCTGCCCCACCACCACCACACACACACTTATTCTCAGGGCTGCCCAGGTCAAAGGAGTTCCTGCAGTGTTCTCCTCCTCTGGCCCTTGGCCATCCAGAGACAGTCAGCTGAGGGCCGGCGGCCACCTTCTCTGTGCCATGGAGGCCCAGGCAGGGAGGCCTCCACCCTCAGGCGCCTCCATTTCCCCACCACTGCCCCATGCCACGTTCCCTCACTTTGCCCTCCGGGGACAGCTGGGGGTCCTGGCCTGCAATAAAATCTCAGGCAATGGTCCCGAGCCTTGGCTCCCCAGATGGATAAAAATCTTGGATAAAAATCCCAGATGTCTTTGCCTCCAGCTGGGCTGGCCGGGATTTCTGGGTGTTGTAGTCCAAAAACCTCTGGAGAGCCCAGCGGGAGGGAGGAGAAAGTGAGTTCCATGCCACCAACTTCAATACGGAAGGTAGGGGTTAGGGTTAGGGTTAAGGTTTGGGGGGACAGCCTGCTGGGTGGGTGGCTGGGATGTGAGCCAATAGGGGCGGGGCCACAGCCTACAGTGGGTGGGGCCAGAAACAGGTTTGCTATGCCTGACAAAACAGATGAGCAGGGCTTCTCTTTCAGAACTGCTCCAGGCAGGTCCTTTCAGTCCAATAACAACAACAACAACAACAACAACAACTTTATTTTTATGCCGCCTTTCTCCCCAAAGGGCATCTTTCTGCCCTACCCCCCCCCACCCCCAGACAGGGTCCTGGCGAGTGGCCGGCTGCACTAGTGCCCACTCTGAGCAAGGGCGGGGCAACCACTTACCTCCATCCGAGCGTAGAGACCCTCGATGTCTGCAAAGAGGAAGAAGAGACAAACTGCCACCTGCACCACCAGGACCACAATGAAGACATCTGGGAGAAAGAGCAAGCATGTTGGAGTGAGATGGAAGGACTGGGAGCATCAGACACAATGTGAGATAACCCCCCACCCCCAAGGAGGCTCCTCTCCAGCTTGGGAAAGAGGGGTCTGGGGCCCTCCCTCTCCAGGAGACCAACTCCGAAGCCCATTCCCCCCCCCCGCCACTGCTGCTGACGCCGCTGGGAGCCCTCACAGTTTTTGTAGACGGGCTGCCGGAACGGCCTCCCCTTGGAGAAGACCAGGGCCACCACCAGGCAGTTGAGGGTGGAGAGGAGCCACACGCTGGTGTTCTCGTAGCTCTGGTAGCCGCCTTCGCCTTCCTTCCCAGGGCTGACCTCCGGGGTGGCACTGGCTGGCGGGGAGAGCTCCTCCTGGCTGCCATTCCCGGGCAGGCTGCAAGCACTGAAAAGGAAAGCCAACGCCAGAGTCGGATCCCACCAGGCCAACTACAAAGCCCATCTCTGTCACCAAGCATCCAGGAATCAGAACCGGAGGTGCTCGGCAGAGCAAAAAGCCAAGGGATGGAGCGTTGGAAGGGGGTTGCTTCTGCCAGCCGTGGGCTTCTGCATTGGCAGGACCGTCCTCTCCCCACCTGCCCACCCGGCCGTCCTGTCCCCCGGACCTTTTTCTGATGCGCAGCACAAGCGAGCGCAGGGATGCGTTACAGCAAAAGGGTGGATGTGCAGAAAGGAGAGGAAGCTGCATTTGGAAAAGAAAAACTGAAGCTCCATTTTCAAAGAAGGGAAAGCAGAAGCAGAGCCGCTCCCCGCCACCAGCAGCGCCCCCCCCAGCCCTCGGCCCCGGCCCCCTCCGTCGGACCAAGGAGAGTGTGGCACCCTACCTGCGGAAGTCTTTGGGGGAGTACCACGGCTGCCCCTGCACCAGGAGGAAGCCACAGACCTGGGTGGCCAGGCTGAGGAGGAGGTTCAGGACCACGGAGAGCAGCAGCGGTGGGGAGGTGAGCCGGGCAGGCGGGCGGAAGGGGGCCAGCTTGGGGAAGGCGCCATTCAGGCTCACTGTGCTCGGAGGGAAGAAGAGGAACAACGCCAGAGGGGGCTCTCCTGGGGCTCTCTGCCTGGACCCACCCGGAGGAGCAGGGCGCCCACAAGCCAAGCCCCCTCTCTGGAGGCAGTGGGGCTGGGAGCGGGCACCGGCCTTTACGAGCCCTCCACGCCGAGCCCTCCCAACGGCAGTGCTCCGCCGCCTTGTGCCAGGCTCCAGGGATGCCAAGAGGCCAAGGACAGCGCCCTGCGCTCAAGACCTACTCGCCTCCTGGGAGAAGGGCCTTCTCCCTGCGTAAGAAAGCGTAGCAAGGAGCAACTCCTTTTCTGCAGGAAAAGTGACAGAGGGTAGGTGACTGGCCAGGAATCTCCTCCTGACAAGCCCTTCCAGTGCAGAGGCCTATGGTGGCAGGGTCGCCTCCACCGGTGTAAGGACCGGTTCAGCCAAGGCTCAGGTGAACCCACGAGGCCCCTCTCCCTAGCTTGGCCTCCTTCTTAAAGCTCACCTTCTCTTCTGAGCTAAGCGGATCTGCTGAGCCTTTTGCCGATGGGCACCTGATGGCACTGCCGGGCAGCGTGGCTGGTTGCCCTTTTGATCTTCCAGGAGCCCCAATTAGCCAGAATGAGGCATTTTTTCTCCTGCCAAGCAGGTTGGGGACTGGACTGGGGGTCCCTCCTTTTGCGGGAAGTGTGTGAACACACTCTGGGTTTAAGTTTGAGCTCTCCGGAAGCTACCCAAGATGCTGGGGACTATTTGTTGGCTAAATCAATCTATGGGCCTTTTCACACGACCCCTAAGATCCGCTGGCCACTTAAATTTGGACCAGAGATCTTAGGGGTTTGTTGCTCTTCCCTCCTTCCCACCACTCCGCACCTGTCTGCTGAGGGGAGGGAGGAAGAAAGTGGGGGGAGAATGCAGACTCACCTCGGAGAAGCTGCCTGGAGCTCTGATTCCTTCTCTTTGTTTGCTTTTTTTCCTCCCGCCCCTTCTCTTAAAGGGGCGGGAGGCAAAAAAAAAAAAAACAGAAGCCAGGAGAGCCCCGCACTGACCAGATTAAATCCGGACTTGGCGATTTTCACCCTCCTCGATCAGGTACAAGAAAACTGCTGTTTGGTCGCGCTAAAGTGGGCGGGGTCGCACTTAATTGTCTGCAAACTCCGGAGCTGGTGGGGAAACATTTTTAAGCTCCGGAGCTTGCAGCCATTTGCAGCAGAGCTTAGGGGTCGTGTATAAATGCCCTATCATGCTGATTTCAACACAGGTGGGAGGGGGGTGATGCGTGCCACAACCTAACTTAACCTTACCTGGTCTATTTGCATAAGGAGCAATTATTAGAGGGATTTATATTTCCCGGGGCTTGCAAAACATGCCTTTCTGCTTCCTCCTTCTTCCGACATGTAAGCCTTGGCTAGAAGCCATTATCCGTTTCGATCTCAGAGAGAGAGAATGTAATCCTTTTCTGCCTCAACACATGGCCGAAAAGGGACACAGACTCTTTCAACCTACATTTAATCTAAGCTGTATACTTTGCCTGCTAGAGAATTATGTAAGTAAACTCTTTTTAATGCTCCTTTTAACCAGAGAAGCTTCTTGTGTGTTTATTTGCTAAAAGGGCTAGAGTTTGCAGGAGGGGTGGAGACTGGGAACTTCTAAAGTTGATTATTTTTTCTTGTAAGCAAGCCACACGTCTGTTGCACATTGGAACAGAAATTCAAACAAATTTCTAGCTTTGCCAATACTATTGGCCCTGTTCTTTCAGTGGGTTCGAGACCCTGAATAGCTTTTGCAAAATTCGGGCCAAAATCTGAAGCGGATTCATGGTCCTTGGGAAATGGAGGCCACCAATCACTCTTGGGGGAGAAGGGGGGGACTCCAATCCCGTTCTCACGCGCCATCCCAAAGGCCCTTTCAGGAGGACATGCTGGTCGGCGCTTACTTGTCATTCCGATGAGGGTGGTGATGGCCAGATCCTGGAACAAAAACTGGTAATTCCCAAAGGAGTTCAGTTGCTGGAAGAGGGGGGTGGGAAGGGGCCCCAGTTAAGGCGTTTGAGCCAACCGCCTGCACCCCTCACCCCACCCAGCTTCTCAGTCCAGAGGATTTTATGCCCCACGTCCCCCCGGCCATCCCTGCTGCTACCTGTGGCTGGCATCGCCCTTGCTGTAACCCACAGGTGCTGCTGCTGCTGCTGCTGCTGCCACCCTCAGTTACTGAACCCAAACGTCTACGTCCACCCCCACATCGCCTCGTGGCAGCCCCTTGCTGGCCATGGGTTGAAAAGGGGGGCATGTGCACCCATGTTCCAGGGAACCCCACGGGTGGGCCAAGCAGCAGTGGCTGCCGGATGGGGCATTTGCAAGGAGCTGAAGCAAAGGGTGTGCATGTGTGTTTGTGTGTTGCCGGCTTTTGTCGCATATTGCCCCATGTCCCTTCACTGGGAGAAAGGTGGAAGAGATATAAAGTATGCACCTGCCTCCACAGACTCACTTATCTGCTACTTGGAAATATTAAGTGAAAAGACAAAACCCACAGAAATACATATTGATACGTATTTCCTCAGTGTATTTACAGGCCCTAGTGCTACTGTAATATGGTAAATGAATGAATGAATAAATAACCCTTGTGGCCATGGCTCGTGGTTGACCTCCACAGTGCTGGGTGCCAACAGAGAGTCTGATGCCAACCGGATTTCAGAGTAGGGCCCCTCCCTTAAGTGAAGAGGCGTGGGCAAGGACAGTGCCCTCTCTACCCCAGCACCCCCCCCGCCACCTCGCCAGCCCTTCCGGCGGCTCCAGCGGTCACAAGAGCAGCCCCGCCGCCGCCGCCGCCGCCGCCACCACCCAGTCCGTCTCCGTGGCCATACCCAGTAGAGCAGCAGGACTCCCAGGTACTGGATGATGCTGTAGAGGGCCATGTATTTGAACATGCAGAAGGAGGTCACCAGAGCAGCTCGCCCTTCCCTGGAAGGGGGCAGGGGGGGGGGAGAGAAGGACAAGCACAAGATAGGAGAGCAGTTTAAAACAGTGCCCAGCAGAGGGGGGGGCACAACATCTGGAGGGGGAGGAGAGCTGGGGGAAAGCAGAGCCCTCTGCACCTGATGACATGATGGTCTCCGGAGCAGAAGAGACGAAGGAGTGAAACATCCAGAAGGCTGAGAAGGTCCGTCCTCTGCACCACCCCTGTCCCCCCACCACCCTGTGATCCAGGCTGCAGAGAAGCTGCAGGAGACTCACTTGATGAGTTCAGGGACACACTCGATGTTGGGGGTCTTGGAGGTGAAGGGCGAAGCCACCGAGGCCTCCTGCTCGGAGAGGGAGATCCCCGCGTGGGCCACTTTCAGCGCCTGGGAGGGAGGAGGGCTCAGGAGGTGAGGGCAGCAAAGGCACCTAAGACGGGCAGGAACCCCCCTCCCCATCTGCACGCATCCCCTTTGGGCGCCCGTCCAGCTTTCATGCCCTGGGCTTCACAAAGGGGTGGCTCACTCGAGCTACCTGCGGTTGGTTTGGCTTGTGTCCTGAGGAAAGGGGGGGGCAAGAGGCCCTATTACGCCCTCCCCAGAATGGATTTGCATGGGCCAAGCCTGTTCTCAGGGGCAGGCATTTCTCTGGCGCACAGAAATGAGCTCTACAGGCTTCATAGCACAGTGGTTAAACTGCAGTCACTGCAGCCCGAACTCTGTTCACCGTCCAGGTTCAGTCTCAGCCATCCGGCTCAAGGTCCACTCAGCCTTCCATCCTCCTGAGGTTGGAGTACCAAGTTCTTGGGCAGGAGGGTGGAATGGGCAGCCTCCCATAACTGAATGGCAAACTGTCCCAGGAGTGGTTTGAGGGCCACATAGAAGCAGCACGCTGAGCTGAAGCAGGCTTTCACACTCACCCCACAGTCGTTGGCGCCATCCCCGCACATGCCGACGAAGTAGCTGGAGAAGGAGAGAGAAAGAGCCACGGCTGTGAATCCAGGCGAGGCAGGAGCAGCCCTCACTTGGTGGGAGCCAGAGGAGGAAGAGGAGGAGGAGGACTCTGGGCTCCTCCAGAGCAGAGAAGGGGAAGAATTTGCCCAGCAAGGCAGAAAGTGTGCCCCAGCTGGCACCATCCCCCCCCAGGGCCTTCCCCGGGCAGTGCAAGAGGCAGAAGGAAGGGAGGCCTTAATTCCAGAGACCTTTGGGTAGTGGGCAGCATATAAGTTGTATAAATATAAATAATAATTCCTGGCAGGGTGGGGAAAGGAGGACAGGGAAGCAGGGAGGGACACATATCCGGGCACTCTGCTCCCGTTCACGGTGGCCCAAGTGTTTCGTGGCCCCGTAGAATGGCTGCAGAAGAAGACCAGCCTGGGAGGAGATGGTAGTGGGCCCTGAATGAGTCTCTGGTGCCCCCTTGGTCTCCTCCCCCAGCGTGTCTGTGGAGCCACAGTGTCCTCAGTGGCCATGGAGAGGAAAGGACCCTGACGAGGACTGGGACGCCTCTAGAGGGGACTGGGCAGGGGAGGGGTGGTGGCGGTGGCGGCTCAGGGCAGGGAACCTGCGAGGGGGAGGTTGGCCAGAAGAAGGGGAGAACTCCCGGTGGGTGTCCCTTTCCCAGAGAGGCCTACTTGGACACCCCTACCCTGCACCCATGAGGGGGCATCTCTTTCCTCGGGGAGGCCTCAGGGCAACTCACTCCAGCTTCTGGAAATCTTGCACCAGCCTTGCTTTCTGAGCCGGGGACATCCTGGCAAAGACCATCCCGTGGAGGAGGACCTGGGGGGACAGAGAGGGAGGACAGAGCCCTGAGATAGGCAGGTGGGGGGGCAGAGGGTGGGCAAAGGGCGCCACAGGCCCTGCGCCAGCCCCAAGAGCAGGAGAGATGGGGCCAGAAGAGGCCTGGAAGCCCTCCACCCCACGCCCACCCCTCCGTGGCTCCCTGGAGGAGGAGGAGGGGGGGGAGGAGGAGGGGGAGGACCAGCCGACGGGTTCCCTTTGGCCCAGGGTGGCCCCCGTCCAGGCGGGCCAGCAGCCCCAGCCCTCGGCTCACCTTGGGGACTAAGTGGGGGAAGTGCTGCCCCAGGACGTCGTAGGACCTCCCGCTCAGGCAGAAATGGAGCCTCGGGTGGTTCGCAGGCTGGGAGGGAAGCCTGCTTTCAGCCTTGGGGCAGCCGCCCTCCTGCAGAAGGGGAAGGGGAGGAAAGGGGGGGGGAGGTCACGAGCAGCATTTCTGGCCTCATAGCCTAGTATGTTTTTGACAGTTATCTGTTTTTTTTTTTTCAACTTTTTGACAATAATTTAAATGTTGAGTTTGAAAATCTTTTGGGAAGCTGTGGTTGGTCCCTACCATGGAGGAGAGGTGGAGGGAAAGGAATTGAAATAGATAAGGAGGTAAAGGGCTTGTGCTACTAGGAGGTGATCTCTGGGACCCCGTCCTGTTCTCATCCTGTGATCCGACCGGCGCTGGACCCGATGGCCTTGGAGGCCCCCGTCCAACTACATGGTCCTGTGAACGACCATGGAAGTCACGCTGATACCCTGTCTCAGCCTTCTCCCCCAGCCTCGTGACCAGAGAGGAGGCAGCGGTCACAGCAGCAGCAGCATCTGCCTCTCCCCCAGCAGAGGAAGCCTGCTGAGGACTCAGAGCCTTGACCTCTGAAGGCCTTCTCTCTTTCTAGAGAGAGAGAGTCAGTCTTCCACCTCTCAGGCAGCCAGGGCAGAACAGGAAGGGCAAGGGAGGGGAGGGAGGGGGCCTGAGGGGCACCTCTTCCTCCTCCTGGTGGTGGTGGTAGTGGTGATGGTGGTGGTTGGGGTGGGGGCTGCTTTGGGAACCCATGCTCTCCCACCAGCCCAGGACCCTGGCCCCCTTGCCTCGGCTCCACTGCAGGCGTGCCCTTCCCTCTCCTCCAGGGGTGTCCAGGCGATGGAGGCCGAGGGCTCGCCCTCCGCCTGGGCGTTGGCCTCAATCAGAATCACCCTGCTTGCCCGTGGAATCATGCCTGCCTTTCGGGCGACTGTGATGGCCGTCTGGATGTTGTCCCCTAGAAGATCAAGCAGGAGGGAGGGAGGGAGGGAGGGAGGGAGGGAGGGAGGGAATGAGAGAGAGAGAGAGAGAGAGAGAGAGAGAGAGAGGGTTCCTGGACCACCACAAGTCAGAAGGCGGGTGACCACCCCACCCCACCCCGGGCAATGCCAGGCAGCACTTGCTTGGCATCCATTCATGAAAGATGCCTGGATGGAGGGCAGAGGCTAAGGATGGCGAGCAGGTGGGAATGAGCCCTGAATGGGACTGGTGGAGGGTGGTGGGGGGGCAGCCTTTCACTATCTGCCAGAGGGAGGCAGCCCCGGGCATTTCACTGACTGAGGAGCCCTCCTTGATTCAGTGCATTGAAGGGAGACACATTGACCCCCCAGGCGGGTAAGGTGTCCTTCGCCCGGGGTGGACTCTTCTCGGGCTCCCAAGGAGAGAGCTGTAGCTCTGTGGGCCCGGGGGCCCGTGTCAGCATTTTGCCACTGACCACTCAGCCCCCCACCCCACCCCACCCCCGAGACTGGCTCCTGGGATGCTGCCATCACGCCCTCCCTTCCGTGTTGGCCTTCCTCTTTTGCCAGGATAGGGGACTGGCCCACCTGTGACCATCACGCTCCGGATGCGGGCCTGGCTGAGCTCCTCCAGGACGGGCTGGGTCTCGCTCTTCAGCCGGTTCTCCATCACCAGGAGGCCCAGGAAGGCCAGCTCCGACTCCACCGAGTCCCTTGGGTAGAAGGGCCCAACAGTCATGCCCCTCGCAGGACAAAAGCCTCCTACCCCCCCACACACACACACCCCGGTCTCCTCCTCAGCCGCTTTCCAGAGGCAGTGAGGCCAGCCTCCATGCTGCTCCAAACTGGGCCGCCTCCCTCAGCTGTTTTCGACTCTACTGGATCAGAGCCCTTAAGCGACACATCCTGTTTGCACCCACCTCCTGCGCACCCAGTTGGCTCAGAAACAGCCCACGGAAAGGCCCAGCAGCCTCGAGCTTTCGTGGCTGGCTCGTGGGGCTTCCCAGAGGCCACCAGGTTGAGGGCCCCTTTTGCACCTCTCCCTCCCATTCAACCACCAGCTTTTTCACCCTCCTTGGCTTAAGAGCTGCTGCGGCAACCATGCATGGGTGCCCAAAGCTCCCGGTCCAAGGCCAATAAAGAACACCCGGGTTTTTTTTCACCAGGGAAACCAACCCTAGCCTTCCTCCTTCTTCCAGGGGTGGTTGCCCGAAGCAATGGCACCTAAGTCTCAGCCCTGCTTTTGGGCTCCAGGCACTGGGGTCCGGCCACCCATACAGGAAGGGGTGTTCCCAAGGTATACCCAAGCCAGGAGGGCTCTGTCCCCACTGCCCAGTTGGGACAGAAACTGGACTGGGCCTGACCCCCTCTTTCCCCTTTACCTTGCCAGGGAAGCCACCTCCACACCAGTGGGCAGCGCCTTGTGTGCCAGCCCGATGACTCGGAAGCCTTGCGACGTGTAGAGCTGGAGTTCGCTGGTGAAGCTGGCGGGAACTGGACGGGTGGGGGGGGAGAGAGAAGAGACAGTCAGGTCCACCTCCCACAAGCGGAGGGGTGGGGGCTGCCCCACCAGCAGGGGGTCACAAGGCTCCTTATGAGCTGCTGCCCTTGGACCAGCGTGGGTGGGCCTCAGAGAGCCCTGGGAGCAGCACCGAGTGTTTCCAGAGCCCA
Organism: Phrynocephalus forsythii; assembly: GCA_029282475.1. Taxonomy (NCBI): domain Eukaryota; kingdom Metazoa; phylum Chordata; class Lepidosauria; order Squamata; family Agamidae; genus Phrynocephalus; species Phrynocephalus forsythii. The sequence continues at coordinate 14,497,599 of JAPFRF010000008.1, read as the reverse complement.
GAACCAGGGCCATCTTTGGATCCCCCAGCTTGGCTTCCACCCGGCAGCAGGCAGGATCAGACAAAGGGGCACAGCGGCTGGAGAAAGGGGTGTGTGTGTGTGTGGTTCTGCCTTGGCCCTTCCCACAAAGGTTTGGGAGCAACGGGAAGCCCCAGGCTGGCTGGGACGGTGGATGGCCATCAAAGAACCACCAGAAGGTAAAGGGCTTGTGGGGTGGAGTGATGTGCTTGCATTGAAGGAGATAGTATTTTAATAAGCTTATAACTGCCATTGATAAAATAAAATGGAGGTTACCGGGTTACGAGAAGGAAAGCCCAAATTTGCCAAAAAAACGTGCGATACTTAGGCTTTGATATTTCCCAGCAAAGGCGCCAACTTCGAGAGGAGTGGAAGCAGGCAATTATTCAAATCCCTGAGCCAAGAAATAGGAGGGAACTCCATGGCTTTTTAGGAGCAGCAGGTTTTTGTAGAATTTGGATTCCGAATTTTAGTCTTTTGGCAAAGCCCCTACACCTTGCTACACGAGGGAAAGAAAGTGATGAGTTTTTATGGGGACCGGAACAGAGAGAGAGCTTTCAAAAGATCAAATGGGCTTTATTAGAAGCGCCAGCACTGGGTCTTCCCGACCCCAACAAGCCCTTTTATTTGTATGTTGATGAGGAAAAAGGAGTAGCAAAAGGAGTTTTATGTCAGAAATTAGGAAGTTGGCAGCAACCTGTTGCCTATTTATCTGAAAGATTAACCCCAACTGAACAAGGACTTCCGCGTTGCATGCGAGGAGTCGTGGCACTTGCAGCACTTTTAAAGAAAGCGGACAAATTCACTTTTGGCCAGCCAACAAATTGTATAACAAGGCATGCGATTTTGCCCTTGCTAGATGCTAAAGGTGGTTATCATCTGTCCCAAACCGCAATGATGAAGTGTCAAAAGTTATTTTCGAGAACTGGCCTCACTTTTCAAACAACAGAGGGACTTAATCCAGCTACTTTGATGCCAATTAGTGATCAACCGGTCACCCACGATTGTATCCAAACAATGGATGAAATTTATTCATCACGGCCAGACCTCCGTGACACCCCCAACCCGCAGTGGAGGACTTGGTTCGTGGATGGCAGTAGCTCAGTGCTTGATGGAATAAGGAAAGCGGGATATGCCATCGTAGAATTGGAGGACATTGTTATTGAAGCTAGACAATTGCCCCCAGGAACTTCAGCCCAGTTAGCTGAACTCATAGCTCTCACGCGGGCTTTGGAATTATCAGAAGGGGAAAGCATTAATATTTATATGGATTCCAAGTATACTTTCCTTATGCTTCATGCACATGGAGCTCTTTGGAAAGAGAGAGGTCTTCTTACCACTGAAGGTACCCCTGTAGCGCATCCTGAGATTTTGTTGCAGCTTCTGGAGGCCGTATGGAAACCTAAAGAAGTAGCAGTGATTCATTGCTATGGACATAAAGTTGGTCCGGGGGTAGAAGCTAGGGGTAATCGATTGGCAGATCGAATTGCTAAGGAAGCAGCCCAGGGTGCTGTCGAAATGCAGCTTAGCCTCATTCCTATAGACATTCTTCCACCAACCCCACCACTTTATTCCGCCGCTGAAGATGAATTTGCAGAAGAACAGGACTTTGACAGGACTCCCGAGGGGTGGTATAAGCTTCTGAGCGGACAGTTGTGGGTTCTGGAAAGCTTAGCCCGCCAAGTGATTCAAAATCATCATGACAGCACGCATCAGGGTCCCCAGGTAGCATATCGTCAGTTGAGCCCATGTCTCTATATAGCCAAGCTTCGCCAGTTGGCTTTGAATATTTCCCAGAGATGTGTGCTCTGTCAAAGGAATAACCCCCGCTCTGGACACTTGCCCCCACCTGGCATTCAGCATTATGGCCAAGAACCCTTTGAAGATCTGCAAATAGATTTCACTGAGCTGCCAAAGTGTGGACAGTATCGCTATTTGCTTGTGTCAGTTTGTACTTTCACGGGCTGGGTGGAGGCTTATCCCACAAAAACTGAGAAAGCTAGTGAGCTGATTCGCTGTCTTTTGCGGGATCACATTTCGAGGCACGGGATACCTCGAACTATAGGATCGGACAATGGCCCAGCCTTTGTTCATCAAATTCTACAGGGACTTACAAAGGCACTACAAATTAAATGGAATTTGCATACAGCGTACAGACCTCAGAGTTCTGGACGCGTAGAGAGAATGAATAGGACTTTGAAAAGTCATCTGTCAAAACTTACTCAGGAAACCGGCAGGGGATGGGTAGAAATGCTGCCTATCGCCCTCTTCCGGTGCAGGACTACTCCGTCAAGTCAGTTAGGGGTGTCCCCGTTTGAACTTTTATATGGCAGGCCAGTTCCGATTTCATATGGATTACGTCCAGAGAATGTAGCTTCGTTGACACCTGTCAAATATCTTCAGTTGCTTGGCCGATCTCTTTCTTCCCTTCACAGGTGGACGCTTGGAAGACTTCCAGTGATTTTGCAGGAGCCCCTGCATTGTTTTCAACCGGGAGATTCGGTCTGGGAGAAGGATTGGAATCAACAGCCTTTGCGCCCCAGATGGAAGGGTCCTTACGTCGTCTTGTTGTCAACTCCAACGGCTATCAAGGTCTCTGAAGTGATCCCCTGGATTCATCACACCCGCGCGAAACGAGCTGCCCCAGCGGAAGAAGAAGAGGAGTGGACGGTCCGTGCCAACCCTGATGACAGCTTGAAGTTGACGTTTAAGAAAATCGTTCCTGATAGCAGGGAGTCAGAGTAAAATACTGGCTTCCTGAGCGGTGTGTGTGGAGAAATTCTCCCTTGAAAACCCTTGATTTTTCCTTCAGCATCAGACACTCTGACACTCAATTTCACCCCCCTTAAGAAGAGGAGGGAGGTTGTGACAGTGATCCCATCATGGTGCTTAGCCTCTGACGGTATCCAATCTGTGCGAGACTCTATGCCTGAGGCTGTTTGCTTATTCGATTTCACCCTTTAAATTGGTCCTATTGGTTGGTGTGACAGCTTGCTCGAGAATATTTCGCAGCTGTCAGAGCAGTCCAAAGAAACTTGAATGAACATGTGGGTTGAAATTCCAGGTTGGGTATGGCTCGCTGTATCACCCTTATTTGTTTTGGCATGGTTATAATTTGTTGTCATTGGAAACGTATGTTTTGTGGGTTACCAAAGTCAATGGGAATTGTTGTCTTTTTATCTTTATTGTCTATATGCCTAGCTGTCAAGCCTGAAAATGTGGAGCCGTGCACTCCCTGCATTGTTGCTGCCCGTCAAGGAAATAGAGTGATAAACACTCTAATTTATTTTACACAACAGCCATTGGAATGTAAACATGCTGTGGCAACATGCTTGAATCAGAATCTGATGTATCATATATGCATGGGTACATCAGGCAAATATTTTTGTTTTAAGCCTGAGGTCCCAATAAGATATAATTATACCGTATGGGCTGGAATGGCAAAGACAAAAGAACCTCGAAGGGATAACCCAACCGGAGGCGGTCTTTTGTATTACCTAAATTCCACTGTTGTTTTAAGCCAGGGCTCAAGCCCCGCGGTACTGTGGTTTGATGCATGTATAGCCCTGGGAAAAAATAGGGGGTCTGCTTGTGGATCTCAGGGGCGAGTAAACGCCTATAAAAAGAATCATAAATATTTATGTTATCCTCATGAAGGCTGGCATGCTGGTAACCCGGAAAGGTGGGCACCATGCGCCAGTACTTATCTGTGTTCTGGATGGGGCTGTGTGTGTGCTTTTACAGGTGGAGGATACAAAGGATGTCCTCACATAACACACTTCAAAAAGCAGATGGGAAATTTTGTTAGCATGGAAATAAGTAGAACCCATCCCTTGATTCAGGTTTATGGGTTTGGAATTGATGGTGGTGGAAAAGACCCTATGACTTATATTACAATTACTCGCACTGAAATTCGAGACGGGGAGAGAAAGAATCATACTTGGTCTGTTGAGAATATCGTTGACAGGTTGCAGGACAACCCCTTTAAAGTCCCCGAACGTGCCAAGAATTTGTTTATTGAAATGGCTCAATCAATAGCAACAGAATTAGGGGTTGCGAATTGTTATGTATGTGGGGGGACGAATATGGGGGAAGATTGGCCGTGGGAGGCAATGGAAGTGACCCCAGAACTTTTTAATAACATGTCTAGAATTGGAAACATCACAAAGAGAACTCACTCCAAAAATTTGACATGGACCATTACATCTCAGTTAGTTGGTCATGTCTGTTTCTCTCAGAATGGCACCATTCCCGTGGGTGATTTAACCTGTATTGGAACGTGGGAAAACGGTGTATGGCTTTCGCCTTCCAATGCCTCCGAGCCAGAAAAATTTGACACTGCTTTATTGCCTTATTTGTACTCTGCAACTTCAAAGGTATGGGAAGCACCTTTGCATATGTATTGGGTCTGTGGAAATATGGCTTATGAATTTTTGCCCCCTTCATGGTCAGGGTCTTGTGTCCTTGGATTCATCAAACCATCATTTTTCCTTATCCCAATTGAAACCCAGCAGTATCTCGCTGCCCCGGTGTATGGCCCTTTAAACCGGAAAAAGCGCAATGATACCCCGTTTGCAGGGTTTCCATGTAAAATTCCTGAAGAATATGAAGGAGATATATGGGACTCTCAAAGAATTGTTTGTGTTTATGGTCCAGCAACTTGGGCTCAAGATGTCTCATGGGGAGATAGGACTCCCATTTATTTGCTCAATAGGATAATTAGACTGCAGGCAGTTCTAGATTTGGCAGGTCAGCGCATCACTACCGCACTTACTACTATAGCGGAAGTGACAGATCAATTAAGAACAGCTGTCTATCAAAACAGGCTCGCTCTGGACTATTTATTAGCGTCCGAGAATGGCGTGTGTGGAAAATTTAATTTAACAAACTGCTGTCTAAAAATTGATCCCGTGGGTAAGGTTGTAAATCAGCTTGCTACGGAGATCAAACAGCTTACTTTTAATCCGATGCAAGAATGGAAGGGAATGCAATGGCAGTGGTTAAATGATCTGATGCCCCAAGCTTCGATGAAGACCTTGGGGACCATGCTAATTGCTCCCTTGTGCATTATTTTATTCCTTTTAATGTGTATTCCCTGCCTGATGCGGTTCCTGCAATCCTCATTTCAAAGGATTGTAGAGCAGATAGCCGCACCAAAGCTAATTGCCTTATTGCAGGATTATGAGTCCCTGCCCGTGGACGACTCAAGATGAGTGTCCACTAGAAGAGGAGGGAATGAAGGAGATAGTATTTTAATAAGCTTTTAACTGCCATTGATAAAATAAAATGGCAGCGCTTATGTTCTCCCTTGCCCATTTCCGGCTTTCACTCTCCCCCTTTAACGTATTGTCTTAGCCTGCATTTCACCCCGAAATTCCTTCCCAGCCACGTAGGGCTGTAAATAAATACCTGTATAAACACTCAGCTCTGTGGGAAGACAGTTAGCTGAGGTGGTTTCTACAGAGATAAGCCAGATATCCTTGAAGCGGTTATCGATCTCCGCCTGTCAAGAGGCTCCTGTCACAAAGTGGCGAAGAGTCCCGGGAAGTGCAAGCCAGATGGCGCCAGAGCGCAAGATGAATGTCTTCCTCCCTCAATAAACTGTCAATTTGATATGTTACCTTGTATGAACTTTGTATCAATTATGTATTCCCTTTGTTCTGTGTTCGATTTATGTCCCACAGCTGCATCCTTATCAATTTAGATAAGGGAGGGGCTGTTGGGGAGTGTAAAATCTTATAAAATGTGTGGAGTTTCTTTGTTCGATGCCCCAGACTTTCCGAACTTATTCGGCTGGGTGCCCGCTGCAGCGATCATTAAACTTTTCTCAGTTCTTTGGAACTTTGGCGTTCTTTGATCTCTCGATCCCCCGAAACAGCGGCATAGAACCCCGAAACGTAGCTAACAGCATCACATCATGTCATTCACAGAAAAGGACAACTCAAAGGCCAGGCCTTCGAGACAGGTCCTTCTCCCTGGCAGCTCCCAGGTGAGGGAGTGCTTCCCTCGGGATGTCCCGTTGGCCCCTCCCTTGTGTCCTTCTGCCAAAAACCAAAGACCTGCCTTTTAGCAAATTCCTCTTGTATAATTCAGTATTCTTACTTGAATTCTTTTTTAATATTATGAGCTGCTGTGAGTCCCCTTATTGGGAGAAAGGCACATGATAGATAGATAGATAGATAGATAGATAGATAGATAGATAGATAGATGGATAGATAGATGGATAGATAGATAGATAGATAGATAGATAGATAGATAGATAGATAGATAGACAGACAGATGGACAGACAGACAGACAGACAGACAGACAGACAGACAGACGGATGGACGGACGGTACATGGGAGATCATAACATGAGAAAACAGACATAGCGGAAATACCGTAACAAGCAAGCAAGCAAAGTGACAGGAGGGAGCAGGAGGGCTCTGGGCCAACAGGAAAAGTGGAATTCTTGGCAGTTACCGGTTTCTGGCCTGCAGAAATGGACCACCCTTTCTGGAGCCCCCTTCATGAAAGCGTGGCAGGCCCCACTGAACTCCTGCGCCACCGTGGTCATCCTCTGCAGGGCTGAGGAGAACGGGAACTGGCGCAAAATGGCCATTCCTCCCCCGGCAACCTAGGGCAGAGAAGCAGGAGCTGGGCTGTGGCTGGAGGCCTCCGTGCCCCATGGACCCCAGCACGGTGCTCCCTCTGCCCCCCCCACCCACGGTTCCCCCCACCCACCCACAGTGTGTGTGTGTGAGAGGGGCTCCCTTTCCCCTGCTCAGGCAAGGGAAGGACCTGCTTAGCTTTCAAGATGCAGCCAGATGGCAATGCCCCCCTGCCACTGTTTTTTAAGGGGGAGGCAGCTGCTCACGACCTGCAGGCCAACAAGCGGGATGATGGTGGTGGTGGTCATTGCTTTCCCTTTCATGAGGGAGGACAGGAATGTGGTCAGTCCAGCCTGAAGTGACCTTTTGGACTGGCAGGCTATCTGGAACCCTTTTCAGAATCCCTGGATAGTTGGATGCCATTTTCAGTTCGAAAAACAAATCCCCATGTTTTGAGAAAAAACAAGTTTCGGATGTCAAGCTGTGGATTTAAGCATGCATTTTAAAGCACCTCATGTTACATCTGCAAACGACCCAGGCCCAACCGCACATCTTATGCTCAGCCGCCCGCCCCCGCCCCCAAGCTCTGAGGCTCACCGGGGGGACTTACCTGTTCCATGTTGGATCCGGGTCTGACCACCACCGTGTGGGCCCAGTCCCCACCGTTGCCCTCGTGACCACCTTGGGGGTCCTCCATTTCCTGTTGGTTCCAACGGGGAAAACATATTTCTCTGTCCTGATGGGATTTATGTTATCTGGGTGTATTTCCATGCAAGTCAACACGGAGGTGGCATGAGATTGGAAAGAACGCCATAAGCTGACCAGGTGGCTGGGATGGGGAAAGTGCCAGGGGTGGGGTGGCTGCAACTCCCAGCCTCATGTGACCGACTGCGTCTGAAAGGAGTTTCGGTTTGACAATGACACCCGTAATACCACTCCAGTTAGCGCTGGGCCCCTGCTCTAGAGACGTTTTCTATCCAAAGCACGGTAGAGACTAGAGGACACAACATGGGCTGTTCCTGTTGTATAGCTTCAGGAATGGCGGAGGCCTATGGAAGATGTTGGTCAGCGCAAGGACCAGGGAGGCTCACCGCCCAGATTTAATCCAGAGAAAGTTACTGGCTTCTTGGATGGCACAGGCAAGCGTTGCCTTGAGGGGCTGAGAGGCCCCACTGTGGCCCCGAAGGGCAGGGGGATGCCAAGCAGAGGCAGCGACGCCATCAATGAGGCTGGCTGAGGTCGGGGGAACAGCAGGAAGGTGTTTGCCACCACAGAGAGATCTTCTTCTCTGCCCAGCACAAGGAGGCCCAGAGGAGCTGCTTTCCGGGATCAGGCCCAGGTCCCACCGGCACCCTGGCCGGTAGCCAGCCTCTGAGGGTTGCCCGCCCACATTGGGCCATCCAGGCTCAAGAGTCTCAGCCTCTCACCCCTTGCTGGACCAACGGGCGTTAAAGGTTGGTCCACCTGATAACCGCCTTGGCAAACACACGGTTTGGGGAGGAAGCCCTGAGAAGGCAAAAGGTGGCCTCCTGGGAAGAGGCAGGGGCAGCTGCTTCTGCTTCTGCTGCAACCCTTTCTGCTCTGTGGGTGGATTCCGCACACAGATCGGTTGCTGGTTCCCCACTGCCAGAGTTTGGGTGTGCTGCTTCCTGGGACGACAGCTCCCAGCATCCTGGCTGGGGAACACCTGGGAGCCGTAGTCCCTCAAAACAAGATCCTTAAGGCCTGCACACCAGCCACCTACCCACCCACCCACCCACCCGCCTGCCACGTGCACCCTCTGTGCCAGTCCCAGTCCAAGGGGGCCATGAAAGGCACACACACAGGACCTTCCCAGTGGCAGGCATGGTGCTTTACCCAACGAGTTGCCTCAAACATCTTCAGGTCCAGTGGATCTCCCTGGATCGTCCCGTCCACAACCACCAAGGAGTGGCAGCTGGCCATGGCCGCCCACGCCGGGCCCCAGGGCAAGGGATGGCCAGAAGAGAAATGGTGGGCAGCCAGGAAGCTGGTGGGGGAGAAAGCAAAGGTGACCTGGGGATGGCCCCTCCACCACCTTCTAGACAACACCTCCTCTAGCAGTATCTGGTGCCCGATGGGGTTGAGGGGGGAAGTCCCACAGACATAGGGGGGAAGTGGGGAGGTAACCAGGTATCTATTTCATTCCCTTGACTGGTTGACTAATTGACTGGTTGACTGATGATGCAATATGTAACCTGCCTGCCTCCCTTGCAGGATCAAGGGAGATCACAACATGTGTTTAAAAAGCAGACACAGCAAAAATGCACTTCCAGTGTTGAAAGGCGAAGCAAAACATTTTGGGGGTGAAAAAGAACAACAACAGCAATAAGAGAAAGCAAGACGATGCCTCCCCTGCCATTCAAAGGTCCTTCCTGGCCACCCTGGTCATCCACCTTCGCCTACCGGAGCAATGGCGGCAGAGAGGGGACAGCCTGGACTTCCCCCACAGAAGCCCTAGACAATCTGGTGGTATTTTGTGTCCCTACAGCTAAGCCTGAAACTGTGCATATGCCCTTTACATGGAAAGTGCTGAGCCTATGGGCTGCTCCAGGGCTTAGGGGTCGTCAGCTCACCCTGGGGGCTGTGGCCGGAGGTTCCCTGGAGGCAGGCAGGCAGGACTGGAGACCCACCTGGGCTGCCTCTGGGTCCCCAAAAGCAGGACTTCAAACTGGACGTGACTGTTGGACAGTCTGCCTGATTTGGTGGGTGGGTAGTAGGGATGGGCACGAAATGAAAAACAAAATGCTGTTTCGTCATTTTGTTATGCAACAAATAAAAACAAAATAATGAAGCAGCATTTTTTTCAGACAAAACGAAACTGTCATTTTTCAGTTGAAACAAAATATTTTGTTCCGTCTGTAAAATGGTGGTTGGTGTTCTGCCACCGAGACCGCCCAGCCAGGCCAGAGAGGATAAGCGGCTAGCAGGCCAGCCTAGGCCTGCTGCCACTGCGGCCACCACCAGAGCCCTGCCAGCCAGCTGGGCAGGCCGGCCTAGATTCCCCCACACACCAGAGCCTTTGGACTCACAGCTGCTGCCGCAGGTAATGAAATATTTTGTTTTTTTATGAATTATTGTTGTAAAAATTTGTACGAGACGAAACAGAATGAAATGAAATGTGCCCCCCCCCCGAAACAGAACTAACAAAACACAATTTTTGTTTAGTGCCCATCCCTAGTGGATAGACATCTCAAGATGCACAAGATTTGGAAAGAGAACCCCCCCCCGCGCGCGCCAGGGTTTAGGGGAGTTTGGGCTACGGACGTCTGCCCACTCATCCAGGCTAGCCTGCTGAGCTGTGTGCTTGTGATCTGTGGCCAATGCAGTTCATGCAAAGCAAACACTGAGGACTTGCCATCTTAAAAAAGGCAGGCAGACAAGGAGGGAGGGAGAGAAAGGCAGCGCTACCTCCTTCCTTGGGCCAGGACAATTCCCCAGAGGTCCAGTCCGTCTTCGGTCAGGGTGCCGGTCTGTTCGGATGTACACCGATGGATGGGCCAAGGTCAGAGCAGAGAGGAAAGCAACACAGAGGCTCAACTTAGGAAGAGGAGAGCCTTGGCCAGAGCAGCGAGAGGGCTCCGCCGGGGATGCAGAGTCTGGTGGGAGGAGAGGAAGCCCCTTCCCGGGTGTCCTCCGGGTGGGAGCAGGCCTGAACTGGGATTTGGGCAGGGATGAGGAGCGTTTGCAGGGCCCCTTTGATCCTGGCATCCTGGCCATGGACACGCCATCCTCAGCACCCCCTGGTCCCCTGCTCCCCACGATCCAAGTCGGAAGGGCAATGCGGAGCAGGCTTGCCCCATGCCCTGCCTCCTTCTCTTGGCCTCCCCAAAGGGTAGGTACGGTATCCCAAGGGGAACACACACGCATGTGCCACACTCCTTCCTGAAGTCAAGAACAGGAGCTACGAGCCAGATATTGGAGTCCCAAGCTGCTCTGCACCTCCGGGTGGCAACTGGGTCCTCTCAGTTCACTTCTCTGACCTCTCAGGCCAAAGCTCGCCTGCCCCCTTGGACTCTCCTCCCATCAGATCCTCTTCGCCTTTCACCCTTTGGCTGAAAAGAAGGCCCACCCCCACCCCCATCCCCCCAAGTGAAGCCTCCCCTTCCCAGCCTAGGGTGAAGGGGAAAGCATGGACTCACCTGGTGGGTGCAGCTGGGCTTTTTGTAACAAAAGCTGCTGGTGGTGGTGGGGGCAAACAAGCTTTCTAAAAGCAAAAGGGACTCCCCACGTTTAGAATGCAGGACGTGGGGTTCCATCCTCTGGATCTCGAGCAGCAGGAGATTCAAAACAGGCAGGAGCCTCCCCCCTCTTCCCCCTTATGTGCACACTACTGCGTGGCTCTTCCCTGGAGTCTCTCGTCCTCCTCAGCCTGGGAGACTGCCCTCCATTCGGATACCTTGTTCCCGGCACAAGCAACCAAGCCCACACAGGACCAACCCTTGTGAATTACCATCCCGGCCCAGAGGCCTAGCTGGCTTTCCCAAAGCTAGTTGGGGGGCTGCTGTACCAAATCTTGGGCCTGATCCAGCAGGGCTCTTTTCATGTCCAAAGCGGCCGTGCAGGCATTGCCCTCCCAACCCTTCCTGGAGTTGGAATGCCTGTGAACATCCCGTAGCATTAGAGCCACCGAACAGAGAAGGAGGCAGGCCGTCTCATGAGCTCCAAGCTTCATCGGGCCTTTGACTTTCCCATCCACACCCCCACAGCCACACACTCTCACACAGTCACTCACACCCACATCACGCATGGACGCAGGAGAGCCAGCAGGTGGTACCTTGTCGAAGCAGAAGAGGTTTAACTGGCCGCACACGTTGATCCTCTGGGGACTGATGCAGAAGATTCCTTTCCTCCGCAGCCTCCTCTGGGCGTAAATGACCCCAGTGGTCAGCGCGGCCGGCAAAGCTGGAGGCACGGCGATGGTGATCACGTCCAGGGCCTTCTTCACCACCTCCCCAGCCTCTTCCTGGGGGACACGAGGGGAGGGGGAGGAGGAGGAAAGGGGGGATTCCTGGCTATGGCATGAGAAGGGTGGTGGTGTGTATTGATCTGTATTCCTATTATCTGTAATTGCTTATGTTGAAGTCACTGCCTTCCTGTTCCAAGGGAACAGGCCTATTGGTTATTTCAAGTTGCTGCCTTTGGATCCTCAGTCCTATTGGTTTCCGCCAAAAGGCAGCTTTGTGATTGCTTGTAATTGTTCCCTCCAAAATGTATCTTTTCCTAGCCTGTCCTTGTTCCTATAAATGTAGCTCCCTCTCCCCAGTCCCCAGCTTGTTCTCTCCCTGAATAAAGAATTGTTACAATAGAAGCTGTCTCCAGCCTACTATGTCACAGAGCTGAAATCACTTGCTGAAATCACTAAACTCCACGCTTTTACACTGGCGACGAGGACGGGATCCGGAATGCTGAGAAGCAGAGGATCATCACGCTGACTCAGAGTCTGGATCGCAGGGAAGAACAAGACTCACCAGCCGGCTTAGAAGACAATCCTGCCCGCCGGGAGAATGGAAAGTCCACGGGTATTGGAGCCCTTCCAGCCATCGGAGCCCCACACTTGGGAGGACTATGTTGAACCCTTCGAGTTCTTCGTGCTGGCTCAAGAAATCACTGATGCCAGCAAAAGAAGGGCCATGTTCCTGAGTTGCTGTGGGCGTGAGACCTTCTTGTTGGCCAAGGCACTGTTCGCCCCAGCAAAGCTGAGTAAGACATCACTCACAGACATTTTCACCTGGCTGACAAGCCACATGGCACCTGCCAAAATCCAGATGGCCTGGCGGATGGAGTTTCAGAAAAGGCAGCAGCAAGCCGGATAATCTGTGGCTGCATTCCTGGCAGGACTCCGGGAGCTTGCTCAGCACTGTGGCTTCCCAAATCTTGAAGACACTCTCTTGGATCAATTTGTTGGGGGGTTCAGCAGCAAAAAAGCCCGAAGTCGCATTGTGGCAAAGGAAGATGTCACCCTTGCCTCCGCCTTGAAAGAGGCCACCGCCACAGAGAATTATGAGCAGGAAGAGCTCAATGCCAGTTGCAAGGCCACAAAGCTGCGGGTGGAGGCTGCCCATGCCATGGATGAACCAGGGCTAGTCCAAGCCAGAGCCCAGTCCGTGGTGTCGAGTTGGTGCGTCAGGCTGATGCACAGACCAAAGATCACCGAGGCGCTTGCCCAGGCTGTGGCGGAAACCATGAGCAGAAAAGCTGCCATTTTCGTGATGCTACGTGCAGGGCATGCGGAAAGACAGGACACATTGCCAGGGTCTGTAGGTCGGTGGCAACTGGAACAACGGGATCACCTGGATCAACGCGTCACAGATCATCCACCACAACTCATCTCCTGGACGACTGCAATTATCTCACAGAGATCAACGGAGAAACCATGCAGTTTCCGGCGCAAGGCAAAACATCCGTCAGAGTGAAGATTGAAGGTCAACCATGCGACATGGAGGTGGATTCCAGATCGGGATTCACCATTGTCTCAGACCAGACTGCAAGGATGTGGTCATGGCATCTGGCTTGGATGCCTTCAAAGGGGATTGGACAGATTCCTGGAGGAAAAGTCCATCACAGGTTACAAACCATGATGGAGATGTGTAATCTCCAGGCTTAAAATCAGGGTACTTCAAGGGCCAGATGCAGGGGAGTGGTATCAGGAGACAGATATCTAGTCTTATGCGCTCCCAAACGCATCTGGTGGGGCCACTGTGAGATACAGGAAGCTGGATTAGATGGGCCTTTGGCCTGATCCAGCATGGCTCTTCTTATGTTATGTTATGTTAAGGGGGCTCTTCCCTGGGGGTAAGTTCCCCTCTCTGGAACCATTCCCAGCAACCTTGCAATCATACACGGCTGGCCGCATCCACATTCTAGGAATGCGTGCTGTGAGGGTACAATTCCGGGAGAAACAGGCCATGCTTAAATTGGTGATTGCAAAGGGGAGTCACCCCAGTCTCCTGGGTACTGACTAGTTTCCCGCCTTGGGACTGAGTATATCAGGGCTCAACTCAGTCCAAACATCCCCAGAGTGGGCAAGGCATTAGGCCAGGAATTTGCCGAACTCTTCAGTGGTAAACTGGGTTGTTATACAGGGCCTCCAATTGACTTTGAACTGAACCCCAAGGTGGCCCCAATCTGACTCAAGCCAACGCGAGTGCCATTTGCACTGCAACCCAAGATTGAGGCGGAACTGGACAAATTGGTCAAACAGAGAGTTCTTTCACCTGTGGACTCTTCTAAGTGGGAGACTCCTATCGTCACACCCCTTAAGGCAAATGGGAAAGTGAGAATTTGTGCAGACTACAAATGTACTATCAACAAGGCACTCAGGGGAAATTCATACCCTATTCCAGTCTCACAGCTGTTGGCAAAACTAGCTGGGGGGGGAATTTTTTGCCAAACTTGACCTGGCACAAGCGTACCAACAGCTGCCAGTGACTCCGCAATCTGCGGAAGCACAGACTATTGTAACACACAAAGGGGCTTTCAGAGTAAACAGATTACAGTTTGGAGTTTGTGTGGCCCCAGGGATTTTTCAAGGTCTAATGGAGCGCCTGTTAAGGGGTCTGCCAGGGGTCTTGCCATATTTTGATGATGTTCTGATTGCTGGGAAAGACCCCCAGGAACTAGTTGGGCGTATCCATGCTGTGTTAATCAAATTTAAAGAGGTGGGGATGCATCTTAAAAAGGAAAAATGCAGTTTGGGGTACCATTTGTGGATTTCTTGGGGTTTAAATTTGATGCAACAGGCATCCACCCCACTGACTCTAAAATTAAAGCCATTACTGAGGCTCCACGCCCACAGAACAAGACGGAGTTACAGTCATTCCTGGGACTTATTAACTTTTATCATTCATTCCTACCTCAGAAAGCTTCAATAGCGGAACTGTTGCATAGACTATTGAAAAAAAAGTGTGTGTGGCATTGGGCTCAGGCTCAGCAGAAGGCTTTTGACACCTTACGGGGCATGCTGACTAGCAGGAGTGTCCTTGCTCATTATGACGAGTCGAAACCTCTTGTCTTGGCATGTGATGCCTCTCAGTATGGGCTGGGAGCTGTGCTGAGCCATAGGGAAGCGGATGGGTCGGAAAAGCCCATCTCATTCTATTCTCGTACGTTGTCGCCAATGGAGCGCAACTACGCACAAATTGACAAAGAAGCACTGGCAATAGTGGCAGGGATTAAAAGGTTCCATGACTATTTATACGGTCGCCACTTCTTCCTTGAAACTGACTACAAGCCATTGTTAGGATTGTTCAACCCGAACAAGCAGACGCCGCAGATTCTCTCCCTGAGAATGTTGCGATGGTCTATATTCCTGAATGGGTTCCAGTACACCCTGACCCATGTTCCAGGGAAAAGGTTGTGCCACGCTGATGTGCTAAGTCGCTTGCCCCTTCCTGGTGTGAGCGATGCGGATCCTGCCCCAGCGGAACGAGTGATGATGCTGGAAACACTTCCGGGGGGCCCTGTAACTGCCACTGAAATAGCTGAGAGAACGAGGAAAGATACCGCTCTCTCCCGTGTGCTTACTTGGGTGGGGAGGGGATGGCCAGGTGGCCCGCATGAAGAAAAATTTAGACCATACGCAACAAGGCAACATGAGCTATCCCTGCATAAGGGCTGTCTCCTGTGGGGAGACAGGGTGATCATTCCAGCGCCACTGAGAAACAGGGTTCTGGATACGCTTCACATGGGGCATCCGGGAATGGTCAGGATGAAGTCACTAGCCCGGTGTTATGTGTGGTGGCCTGGGATGGACCAAGATGTTGAACAATGGGTACGGATGTGCAAGGCATGTCAGGAAGTGTGCCCAGAAGTGGCCAGAGCACCAGTCCACTGGTGGGAGCAGACCTGGACTCCCTGGAGCCGGCTGCACTTAGATTTTGCTGGGCCATTCCAAGGAAAAGTTTTTTTTTGTTATCGTTGATGCGTATTCTAAATGGTTAGAGATAGCTATGGTTCCCAGCATGTCATCAGCTGCAGTCATCAAAGTGTTGAGACAGCTGTTTGCAACCCACAGGTTGCCCAAGACCATTGTGTCAGACAATGGAGCAGCCTTTGTATCCCAAGAATTCAGGGCATTCTTGGCTGATAATTTCATAAGAGGGGTCACATCAGCTCCCTTTCACCCCTCCTCCAATGGGCAGGCTGAGCACATGGTGCAGACAGCCAAAGGATCTATTGCACGCTTGATGGAGGGTTTTTTTTGCAGCATGCGTCGCCAGCAGAGCTGCTCCTAGGTAGAAGGCTGGTAACGGTGCTGGACTATGTCCACCCAGACAAAATGCCAAACCGCAAGGCTAGAGCACCTCCACAGGCAGAGAGCGACTCTACAAGGTATTTTGCTCCTGAAGATTTGGTCTGGGTGAGAAATTATGCCAGAGGTCCCCTGTGGGTGCCAGGGGTGATCACCAGAGCGTCTGGGCCAGTCTCTTATTACGTGACCATTGAAGATGGCAGGGTCTGGCGTAGGCACGTGGACCAACTGAGGCGCAGAGCGCTCAGTAGAGTTGGTACAGGAGTGGGGGAATTGCAGTCTGAGAGTGACACTACCCCCATTAATGAGTCACAGCTGCAAGACCAGAGCAGAGATGCCCCAGGAATGCAGGTAACTGTGGCTTCCGCAAATGAATCTGCTCCTACAAGTCCTCATGGTGCTGAGGAACAGATCAGGGACACTGAGTTGTCTAATACACCCTCCGCGTCAGATGAAGCTATTACAGTAGACTCTCCACCACAGACACTGCCTGCTCAAGCCCCTGCAACACCCGTAGTCAGGAGATCAATTAGAAGTCACAGGGCCCCACAATACCTAAAGGATTACGTGTGCTGTGCCCACCAGGGGGGGAGGGGTGTTGTGTATTGATCTGTATTCCTATTATCTGTAATTGCTTATGTTGAAGTCACTGCCTTCCTGTTCCAAAGGGAACAGGCCTATTGGTTATTTCAAGTTGCTGCATTTGGATCCTCAATCCTATCGGTTTCCGCCAAAAGGCAGCTTTGTGATTGCTTGTAATTGTTCCCTCCAAAATGTATCTTTTCCTAGCCTGTCCTTGTTCCTATAAATGTAGCTCCCTCTCCCCAGTCCCCAGCTTGTTCTCTTCCTGAATAAAGAGTTGTTACAATAGGAGCTGTCTCCAGCCTACTATGTCACAGAGCTGAAATCCCTTGCTGAAATCACTAAACCCCACGCTTTTACAGGTGGAGCCCGCCCCCCCCCCCACCAATGGAAAAGCTCCATGGGTTGGGAGCTTGGTCATCAACCCATCCTTGTAGCCAAGGGGTCCTCCTGCTGGACTCGGTGCTGCCCACGGGGTAAGGCCTCATCTTCATCCCACCAGGGAAGGGCCAGGAGGATGTCACTCTATTGGGACCGCCCCCCCTGGGAATCACCTGCAGCTTTCCTCTTGAGGCTCAGGTGCAATGGGGGGCCCAGAACCTACACCTGCTTTCTGCTGCCACCACCCTCCCCTTGGCCAGGCTGGGCTCTAAAACAATGGTGTAAATATTGGGAACACGGTCCATACCTGCTGAATGTGTCGTGGAAGCTTCCACTGATTATGTTTTCCCCTTCCTGGGGGACTTTGTGGGCCTTCTGCCACTGGCTGCCCCCCCCCAATCTACCCCGCTCTGCCCCACTCCAGCCCTCTCACCCCATTCAGCGCGAAAACGCAGACGGCGTAGACCATTCCGACGGCCGCGATTCCTATGAGGCACATGAGGAACCGCATGGCATCTCGGTAGAGCCGGAAGTTCATGGGCTTTGGGTAGAGAATGGATCTCACCAGATCCCCCTTGGCTGTGCTGAAACCTGGGAAGGCAAAGCGGACCTTACTTAGCAGGCAGCCGGGACTCCCAAAAAGGCAGCTAGCAGGCGACCATCATCCTAACAGAGGCAAGAACCAGGGAAGAGCTGGAGGGGGAGGGGGAGGGGGAGAAGTGTCAAGGTTCAAAACCCTGTATTCAGTTTAGGGATCAAAAACCATTAAGGAAAGTGCAGGGAAGAGGTTTTAGTAGCCTGTGCTTGTATTATATCAGGCCAGGAAAAACATAAAGGGGAAAAAGGGGAAAGAAATGAAGAAGACAAAATCTTCAAGGCACCTCAAAGACTAACTGCTATATTTTAATGTGCTCTTTACTGGATCGTGTCCACTTGCTCTCATGTCTGCAAGGCAAAAAGTAATTTTAAAGAAAAATGTGAGGCAAAAGTGCAGCTCAGTTTCAATGTTTTCAAAGCAATCCACCACTTTCCAAAGCAACCCGCTTGTTTTGGGAACGGGGCTCCTGGTGGAGTCAGGCACCCTCCTCAGGATCAGAAAACGTAACCTGAGGAGGAACTGTTGCTTTGAAGTTAAGGGTTCAGGGCCCCTCAGAGGCTGGTGGAGCAGGAGAAGGAGAAAGAGGAGGAGAAAGGCAGGAGAGGCAGGGTCCCCTGGTGGCTCCTTGGCTCCTTCGTGTATTCACCTTCAAATCCCTTCTCTATTTTGGTCTCCCAGGGTTCTCTCTCCCCCCCCCCTTCTCTCTGCCTTCCAGGGATAGAGGGGTTTTAAAAGCATTTAGAGATTACAGCTGAACTTGCCAGGGAAAGAAGGCTCAGCGCCCCCCCCCCCAAAGGAAGAGGGAGCCCCGTCCCTTCTAGTTGCTGTCCTTCAAAAGGGGTTGCTGTGCCAGAGTAGCAGTGGATCCTGCCCCCCGCTTTTGCCCGCCACCTGCTCAGCCCTCCTCACCCCTCAGGGGCCCGCCCAGGCCCACAGGTCATCCACCCACCGGTCCGGAGAACCACGGCCTTGGCGGGGCGCTGGCCGTCTCCCCTGGCCTGGATGACCTCCGTCCCACAAAAGAGGAGGTGCCGCTTCCAGTCCTCGGCACAGCTGGCCTGCCATGGCTGAGTGTCCGGTTGGCCTCGGGGCAAGGGGGTCTTGGTGACTGGGATGCTTTCACCTGGGGGGGGGGGCGAGAACAAACGGTGTTGAAGGATTCCCCACCACCACCATCACCACCAAGCAAGGCTCCCTCAGCTCCTGTGCCACACGTCCAAGGAGAGGGAGACACCCAAGGGTCAGCACTTCAGAGAGAGGTCAAGTTTCCAGACGGCAGGGACCCTCTTTCTCCAGGCGCTGCTCCTCCCAACAGAGGCAGAGCAGAGGCCTCGTCGTGCTTTCCCCAAAGGGCAGTGAAGGAATCACGCTTGTCCAGTCTCACTTTGATTACACACCTCAAGACCCAGACCATGGTCTCCGGAAAGCCTTCAGGGTGAAACAGCAGCCTTAAGCATCTCAGGCAACTCTTACTTATTTATTAGATTTCTAGTCCGCCCATCTAACAACAAGGCCACTTTGCAGCTTCCGCCTGAGGACAGATCCTGAAGCCTCCACATCAGACCAGGAGGACTCGGGACTTGTCTGTTTCTCCAGTGACATTCTGTTCCCTCAACCCTCCCCAAGCTCTCTGCAGGCCAGTCCCATAGAGGCACCTGGCCGCCCTTGACATCTTGCCTGATTTTGATTTTTTTTTAAAAAAAAAATCAGTCTAATGAAGGACTTTCTGAGCCTCGTTTTGGAATGTTGTGTGAAGATTGCAGGGTGTTTCCTTTTTCCTATTTGACTAGCATCACCTGGTGTGCTGCCCTCTTCTCAGTCCTGCTGCCAGAGCTGGGAGACTTCCCGGAAGACAAGGACATGCAGGTGGCCTTGATGGCTACTAGACCAAGTCCAGCTGGCAAAGGCCACGTTTGCACGGACCTCCAGGCCTTGAGCAGTGGAGTGTCTGGCTGTCTTGCATCCTTCCACGCTCCCTTCCCACAAAGGATGTGGGCTCACCAAGGTCATGGCAGGAGCAGGCTCCTGGGGGACGTGGGGAGGGGGCCCCTGGCGGGTGGCCCCGGTGGGCAAGGCATGCTGGGACAATGGCAGGCAGAGTGGGCCGCATCCAGCTGTAGTGCCTCCTCCTGAGCACCACCCTCTTTGAGGAGAGGGACCGCCGGCGGGTGCGTGATGGAGCTCCTTACCTGTCAGCATGCTTTCGTTCACGGTGCACTGGCCACTGAGCAGGATGGCGTCACAAGGCAGGAGGCTTCTGCCGCCGTCCAGGACCAGCGTGTCTCCGGGCACCAAATGGTGGGACTCCACCTCCTGGACGCCTGGCACAGGGAGAGAGAGAGAGAGAGAGAGAGAGAGGGCAGAGACGTCCTTGGCATTAGAGAACCTGAGGAGGAGCTGGCTGGCTGGCACGGGCCACTCTTCCTCCTGGCTGGCACTGGCTAGAGAGCCACGGCTGCTGAGAAGCAAGGCTGGCATGACTCCAAGGCCAGAGGGAGGCCACGGCCTCTGGCAGGAGATGCTCCCGGATCCCCCCCTCCCCCGGGTTCCACAGGCATTCCACTCTGGACCACACAGGGCCCTGGGGCCCTCCACTAACCATCCCTTCCCCATGCCTTGGAAGGCACCCTGCAAGTTGGTTGGATGTTCCCTTTTAAATGGCAATGATGGTCTGCCTTTCAACAGAAAACCAAGGTGGGTCCGTCTAAAATCCAGGTGGGAACAACCCCACAGCAACTTCAGCTGAGGATGAGACCCTGCTCCCTCCAACACTGGGGCCGAAGCCCCAGCTCTTCTCCACTTGAGGGCGGGGGCAAGGGAGCAGGCATGAGAGAACCCCCTGTGTCCTTGGGCACCCTCACGGGAGTCTCGCCTCGTATCCTCTGTAAGGGCACCGACCACTAAGGAAAAGACAGGCATCGCAAAAGAGCTCCGTCGGCCCTCCGACCGTGCTGCCCGTCCCACCAGAGGAGGTGGAGCCACCAGGCAGTGAGGAAGGCGTGCACCTGGTCACACCAGAAAGGGCCGCGTTGATGAGCCTGCAAACCACCACCACCACCACCACCACCACCACACACAAAAGTAGTCGCCCTACAGCTGGACCAAAGAGCAGGGCAGCCATGGCTACCGATGAGGTCTTTTGCTCCCTGCCTTCCAGAGGAGTGGCCTTGGCCCAGATCTTTAGCCAGTGGAGGTGGGCACGGATGGGGGAGGGGGGAGCAAAGAGGAGGAAAGCGAGCATGGAGCTGGATCCTGCCCCTCTGCTGTTTCATGCACGTCCTGGGCAAGGGGTGAACGGGCAGATGGGGAGGGCAAGGGACAGGCAGAGGGTGCCCCCTTCCCCGTCCCCACTAAGCCCCAGGCTCTCACCTGTCTCTTTGTTGCAGACTTGGACTGGGACACAATTATGGGATGCCACCAGGCGGTGCAGCTTCACGGATTGCTGTCGAGGAGGAAAGAAAGATGGCATGGAGCCACATTAGAGGGACGGGAAAGGAGGGTGCCCCTCCTGGCAGGGGCCACGTGAGCAACAGCAGGCTCTGCCACGTGTGTGTGTGTGTGTGTGAGGAGGGAGCACCAGGGAAAGGCCCTGCCCAGTCAGCTGTCAGGGAATGGGCTCACCCTGTGTCATTGCCAAGAGCGCACCTTCCTGGGTCCCTCAGCACTGAGCAAGTCAGGAGGAGGAGGAGGAGGAGGAGGGGTGGCAGGTGAAACACAGACACATAGACTCAATAGAGCCATGAAGTTGGAGGGGGGCACTAACAAGGCCATCAGATCCACCCCCCTGTTCAAGGCAGGGATGCGAAATCAAAGGATCTCTGCCCGGGGTGGGTTCCAAGTGCCTCCTGACTGCCTCCAGTGTCGGAGCGCTCACCACCTCCCCCGGAGGCCATGGGTTCCATTGCTGTACTGCTCTAACAGTCAGGGAAGTTTACCCGGGTATTCAGCCGAAAGCTGGGTTCTCTGAACGTGGGCTCTTGCCATTAAGGCAGCACATCCTCAGAGGTCGCTCCCCTCCCAGAAGGATAAGATGCCTGCTGATTACCCTGGCTTTGCCTCTCCTGAATTTGGGGTGTGGCTTCTGCTTTTTGCGATCACTCATGAGGGTGACACACATGCACACACCGGTGCCAGTTGGGTCGCTCAGGCAGGGCGTTTGGAAGGAACCAAGGGGAACCTTAGAGGACACCCATTCGTCCTGTTTGTCTTTTGAACCTGCCACCTGTTCCAGTTGCAACCTCCTTCTCCGCCTGGCCTGGATCTGGGCCAGGAAAGTGGATCTTGAATCCCATGCCAGGTATTTGGCCGTGGTTGGCTGCCCTTCCAGCCCTTGGGGACACTGCATGCTGCCTTCGGAGATCTCTGCCTGAGCTTTGAGATGCCCTCAAGCCTCTCCCCTGAGGCCTCAGGCAATTCCCCACCACGCCCTCCCCAACACCACCTCCACCACCACTTCCATGGGAGCCTCCTCCTGGCCCTCTGCAGCACCGGGCAAAGAGCACAATGCTCCCTGCAAGGCCTAGAAGGGGACGGCCCAGCCTTTCCTCCCTCCCGGGGCATCAATGCACCAGGAAAGCTTCCCTGAAGCTGCTTCCATCCAAAACAAAAACAAAAAAGCACCCCTAGGAAGTTTTCATTTGGTTTTCGCAGTGGCCAGTTCCAGGGAAGACTCTGCCTCAGGGGACCTGGAGCAAGCCCCCCCCCCCCACACACACATGGTCTCTGTGGTGGGGCCCTCGGGAGGGCCTTTTGCCCGTTTTAAGAGGGCTTTGAAGACCTTCCTCTTCAAAGCCAGACTGGTTCTTTTCTTTGCTCTGGTGGAGGATTTTTAGCTTTTTAGCCTTTTTAGCTTTTTTAGCTTCTTGCGCTGTTTCATGCATCCACAGGGATGGGGGGATATAAGTATTTAAATAAATAAATAAATAAATAAACATGGTCACTGGGAGGGTTTTTGGTTTCCTTGGCCAGACTGGTGGCAGCCCAACAGGGATGGGGGACCTCCTGGCATCTGGGAGGTGACCTCCTGGCATCTGGGAGGTGTGCATGGAGGTGCATGTGGGGGGCGGGGGGGGCGGAATTCCTCACCTTCCTGAGGTCGTACACAGTGAGCGAGATGGAAAGGAGGGACATGAGGATGATGGCGACAGAGTACTCAACGTACTCCTCGGCAAACCACAGGCAGACGCTGAACAGCTGGAAGACGTAGAAGGGGTTGAGGACCTGGGGAGGCAGAGAAGGACACCCGATGCTGTTTAGAGAGTCCCCTGGAGCTTCCTGCCACACGATCACACACGCCCTACACACCCCCCCCACGGGGGCCCTGCCATGCGGCTCCAGCAGTCAGCCGGCCCAAAGCCAAAGAGCACACCCTGACCCTAAGCAGGTGGGAGAGGATCTCAAAGGTGGGAATTCTGGAAACATCCTACTCCCACCTGTTCTTCAGAAAAACCTTGCCTTTTCAGGGAGGTGGCAAGTGATGGTGGTGGTGGTGGGGGGTCCCTTTGGGACCTGAACCATGCTCACCCCTGCTCTAAGGCTCCCTGTTGTGTTGGAAGGGGGAGGGAGAGCCTGAGAGGAGGGAGGGGCAGCAGCCTCCAGGGAGCTCTCCAGGGTGCTGCTCTTTCCGGCCATCGTGTCCCGAGCGAGTGGTGTGCCTGTCCACACACAGGCCAGCTGTCCTGCCTGGATGCTCTGCCTCACCTGAAATGCTCGGCCTCAGAAGATATCTCTGTAATACAAGGATCAGAAGCCAATGCTGGGAGATGAGCCCCCTGAGACCTACTGAAAGACGTGTTCCTCTGTTTGCCTCCATGACCGCAGATGCTTCCCCTGGGCTGAGTAAAGCCCCCCAGGTGCAATGGCAGAGACTGCCCATGGAGGCAGGGGGAATTGTGCCATCTGTTGAAGATGCTAGAGTTCACAAAGGCTTCAGCCATGGCAGTGGATTTGTCAGTCTCCAAGTCCCGGAGTTCATGCACACTGATGGTCCATGCATGCCGATGGGACGCTGTGCATGGGTGGAGTCATCTCCACCCCAAGAGCCCCTCCAGCAGCTTCCTAAGGGCAGTGTCCCAAAAGGCAGCTCAGAAGCTGCTGAGGGATGGAGGGCAACCAGACGGCCTAGCACTTGCAATTTGCTTTGCTTTTTGGCATCTGTGGATTATGGGAATGTTAGTGAAGCAGAGTTGAGCACCATTCAGCAACTAGAAATCCCACTGCTGCCACCATGCATGGTAAATCAAAAGGGGCTGCACTGGCCGAGTTCAAAAGTAAAGAGAATTCCTTTTCTCTGAGACAAAATACTCCAAGTACCCCAAGTACTCTTCACTTTCTGATTTACTCTTGGGTTCTTTTCAAAACAAGAGGCCACGTTACCCTTTCAAAAGTTGTATTTTATTTTCTATTCTAAAATGCAAAAGTAAGAATCCAAAAAGTATCAAAAAGTATCAAAACCTTAACAGATCTCAATCATAGTTTTATTTCCCTAAAAATAATAAAATCTAAGTCATCCTGACTAACTGATTGCATTCACAGTTTCTTCTAAGCTAACTTTTCCTACTCTACCTAACTGAAGTGAGCTCCATTGCTCAAATCGATCCTGAGCATAATCATGATTTCTCTCTGTCCTCCTGACTTCTTGCTCGAAGCTTCCAGATATCACATGACATAACTGACCAATGGTAGCTAACCATGTCCCGCACTGCCAGCTTGTTATGACTATTCCTCTACATACCTCAGATAAGGTCTAATACAAGACCGAAATGTGCACTTAATATTTAGCTTAACAACTCACACGATGTCCCATCATGCTTATTTCCGTACAGTTGGGTCTGCTCACTTTTCTGGCCCCCATGTGTGCTTTCAAAGGGAGTGATCCACCCTGCCTCTTTCACCAGCAGCCTTGCTTCTTTCTGGCACAGGGCTAGGGACTGCCATTGATTTGGTGCAAATTGTAGTACTCCTGATTATCCTTTAGCTAATGTGGCCAGCTAATTCACTCCAAATGGACAGAGTGGTGGGTGGTGTGAACTGAGGTGACAGCCCTGTGTTGTAGTCAGTGAACTGTGAC